>LR738712.1:25363104-25410182 GCA_902687465.1 Secale cereale
TTTTTTTTGAGGATCAAAGCAATTGCTTTATTACTGAACCATGTTAGGCATGTCGCCTAAAACATACCCAGCCACAGATGGCGGGACTTCAACCTCCCACAGCGTGGGTTCGTTATTATTACATGCATAGCCAAACTTAGCTAGCTCGTGTGCAGCACGATTGACATCTCTCCTACAAGCTAGAACGTCACATTTTGAGAACCACAGTCTCATCTGGATCTTCAGGTCTGTCAGTATCGATGCATACGCCGTGGCATTCGGTTCTGTCTGCATGAGTGCAGCCTGCAGCAACTGCGAGTCCGTTTCTATGCAAATTCTGATCGCTCCAAGGTGTGTTGCTAGTTCTACCGCCGCCACTGCTGCTTGAAGTTCTGCTCCAAAAGCATCATATATATGCTCACTCCTCCCAGCCAAACCAGCTACCAACTCTCCCGTGAAGTCTCGGGCAATGACTCCCCACGCAGAGTGGTCGCTCCCCGGCATATGAGCTCCATCGATATTGAACTTAAGGACCCCGTCCTCTGGTGGTTTCCATGTGATCGCCCCTTTGTTGGTCTGTTGTTTATGCTTTCCCACAACATCCCAGTATTCCGTCGTAGCAAGTCTGGTTCTATGCACGATCTGCTCTGGCTGCAGTCTCTGCTCATGCTTCCTTACTCTATTCCGTTCGTTCCACCACTCCCACCAGAAATATAGGATCTGCACTCTGTCTTCCATTTTCAGTGTCCACAGGTGATCAAGGACGTCTCCAATGGCGCTGTATGTTTCGAGGTCGCTTCTGATAGCTTCCATGCCCATCGCCCGCCATACCCTCTTCACTTCTTTGCATCGAACAAACAAATGTCCCCCGTCCTCGGCATTCAGGTGACATAATAGGCATTTGGTATCGTCAAGCTCCATTCCCCTCGCCACAAGGTTGGTTCGCAAGGCAAGTGAGTTGTGTGCTAGTCGCCATGTAAACATGTTGATCTTGCTCTGGCATGGCATCTTCCAGATGCGGCTCCAGAATGTGCTCTCGCACTCGTCTAAAGACCCGTGTACATCTTCACTCCTACCTGCCTCGGCCCCAGCCATGATTTCATGCACCTTGACGTGGAGTTTATACGCCTGTTTTACTGAATGCATCCCCTTTCCATCGAAGTGCCATGCTATGAAGTCTTCCATGCCATCTCGCAGAGGTATCCCAAGGATTAGGGTTGCATCCTGGGGGACGAAGATATCCCTCACCAGGTCCTCATCCCACTTCCCAGTCATGGGATTTATTAGCTCATGTACTTTCTCCAGTAAGACCCCATTCCTTGGTGTTTGAACTCTTCTTGTCCACGCCCTAGGGAGCCAGGGGTCCTCCCATATGTTCACCTGCTGTCCATCCCCAATACGCCATATATAACCTTGTTTCACCAGCTCCAGTCCATGAAGTAGGCTTCTCCAAGTATACGATATTCCCTCCTTCGCTTCTGCTTTCAGTATGTTGCCGTCGGGGTAGTACTTGGCTTGAAGTACTTGTGCGCATAGGCTCTCTGGCCTTTGGATCAACCGCCAAATTTGCCTTGACAGCATCGCAATGTTGAATGAGTTTATATCTCTGAACCCTAGCCCCCCATGCGCCTTGGATTGTGTTAGTTTCGGCCACCCAATCCAATGTATCTTGGACTCATTGTCCTGCTGGCTCCACCAGAACTTCGCAATGAGTGAACTAATCTCCTCGCATAGGGTCTTTGTGAGATAGAAGCATGACATGGCGTATGTTGGTATGGCTTGCGCTACTGCTTTAACAAGTACTTCCTTCCCCACCTTGTCTAGGAGCCTCTCCTTCCATCCTTGCATCCGCCGCCAAATGGCGTCCTTGATGTAAGAAAAGACCTGCTTACGTGCTCTTCCCACATACACTGGCAACCCAAGGTATCGTTCATTCCATGTCTCACATAAAATGCCCACTTCCTGTTTCACACAAGCCTTTTGTTCTGCTTTGCTGTTAGCGCTAAACATAATAGCGCTCTTCTCCATGTTGATGCATTGTCCAGAGCAGTCCTCATAAAGTTCCAGTATCCTTTTGAGCTCACTGGCTTCATTCCTGTCCGCTTGGATCATCAGGAGCGAGTCATCCGCGAAGAAGAGGTGGGTGATTGCTGGTGCCCCTTGGCACACCCTGACACCCGAAAGTCTCCCCTCCCGTTCAGCAGCTTGCAGCAGTGCTGATAACCCCTCTGCGCATATTACAAATAGATACGGCGACAGTGGATCTCCTTGCCTTAATCCCCGGGTCGGCAAAAACTGCTCTGTGAGTACCCCATTGACCTTTATTTGATAGCGGACAGTAGTTACACACTGCATAAGCAATCCAACCCAAGCATCAGAGAAACCCAATCTCTCCAGCATGACTTTTAGAAAGTCCCACTCGACCCTGTCGTAAGCTTTGCTCATATCTGCTTTGATCGCTGCATAACCCTTCTTCCCCTTCTTTTTGTGCAACAGCATATGTGATAGCTCATACGCAATAAGGACATTATCCGTTATCAAGCGTCCAGGAACAAATGCGCTCTGGTTTTCTGAGATAACTTCAGGCAGGATCAATTTCAACCTGTTAGCCAGCACTTTGGAAACCAATTTGTATAGCACATTACACAAGCTTATGGGTCTTAGATCCTTTATCCTATTGGGGTTTTTCACCTTCGGTATCAAGACCACATAGGTATCATTCCATCCACTCGGCATCGGTCCACCCTGTAGAACATGCAGCACCTCGTCCGCGATTTTATCCCCCATCATGCACCAATGTTTCTTGTATACCACGGATGGCATGCCATCCGGCCCTGGCGCCTTCAGGTTGCCTATATGATCCAGGGCGGTTTTCACCTCCTCTCGTGTAAACGGCTTCTCCAGGAGCTCGTTCATCTGCGGTGTGACCCGTTTCTGAATTTTATGTGCTAGTTCTTCCGTCCTTGTGCTATGTTTGCTGGTGAATAAGCCCTGAAAAAAGGAGCACACATAGTTAGTCATCTCGGGCCCCTCCTTCACCACCGACCCATCGTCTCTTCTCAACTCCTTGATTTTATTGTTCTTCTTTCTTGCTGTAGCACACTTGTGTAGGAATTTTGTGTTTCTACCCCACTCCTTCAGCCACCATACATGTGCTCTCTGTCTCCACTTGATGTGCATTAATTCTTCGAGCCTAGCTACCTCCCCTCTCCACCACTTCTCCTCCTTAACCTTCTGCTCAGAAATATCTCTGCGCCTCCACACTTCCAATTCACAATTGGCCTTCTTCAACCTTGCTCCCAACTCTCCCACGACCTCCTTATTCCACTTTGACAGCCTTCTCGCCACCCCTGCCAGCGCCTTAGAAACCTCCCCTCCTCCTTCCTCCCAACTTTCCTGCCAAGCTTGTTTTATAACTTCATCATAGCCCTCCTCTTCCATCCACCGAGCCTCAAAGCGAAAGCCTGTGTTCCCAATCCTCGCTTCCTCGTCCCCATGATCTGTGAGGACCACGATCGGTCGATGATCCGAATGCCTGGGGTCGCCGTTGACTACTCGGAAGTTAGGGTTTTGTGAGCACCATTCATCATTCGCCACCGCCCGATCCAGCCTCTCGCAAATGTAAGATGTACTTTCCTCACTATGATTTCTCCATGTAAACATGTCACCTTCGAACCCTATATCTTGGAGATCACAAAAGTTGAGTGCTTCCCTAAACCGATCCATGTACGCTTGGCCTCGTGGTACCCCTCCCACCTTCTCATCATTGCTCAAGATTTCGTTGAAGTCACCCAAGCATAACCAAGCCCTGCCATCTTGGTGTTGTTGCTTCAATGTACGCAAAACCCTCCAAGTTTCAGTCTTCCTGTCCCACTGTGATTCTCCATACACACCCGTTAGCCTCCACACCCCTGCCTCGGACGACACATCCGCGTCTATATGTCTCCTACCCATTGATCTAAGACTAACATCAACTCCTCTCCTCCAGAACAAAGCCACCCCTCTGCTTCTCCCCTCCGGATTCCAAGCAACCATGCTCGCGAGCCCGAGCTTCCATCTTAGCCAGTCCATCTCCTCCGCCGTCAGTCTGGTTTCCGCCAAGAACAAGATGTCGGGATCCTCCTTACTCCCAAGGTCCAGGAGTGCACGAACTGCCGGGCCATTTCCCAATCCCCGGCAGTTCCAGCTTATAATTTTCATGACTCTCGGCGGGGCTGCTCTTGCAGCCCGGCCGATGTAATACTTATAACTGCTGTCTGGTCGCCCTCTTCCATCTGAAACTCCATCCGTCTATCCTTCTTTGCCTCCCTACCCCCCTCTTCCAACTCCTCCTCCCCCTGTTCCTCGTGTGACCTCTTTCTTCCACCCCCCGGAGCTACTTGAGGAGCTAACTGAGTCGTAGGATCTTCCCCATCCTTTCTGGCCCTTGCCCTCCTCTTGAACGTTCCCGGTTCCCTACCTTTGCCTCCTTTCCCTCCTTCCAGAGTAGCTCCTCCTACATTCCTCCTCCCGTTTCCAGCCGACGTCCCTCCCTTCAACACTGCCTCCCCTCGACCACCCACTTCCACATCATCAGCAACAGCTTCCCCTTCCAACCATCTTCTAGCTTTCTAGGTATGGAGGCTTCTACCCTAAGTTTCTCCTCCCTAGCTTTGATGAGAGCATTAGTGATATGCTCTGTGAAGGCAAGATTAAGTGTGCTAGTTTGGGGATCTCTAGATGTCGGTGTACTAAGATAAGGGTACCTTAGTACCCCAACTTGTGCACGGGCAGTAGCAGCTTCCCGCGGCAGGGTCTACCACGTGCTTGCCGGAAACCCCTCTGGTCCTTATTAAGCCATTCAAAAACAAAGTATACAAGACAGAAGATCAAGGCCCCGGCAAGTGGAGCTTGCCGGGAAGGCCGTCCCAGGCTCAAGACTATCTCATTAACTCAAGACCCTGGCAAGAGGAGCTTGCCAGGAAGACCAGAAAACTGCATATCAGAAGACATGCCTCGGCGCACCCTGCGCCCCAGCAGGACCCGGGGAGCGACGAGCTTCCCGGCCCGACAAGATCAAGACCCCGGCAAGGTGCTTGCCGGGGGAGGCCCGCACTGTGTGCCCGCGCTCCAGCACATCGGCCCACGCGTCGCCCTGGGGCCCTTCCAGGGACGCGTGGCGGATGGCTGTGCAGCCTGGGGGACACGGTGGCGCTCCACGGTGACGAGGCTACCGCCGTGGCGAACGGAGACGCACGGGCGGGTGCTTTTGGGGTCGACGGCGACGGGCATTTAATGCTCTTGTCCCCCACTGTCAAAGTAGGTGATGACCACTGTTCATCCACTGTTCCCGCACTGTTACAACTACCATCAAAGTTACATTTTTGCCCTTCTTCTACGTTGACACCTGTCGGTGACCCCTTGAGCTATAAAAGAAGGCCCATGCACAACGTAGAAAGGGTTCGGAACCTTGATAGCTCTCTGGCTCGGTGTAGCTAGTTCTTCAAGCTCCCGAGCTCACAAACTCAATACAAACCAAGCAGGAGTAGGGTTTTACGCGTCCGCGCGGCCCGAACCTGGGTAAACTGCCCGCGTGCTCTCCTCGATCTGCTCTTTGTGCTCCCTCCGCTCCCTTACCGCAACGAACAAGGGGCTCCGGTCCCATAGGTGCTCGTGGCGGACAGTTTCCCCCGACATCTTTGGCGCGCCAGGTAGGGGGCGTCGAGGTTGTGCGAACCTGATCCGGCGCTCACGCGGGCGTACTCTTCATCAACCTCTCCAGCTTCATCAACAACTTCATCAGCAACAGCATGGCCCCGAAGAAGAAGGCTTCGGAGGTCGCAGGCCCGTCTGCGTCTGTTCCACCGCCGCCAGAACCAACGGTGGGCGGAGGAGACGCCGTCGGAAGGGTGGTCGCCGGCGAGGAAACTCACGGCGCCACCAAATCCAAGGACAAGACGGACGACCGAGCCTCGGTCTCCGTGGACGCGCCACGTCCATCTCAGCAGACGACAACCCAGCAGCGCCGTGGTACGGGAGGTACTATCCGCTTGCTGGGGCAAGGACAAGCCGGAGGTTCGCGGGATGCTCCGGGCCACCGTCCTGGCACGAGCAAGGCGCGGTCGCCGGGGCGGGAAACTGCTCCTTCTAACCCTGTTAGGAGTCCGAGCATATCCCGCTCCTCGCACCGCTCGCCCCCGCTCCCCTCCTCTCCAGCAGAAGCTCTCGCAAGAGCGCAACTGCTCCTCGATTTCCCTCCAGCGGCAGACAAGGCCGAAGACTGGAGGGCAACAATCCAGAGCCTCATCGCCTTCGCCAATAACGACACGCCGCAGCAGCCGGCGACGTCGCGGCCACGGCAAGTCGAGAAGACGAAGGCTGATGGCGACAAGACCGCCGGGGGTGCAACCACCGTGCACTCCCCGTCGCGGAAGCAAAAGACGCCTCCCCGCCGGATCAACGCCGACGACGACTCCACGGCGTCGTCGGATCCGCGGGCTCGTCGGGACCAGCGCCAAGTCCTTGACGACCGGCGACAAGAAGACGCTCGGACGACAATCGAGCGCCGCCGAGAAGCCCGGCGACAATCAGATCAGCGTGCTGGGACCGCTGTTGACACGCACGCGCCCGGTGAACCAGGCGACTTGCCGTACGCGGCAGGTTGCCCTGCGTTCACCCGAGAGCTGCGGCGCGTCCAGTGGCCCAGCATGAAAAATTTCAAGCCCGACGTACCGGAGAAGTACGACGGCAAGACGCACCCCTCGGAGTTTCTCAGCATCTACACCATCGCGGTGCAGGCTGCCGGGGGGCGCGACGAGAAGATACTGGCGAATTACTTCCCGCTGGTGCTTAAGCCAAATGTTCGTTCTTGGCTTATGCACTTGCCGGAAGGCTCCATTTCTTCATGGGCAGACCTTTGCCACCAGTTTGTTGGCGCCTTCACGGGCGGCCACAAACCCCACGGCCAGGAGAGCGATCTCCACATCTTGGCCTAGAAGGAAGGAGAACCCCTGCGCAAGTACATCCAACGATTCAGCCGCGTGCAGCACAACATCCCCGACGTCCACCCTGCTGCGGTTATCAGCGCGTTCCACCAGAACGTGCGTAACCGCCGCATGCGGGAAGAGATGGCCATGACGAAGATCCGGGACGTCAGCGAGCTCTACGCTCTGGCTGACAAGTGCGCGCGCGCCGAAGAGGGGAGGAGACTCCCCGGAGAGGATGCTGGCGCAGGGGGAAGCGACAGCGAGGATGCCGCCCCGGCAAAGAAGAGCCGGCGGCGGAACAATAGAAGAAAGAAGAACAAGGAAGTGCTTGCCGTCGAGAAGTCCGGCAAGGAGGCTCCCGCCAAGCAAGCGCAGGCTGGCGGCTCCGGCAAGGAGCCTGCCCCTGTAGCGGCGGCCGACAAGCAGGACGGCTCCGACAAGCAATACTGCAAGATCCACCGCACCAAGGGTCACGACCTCTCCAACTGCAAGCGCGTCGAGTACCTCGTCGAACAGCAGAAAGCTGAGTACGAGCGACGCGACAAGGAGAAGGCCCAAGGTGGCGGAGGAGAGCCCAGCAAGAAGCGGCCGTTCAATGGCCGGGGAGGACGCCGCGGCAAGGCCAAGCAGCGGCAAGGTGATCGACCTCCCCGGGGCCGCGACAAGGATGAAGACGACGAAGATGACATGGAGGAAGGTGATGACAGCGAGCAGGAGTTCCAGAAGGCCACGGAAGTCCTGTGTATTGACGGAGGCGCCTCTCTGCACACTTCCCATCGCCAACTCAAGCAGTGGGTGCGGGAAGTCAACGCAGCTGAGCCGCCCATTGAGTCGCGCAGGCTGCTGAAGTGGTCCAGCACGCCCATCATTTTTGATCTTGAGGATCACCCTGACCGCACCACTGCGGTCGGGTGCTTGCCGATGTTGGTCTCACCAACCATCCGCAACCTCAAGGTCACCAAAATGTTGGTTGACGGCGGGGCCGGCCTAAACTTGATCTCCTCTGCTGTGATCAAGAAACTCCAAATCCCAGATGGCGAGCTCGAAGAGACCGGTTCGTTCCAAGGAATAAACCCGGGAAGGAGCAAGCCCAAGGGGAAGATCACTCTGCCGGTGACCTTTGGCGGGGAGCTCAACTTCAGGACGGAGAGAATAACATTCGATGTTGCTGATATCCCATTGCCATACAATGGGATACTTGGACGTCCTGCCCTCGCCAAGTTCATGGTAGCTTCCCACTATGCCTACAACGTACTCAAGATGCCGGGGCCGATAAGCGTCATCTCTGTCCATGGCGACAAGAAGGACGCGCTTATCTGCGCCGACAAGATCTACCGGGATGCAGCAGCAGCGGCGGAGAGCAGCACACTTGCCGCTGAAGCTCCCGGGGGGAAGAAGACCAAGACCAAGTCCGGCAAGTGCTCTGGGGCCCACTCCGGCAACCGCACCTCCTCGGAGTGCCGCGCTGCCGTCGAGGACGTTCCATCGAGCTCCACCGGCAAGTGCAAGAAGGGGATGGCCGCTCCACCGGCAACCAAGAAGGTGTCCGCCAAGGAGGACGGCACTGGTGGTACCTTCACCATCAGTGCTACGCTCGACAGCAAATAGGAAAGCGCGCTCGCTGCCTTCCTGCGGGCGAATGTCGATGTGTTTGCATGGCAACCATCTGACATCCCCGGTGTTCCCAGGAAGGTAATTGAGCACAAGCTTGCTGTTTGCCCTCATGCGTGGCCCGTCAAGCAGAAGGTCAGGAAGCAAGCCGTGGAGCGCCAAGAATTCATTGCCGAAGAGTTCAAAAAGCTAGAAGCAGCGGGCCTAGTTAGAGGCGTGATCCATCCGACGTGGTTAGCAAACCCAGTTGTCGTGCGTAAGGCCAACGGGAAGTGGAGACTGTGTATAGACTTCACTGATGTGAATAAAGCATGCCCTAAGGATCCATTTCCCTTGCCGCGCATTGACCAGATTGTTGACTCCACTGCTGGATGTGAGCTGCTTTCCTTCCTTGATGCATATTCAGGCTACCACCAGATTTTCATGGCCAAGGAAGATGAAGAGAAGACTGCATTTATCACTCCATGTGGCACATATTGCTTCATACGCATGCCCTTCGGATTGAAGAATGCAGGATCAACATTTGCAAGAGTGGTATACACTGCTTTTGAGCCACAGATCCACAGAAATGTAGAAGCCTACATGGATGACATAGTGGTCAAGAGCAAGAGCAAAGATACACTGATCCAAGATTTGGAAGAGACATTTGAGAATTTGCGCAAGATCCAGCTTAAGTTGAACCCCGAGAAGTGCGTCTTTGGAGTCCCCTCCGGCAAGCTTCTCGGGTTCTTTGTGTCACAGAGAGGGATTGAAGCCAACCCCGACAAGATTAAAGCTATCGAGCAGATCGAAGCCCCGAAGCGCGTCAAGGACGTAAGGAGACTTGCAGGTTGTGTAGCTGCCCTCAGTAGGTTCATTTCAAAGTCTGCAGAACGCGCCCTTCCTTTCTTCAAAATCTTGAAGAAGGCAGGTCCTATGAAATGGACTCCGGAAGCGGAGGCGGCGCTGCAAGACTGAAACGGTACCTATCCTCCACTCCAATACTTGTCGCACCTAGGCTGCAAGAGAAGTTGCTGCTGTACTTAGCAGCAACCAATCAAGTGGTTAGTGCTGCGTTAGTAGCGGAGAGGGAGGCCGAGGAAGAATCTACACCACCGGCAAGCGAATCCAGCGACAAGCAGGGGGCTGCTCCGACAAGCTCTGGCCCCGACAAGGACAACTCAGCGCAGAAACAAGGGCAAATGCAGAAGAAGATGGTGCAGCGCCCGGTGTATTTTGTGAGTTCCCTCTTGCAGGGGGCTAGATCAAGATACTCCGGGGTGCAGAAGTTGCTTTTCGGCCTCCTCATGGCCTCGAGAAAGCTGCGCCATTACTTCCAAGCACATGAAATAACAGTGGTCACTCGCTTTCCGCTGAAGAGGATATTGCACAATCCAGAAGCAACAGGCAGGATCGTCGAGTGGGCACTGGAGCTGTCAAGCTTTGGCCTCAAGTTTGAAAGTACTTCAACCATACAGAGCAGAGCTTTGGCAGAATTCATAGCTGAATGGACCCCAACGCCCGATGAAGAGATTCCAGAGACAAGTGTTCCCGTGCAAGAAGCGACAAGTGAATGGGTAATGTACTTTGATGGTGCCTTATCGCTGCAAGGCGCCGGTGCCGGCGTGGTACTCATCGCGCCCACCGGAGAGCACCTCAAGTATGTTATCCAGATGCACTTTCCCAGGGAGCAAGCGACAAACAATACTGCAGAGTATGAAGGTCTGCTTGCCGGCCTCAGAATTGCAGCCGAACTTGGGATCAAGAAGTTGATTGTGCGGGGAGACTCTCAGTTGGTGGTCCGACAAGTGAACAAGAGTTATCAGAGCCCTTTGATGGAAGCTTATGTAGATGAAGTGAGGAAGCTTGAAGAACACTTTGAAGGTCTGCAAATGGAGCATGTCCCGAGAGCTCGGAATGACATTGCAGATGGCCTCTCAAAGTGTGCTGCAATGAAGTTACCTGTGGAACCAGGGACCTTCCTGCTCAAGCTGACTCAGCCATCCGTTACACCATCAATTGGGCAACACAAGAAGAGAAAGTTGGTCTCCGGCGACTACTTGCCGGCGGATATCCCCGAGGCCGCCGCCAAGGTCCCCAAGATCAACGACCAGAATGCTGAGGAACAGTTTGCTCCTGCAGATCCAAGGGTCTGTACAGTTGAAGCAAGCGTTCCCGACAAGCCTCGCCCCGGCGAGCTTGCCGGGGGACCATCAGCTCCGGCAGAGTCAGAGGTTCTTGCCGTGGAAGCTGAGGTTCCCGCAGCAGCCCTCATGCCTTTAATCCTTGCCGTTGAGCCCCGCGCTCCGGCATGGGCGCAGCAGATTGTCCGTTTTCTGCAAACTGGAGAACTTCCCGACGACCCAGAAGAAATAGAGAAGATAACCAGGCAGTCAAGTATGTACCAGTTCGTGGATAACGAGCTGTACAGAAGAAGACTCAATGGTGTCAGGTTGAAGTGCATTTCCAGAGAAGATGGACAGAAGCTGTTGGCAGAGATACACGGAGGCATATGTGGTCACCACATAGGCGCAAGGGCACTTGCCGGAAAGGCATTCCGGCAAGGGTTCTTTTGGCAAGAAGCCCTCCAAGATGCAACTGCACAAGTAACCAAGTGTGAAGCGTGCCAGTTCCATGCCAAGCAAATTCATCAGCCAGCTCAAGCTCTCCAGACGATCCCTTTGTCCTGGCCCTTCTCGGTCTGGGGGCTCGATATCCTCGGCCCCTTCCCCCGTGCTGTCGGGGGCTTTGAGTACTTGTACGTTGCAATCGACAAGTTCACAAAGTGGCCAGAAGTGGAACCAGTGAGAAAGGTGACAGCACAGTCAGCGGTCAGGTTCTTCAGGTCGATTGTTTGCCGTTTCGGGATCCCTAACAGGATCATCACCGACAACGGTACACAGTTTACTAGTCGCACCTTCATGCAGTACGTCCAAGACCTTGGCGCCAAGGTCTGTTTCGCTTCTGTTGCTCACCCGAGGAGCAATGGTCAAGCAGAAAGGGCAAATGCTGAAGTGCTGCGCGGACTCAAGACAAGGACCTTTGACAGGCTGCGCAAGTGCGGAAGAATCTGGATAGAGGAGTTGCCGGCGGCTCTTTGGTCAATCAGAACAACACCAAGTCGAGCCACCGGACAGACACCCTTTGCTCTAGTCTATGGAGCAGAGGCAGTTCTCCCCACGGAACTCGTTTACGGATCTCCTCGAGTGCTCGCTTATGATGAGCTCGAGCAAGAGCAACTGCGACAAGATGATGCATTGCTCCTCGAGGAGGAACGTCTCCAGGCTGCTGTACGAGCTGCTCGATACCAGCAGGCCTTGCGTCGCTACCATAGCCGCAAGGTCAAGGCCAGGAGTCTCGAGGAAGGCGACCTTGTTCTTCGGCGTGTTCAGTCCGCCAAGAATTCCAACAAGTTGACGCCGAAGTGGGAAGGCCCTTATCGGGTGAGACAAGTCACAAGGCCCGGCGCTGTCCGCCTTGAAACCGAAGAAGGCTTACCGGTGAGCAACTCCTGGAACATAGAGCATCTTCGAAAGTTTCACCCATAAGGCGCGGTTGCCGTGATCCGCTCTGGCAACCACCTTTTGTACGAGTCTTGCCGCAGTTGCATGTAATCCTTTGTACAAAGCCGGGCGCAGATCCCGTGCATCAGTAAAGCTTTTGTGTTTCGCACTATTTTCCTTTTCCATGCTTTTCCTCGATATTTGCATGCATTATTTGGCATCTTGCGCAACACACACACCCGGTAAGCATTAGCACGCCGAAAGGCCCTATACTTGTTTTCCCTCTTCTTTTTCTCTCCCTCTTAAGCAGAAGGAATGTTCCTCGCGCACAAGTTTGCCGGGGGGGAAGGAGATGGAGGATGGACCAAGATGGACCAAGTGCTGTTCAAGAAAGAGAAGCTTGCCGGAGAACGGACAGATTATGAAAGCTAAGTTAACAGAATTTGAGCAATTCAAATTTTTAAAATTTTAGTTATCTTCCTTGAACAACCACACTTTGTATGGAAAACCTGTGCGCGGAGGAACCTACCCGTGGCTAGCCGCACCCTTATCTTGTTTTCGAGTACGCTCAACGACTTAAGTGAGCTGCGACAAGTGTCGCGCCCTTGCTTCGTTTTCGAGTTCGCTCAACAAGCTAAGTGCGTTGCGACTAGCTGCGGCAAGGTTACTTGCCGGTAAGACCTTTGCCAGCAGGCTGCTCGGAGTCCAGTACTCAGCGCTCGCGGCAAGGGCCTCTTGCCGGCAAGTCCCCTAGAAGCGTAGGGTTAAAAGCATACAAAGTAAAGGACCAAAGCAAGGGAGATAACACTGCATCGATTGATCAAAATAAGATAATATATTACAAGAGATAACTTGTCGCAATGACTAATAGGTTCATGATTCATGGCACTTTCTGCAGCTACAAAGGAAATAAAAAGAGGGAGGTCTAGTCTACGCGGTCGCCCTCGCGCCTGGAGATCTTGTTCACCTTGGCGATGATGTGGGCGACCTGCGCCTTCAGTGCCTCCTGATCTGCGTCGGCCGGCAAGCTGCGGAGGACGTTGACAAGATTTATACCGGGGTTGCGGTAGACAATCTTGGTCAGGACGCGCTCCAAGGTCCCCGCGCAGAGCTGGCGCGACTCCTCGGCCAGCTGCGCGGGAAGCTTCTCCTGCAGCCGTGCAAGCGCCGGCGCGATCCCCCTGAAGAAAAGACTGAGCTTGGCGCTGTGGGGGAGATTTGGATCCGGAGAATATATGAGGTGCTCTACCCTCATCGCCATCAGCTCCTTGTCGATGTTGGAAGCAGAAGCCACCAGATCTTCAGTCCATATTTCGACGGTCCGGCGGAAGTTGTTAGCTGAGGTGGCGGCGCTCTCCACCAGACCTCGTTCCTTGCGGACCTCCTCCTTCAGCTTGGTCTCGCGGTCCCGGGCCGCGTCCAGCGAGCTAGTCAACGTGGAGACCTTCAACTCCAGATCAGCAATTGAGTCCTTGGCGGCCTTGAGCTCGTCGCCCTGCTTGGAGAGACGTACCTGGAGTTCTGAGTTGGTATGGGCGTCTTTCTCGCGCTCTATGTTGAGCGCGGTGACCCTCTCCGTGCTCGCCTTCAGGTACTCCTCCAGCTGCGCCACCTTAGCTTCAAGGTCCTTCTTGGCGGTCTCCGCGGTGGCTGCGGCGGCTTTCGCCTCCTTCAACTCTCCGCCAAGGGCCTGCTCCCGGGCGGTAAGGTCGTCCTCGTGAGCGTCGAGGTCGACCTTCCGCTGAGTGAGCTCTCCTTCTCGCCGGGACAGCTCTTCACCGACCAGACGCTGCTGCTCCTCGGCCTCAGCTTTCTCCAGGAGGAACTCCTGCTGCTCTCCGGCAAGCCTCTCGCGCTCCTCCGCCAAGTCGCGGAGGGCCGCCTGGTTGGCGGCGCGGAGTTCAGCAGCGCGCTTCTCCAACTCTGCTGCAGCCTTGGCGGTGAGGACTTCCCGAGATTCCAGTTTCGCCTGCCTGGCCCGGTAAAGGGCCAGGAGCCGGTGAAGCAGTTTCTCCTCCTCGGGCTCGTCGCTCCCGCCAGGCGCTTCGACGATCTTCAACCCTGCGGAGGCGAGGACCTCTCCATCAAAGGCCTCTCCCTCCTCGGGGGCTCGCGACGAAGACCCCCACGGCACTTGTATGAATACGCCGTTGGGGGCCTCAAGATAGAAGCCCGACTGCTCCTTGCCGGCGGAGGGATCGGCGGCCGGCGCAGCGCTAGACGCTCCTGCCGCCTCCGGGCCGGCAGTGTGGCCGCCGTCCCCCTCCCCGGCCGCTGCGTCCGCGGTCGGGGCAGTCTCCTCCGCGGCAGGCTCGTCGGCTCCTGCCATGCCCTCAGTGGCAGTGGCGTTGCCGCCGTCGCCTCGCGCACCCTCCTCGCCGGTGGCCTCGGTCTCCATCCGGTCCGGCGCGGGAGGATCTAGAAGAAGAAAAGAAGAGATCAAGCAAATATCCAAAAAGACAAGTCCAAGAAGACAAAGCTACAAGACTTACCTTCGCGGACTTCGTTGACAACAGGCTCCCTCGCCGGGGAGTCCTCCCTTGGCGGTGGAGCGGTGGCTCCTGCTGGCGGAGGGCCACCCGTGCCCTCCCTTGGCGGGGTGGCCACCCTTGTCGGGCTGCCCGCCCTTGGCGGGGAGCCCGTCCTTGGCGGAACGTCCCCCCTCGCCGGGGAGTTCATCCTTGGCGGGGAGGGCAGAATCTGCAGCTCCTCGGGAGTAACCTCCGGGCGCTCCTGTGGCTGCGGCTCCACTTCTGCACAAGACAAGCAAGACAAACAGAGCAACGAGATGTTAGTACAAGGCAAAAACCTCAAGTACGCCCGACGAGCAAACAGCTCAAGACCAGACTTACGCTGGGGGCTGCGCTGGGGGCTGCTCCTCGGAGCAGCGGTTGGGTCCGGCAGGTTCGTCGCCGGCGCGTCCCCTGTCGCCGCGATGGGCGAGTCGTCCTCGACCACTACCACGGGAACCTTGGCCTTCTTCGCCACCCGCTGGGCCAGGGTCCTGAAATCAAAGCAAGAACAAGATTAGAATCACGAAGAAAGAACCAAGTCAAAATTGAAGAAGTCACAAAATACAAGTACTTACTCCTCTTCCTCGTCGTCGTCGTCGCTCAGGGCGGAGAAGTCGAACTCCACCTGAGGCGCTTCCGCGCGAGGAGCAGGAGGAGAAGGCTCCCTCGGGCGCTTGGCGGTCCCCGGGGCTGGGGGCTGCGAAGACCCAGCCTCCGTTGACGCCGAGGCCCGGGGAGCAGGCGGAGCAGCCGCTCCGCTCTGGGAGGATCCCCCTCCACTTGGCGCTGGTGCGCGGGGCGCCTCCGTCGCGGTTTGGCTCGCTCTGGTGGCGCGCGTCGCCTGGCGAGCGGGCTGCTGTCGGGGCGCCTGCGTCCTCGTCGCCGTAGCCGCCTTGCGGAGGCGCTTCGGCGGTGTTCGCTTGGGACTTGCCCGGGGCGGGGAGCTCTCCGAGGACGAGGAGACGTCGTCGTCGAGCCCCAGAGATCCACCAGTATCCTCGCCGGCCCCGGCGTCCTCCTCCTCCTCCTCGGCAGGCTCGCTAGGCCCAGCACCTTGCCCTGCGGCCCCGCTCCCTCTGGCACCTCCGCTCCCTCCGGCACCTCTGCTCCCTCCGACAACCTCGCCCCTTGCCGCGGCCTCGCTCACAACCCCGGGGATCCCAGCATGCCTCAGAGAGGGGACCCCGGCGAGCTCGTCGGGCGGGAGCTTGAGCAGTCTGCGGATCTCTGCCTCCTCCGCTTGGCACGACGCGTCCTCAGCCTCTGCCTCGTCGACAGTGAATCCGAAGTCCCCTGCTGCTGCGGCTGCGGCGGCCTCTTCCATCCGGGAAGCAATATAGGCTATGTCCCACTCCGTGGTGGCTCGGGTGAGACCCTTGATCTCCTCGGAGTTCTTCGGCACCTCAACCAAGTTATCAAAGAAGCTCATGATGGCGTCCGGCGTGGGCACTATCCAAGTGGGGTCGACGCCATGAGAATCGCACGCGGGCATCATTGCGCGCAATGCGTCCCGGGCGGTGCTGTTGCATAGCGGTACCACTCCCGGGGGAGGTCTAAACCACTCCGGGTGGGCCGGGTCATGCTTGAAAAGCTCCCGGAGCATCCCCTTCAGCTCCAGCGCCGTGAAGTTGTAGTTCAACCCCGGGCGCAACCTCATTATGTCTGCCGCATTGCCAAACTCCCATGCTGGCCTTTTCCTTTCTTGTAAAGGGGCGATGCGGCGGCGGAGGAAATCTGCTCCTACCTCTCCGATGGTCAACTTGGCTACCCGGAGACGAAGAATCCTAACGAGGGCGGCGTTGAGCTTGACATCATCCGGGGCCAACTCGCTCCAGTCCCTGCCGCGCACTATGGCTGTTGTGCACGGCGCAGTAAAAGGCTCCGGCTTGTCCTCCACTACCCAGCACCAGTCTGCGCGCCACTCTTCCCACTTGCCGCGGAGCTCTCCTTTCAGATATGACTCTTTCTTGTTCAAGCGGAAGATCCAAGAGATACCTCCGGAGAGGGGAGCGCCGGCCTCTGCTCTAGGCATGAAAAAGTGGCGAAAGAGCGCTACGTTTGGATAGATCCCTATGTAGTTTTCGCACAGATGTGCGAAAACCGCCATCGTAAGGATGGCGTTGGGGGTGAAGTCTAAGAGATGGAGATTGTAGGTGTTCATAATATCACAGAAAAACTCCGAAAATGGAGGACACAGGCCGCAGTGGAAGAAGACAGCAAAGAAGAAATACCCTCTGGGGTACAGATCTTTGGCGGCGGCCGGGTAGACTCTGGTGCGGGGATGCGCCTTGGTCTCCTTGGCCCAGAAGAGATAATACTTGTTCCAGAGCTCCCTTGCGCTGAGCCTCGGCGCGAAGACGACGTTCCTCTTCCGCAGAAGAGCAAGCTTCGCCGCCTGCTCGGATTTCTCCCTCTTGGCCTTCTCCGCCTTCGCCTTCTCGGTCTTCGGGGCCATGGCGGAGGCGGCGGGGAAAGGGGCGAGAAGCTCGGCGGCGCCGCGGATGCAGAAGAAGGCGGAGGAGGTGTGGAGGCAAAGAGGCGCAGTGGGGGATTTCTGGAGGAGGAAGAAGCAATGAAGACGAAGGAAGGTAACGGCCCCTGCTTCCTCTGCTTTTAAGGGGGAAGTGGGGGACGCTCCGCATTTCCCATTAAAGAACGTGGCCACGATCTCTCCCACGACGCCGCAATCGACGCGTGCCGTTAGGGAGGGACGCGGCGGATGCGGAGGGGGAATTACGGCTCGCCGTGGGCCGCGCGTGCCCGTGCACTGTTTTGGGCCTGGCCCAACAGCGCTCGGCACCGTGTGTGGCCCAGGCCCGGGGGCTCCTGTCGGTGTACTAAGATAAGGGTACCTTAGTACCCCAACTTGTGCACGGGCAGTAGCAGCTTCCCGCGGCAGGGTCTACCACGTGCTTGCCGGAAACCCCTCTGGTCCCTATTAAGCCATTCAAAAACAAAGTATACAAGACAGAAGATCAAGGCCCCGGCAAGTGGAGCTTGCCGGGAAGGCCGTCCCAGGCTCAAGACTATCTCATTAACTCAAGACCCTGGCAAGAGGAGCTTGCCAGGAAGACCAGAAGACTGCATATCAGAAGACATGCCTCGGCGCACCCTGCGCCCCGGCAGGACCCGGGGAGCGACGAGCTTCCCGGCCCGACAAGATCAAGACCCCGGCAAGGTGCTTGCCGGGGGAGGCCCGCACTGTGTGCCCGCGCTCCAGCACATCGGCCCACGCGTCGCCCTGGGGCCCTTCCAGGGACGCGTGGCGGATGGCTGTGCAGCCTGGGGGACACGGTGGCGCTCCACGGTGACGAGGCTACCGCCGTGGCGAACGGAGACGCACGGGCGGGTGCTTTTGGGGTCGACGGCGACGGGCATTTAATGCTCTTGTCCCCCACTGTCAAAGTAGGTGATGACCACTGTTCATCCACTGTTCACGCACTGTTCCCGCACTGTTACAACTACCATCAAAGTTACATTTTTGCCCTTCTTCTACGTTGACACCTGTCGGTGACCCCTTGAGCTATAAAAGGAGGCCCATGCACAACGTAGAAAGGGTTCGGAACCTTGATAGCTATCTGGCTCGGTGTAGCTAGTTCTTCAAGCTCCCGAGCTCACAAACTCAATACAAACCAAGCAGGAGTAGGGTTTTACGCGTCCGCGCGGCCCGAACCTGGGTAAACTGCCCGCGTGCTCTCCTCGATCTGCTCTTTGTGCTCCCTCCGCTCCCTTACCGCAACGAACAAGGGGCTCCGGTCCCATAGGTGCTCGTGGCGGACAGTTTCCCCCGACACTAGACATCTTGTGAAGGAAATCAATAACTTCGGTAAGGGTGCAATTATCAAAATCAAGGTCACTACTATCAAGTAAAGTGGTAGTGGTGTCCTTTAGGCTCACTTGTTTGGTAGTTTCTATGGTCATAGCATCACCATTAATAGGTCCAACGGTACCAGGAGTGCATTGGGTGCTAAGAGTTTGGATATCCTCAACAACTTGGATAGTACCAACAGTGTGGTGGGTAGGAAGGCTCTTAATTCTATCTTCTTCCTCCTTTTCTCTAGCCCATCTCTCTTTAAGTTTAGCCAACATCCTAATGTTTTCATTAATTTGCACTTGAATAGCATTCATAGGAGTGACCTTCCTCTCCTCAAGAGGAGAAGTTCTAATTTTAAGCAATTCCACCTCATGGGCTAAATTGTCTACCTTCGAAGAGAGATCATCTAGTTTGGCTAGTTTTTCTTCTACACTCTTATTGAATGCTTTTTGGGTAGTGATGAAATCTTTAAGCATAATCTCTAGTTCAGTAGTGGAGTTCTTGGTGATAGGATAAGCATTGTTGTTCCCATAGGAATTAGAGGGGTACGGTCTAGGATTGCTACCAAAGTTACTCCTATAAGCATTGTTATTGAAATTGTTTCTAGAGATAAAGTTCACATCTACTTGTTCTTGAGCAACCAAAGAATTTAAAGGAACATCACGTGGATAAATACAAGATTGCTTGGAAAGTAGAGACATGATCAAGTCAACTTTTTCATTTAGGGATGAAATCTCCTCGACAGAGTTTACCTTCCTACCTGTTGGAGCGCGTTCGGTGTGCCATTGGGAATAATTGGTCATCATCTCATCGAGAAGCTTCGTGGCAGCACCAAGTGTAGTTGACATAAAGGTTCCTCCCACGGCCGAATCTAACAAGTTCCGCGAGGTAAAGTTCAAGCCTGCATAAAAAGTTTGGATAATCATCCAAGTAGTCAAACCATGAGTAGGGCAGTTCTTGACAAGAGATTTCATGCGTTCCCAAGCTTGGGCAACATGTTCATTATCCAATTGTTTGAAATTCATTATGTTACTCCTTAGTTGGATAATTTTAGCAGGTGGATAGTACTTTCCAATAAAGGCATCTTTGCACTTGTCCCAAGAATCTATGTTATTTCTAGGCAGAGATTGAAACCAAATTTTAGCTCCTCCTCTCAAGGAGAAAGGAAAAAGCTTAAGCTTAACAATATTACCATCTATTTCTTGGTACTTTTGCATATCACAGAGTTCAACAAAATTGTTTAAGTGTAAAGCGGCATCATCTCCAGCACCGGAGAATTGATCTTTCATAACTAAGTTCAGTAAAGCAGGTTTAATTTCATAAGAAGGTGCTGAAGTGGCAGGTGTAGTGATAGGCGTGCAGATAAAGTCATCGTTGTTATGACTAGTGAAGTCACACAACTTGGTGCTCTCGGCGGAACCCATAGCAGCAAGCAAGCAAGATAACTATTTTTGTGATTTTTGATAAAAGATACTAAAGCAAAAACTGAAAGGTAAACTAACAAGACTAAAAAGCAAAGATAAAAGATAGCGTGCAACTCCCCTATCTTGAAGAGTGGAGTCCCCGGCAACGGCGCCAGAAAACTTTGCTTGATGGCTTCTCGCCCCTCGTTGGTTACCCCAAGTGGAAGGTTTGAGATGCAGTGTAGCGGTAGTTTTCCCTTGGCAAAGATACCAAGGATCGAATTCCCCTGAGACTCCAAGGTTCAACAAGAAGGTGTCAACTGCTAACGGCGCCAGATATTTAGCAATCGACTGGACCTGCACACAGATACAAATAACTTTGCTCCCAACGAGTACAGAGAGGTTGTCAATCCCTCCGGCCTAGTCGTTTACAAAGGATCAAACGCAAGAGATAATAGTGATAGGTATAACTGCAACTAGTAAGTAAGAACTGAAATTAATAGCGGATGTGATCAGTGATGGTAATATGGACCGGGGTCCCATGACGTTCACTAGTGATGTCTCTCTCCCAAAAGACGATAAAACAGCTATGTGAGGTAAACGAATTACAGCTGGGCAATTGACATGATTATGTGCGCAAACCAATGCTAACTATGCTGCAAGAAAGGTAGAGGCTCAAAAGCATGGGCGGTTGATACGTCCAAAACGTATCTATAATTTCTGCTTGCTCCATGCCACTTTTGGGTGATATTGCTATGATATTCATACACTTCCATACACTTTTGATCATATTTGGACTAACTTACTAATCCAGTGCACCCCAGTGCCAGTTTCTGTTTTCGGTTGTTTTTGTATTTCAGGTTTTCACGTTTCGAGAACTGCCCAGAAAAATCCAGAAAAATTATATAAAAAATCAGCGATACGGAAACAACACTGCGTCCGAAGGGCAGCCTGGGGGGGCCACAGGGGCTCCAGGCGCCCTGTGGGCGTGCCCCCTCCCTGGGCCGCGCCGGGGGGGAGCCTCGGCCCCCCGAGGACCCCCCGGTGCCCTACTTTGGCATATATTTAAAGGACTCCCCGAAACCCTCGAAACAGGACTTCTTTTCGCGATCCCATCTTTGTTCCGCCGCCGCCGCCGCTTCCAAGATCGGGAGCACCAGGAGAACTCTTCCCGGCACCTTGCCGGAGGGGAGGATCACCACCGGGAGCTTCTCCACCACCATGGACGCCTCCCGGATGACTCGTGAGTAGTCTCCCTTGGACCATGAGTCCATGACCAGTAGCTATGTGATGTTCTCCTCCCGTTCTTGTGCTTCACTAATTAGTCCTCGTGAGCTGCCCTACATGATCGAGGCACCTATGTAATCCTTATGCTGTTGCTATGTTGAGTTTGCTGGGATCCGATGGATTATGAGATTATGTTCAGATTGATCTTGAGTAATATATTTGATTCACCTCTTTTATATTTTAGTTCATAAGTAATTCTTGCATGTTCTCCGTTGTTATTTATTGCTTTGGCCGAGTAATAGGTAGTGACTCCAAGAGAGAACGTTATGCTCGATTGTGGGTTCATGCCCCTCGATGACTAGCTTGAGTGACAGAAACATGAGTCTAGGGGATGTGCTGTTGCCACAAGGGGGAAAACAACGGTGCTTGTGCCCGCGGGTGCAAGGATTGTTTACTTTACGCAAAGTTCTTTTAATGCAGTTGTCTGTTGCATTGAGTTTACACTATGGGTGGGACTCGCAACTTAATACCAGCGAGATGTTCTGGATAGATATCTCAAGGTGGATGATTAGTAGTAGATATTGATGGATTTCGGTCTACTTACTTTGGCGTACCGCCCATGCTTTGAACCTCAACCTTTCTTGCAATGTAGTCAGCATTGGTTTGCGTTCGTGGTCCTGTCAATTGCCCAGCTGTAATTTGTTACCTCGCATAGCTGTTTTATCGTCTTTTGGGAGAGAGACATCACTAGTGAACATCATGAGACTCCGGTCCATATTACCATCATTGATCACATCCACTATTTACTTTCCGCTATTTATTTACTATTGCAAAACACTATCTATCACTACTATCATATTGCTTTTAACCCTTTGTGAACTACAAGGCCGGAGAGATTGACAACCTCTCTGTACTCGCTGGGAGCAAAGTTATTTGTATCTGTGTGCAGGTCCACGTTGATTGCTAATTGCGCCGTTAGCAGTTGACACCTACCTGTTGAACCTAGGAGTCTCTGGGGATTCGATCCTTGGTATCTTTGCTAAGGGAAAACACTTCTACTTACTGCATCTTACACCTTCCACTTGGGGTAACCAACGAGGGGTTCGAGGCCCATCAAGGAGTATTTTCTGGCGCCATTGCCGGGGACTCCACTCTTCAGGATAGGGGAGTTGCATGCTATCTTTTACCTTTGCTTTTTAGTCTTGTTAGTTTACTTTTCATTTTTGCTTTAGTTCCTTTTTATCGAAAATCACAAAAATAGTTATCTTGCTTGCTTGCTACTATGGGTTCCACCGAGAACACCAAGTTGTGTGACTTCACTAGTCACAACAACGATGACTTTATCAGCACACCTATCACTACACCTGCCACTTCAGCACCTTCATATGAAATTAAACCTGCTTTACTTAACTTAGTCATGAGAGAACAATTCTCCGGTGCTGGAGATGATGCTGCTTTACACTTGAACAACTTTGTAGAACTTTGTGATATGCAAAAGTACCAAGAAATAGATGGTAATATTGTTAAGCTTAAGATTTTTCCTTTCTCTTTGAGAGGAGGAGCTAAAATTTGGTTTCAGTCTTTGCCTAGAAATAGCATAGATTCATGGGACAAGTGCAAAGATGCTTTTATTGGAAAATACTATCCACCTGCTAAAATTATCCAACTTAGAAGTAACATCATGAATTTTAAACAATTGGATAATGAACACGTTGCCCAAGCTTGGGAACGTATGAAGTCTCTTATCAAAAACTGCCCTACTCATGGTTTGACTACTTGGATGGTTATCCAAACTTTTTATGCAGGCTTGAACTTTACCTCGCGGAACTTGTTAGATTCGGCCGCGGGAGGAACTTTTATGTCAACTACACTTGGTGCTGCCACAAAGCTTCTCGATGAGATGATGACCAACTATTCCCAATGGCACACCGAACGCGCTCCAACAGGTAGGAAGGTAAACTCTGTCGAGGAGATTTCCTCCCTCGATGAAAAAGTTGACTTGATTATGTCTCTACTTTCGAAGCAATCTACTGTTGATCCTCGTGATGTTCCTTTAAATTTTTTGATTGCTCAAGAACAAGTAGATGTTAACTTTATCTCTAGAAACAATTTTAACAACAATGCTTATAGGAGTAACTTTGGTAACAATCCTAGACCGTTCCCCTCTAACTCTTATGGGAACAACAATGCTTATCCTAGTACCAAGAACTCCAATACTGAACTAGAGACCATGCTTAGAGATTTCATCACTACCCAAAAAGCCTTTAATAAGAATGTAGAAGAGAAACTACATAAACTAGATGATCTTTCTTTTAAGGTAGACCACTTAGCCAATGAGGTAAAATTGCTAAAAATTGAAACTTCTCCTAAGGAGAGGGAAGTCATACCTATTAATGCTACTCAAGTACAAATTAATGAAAATATTAGGATGATAGCTAAGCTTAAAGAAAGATGGGCTAGAGAAAGGGAGGAAGAGGAAAGAATTAAGAGCCTTCCTACCCACCACACTGTTGCTACTATCCAAGTTGTTGAGGATGTTCACACTCTTAGCACCCAATGTACTCCTGGTCCCAATGGACCTATTAATGGTGATGCTATAGAAACTACCAAACAGGTGAGCCTAAAGGACACCACTACCACTTTACTTGATGCTCGTGACCTTGATTTTGATAATTGCACTCTTACCAAAGTTATTGATTTCCTTCACAAAATGTCTAGAGATCCCCGCACTAGCACGCTTAACCTTGCCTTCACAGAGCATATCACTAATGCTCTCATCAAAGCTAGGGAGGAGAAACTTAGAGTAGAAGCCTCCATACCTAGAAAGCTAGAGGATGGTTGGGATCCTATGATAAAAATTAATTTGAATGACTTCTCTTGTTATGCATTATGTGATGTTGGTGCTAGTACCTCTGTTATGCCCAAAAGGATATATGATATGCTTAAATTGAAACCTTATGATTCTTGTTCTTTTGGTGTTCGTCTCCTTGATTCTTCCATAAAGAAACCTTTGGGGAGGATCGACGATGTTCTTATTGTTGTCAATGATAATTATGTGCCCGTTGATTTCACTATTATGGATATTGAATGTGATCCTTCATGTCCAATTATTTTGGGACGTCCCTTTTTGCGCACCGTTGGTGCTGTCATTGACATGAAAGAGGGTAATATAAAATTTCAGTTTCCTCTCAAGAAAGGGATGGAACACTTCCCTCGTAAGAAGGTCAAGTTACCTTTTGAGTCCGTTGTACGGGCTAGCTATTCTTTTACTCTTGATAAAACTTGATCTTTGCATTATGCCTAGCTTAAAGGCATAAAAGAAAGCGCTTTTGGGAGGCAGCCCACATGAATAAAATTTTTGCTTTTGTTGTGTCTTGATGTTGTTTACTGCTGTAGCATCATCATTGTATCTTTACTTTTCATATTTGTGCCAAGTATAGCCTCTGATTGCTAGAAAGTTCAAAAGTTGTGAGGTGCTGTCCAGGAAACAGATTCTGTCCTTGAATAGAAAAATTCGTATAAAATCACCAGATCATCTTTTTGGTCTGAATTTTTTCGACAGCGTTCTCTATATAATTGTCTTTCGTGCGTCAGTTCTGAGTTTTTTGATTTGAGTTGCAGAAGTATCCCGAACAGGTCAATTACTGCCTGCTGTTCTGTTTTTCACAGATTCTGTCCTGTTTTGCCTTACCTTCACTTTGCAAATTAAGAACTTGCTTTTTCTTTGCAAAAACCTTTTGGCAATCTTGAGAAACAATATAACTTCAATAATATCCGTATTTCCAGCAAGGTATAATTATTTTATTAAGGGTACTAACCTCGCTAATCAGATTATGATGAGTTATGTATGAAGGGAGTTTTCAAGTGTGCGAGGGAAGATGATAAAAAGATTCAGGAGTGTCAAGCGCTCAAGCTTGGGGATGCCCCCATGCACCCCCAAGAAATATTCAAGGAGACTCAAGCGTCTAAGCTTGGGGATGCCCCCGTGCATCCCCTTCTCCATCAACATTATCAGTTCGTCTTTCGTTCCGCTATATTTTATCACTTCATGTGTTATGTGCTATGCTTGGAGCGTCTTGCTTTTAGTTTTCTTTTTAGTTTTTTCATAACGAGTCGGAACCCAGCATTCCTTTATGTGGGAGAGAAACACGCTCCACCTCTACCTAGAACATTACATAGAATTTTCATGTCTATCTATGCTGTGTGTGTTCTTTGTCTTTTAATAGCTACTATCATACTCTGCTCTTAGTATTCATGCTTATCTTTTCAAGAGCTTTTATTTAGTTGGTTGCTTGAACTCTCTTTAATTACCATGCTCACCTTATTAAGAGAGTTTGCTTCCGTTGCATGGGTTAATGTGTCTATGATAAAGATGCTACTCTCATGATGGTGCTTAGTAGTTCAGGTTTTCTTATGGTTAATCTCAAATAGCTGGGGGGTTCCCAATGTGTTATTGGAGTACCAACTTGGTTTGTTTGCCTATGATGTGGTATGGTTTAGTAATATATTCCTTCGATAATTTATTTTGATTGACTTGGCGTATGCTCACGCATATTCAAGACTGTAAAGGAAGTCTGTCAAGCCTTGATGATCTTTTGTTTCTAAGTAGCGATATACCTACCATGCCTGATTCAATATTGCTTTGTCGCTCTGCATGATTATGACCGTCATTGCTCTCTTAGTTGGTCGCTCCCAGTCTTTTGCTAACCTCCACCTGCACTAAGCAAACCAACCATGCAATACATAGCTCATGGGAAAGTAGCCTAAAAACTATTGTGGTAAAGAATATGTTGCTTATGTATCTTATTTCTTATGAGTTGCTTGCTGAGCGGTAACCATGTTTCTGGGGACGTCATCAACTGTCACACTTTTGTTGAATATCATGTGAGTTGCTATGCATGTTCGTCTTGTCTGAAGTAAGGGTGATTTGCCGTGGGTTGAATTAATATGCATATTGTTAGAGAAGAACATTGGGCCGCCAACCAAAGCCATGCATCATGGTGGAAGTTTTAGCTTGGACCTTAATCCTCAATCTCTCATGAGAATATGCTTATGCATTAAAGAGGAGTCCATCATCTATTTTCTATGTTGTCCCGGTATGGATGTCCTCAAGTTGAGATCTATCAAAAATGAGAAATCAAATGCGATCTATCTCCTTGGACCTTTGTACAGGTGGCATAGAGGTACCCCTTTGTGACACTTGGTTAAAACATATGCAATGCAATGATAACCCATGGGGATCCGAGCTAATTAGGACAAGGAGCGAGCACTATTGGTATTCGATGCATGAGGCTTGCAACTTATAGGATGTTTTATACATGACACATATGAAGTACTACTACCGTTGACACAATTGCTTCCATGTTCCAAAATAAAAAGCTCTAGCACTTCAAGCACCAACTACTGAGAGCATGATTGTCATTCTGAGTGTAATGTGCATTGTCCCAAAGTAGCATTGTCTTTTGCATGATTGTGATATCGTTTATTCTGAAATGATTGTATCTAGTCATCACTTAAACCTTGAAGGTGCCCCTGCACTTATGTTTTGCATCACTAAAGGGGGCAAGCTAGATATCACTTTATCATATTTGCACATCATGTTCATTGCAAATCTTTTTGATGTTTCAGTTTCATATTGTAAAGCTTTCAGTCATTTGTGATTTTCTCTTGAGACAACTTAATTACTTTAGAATCATTGTCTCAGTAAGCTTTTGTCATATGACTATGAGAAAGTCCCATATGGTTAATAGCATGTCACCACAGAAATTATTCTTGTTATCATTTACCTACTCGAGGACGAGCAGGAATTAAGCTTGGGGATGTTGATACGTCCAAAACGTATCTATAATTTCTGCTTGCTCCATGCCACTTTTGGGTGATATTGCTATGATATTCATACACTTCCATACACTTTTGATCATATTTGGACTAACTTACTAATCCAGTGCACCCCAGTGCCAGTTTCTGTTTTTGGCTGTTTTTGTATTTCAGGTTTTCACGTTTCGAGAACTGCCCAGAAAAATCTAGAAAAATTATATAAAAAATCAGCGATACGGAAACAACACTGCGTCCGAAGGGCAGCCTGGGGGGGGGGGGGCCACAGGGGCTCCAAGCGCCCTGTGGGCGCGCCCCCCTGGGCCGCGCCGGGGGGGCGCCTCGGCCCCCCGAGGACCCCCCGGTGCCCTACTTTGGCATATATTTAAAGGACTCCCCGAAACCCTCGAAACATGACTTCTTTTCGCGATCCCATCTCTGTTCCGCCGCCGCTGCCGCTTCCAAGATCGGGAGCACCAGGAGAACTCTTCCCGGCACCCTGCCGGAGGGGAGGATCACCACCGGGAGCTTCTCCACCACCATGGACGCCTCCCGGATGACTCGTGAGTAGTCTCCCTTGGACCATGAGTCCATGACCAGTAGCTACGTGATGTTCTCCTCCCGTTCTTGTGCTTCACTAATTAGTCCTCGTGAGCTGCCGTACATGATCGAGGCACCTATGTAATCCTTATGCTGTTGCTATGTTGAGTTTGCTGGGATCCGATGGATTATGAGATTATGTTCAGATTGATCTTGAGTAATATATTTGATTCACCTCTTTTATATTTTAGTTCATAAGTAAGTCTTGCATGTTCTCCTTTGTTATTTATTGCTTTGGCCGAGTAATAGGTAGTGACTCCAAGAGGGAACGTTATGCTCGATTGTGGGTTCATGCCCCTCGATGACTAGCTTGAGTGACAGAAACATGAGTCTAGGGGATGTGTTGTTGCCACAAGGGGGAAAACAACGGTGCTTGTGCCCGCGGGTGCAAGGATTGTTTACTTTACGCAAAGTTCTTTTAATGCAGTTGTCTGTTGCATTGAGTTTACACTATGGGTGGGACTCGCAACTTAATACCAGCGAGATGTTCTGGATAGATATCTCAAGGTGGATGATTAGTAGTAGATATTGATGGATTTCGGTCTACTTACTTTGGCGTACCGCCCATGCTTTGAACCTCAACCTTTCTTGCAATGTAGTCAGCATTGGTTTGCGTTCGTGGTCCTGTCAATTGCCCAGCTGTAATTTGTTACCTCGCATAGCTGTTTTATCATCTTTTGGGAGAGAGACATCACTAGTGAACATCATGAGACTCCGGTCCATATTACCATCATTGATCACATCCACTATTTACTTTCCGCTATTTATTTACTATTGCAAAACACTATCTATCACTACTATCATATTGCTTTTAACCCTTTGTGAACTACAAGGCCGGAGAGATTGACAACCTCTCTGTACTCGTTGGGAGCAAAGTTATTTGTATCTGTGTGCAGGTCCACGTTGATTGCTAATTGCGCCGTTAGCAGTTGACACCTACCTGTTGAACCTAGGAGTCTCTGGGGATTCGATCCTTGGTATCTTTGCTAAGGGAAAACACTTCTACTTACTGCATCTTACACCTTCCACTTGGGGTAACCAACGAGGGGTTCGAGGCCCATCAGCGGTACGCCATGGCAAGTAGACCGAAATCCATCTGCATCTACTACTAATCATCCACCTTGAGATATCTATCCAGAACATCTCGCTGGTATTAAGTTGCGAGTCCCACCCATAGTGTAAACTCAAAGCAACAGACAACTGCATTAAAAGAACTTTGCGTAAAGTAAACAATCCTTGCACCCGCGAGTACAAGCACCGTTGTTTTCCCCCTTGTGGCAACAACACATCCCCTAGACTCATGTTTCTGTCACTCAAGCTAGTCATCGAGGGGCATGAACCCACAATCAAGCATAACGTTCCCTCTTGGAGTTACTACCTACTACTTGGCCAAAGCAATAAACAGCAACGGAGAACATGCAAAAATTACTCAAGAACATAAATATAAAAGAGGTAAATCAAATATATTACTCAAACACAATCTGAACATAATCTCATAATCCATCGGATCCCAGCAAACTCATCATAGCAACAGCATAAGGATTACATATGTGCCTCGATCATGTAGGGCAGCTCACGAGGTCTAATTAGTGAAGAACAAAGAGGGGAGGAGAACATCACATAGCTACTGGTCATGGACCCATGGTCCAAGGGAGACTACTCACAACTCATCCGGGAGGCGTCCATGGTGGTGGAGAGGCTCCCGGTGGTGATCCTCCCCTCTGGCAGGGTGCCGGGAAGAGTTCTCCTGGTGCTCCCGATCTTGGAAGCGCGGCGGCGGCGGAACAGAGATGAGATCGCGAAAAAGGGTTCCGTCCTTGAGGGTTTCGGGACGCGGTGTAAATATATGCCAAAGGGGGGCATCAGCGGAGGCCTGGAGGGCCCAGGCGCCCCCCCGGCGCGGCCAGGAGGGGGGCCGCGCCCCCAGGGCGCCTGGAGCCCTGGTGGCCCCCCTCCGGCCCTACTTTGGCCGCATGGAAGCTTCCGGAACGCTGATTTTTTATATATTTTTCCCGGAATTTTTCTCGCAGTTTACGTAATGGGAAAACCTGAAATACAAAAACAGCAGAAAATAGAAACTGGCACTGGGGTGCACTGAGTTAATAGGTTAGTCCAAATATGATCAAAAGTGTATGGAAGTGCATAAATATCATAGCAATAGCACACAAAAGAGGCATGGAGCAAGCAAAAATTATAGATACGTTTCGGACGTATCAACCCTCCCAACACGAACAATTCGTTCGGGTCGGGGTGTGATACGTACATTTTGCATCATGCTTATAAGTTGATATTTATTGCATTATGGGCTGTTCATACATGTTTTATCACAATACTTATACTTTTTGTCTCTTATTTTGCAAGGTTTACATGAAGAGGGAGAATGCCGGCAGCTGGAATTCTGGGCTGGAAAAGGAGCAAACTCTGGAAAGCTATTCTGCACAACTCCAAAAGCCCCGAAACTTCACATAACATTTTTTCGGAAAATATAAAAAATATCTGGCGAAAGAAACCCACGAGAGGGGCCACTGGCTGGCCTCGAGGGTGGGGGGCGCGCCCCCCTGCCTCGAGGACCAACCGGTGGGCCCCCGATGCCCATCTTCTCCTATATGAAGCGTTTTGACCTGGAAAAAATAAGGGGGAGGCTTTCGGGACCAGACGCCGCTGTCTCGAGGTGGAACCGAGGCGGAAACCAATCTAGGGCTCCGGCAAAGCTGTTCTGCCGGGGATACTTCCCTCCGGGAGGGGGAAATCGTCACCGCCGTCATCACCAACAACTCTCCCTTCTTGGGGAGGGCTATCTTCATCAACATCTTCACCAGCACCATCTCCTCTCAAACCCTAGTTCATCTCTTGTATCCAATCTTTGTATCCAAACCTCAGATTGGTACTTGTGGGTTGCTAGTAGTGTTGATTACTCCTTGTAGTTGATGCTAGTTGGTTTATTTGGTGGAAGATCATATGTTCAGATCCATTATGCATATTAATACCCCTCTAATCATGAACAATATTATGTCTCGTGAGTAGTTACTTTTGTTCCTGAGGACATGGGAGAAGTCTTGCTATTAGTAGTCATGTGAATTTGGTCTTCGTTCGATATTTTGATGAGATGTATGTTGTCTCTCCTCTAGTGGTGTCATGTGAACGTCGACTACATGACACTTCACCATTATTTGGGCCTAGAGGAAGGCATTGAGAAGTAATAAGTAGATGATGGGTTGCTAGAGCGATAGAAGCTTAAACCCTAGTTTATGCGTTGCTTCGTAAGGGGCTGATTTGGATCCATATGTTTCAGGCTATGGTTAGGTTTACCTTAATACTTCTTTTGTAGTTGCGGATGCTTCCATTAGAGTTTACTCATAAGTGGGAGGCTTGTCCAAGTAAGGGCAGCACCCAAGCACCGGTCCACCCACATACCAAATTATCAAAATACCGAACGCGAATCAAACGATCGTGATGAAAACTAGCTTGACGATAATTCACATATGTCCTCGGGAGCACTTTACCTTGCGTAAGAGTTTGTCCAGGCTTGTCCTTTGCTACACAAAGGATTGGGCCACCTTGTTGCACCTTATTTACTTTTACCGTTTGTCACTTGCTACCAATTAACTTATCACAAAACTATCTGTTACCTATAATTTCAGTGCTTGCAGAAAATACCTTATTGAAAACTGCCTATCATTTCCTTCTGCTCCTCATTAGGTTCGACACTCTTACTTATCGAAAGGACTACGATAGATCCCCTACACTTGTGGGTCATGAGGGTGTCTCCAGACCAAACGTATGCGCGTTATCGGCGTCCTAAAAATATTGTTGTGCGTTTGGTTATGGTCTATGAACTTTGAAACTAGTATTAGAGCATCTCCAGCTGTGCCCCCAATAAGCCCCCCCCCCTCCCGAGGCCCATTTTTTTATCGTCGGCGCCGAAAAATCGGCCCAGTGGCGTCACCAGAATCCCAACTTTCGCCGGTTAGGGCCGAATTTGGCGTCGGCGGACCCTGACCGAACCCGACGTCCTGGGGGACGCTCGGTGGCGCCGAGGGAAACGATTTTAGCGCAAAAACAGATGGGCCCGCTGACTCTCTGAGTCAGCGACTCGGCGCCTTCATCGTCCTCATTGCCTCGGTTCCCGCAGGAATCAAAGCCAAGGCTGCCGCACTGTCGCGCATGTCAGTCTTCCATTGATGCCTCACGGGTGGCGCGGCGACGCGCGCCTCGCCCGCTTCCGCCACGCGTACACCTGGCGGCCACGCTCTCGCCACCCGCCCTCGGCTATAAAAGCCGCCCCTCTCTCGTCGGTGAACGCACACTAGCTCGCCACATAATCCTCTTCCCCTCTCACCGTCGACGCCCCTCTCGACCTCTCACCGCCGACACACGTCTCTCCTCTCTCCCCGGCGACTAACATGGCCGACCGCTACCCAGGCGACGGCGCGGCGGCCAACGGATATGGCCGTCGCCACCAACACGAGGACGAGGCGCGTCTCCTCTACGAGGCCGACTACCCGGCGCCGTCAGACACGCAGGTGCCGGGCTCGTGGAGGATGAGTGCCGGCAACGTGCCGGTGCCTCCGCCGCCCACCGGTGCCGACCGACGCGCCGAGATCGCGCGCATCCGAGACCCATAGGTGCATCAACAACTGCAGCAAGATCTGGTGGAGCATCTATGGAGGCTCAAGGGCAACACCTACCCCGACGTGTGATGAAATATGAGTTTTTATTATTTGTTGAACTATTTGATTTGTATTGATTTGTTGAACTATTTGTTTTGTATTGTTTTTCTGTGATGAACTATGTGATTAAAAATAGCTTATATTGAATTTGGGCCGAAGTGAGACGAATATGGGCCAATTTGCGTCGAAAGCATGCCGAAAAGTGGGCCAAAATCGGCGCCTCAGGGCGACCTTGGGCCGGCGGCTGGAAACCCGACCCCCTCACGTAGAATTTTTCGTCAACGTGCCCGAGACGAAGCTATTTCTAGCCCTTGTGGTGCCGAACGGCTGAAGATGCTCTTAGATGTGTCTAGTTTCTCATCCTGCAAACTTGTGTGTGTGGTCGTATCCTCATCCTCGACACACAAAAGGGGGTCAAGACGAAACTTATTAGGAACTAAAGATAGTTCGGATGGGTAAGTTGTTTTTGGTGGTCCATTCGGGGCCAAGTCTTAGAGTTGGCATGTGTGATCTTATAAAATTTTGAATTTGTTTTAGGTTCTTCGATGCTATTCTTTTAGTGGTATAAAATGTCCGTCAACTATAAGGTGTATGTGTAGTCAATAAAAAAACTTGAATTTTCTTTTCCTGCGCTCTTTACGAAGGGGGCACACCACCAAACGGTGAGATACCCCTAAACGCAACATTTTTCAGCACCATGTCATTGAACTGACCTCCCAACATTTGGGTCTGATATGTACTCACAATTTTTATTAGTTGTTTTTCTCAGAATATTAAAAACAACCAAACTTCGACAATACTCCAAGCGTAAATATTTCAATGCAACAACAATTCAAAGATAAATATTCCAATGCAACAATAATTCAAATACAATCAATCCAAATGTAAAAGTTTACAATTGAAGTTGTTTAAATTTAAATTTATTATTTATTCAGCCAATAAATGCTCCTCTAGATCACTCGATTGCTCACGAACAATGACCTGCACATCCCGTCGTGACAACGAAAATAACGCTCGAATGGCACGTCAGGGGCAAAGTAGCTCCCGTAGAGATCAACGTGTTACAATCTCCCTGTAGAAAATCAGGGACGGAATTAATCCACACACATGATATGAATTCTGAAGCAGCCGTTTTGGAGCCTACTGTTTGTCGCGGTAAAAAGCAGCAAGTTAAAACCTGCATCAGCATCCGAATAATACTAGCTCATTATCGTCTCACTGTTAGCCAATGGGTTGCCATCGGTCGAGGTCATTCATAGCCACTGTTTCCGGACTTCTGCACCCAAAGTCAAAAGTTAAATGACCTCGATTTTAGCCCGGTTTTATGTGGGTTGGATTGTTTCGGTTTTAGCCCGGTTTTCCGTCAATTAACCGGGCAATTCTCACTCCTTCTTAATTAATGAAAATGGCAAGTCTTTTGCCTCGTTTCAAAAAAAAAAAAAAGTCAAAAGTTAAATGGCTTATTATCCTCTAAGTTTCTTTTTTCCCGGGTAAACTCAGGAGCTCATCCTCTAAGTTGTACACTTGTACTTCCTTCGTTCCAAAATAAGGGTCGCTGGCTTAAGTATGACTTTTTATGACGGAGTGAGTATATACAAACGAAAAAAACGAAGCAGAAAACATTGTCCCATTATTATTTGGAATGACATTTTTTCAGTACTACGCGATAAGCAAATCCAAACTATCAACAGCATTTGGTTTTGGATAATCAACACTTCAACAGACTCAAAAGCCACAAGCAAAAAAAAAAGGTGCCACGTGGGCACCTGCCACGTGTCAGCAGTTGAGTTCTCCATCGCAGCTGGAGGAGTCGGTCACGGCCTCACGGGCTCACGGCTCCCTCCTTCGTCCCGCCCGTCGTCCCCTTTCCCGGCGAGTCGTGACAAGCCAAAAAGGAGAAAGAAAGGAAGAAGAGAAGCACCCAAGTACGGTACCCACACCCACCCATGACCCAACCCAACCGCCGAGCAGCAGTTTTATCACCCCACTCCTCCTCTTCCTCCTCCTCGCCGGCATTTAAACCTCTTCACCCACCTCCACCCCACCCCCTCCCCCCCCCTAATAAACCGCGCCCGTTCCCAGCGGCGCGGCGCGGCGCAGCAATTTTGTAAACCACGAGGATTAATTAACTAAACCTAGCACGCGCATCCGCCCCGCCCGGCCTCCTCCCCGCCGGCCAGCGCGGCAGGCCGCCGCGCCCGATCCGGCCCCGCCGCGCGCCACATGCACCCATTCTGCTGCGTGCCCCCCGTGCCCGTCTCCCCCGCCTCCTCCTCCGCCGCAGCGGCGGCGGCGCCCTCCACGCCCCCCGCCGTGACGGGCCTCTCTCCCGCGATGCCGCCGCCGTTGCCGCCACCGCCGCCCCAGACCGCCCGCTGCTGCAGCAGCAGCAGCTCGGCAGCGCGGGCGCGCGTGGTGGGCGTCGGCGTTGGCGGCGGCCCCTCCTCGCCGCCTGACGGGGTGAGGCTGAACGAGATCGTCGGCGGCGGCATCTCCGGGGTCCTCTACAAGTGGGTCAACTACGGCCGCGGGTGGCGGCCGCGCTGGTTCGCGCTCAGCGACGGCGTGCTCTCCTACTACAAGATCCACGGGCCCGACCGCATCGACCTCTCGCGCGACACCGACCGCGCCGCCAAGGTCATCGGCGAGGACTCGCTCCGCCGCCTCGCGCGCCCCTCCGCCACCCCCGCCCCCTCCTCCTCCTCCTCCTCCGCCCCCCACTCCAACGGCCACCACCACCACCCGCCCCGCAAGCCCCTCGGCGAAATCCACCTCAAGGTCAGTCGCCTCTACCGTTCGTCCCTTCGATTCGCTCCCCTGATCCGCAGATCCATTTCCCTCTGTTTTCTGACGCCGAAACGGGTGGTTGACGTGCAGGTGTCGACCGTCAGGGAGAGCAGATCGGACGACAGGCGGTTCTCCATCTTCTCGGGGACCAAGCGGCTGCACCTGCGGGCAGAGACGCGGGAGGACAGGGCCGCCTGGCTCGAGGCGCTCCGTGCCACCAAGGAGATGTTCCCGAGGATGTCCACCAGCGAGATGGTGGGGCCCGGGGACACCGCGGCGGCCGCGGCCGTCTCCACCGAGCGCCTCAGGAAGCGCCTGCAGCAGGAAGGGGTCAGCGATGCCGCCATTGCTGATAGCGAGAGGATCGTGCGGGAGGAGTTCGAGGCGCTGCACAAGCAGCTTGTGCTTCTAAAGCAGAAGCAGGCGCTTCTCCTTGACACGCTCCGCCATCTAGAGGTATTGGCATTTGTCCCACCTTGCTTCGAGCAGAACTTCTTGATTGCGCATGGGAGTAGGAAAATTTGGTCTCCACTGCATGGTGTGATATTGATGAAGAAACAAGTACAGAGCTACTGACGTACATTGATGCACGGAAGAATTTTGCTGTCCCGCTTACACGGATTGACATGAGTGTACATCGAAATTTTGAGTACTTGTGGTCACCTTGGGTCGTGATGTACTTACATTTCTTTGAACTTTCAGCAACTGTTGTTTTATTGAGTTTGTACTTGCATTTCTGTGAACTGTTCTGCCACTGCCGTTTTATTAGTTTGTCAGACACTGCAGTCTGTTTAATAGATTAGATCCGTAGCAGGTGGAAACCTAAATTGAGTGTTAAGTTCATGGAAGGTGGGAACTATGTGCTGAGGTTTTGGTAAATTGCGAAGAAACCTGTAGATGTTGGTGAAGGGGTATTCTGCAGACAAACCATTATTCATGCATATTTACCCTTTTTTGTGTATTTCAAATGTGTCCATCCTGAGAATTTTGAAAACTAGAACATGTTTTGGCACTTTTTTTCCGGTTTTGACCTTATATATTCGGTTTGTTGAAGCATACACATACCATGTGCATGCACACACGGGAGTGCCTCCTAGCACACATGTTTTTGGAGGAATCAGTGAGAAGCAAAGGTAGATGGGAATGGAGAACAGGCGAAAATAATGCTGTAGTGAGAACAGTCTTAATAGAATTGGTGCTGCATTGGATTAGAATTCAGTGATAATATTTTTTCTTTTCTGTTGGTTATTAAGCTCGATTCACCTTGTCAGGTATTGGTGGGAAATATATTATAATGAATAGTAAATTGCCATTTCTGCCACCTAATTTCAACCATAACCATACCAATCACCAGTGTAGTTTTCTTTGCACTTATGTAAATACTGCACTTTGCACCAGGCCACATCTCGTTGCCATCTCTTCTTGACCTCTTAACATACGAAAACAGTAGGTTCCGGTCCGGTTGGGTTGAAACCTGCTGCAATGTGAAATGGTGTTAGGTGCAAAGATATCCAAACCTTACTGTTTTGTGCAACTTGGGTATAAATTAGGCCGGGAACATGTGCAATTTTACTCAATATTAAATGTATTAAAGTTTCCTAGATGGCTTGTTGATGTGGTTAGATATTTTATTGCGATTTAGCAAGATCAACTTTCATTGTACGACTCCCTCTGGCTCCTTCCCATGTTAGACCCCAAGTACATGTTAAAAATCATACTCTCCTACAGTGGACATGAGTAGGGAGAAAGTCAGGCTGGTTAGAAAATTAAGGACGTACGCTAGAAAAACAATCCATTGTTGTTGCTGTTGCTGCAGAAAGAATGGACTATAGCTAGCTCTGATTATCTACTGTTCTCCTTTGTTTGTGTTACATGTAAAACATTTTTGCCATTTGATAGATCAGACATTCTAAGCTTTCTTCCCCTTGACACTCTTCCAATGCATTGATTTGTAAGATTATGTATTCTGATGTTTCCCTTTGTAATTTTGGATACATCAATGAATTTCATATTATCGATGTTCTGATCTTACATTGTTCCTGACTGCAACTTTATATATTCTGATGTTTCCTAATTAATTTTAGATCTATTCAAAATTATAGTATCGATGTTCTCATTTGACAATGTATTCTGTTTTGTTGCCTTGCTGTAGACAGAGAAGGTTGATTTGGAGAATACCCTTGTTGATGAGAGCCAAAGACAGTCGAAAGAGTATGGATCTGCTTCCAGACCAAGGAATGAGAAGCTTAGTGGTATGACAAATTGACAGTTAGTGTAAATCTTATTGCTACATATGCTATTGCTATATGTGCGTTCTGAACTATCTTCTGATAATTTGTTGGTAAAATTATCGACCATTATGATTCATCCCTGCTTTTACGAAGGAAAATTTTGATTTATGCTGGTGAATAACTCCACACACATATACCATCTAAAATAGCTGTAACTCTAGAATGTCAGACAAAATTGTGGCGATTTGGTTCAAAATGAGCATTGCTGATTGGTTGGCCAAAGTGTAACCAAACTATATACATGCACGAGCAGATGGACATCATATTTACTAGGGCAGTGTTTGGTTCATGTGATAGCTTTGAGTGGCTCTGGGTATCCCAAATGGTTAGAGATAGCCATCTATCTTTTGGTTCGAGGGACGAGGGGTGGATAGGTTGACCATTCAATCAGCATGGACCGGGACCATTTGAAAACTGTTTGATATGTGATAACCATTTTTTAGTTGTAAAATAGTAACTTGTAGTTCCGTTAGCAACAGTTTTGGAGATCAGTCTAGATCTTTCCTCTCTCTCTCTCTTCCTTCATGATTTCTTCATTTGCTGTTCTTAGATATCAATTTTCCGAGGTCTTGAATGCACATATTGGTTTTCTCTTTTATGGAGTCCTTGGTGTTCCTTCCAAACTCTCTTTGGATTATATCATGAATGTCGATTCAATATTTGATTTACTTTTGTCGACAACTTAAATTATCATTCCTATTTTTTCAGAAGGAAGTGGTAGCGAATCTGATGATTACAATGAACCACAAGATCCTGCTGAAGAGGAGACTGACGATGAAGAGAACATATATTTTGATACAACTGATTTCCTTTCATCTAGTTCTTTTAAAAGCAGTGGATCTGATTTCCAAAGATCTGAAGCTGGTTCAGATGATGAGGATGATTACCCGATGGATGGAATTGATCCTTCTATGAAGTCTGTTGGAATTAATTATCCGTATGTGAGAAGGCGTAAGAAGCTACCAGATCCAGTTGAGAAAGAGAAGGGTGTTAGTTTGTGGTCAATGATCAAGGACAACATAGGAAAGGATCTTACCAAAGTCTGTCTGCCTGTTTACTTCAATGAACCTCTTTCATCATTACAAAAATGTTTCGAGGATCTTGAGTATTCCTACCTTATTGATCGTGCATATGAATGGGGCAAAAGGGTATGTCTTCTTCCTCACTATTCTCAGCATGTCAAGGGAAGTGCGTGACTTTCCCTTTTATACTAAAACTCAAGTAGCTTAACCTGAAACTTAAGTAGCTCAGAGGTGGTTTCTTTTGATTTTGCGCTGTGTCATCTACTCCTCTCCAGGTTCTTGTTATCTCCTGCTTTGCAGTTGTAGCATATATCCAATCTTACTTTTGGTTAGTACCAAAGAGAATATCAATGTACTTATGTGATTACTCCTGTTTTTGTCCTACATATTACACCTTTATGGCATGTCTTCCATTTTGCTCTAATCTCATTCGAGTGCATTCTAAATCCACCTCTAACACTTCTTGGCGTCATTATGTTTAACCTGTTCTCCGCCATTTAGTTTCTTTGCAAAGATGTCAGAACTTCTTTTCTGTGTGCATGTTATCTGTAGTAGTGGCAAAAACTAACTTGTGATTGAACATGTTTATTTGCTTATTTCTATCGTGAGATGAACCACATTTATGCATCTTACATCTCTATGTTGAATACTCAGGGGGATAGTCTGATGAGGATTCTAAGCGTTGCAGCATTTGCTGTTTCTGGTTATGCCTCTACGGATGGAAGGAGTTGTAAGCCCTTCAACCCTCTTCTTGGGGAAACCTATGAAGCAGATTATCCAGACAAAGGTCTTCGTTTTTTCTCAGAAAAGGTATGTTTATGAACCTTTAGAAATCCAGTAATATGAATAACAGGTTCTTAATGTTGGTTAGCATAGTCCACTGTTCATTCTCCTAACTTATTTCATTCTGCTAGTGAGTTTGTGTAACGTAAGACCTTAAACTTCTCCATGAACTAGTTTGAATACTGCTTTCAGAATGGCCTGCTGCAATACTGCTGCAGTGCTCCATGTAGTCGTTACTTTGGATTCTACTCCGTAGTCCGTACCTATTGAATCATCAAATAGCCTTTCTTTTCTAGACTAACAGATGCTTGAGGCCCCTACAGATTTTCTTCAAGTTCAGTTTATTTGCTTCTGCATGTTGATTTATATAAAAGTATTCAATACCACTTGCCAGGTCAGTCATCATCCAATGGTTGTTGCATGCCACTGTGAGGGAAATGGCTGGAGGTTTTGGGCAGATAGCAACCTAAAGAGCAAGTTCTGGGGTCGCTCCATTCAACTTGATCCTGTTGGTGTGTTAACACTGGAGTTTGATGATGGTGAAGTTTTCCAGTGGAGCAAGGTATTATTACCTAGTTACCAAGAAATGGTTAACTCTGTGAAATGATTAACTGAAAATATGCTATCACAGGTGACCACTTCCATTTACAATCTCATATTGGGTAAACTGTATTGTGATCACTATGGTACTATGCGCATTCAAGGTAACCGTGAATATTCATGTAAGCTGAAGTTCAAGGAGCAGTCAATTATTGATCGCAACCCTCATCAGGTATATAATAAATTGCCTGTGTACTAGATGTATTTTGTATGCTTGTTCTTCTGATTTATCCTTTTACTTCCTAACTTTTCAGTTTGTTTGTCACTAAGATGATACTTTTCAATGCACAAGTGATGCATCTGTGCCTTTTGGCAAGACATATTTTTAACAATTTATATAGATTCATTTGAAAGCATAATGAGTTCACCTTTTAACAATGTGTATCGATTTCCTTCGAAAAATAGTGGGTGTTTAATGTGATGTTTCTCAAAGTTTGGGGCACCCAGGAATTTTAGATCTAACTTGAAAATGATATAAGTCTTGATAACTTGAAATCAACTATTGAATTCTTTTTTTTGTGGGGTGCAACTATTGAATTCAAAGGACCATTTTGACCCTATAGTGCTCCAAATAGTTTTGACCATATTCCAACTTCAGCCTTTTGGGCAGTGAAGCCTCATACAGAGGGTGGGCTTTTATCTAGAAATAGGGTTGAAATGTTATTTGTACCACCTGAATAAAACAGTGAGAATTGAAATCATAAAGCTCACTCCCAATCCAGAAATGTTCTGACTCATCCTACCAGCTTTGTTGAGTTGGGGAGCCTGAGAGGTGTTACTAATGTCAAGGATGCCGAAGCGCATTACCATTCATTGATCATTTGGTTGTTTGTTTTTCCTTGTTCGTAATTTAATCTGTCAGAAATAATATTCCATCCATTTAAGATGGCATCCCTGAAATAGGGGAGGTTGTGTCCATGGTTCAAGCATGAATGAACTTCTAAAAGTAACCCAAGTCTGTCTATATTTCTTTCCCAGTACCCCCCTCCTCATGAAGCCTTCAACGTTTGATTACTTTCCTCACGTAGGTATTTGCTTTCATTGAACTATTGTTCTGTTGCTTCAGAACAAGTTTCATCAGCTGAACAATATGTTTTCTGACAAAACACTGCACACACATCCATCAGGTGGAGAATGATTAATGTGAACATGACAAATTAATTGCTTCAGCCAAAAAAACTCTTATCACACGGCTTTTTAGAAGACCAGTTATAGGTCGTCTTGAGTTTCTTTATTCATTCTCCAGACTATGTATATTTTCTCTATTTATTTGTGTGAGTACCTTAACTTTCTGATAGTGCAAACATCTTAGCCTAACTTAGCATAGTTGTACTGGTGTATGTGCAGGTCCAAGGTGTTATTCAGGACCGAAGTGGTCGAACTGTTGCTACACTCTTTGGTAAATGGGATGAAAGCATGCATTACGTGATGGGTGATTGCTTTGGAAAAGGCAAGGGATCTGAGAATTTTTCAGAGGCCCATTTGTTGTGGAAAAGGAGTAAACCACCAAAGTTTCCCACTCGATACAATTTCACTAGCTTTGCGATCACATTAAATGAACTTACCCCTGGATTGAAGGTGAGGGTGTTAGCTTTGCAGCAAGCCTCACTTTAACATCGTACTGATATGTGTGGACTCACACTAATGATTGATTATTGAATACACCCAACCTATATGCAGGAAAAACTGCCACCAACAGACTCAAGATTGCGACCGGACCAGAGGTGCCTAGAGAATGGTGAATATGAAAGAGCAAATGCTGAGAAGTTGAGGCTTGAGCAGAGACAACGGCAGGTTAGTCAACTTAACCCTTCACATCCCTTATTTTCATTAACTCTATGCCTTGCCTACATTTGACTTGTCTCGAACAAACTTTTGGATTGGCTGCATTACATACCACCTCTGGTCGATTCACATGCTTGTAAGCGCAATACAATATCTGAAATGAACCATGCCCTGATGTGTCACATGCTTGTAAGCGCAATACAATATCTATTAAAATGAACCATGGCCTGATTGGTCACATGCTTGTAAGCGCAATACGTATCTATTAAAATGAAGCATGACCTGACGTTGCGAGGTCTGAATGAGATTACCAGTATGCTGGATTCATATGGCTGCGAATATAAACTTACATACAGTTACCAAGTGGGATCGAAATAAATCTATACGCCATGCTGTACACAGAACTCTGGGCTGTTAGGTCCTGGTTGGGTTTTGCCACCTGTCTCATACTCTACAATAAATTCAAAGCATTCCCTTGCAACAGCAGGAAAGATGCTGGTTCGCTCTCTGTTATGCTGCCATGTATTAAAAAAGTTTGGTTTATTCGCTCGAGTATTTTTTATTCCCTCTGTATCAAAATATAAGACGTTTTTTGATACTATATTTTGATACGGAGGGAGTATTTAATAAGTTTGTTCTGTATTCGACAATTTCATAGTGGACCCTCTTTTTTTAGTGGAACGATTGTATTCTGATGCACCACATCGGACTCCATTCTAATGCGCCAACTATCTGTAAAATGAGCATCACAGGCTTACAGCTGTTTATGTGTCGTATTGTTGGTGAAGAAAAATCAAAAGACATGAACTAGGCACAAACAACCGTAGTATAATGTGACTTGATAAGTTTGATTTGATTCACTTGAATAATTTTGGATTTAATATGCTCAGTTTGATCATTAAATAATGTTGGAGTGGTATAACTCTGATATGACTAGTTTGGATTATTCATATGATAATAGGCTTGAAAATTTCTTCATGAATCATGATAGAGACATGATATGGTTCCCAACTATACTGCAGGCACGAAAGATGCAGGAGAGTGGGTGGAAACCTCGGTGGTTTGCAAAGGATAAAGGTAGCGACACATACCGCTACCTCGGCGGTTACTGGGAATCCAGAGAAAAGAGCAGCTGGGAAGGCTGCCCTGACATTTTCGGACAACTTCCAAACGATCTAATGATAACTGACTAGGTTCAAGTAGGTTACAGGTCTTCTGGTTCTCTGTTTTTTGGATCCGTTGGTTCCATTTTTAGTGGTTTATACTAGAGCAATTAAATGCCTTTCCGCCTGCAAGCAAAGGCTGCCCTTCAGTGACATTGTTTTTCCGTACATAATAAGAGTGTCGTTCGTCCAAAAGGTCACTCTGAATCAAATGTTTTCTTGTGGGGATTTCACTCGCACAAGTTCAGAGTGGTGTTATATAGGCCATTTGTGTATATTTGAATATGTAACGTGCATTGAAGCGCCAAAGAGTATTAAAGCATGCATACTGATGGTGTGCCCTAAAGGAAGTGTATCTGTCACTCCCTCTGTCCACTATTATAAGATGTTTTAAACTTTTTCTGCATCGGATATATATAGATGCATTTAGTGTGTTCACTCGTTTCATTCCGTATGTAGTCCACATTAAAATATCCGAAATATCTTATCTTTGTGAATGGAGGGAGGATCTATATATAGCATCGAGACGCAGTTTCATTTGGCCCCTGAAGTCTTCGTTGACTCATCCTCTTGGTTTCATTTCCTTTTTGTTTGCTGATGTATCTGTCTTGCTTAGCAGCTAGCACTGAAGAAAACAACATGCACCCCCAAACATTTTCTTCCTTTGGGATGGATCACATAAGTTTGCTGATGTATGCGGCGTATTTCTTCACGATGTTTGCCAGCTAACTTCTGCGCAACTGCAACTATTACAGGGTTATGGATTTGGGAAACGTTTCCGGACGGTGCGCCGGCCGAAACTTCGGGCCGGTTGCACGCCTCGTCACGCGTCCAGCGTGAGCACAGATGGCCATGCCCCCCTTTTTTTTTGTGGGCCCATGTAACCGTCCCCTCTCCCCTGATCCAACCTCCCCTTTTCACACCTCAATGCCGCGAGCTCCCTCTATTCCCCGCTGCCAAGCCGTGCGCCTCCACTTCCGCCTCCCCGCGATCTGCCCCTGCTCCCGCTCCTCCGCCGACTGCGATGCTATGTTTTTGCTGCAACTAGTATCGAGGAAGCTACCACCGCGCTCGATTTTGTTGCAACGGGGCGATGGCGAGCGTGGCCGACGATGATGGCGCCTGACTTTGCTACAACCGGCAAAAACAAAAGCTGGAACGAGCGTTCACGTTTGCTGGAAGAGTTTTTTTATTTTGCTTCAACGGATCACCGGAGCTTTTGACACCCTCGCCGACGACGTCGTAAAATGTTGCAACCGACAAAAACAAAAGCTGGAACGGGCGCTCACGTTTGCTGGAAGCGTTTTTTGATTTTGCTTCAACTGACCACTGGAGCTCTTGACACCCTCGCCGGCGACGCCGTAAAATGTTGCAACCGGCAAAAACGAAAGCTGGAACGGGTGTCCACGTTTGCTGGAAGCGTTTTTTGATTTTGCTTCAACTGACCACCGGAGCTCTTGACACCCTCGCCGGCGACGCCGTAAAATGTTGCAACCGGCAAAAACAAAAGCTGGAACGGGTGTCCACGTTTGCTGGAAGCGTTTTTTGATTTTGTTTTAACCGACCACCGTAGCTCTGATTTTTGTTGCAACCGACAACCTGCAAAGCTTCCACCGGTGAGTTTTCTTTTTTGCTTCAATGGTGACAGATGGAAGTGATGACCAGGGAGATGAAAGCGATGCGAGCAACATGCACCCGGCGACCGGGAGGGGGGGAGGGGAGGTGCAACTGTCGTCGGCCGGTGCTACATAGACGCGATGTCGGAGCGGCGACACGCCATGGCGAGGAGCTGCAAGGAACACGACTGCAGGCGATGAGGGATGCGAACGGCGACGACGAGGTTGCAAAGCGTAGCGCGGGAAGGCTGGTGGCGGCTCGCTGTTGGGTGCGGAGGGCGGCGCGCTCCTTCCTCTCCTCCCCCTGTGCGAGAGGTTGACGATGGATGCGGGAGAGGGACGGGGGAGGGATCTAACGGCTGCGCGCATAGATCGAACGGATCTGGCCAGACCGGCCGAAACTTTCGGCCGGTGCGCCGACACAGAGTACTGGCCTATGGATTTTGCCTTTACCGAACAGCCTGGCCCTCTTCTCCGGTAAGCAGCGTAAGCTACTGTAAAATGAGCAGCATTGCGACAAGCCAACTGCAATATTTTATTTAACGTAGAACACAAAGTCAAATAACGAAATCTTCACTTCTCTAAATAGCGTGACATGAATATGGGGCAAGCATAAACGATTCCTTCTTATTCATGTTCTTGAGATCTGTTTATCCTTTTTGGACGGAAAAAATAGGAAAAGAAGAAACGGGCTCAGCCCGAACCAGTAAAGATATATATATACCGGGGTCAGTAAAACGGGCCTATATGGGCTGTGAAGGGCGTGTCAAACAACTCTCGTGGACTGCTCCATTCCCGCTAGCCCAAAACCACGCAGGCGTCTCCCTCCTCCCCGGGGAATAAAAAGGGCGACTAGCAGCTCAAAAAACCGCACGTCCCCCACCCGGCCCCGCCGCCGTTAGCCGCCCGTGGCAAGCTTCCAACAATGCGTCCGCCGTGTGATAAGATCAACCCCATCAATCCTTGCTTCCTCAGCTTCCTCAGCCACCATGGCATCGACGGCACCTTCGAGATCCTAACTTCCCTCGGCGATCCGGCGGCGGAGGAGACCAAGGATGCCTTCACTTCAAGAAGGTGGGCTTCAATCTCTATTCTCCTCTAGCACGGCTTCCTCGGTCGAGTATATATCTATGTTCGTGGGAAATAGGTTCACCATGAGACGGTTTGAGTTCTGCTCCACTGACATCTGTTCAGATCGTCGGTGATTTTTGTAGAACGCCTCGTGCGGTGGACGAGGACGTGGAGGGCACGGCAGATGGAAACACAGGGAAAGTGGTAACAGCTATACATCATCTCGATCTCTAATAGATTCGTATTCTGTTGGCTGAATGGGGTGGTATGTTTACCGCTAATTTGCACTCCGTGCTCACGTTAGTTAATACAGTGCACTGTTGGTGTCCATTCAGCTGCTTGCCGGTGAGAAGAAACCTAGCACCATGAAAAGAGAACACGGGCCTGCTGAAGGTGAGCAGGATCCAAAGAAGCCAAGAATAGCAGAAGGCTCATGTGACCAAGAATAGCAAAAGGCTGCAGGGACAGGGAATTCCTCTCGCTAGATGGCCATTCATGTGTAAACCCTTGAATACTCGCAAAATAAAATAAAATGTGTAAACCCCTGCATCTGTTTCTCCTTTTACTTGATGCCTACAGAGGCAACTAGTGTGATCATTTGAGTACTATGATGACTCGAGTTGCACAAAACTCTTACTTCCATAGTACTCCCTCCTTCCCTTGGGACGGAGGGAGTACTAATTAGTTCAATACATGTCTTTCCTCACACTAAAGAGACACTGCCATATTCTTAATGGTAGAGCATGTTTGGTTTGTAGCTAAAATCTATCAAAGTTCTCTTACTAATTAAGTTATGGCATACCACAAAACGTGTGGTGAACAAATTGATAGCCACAAGTGTGGCAAGATTTAGCAAAAATATGTTCATATGACAAGTGGGACAGGCTACTAACCAAGTGTGGCATGCCACAAATACCAGGGGCGGGCCACCAAGATTTGAAGAGCGTCTATTCAAATTTTCAAAGACTTTTTTAAAAAAATGCTAAAGTTATGTTTTTTTGCTTGTATAACTAATTACAACACCATATTGTACTAATTGTATAATATATAGTAGTAGAAGATATATAACATAATAAGAAATCACAAAATTGATTATAACTCAAAGTTCTTCAACATATGGAAAATACTAATTGTACAATATGGCAAAATCTAGGATGTACAGATGGTAGAAAATATCATATGATAAGAAAATATCGTTGATGCATTAGTGATGAGGCCTTCATCCTTACTTGATGCTTTGGAATATGGATCCTCTGATGCGTGACACCAAGCCAGAGAAAATGATGGAGCAAGGCTACGAGGAATATATGTCGTCGGAGCCCGGAACCTTGTGTTGTGTTGTGTGCCCGCTTGTGCCACAGTGCGTGCCTACGACGATGAGCCCGGAATCTTGTGTTGTGTTGTGTGCCCGCTTGTGCCACAGTGCGTGCCTACGACGATGAGCCCGGATGCTTGCATTGTGTTTTCTGCCCGCTTGTGCCACAGTGCGTGCCTGTGGCGACGCTAATCTGCCCTGGCAGTCTGTCGTTGCACTACATGCGATTAGAATTGGGGATAGAAGGAGACAATTCATCTCATACCGTCATGTGATCGATGAATATTTCTATAGCAAAGTGTGTGATTCCTAAAACTGTTAGGAATTAGCACACAAATGCATTTGTGGTTAACTGAAAACTGCAGCGGAAAGAAATAATCTCAGCACCACATCATGTACTAACTCAATGATCATACTCAGCACGAAAGAAAACATATGCAACAACATATATGGAGGTAAAAATATGTTACTCAATAGACAAGACGCTCCTCACATGAGTGTCTTGTGGTAGGAGTAACTTTCTGGACAGTTGCAAGCATCAACAAAGAGACACCGGATTTTACGTGG
>LR738712.1:25410303-25436717 GCA_902687465.1 Secale cereale
CCCCCCCCCCCCCCCCCGCCCAACTTGAGGGGGAAAATCACGGGCCGAAGCCACCCAAATCTTCTTCCACTATTATCAAATGTGGAATACAACAAGTTCTTCTCTAATAGCACTAGAAGATCTCATACATCAAGATTTCTGAATTTTGGATGAACATAACAAGATTTGGGGCTCAAGAGCTAGGGATTGGAACAATCTCAAAAAATATGGTGGAACCAGAGCTTGAAGGAGACAAGGTAGTGGATCTGGACTATCACAACCTTGGGGATGAGCTCCCTTTGCTTCTTCCTTCAATCTTCCTCTTCTTCCCTTCCTCTCTTCTTCTCCAATGGAGGCTGAACTGATTTTCGTCACTCTTGGTGGTGGATGCTGGATAGAGCATAAAGCATCCCAATCCTCACACGTGCAAAGTCCAAAATGACCCTAGGTCATAACCCTAATGGGTAGTGGGCTTCTGCACCTCTTTGGGCTGCCTAAAGGGTTTCAAATGATCATCTCCTCATAGCCCACATGAGGAGGATATCCCAACAAATCTCCCCCTCCGACTCATGAGAGGGGCACCACCATGCCCGTTACCTTGCAACATGCTCGTAGCTTCTCATTTGGCAAATATCTTGGTGATCATATCCGAACCATTGTCGTCGGTATGGATCTTCTCATGTTTTGGGCAACTTGGAACTCACAACATCTCGAATCCAATGATACCTCACATCAATGTGCTTGGTTCGAGAGTGATAGCTTGAATTCTTGGCAAGGTGAATAGTACTTTGACTGTTGCAAAACAGAACATACTTCTCTTGCTTCATGCCGAGCTCTTGCAAGAAGTTCTTCATCCACAAAACTTCCTTGTCAGCATCAACGGTTGCTATGTACTCAAATTTTGTTCACCCTGGGCATATGGGTACCCGAACCCGACCCGAACCAAATTAACAGAATAGTCGATTAATTCGGTCTTCATGTTCGGGTTTCAATTCTTGCCTATTCGATCTTTGTGTTCGGGTTCCACTATTAAAAACCCGCTATAAAATCCAGCCTAGGTTCATATCGCACAACCACCGAGCAGCTCCTGCCCCACCTCTTTTCCTTCCTCCCTTCGTCTTCTCCCTCTCCCTCTCTCTCATCTCTCTCTCTCTCTCCTCTCTCTCTCCCATCTCTCTCTCCCTCTCTCTCTCTCCTTGGGTTTGGGGTATTTTTTTGGCAGATATAAATTCAGTTTTCATTTTAAACTAATCGAAATACCCATAAACCACATTACTCAAACCAATATAACTGAATTACCCGAACGCCCAGCGTGAGCTTATGTAGTTGATATAGAAACACATTTCTGCAATCTTGATTTCCATGACACTGCCCCCCTGCATAAGTCATCAGGTATGCATATGTGTGATCGAAATATGCCCTAGAGGCAATAATAAAATGGTCATTATTATATTTCCTTAATCATGATAAATGTTTATTATTCATGCTAGAATTGAATTAATCGGAAACTTAAATACATGTGTGAATACATAAACAAATACCGTGTCCCTAGTGAGCCTCTACTAGACTAGCCCGTTGGTCAAAGATGGTTAAGGTTTCCTAACCATAGACATGAGTTGTCATTTGATAACGGGATCACATCCTTAGGAGAATGATGTGATGGACAAGACCCATCTGTTAGCTTAGCATATGATCTCTCAGTTTATTGCTATTGCTTTCTTAATGTCAAATACATATTCCTTTGACTATGAGATCATGCACTCCCGGATACCGGAGGAATACCTTGTGTGTTATCAAACTTCACAACGTAACTGGGTGATCATAAAGATGCTCTACAAGTATCTCCGAAGGTGTCTGTTGAGTTGGCATGGATCAAGATTAGGATTTGTCACTCTGTGTATCGGAGAGGTATCTCTGGGCCCTCTCGGTAATACGCATCAAAAGAAGCTTGCAAGCATAATGACTAAGGAGTTAGTTAGAGATGATGTATTACAAAACGAGTAAAGAGACTTGCCGATAACGAGATTGAACTAGGTATGGAGATACCGACGATCGAATCTCGGGCAAGTAACATACCGACGGACAAAGGGAATTACGCATGTTATCATAACAGTTCGACCGATAAAGATCTTTGTAGAATATGTAGGAACTAATATGGACATCCAGGTTCCGCTATTGGTTATTTACCGGAGAGGTGTCTCGGTCATGTCCACATAGTTCTCGAACCCGTAGGGTCCGCACGCTTAATGTTCGATGATGATATAGTGTTATATGAGTTATGTGATTTGGTGACCGAATGTTGTTTGGAGTCCCGGATGAGATCACAGACATGACGAGGAGCTCCAGAATGGTCCGGAGGTATAGATTGATATATAGGATGATGATATCCGGACACCGGAAGAGTTTCGGAGTGCACCGGGTAGTCATCAGGTCGTCGGAAGGGGTTTTAGACACCCCTAGGAAATATATGGGCCTTATGGGCCAAGTGAGGGAACACAACAGCCCACAAGGGGCTGGTGCGCCCCTCTAAGGTGGTCGTCCCTAGGGGAGGGAACGAAAGGGAGGAGTTGGCCTCCCCCTGCCTTCCTCCTTCCCCCTTTCCACCCCTTTGGGAAAACATGGCAGGGGGCGCGGCCAGGGCAGGAGCCCTAGGGCCGTCCGACCACCTATTTGGTGCGCCAGGCTGCCTCCTCTCTCCCCCACCTATATATATGAGAGGGAGGGGGCACAACACAGTACACAATATTGTCTTAGCTGTGTGCGGCGCCCCTCTCCACAGTTTTGTCCCTCGGTCATATTTTCGTAGTGCTTAGGCGAAACCCTGCGGAGATAGCATCACCATCACCGTCACCACGCTGCTGTGCTGACGGAAATCATCTACTACCTCTCCGTCTTGCTGGATCAAGAAGGCATGGACGTCGTCGAGCTGAGCGTGTGCTGAACGTGGAGGTGACATACGTTCGGTACTCGATCGCTTGGATCGCGAAAAAATTCAACTACATCAACCACGTTACTAAACGCTTCTGCTTATGGTCTATGAGGGTACTTAGACACACTCTCCCCTCTCGTTGCTATGCATCTCCATGGATAGATCTTGCGTGTGCGTAGATTTTATTTGTTTTCCATGCAACGTTCCCCAACAGTGGCATCATGAGCCAGGTCTATGCGTAGATGATATGCACGAGTAGAACACAAAGAGTTGTGGGCGGTGATGGTTATACTGCTTACCACCAAAATCTTATTTTGATTCGGCGGTATTGTAAGATGAAGCGGCCCGGACCAACCTTACATGTCCACGTACATGAGACCGGTTCCACAGACAGACATGCAACTTGTTTTGCATAAAGGTGGCTGGCGGATGTCTGTTTCTTCTACTTTAGTTGAATCAAATTTGACTACGGCTGGTCCTTGAAGAAGGTTAAAACAACAAACTTGATGAATCACCGTTGTGGTTTTTGCCGTAGGTAAGAACGGTTCTTGCTAGAAGCACGTAACAACCACGTAAAACTTGCAACAACAAAGTAGAGGACGTCTAACTTGTTTTTGCAGGGCATGTTGTGATGTGATACGGTCAAGACGTGATGAGTAATCCGTTATTGTATGAGATGATCATGTTTTGTAATCGACAACCGTCATGAGCCTTATGGTTTTCTCTTAATTATTGTATGAAATGCAAGTGCCATGTAATTGCTTTACTTTGTTGCTATGAGTTAGCAATAGTTGTAGAAGCAATAGTTGGCGAGACGACCACGACGCAACGATGGATATCAAGGTGTCGAGTAGGTGACGATGGAGATCATGACGATGCTTTGGAGACGGAGATCAAAAGCACAAGATGATGATGGCCATATCATGTCACATATTTTGATTGCATGTGATGTTTATCCTTTATGCATCTTATTTTGCTTAGAACAGCGGTAGCATTATAAGATGACCCCTTCACTAAATTTCAAGATAAAAGTGTTCTCCCCGATTATGCACCGTTGCTAAAGTTCGTCATTTCTAAGCACCTCATGATGATCGGGTATGATAGACTCTACGTTCACATACAACGAGTGTAAGCCAGATTTACACACGCAGAATACTTGGGTTAAACTTGACGAGCCTAGCATGTACAGACATGGTCTCAGAACACTGGAGACCGAAAGGTCAAATATGAGTCATATAGTAGATATTATCAACATAGAGATGTTTACCATTGATGACTACCCCATCTCACGTCGTGATGATTGGACATGAGTTAGTTGATTTGGACCATGTATCACTTCGATAACTTGAGGGATGTTAATTTAAGTGTGAGTTCATTAGTAATTTGATTATTTGAACTAAAATTTATCATGAACATAGTCAAAATGTCTTTACATATTATGTTGTAGATCAATATATAGCTCGCGATGTAGCTCCCCTGTTTTTGATACGTTCCTAGAGAAAAACCAAGTTGAAAGATGATGGTAGCAATAATGCGGACTGGGTCCATGAAGTAAGGATTATCCTCATTGCTGCAGAGAAGAATTATGTCCTTGCTGCACTGCTAGGTGACAGACCTGTTGTAGGAGCTGATACTGGCATTATGAACGTTTGGCAAGCTCGATCTGATGACTACTTGATAGTTTAGTGCGCCATGCTTTACGTCTTATAATCGAGGCTCCAAAGACGTTCTGAACGCCATGGAACATATGAGATGTTCCAAGAGCTGAAATTGTTATTTCCGGCTCATGCCCGTGGTGAGAGGTATGAGACCTCTGACAAGTACTTTGCCTACAAGAAGGAGGAGAATGGGTCAACAACTTAGAATGTGCTCAGAATGTCTGGGGTACTACAATCACTTGAATCAAGTGGGAGTTAATCTTTCAGATAAGAAAGTGATTGTCATATTCCTCCAATCACTATCACTAAGCTACTAGAGCTTCGTAATGAACTATAAAAATGCAAGGGATGATGAAAATGATTCCCAAAGCTCTACGCGATTTTGAAATCGGCGGAGGTAGAAATCAATAAAGTTAATAAGACCACCAGTTTCAAGAAAAGGGCAAGGGAAAGAAAGGGAACTACAAGAAGAATGACAAGCAAGTTGTTGCTCCCGTGAAGAAGCCCAAAGCTAGACCCAATCCTGAGACTGAGTGCTTCTACTGCAAGGGTAATGGTCACTGGAAGCAGAACTGCCTCAAATATTTGGCGGATAAGAAGGATGGCAAAGTGAACAAAGGCATATTTGATATACATGCTATTGATGTGCTCGTAGTATCCCATGGGTATTTGATACCGGTTCAGTTGCTAAGATTAGTAACTCAAAATAGGAGTTGCAGAATAAACGGAGACTAGTTAAGGGCGAGTTGACGAGTTGATCATCATCGCACACCCCCTCTACTTTCGGGATTAGTGTTGAACCTAAATAAATGTTATCTGGTGTTTGCGTTGAGCATGAACAAGATTAGATCGTGTTTATTGCAATAGAATTATTCATTTAAGTCAGAGAATAATTGTTGTTTTGTTTACATGAATAAAACCTTCTATGGTCATACACCTAGTGTAAATGGTTTATTGAATCTCGATCGTAGTGATACACATATTCATAATATTGATGTCAAAAGATGCAACGTTGATAATGATAGTGCAACATATTTGTGGCACTGCCATTTATGTCATATTGGTGTAAAGCGCATGAAGAAACTCCATGCAGATGGACTTTTGGAATCACTTGATTATGAATCATTTTATGCTTGCAAACCATGCCTCATGGACAAGATGTCTAGAACTCCATTCTCCGGAACAATGGAGCGAGCTAATGACCTATTGGAAATAATACATACCGATGTCTGCGGTCCAATGAGTGTTGAAGCACGCGGCAGGTGTCGCTATTTTCTCACCTTCACAGATGATTTGAGTAGGTATGGGTATATCTACTTGATGAAACACAAGTCTGAAACACTTGAAAAGTTCAAAGAATTTCAGAGTGAAGTGGAGAATCATCGTAACAAGAAAATAAAGTTTCTATGATCTGATCACGGAGGCGAATATTTGAGTTACGAGTTTGGCCTTCATTTAAAACAATGTGGAATAGTTTCACAACTCACGCCACCTGGAACACCACAGCGTAATGGTGTGTCCGAACATCGTAACCGTACTTTATTGGATATGGTGTGTTCTATGATGTCTCTTACCGATTTGCCTTTATCTTTTTGGGTTATGCATTAGAGATAGCTGCATTCACGTTAAATAGGGCACCGTCTAAATCCGTTGTGAACTGTGGTTTGGCAAGAAACCAAAGCTGTCGTTTCTTAAAGTTTGGGGTTGCGACACTTATGTCAAAGGGCTTCAACCTGATAAGCTCGAACCCAAATCGGAGAAGTGCGTCTTCATGGGATACCCTAAAGAAACAATTGGGTACACCTTCTACCACAGATCCAAAGGCAAGATATTTGTTGCTAAGAATGGGTCCTTTCTAGAAAAGGATTTTCTCTCGAAATAAGTGAGTGGGAGGAAAGTAGAACTTGAAGAGGTAATTGTACCTTCTCTCTAATTGGAAAGTAGCTCATCAGAGAAATCCATTCACGTGATGCCTGCACCAACTAGAGAAGAAGCTAATGATGATGATCATGAAACTATGGATCAAGTTACTACTGAACCTCGAAGGTCGACCAGAACACGTACCGCATTAGAGTGGTACGATAATCCTGTCCTGGAAGTCATGTTGTTAGACAATGACGAACCTTCAAACTATGAAGAAGCTATGATGAGCCCAATTTCCGAGAAATGGCTTGAGGCCATGAAATCTGAGATAGGATCCATGTATGAGAACAAAGTGTGGACTTTGGTGGACTTGCCCGATGATCGGCAAGCCATAGAGAATAAATGGATCTTCAAGAAGAAGACTGACGCAAATGGTAATGTTACTGTCTACAAAGCTCGACTTGTCACAGAAGGTTTTCAATAAGTTCAAGGGGTTGAATACGATGAGACTTTCTCACCTGTAGCGATGCTTAAGTCTGTCCGAATCATGTTAGCAATTGCCGCATTTTATAATTATGAAATCTGGCAAATGGATGTCAAAACTGCATTCCTTAATGGATTTCTAAAGAAGAGTTTTATATGATGCATCCGTAAGGTTTTGTCAACCCTAAATGTGCTAACAAAGTGTGCAAACTCCAGTGATCCATCTATGGATAGGTGCAAGCATCTCAGAGTAGGAATATACGCTTTGATAAGGTGATCAAAGCATATGGTTTTATACAGACTTACAGTAAAGCCTCTATTTATGATAAAGTGAGTGGGAGCACTACAACATTTCCGATAAGTATATGTGGATGACATATTTTTGATCGGAAATGATGTAGATTTTTTTGGAAAGCATAAAGGGTTGTTTGAAAGGAGTTTTTCAATAGAAGACCTCGGTGAAGCTACTTATATATTGGGCATCAAGATCTACAGGGATAGATCAAGACGCTTAATAGGACTTTCACAAAACACATACCTTGATAAAGTTTTGAAGAAGTTCAAAATGGATCAGTCAAAGAAGGAGTTCTTGCTTGAGTTGTAAGGTATGAAGTTGAGTAAGACTCAAAGCCCGACCACGGCAGAAAAATAGAGAGGAGAATGAAAGTCATTCCCTATGCCTCAACCATAGGTTCTATAAAGCATGCCATGATGTGTACCAGACCTAATGTGTGCCTTGCCACGTGTCTGGCAAGTGAGTACAAGAGTGATCCAGGAGTGGATTATTAGCGCCACATCATGTACTAACTCAAGGATCGTTGCATAGCACGAAAGAAAACATATGCAACAACATATATGGAGGTAAAATATGTTACTCAACACACAAGACACTCCTCGGGTGAGTGTCTTGTGGTAGGAGTAACTTTCTGGACAACAGCATGCATCAACAAAGAGACACCATATTTTACGTGGGCCCCCCTCCCCCCCGCAACTTCAGGGAAAAACTACAAGTCGAAGCCATCCAAATCTTTTTCCAATATTATCAAATGTGGGATACAACAAGTTCTTCTCTAGATAGCACTAGAGGGTCTCATACATCAAGATTTCTGAATCTTCTTAAGAGCTTGGGATTGGAACAATCTCACCAAATTTGGTGGAACCAGAGCTTCAAGGAGACAAGGTAGTGGATATAGACCATCACAACCTTGGGGATGATATCCCTTTGCTTCTTTCTTCAATCTTCCTCTTCTCCCCTTTCTCTCTTCTTCTCCAATGGAGGCTGAAGTGATTTTTGTCACTCTTAGTGGTGGCTGCTCGATAGAGGGTAAAGCATCCCCATCCTCAAACGTGTAAACTCCAAAATGACCCCAGGTTATAACCCTACTGGGTGGTGGGCTTCTACACCTCTTTGGGCTGCCTAAAGGGCTTCAAATGGTCATCTCCTCACAAAAAAAACAATAATAACCCACCCCAAATCAGGATAACATCTGAGTTATTAGTGCAGTTGATAATAATAATAGTTCTTGTAGAGGAAATAGGTATATAATACATAGCCATCAAGATGGGTGTCATTACGACACCTCAGATTTGGGACATAGTATGGTTCAGAATATAACAAGTTTACCAAGATCAAGGTAATACAACTGATAAGTTAGGGTTAACGTAAAACTGGCAAGCTGGCAACATCGCAAGGCAATCAACTTATCACCAAAACGGGTATCATTGCGATCTAACAGGTTTGGGACTTCATTGCTGAACAAAATTTAACCGACAAGCAAGGATCAAAGTAAAATAGAGAAAAGTAACCATTGAAACGAGCATCATTAGATACTATGCAGATTCACTAGGATCAACAAAAGAACTGTAACCGTGCTTGTACAAGTTTACATCAGCACTAATGAGACCATGATCTTCTCCATCACTATCTTTGAGTGATATTATGCAACGAGACGAGACCTGGTACTGTGAGATGCAAATCAACAAGGCGGGATCGATAGCCCACAAAAACATCAATAAATAAAATCAATATCAAATAAGGGCCACATTGACCAAGAAGCAAAAGTAGAGGTCCCACCACTTTCTAGTATATCTTAGGGTGGAAATTTTTATTCACGGGTCTTGTTAGGGTGGCAATAGCATGGCGTATGCATACCAAAAGTATGGGACCGGCTATAGATAAGTTGACTGAAAATAGAAGCTGAGTCAGTCAACTGGCCATAAACTAGTTTAGTCGATTTCCTCCCAGTTTTTGTTTTTTAGATAGACAAATTTACTCCTAGCTGATTGTGGAACAACCGAGCAGCGCGTGGGCTTGGCTAAGGCTAGCTAGGTTGCAACCCATCTTGCGCACTAAGGCTAGCGATGCAAGGCAACCCAGGCTAGGCGAGTTTATGGCATAATTTTTTCTAGAATATCACAACTTTTTATATTACCATGGTATAAATTACTGTGGATTGTCAACCCAATAACGAAAATAAGAAAAATGGCCAGTCACCTAAATTTTAATACTTGTGGTGGTGTCATCTTAAAAAAACCCGAACATGAACATGAAATTTTACTAAAAAGGAAGTTTTCTAAGGAGGAATGAATTAGTGGCATTGGTGTCACCCTTAAAATAAGAAAGAAAATTCGCTGCAAGTATAACCATATAATAGTGAAATTTTCACAAAAAAGTTTCGTAAGAATGAACTAGTGGCATCGGTATTACTCTTAAAGAAGAAAGGAAATTAAAAAACTTTAACATAAAAAATAATGTAGTTTCATAAGAAAGAGTGAATTAGTGTCTTTGGTATTACCCTTTAAGAAAAAATGAAATGAAACAAAAACTAAAACTAAATCAAAATAATAAACTTTTATAAGAAAATAATGAATTAGTGGCTTTGGTATTGCCCTTTAAGAAAAAAAACAAAATTAAATGAAAACTAAAACAAAATAAAAATAATAAAGTTTTTTTAGAAAGAATATATTATCGGCATTGGTATTACCCTTTAAGAAGAAATAAAAAAACTAAAAGAAAGAATAACAAATTCTACACACAATATACATACATTATGCTTTTTAAAAGTATGCAGGAATAATCATATAATAATGCAATTTTTGCGTTCTAGTATAATTTACACACATATTATATAGTACTTACGTTATACATTTTCTAAGAAATAATGTGTCAATGACATGTGTATTTCCCTTCAACAAAATAAAATATAAAAATATAAAACAAACAATGACAAAATTTGCACACAATATAGAAAATATTTGTGCTTTTTCAAAATGTGCAATTAATCACATAATAGTGGAATCTCGCAAAAAACATATTCATAAGAAGGATGAATTGGTGACATTGGTGTTGTTGTTAAAGAAGAAACAAAAATGAAACAAAATCAAAACAATAAAGTATTCTAAGAAAGAATGAATTAGTGGCTTTGGTATTACCATTTTAAAAGAAAGAAAATGAAATAAAAAGTAAAACATAGTTAAAAAATCTAAAATAAAGAATGACAAAATTTGAACACAATATACACAAAATTTTCCCTTTGAAATAAGAGTAAAATACACTATAGGTCCTAACAGGATTCTAGGTGTGTCAACTAGGTCCTAAAAGTTTAAAAATGGACATGTAGGTCCTAATTGTGAGTAATTGATTCACCGCAGGTCCTAACCATGTTTGATCAAGCCACATGGCAAGTTGACTGGCGTCACGTAGGCAACATTTTGAATAAAGGACGCTCATAAATTATATCGTCTAATCTTATGGTCTGACCTCTGCTAAGGGGTGAGCTGGCACGGTTGAACAAGACGATAGCCCAGACCCTTGTTTGCGGAGAAGGATCAGAAGGACCACAAATGAGAAGGAGAAGCCTATCAAGGGTATTCGTGTAAAAATTTGCCTACATGGCTAAGTGACACCAATCAACTTGGCACGTGGCCTGGTCAAACATGGTTAGGACCTGCGGTGAATCACTTACTCACAGTTAGGACCCATATATTCATTTTTTAACTTTTAAGACCCAGTTGACACACCACGTATACTTTGACGACCTACAATGTATTTTACTCTTTAAATAATATGCAAGGATAAGCATATTATAGTGGAGTGTCAAATTAGTGACATTGGTATTACCCTTAAATAAGAAAGGAAATGAAACAAAAACTAAATCAAAATCCAAATAATGACGTTTTCTAAGTAACAATGAGTTAGTGGCTTTGGAATTACCCCTTAAGAATAAATAAAATAAAAATCAATATAATGAAGTATTCTAAGGTAGACTGAATTAGTTGCACTGATATTCAAGATTTAAGAAGAAAGAAAAATAAAAGAAATATAAAAAAACAAACAACAACAAAGCTCTTAGTCCCAAACAAGTTGGGGTAGGCTAGAGCTGAAACTCATAATTTCTCGTGACCAACTCATGGCTTCGACACATGGATAGCAAGCTTCACCCCTGTCCATAGCTAGTTCTTTGGTAATACTCCAATCCTTCAGGTCTCTCTTAACGGACTCCTCTCATATCAAATTCGGTCTACCCCGACGTCTCTTGACATTCTCCGCACGCTTTAGCCATCCGCTATGCACTGGAGCTTCTGGAGGCCTGCGTTGAATATGCCCAAACCATCTCAGGCGATGTTGGACAAGCTTCTCTTCAATTGGCGCTACCCCAACTTTATCTCGTATATCATCATTCCGGACTCAATACTTCCTCGTGTGGCCACACATCCATCTCAACATATGCATCTCACCACACCTAACTGTTGAACATGTCGCCTTTTAGTCAGCCAACACTCAGCGCCATACAGCATTGCAGGTCGAACCGCCGTCCTGTAGAACTTGCCTTTTAGCTTTTGTGGCACCCTCTTGTCGCAGAGGATGCCAGAAGCATGGCGCCACTTCATCCATCGGCTTTGATTCGATGTTTCACATCTTCATCAATACCCCTATCCTCCTGCAGCATTGACTCCAAATATCGAAAGGTGTTCTTCTGAAGCACCACCTACCCATCGAGGCTAACCTCCTCCTCCTCACACCTAGTAGCACTGAAACCGCACATCATGTACTCAGTTTTAGTTCTACTAAGCTTAAACCCTTTCGAATCCAAGGTTTGTCTCCATAACTCTAACTTCCTATTTACCCCCGTCCGACTATCGTCAACTAGCACCACATCGTCTGCAAAGAGCATACACCATGGGATATCTCCTTGTATATCCCTTGTGACCTCATCCATCACCAAGGCAAAAAGATAAGGGCTCAAAGCTGACCCCTGATGTAGTTCTATCTTAATCGGGAAGTCATCAGTGTCGACATCACTTGTTCGAACACTTGTCACAACATTAACAAACTATGAAAAAAATGTGCACACAATATACATGGAAAATGCGCTTTAAAAATATGCAAGAATAAGCATACAATAGTGGAGTTATGGCAAAAAAACAAGTTCCCTAAGAAGCAATGAATTCGTGGCATTAGTATTACCCTTAAAGGGAAAAATGTAGTAAAAACTAAAATGAAATGAAAAGAATAAAGTTTCATAAGAAATAATTAATTAGCGACATCGGTATTACCTTTAAAAAAGAAAGGAAATGAAGATAAAAATAACTAACACACAATTTTGCACTAAAATTGCACTTTTTGTAATATGCAAAGAATAATAAATAGTGCAATTTTTGCACATATTATATAGTATTTATGTACATACATTATACTCGCCCAACGTCATAAAAGTACCCACAAAATAAAATTAAAAACCACTAATATACAAAAATTAATAGAAACAGAAAAAAGATAGACAACAAAACAAAGGAAGAAGGCTGGGTCGTCTGACTGGCTGATGGGTTTCAGACTATTAAAAGGTTAACTAAGCCAAAATAGAGGTCAGTGAAATTCCCAGCCCAAATCAGACACACCACACAAATAGTAAAAAAAATACATATCTTGAAGCACCAATCAACAGCTAGAAAAATCGACCGACCCAAATTAATTTTTCAGGCAACTTAGATATAGCTAAAGTGCAAGAGTATAACACACATATAGCATATTAAGCATATATGAATAAAAGCATACCCACCTTATATAACAAAACCGACAGATAAACTGAATGCAACATAAAGCATGGTCCTCAAATATTTTAGAAAGCTTAGATGCAAAGTTCGGAGGCACATGTTAGGTGGTTGGTGATGGAGTCCTGGATTGAGGGGTCCTCATGTGGCCGAATAACTTATGGTGGGCCGGACTGGTGGGCCGTGAAGATCATTGTTGAAGATCGTCTCTCGTATCCGGATAGGACTCCTATATTTGTATAATGGCAGGTTTTAGGTTCGGGTGTAATTTTTCCTTCCTCTGAAGATGGTTATGTACAAATCATAGGCCCCTCCGGTGCATATATAAACTGGAGGGTTTAGTCCGTAGAGGCTAATAGAGAAACACAAATCCTCATAAGCTAGACTCTAGGGTTTAGCCAATACGATCTCGAGGTAGATCAACTCTTGTATTCATATTCATCCATATTAATATAGCAGGAAGTAGGGTTTTACCTCGATCGAGAGGGCCTGAACCTGGGTAAACATTGTGTCCCCGGCCTCCTGTTACCATCAATCCTCAGACGCATAGTTCGGGACCCCCTACCCGAGATCCACCAGTTTCGACACCGACATTGGTGCTTTCATTGAAACTTCCACTATGTCGTCGACCGAAGGACCGATGGATCGCGTCATCAACAACAACGGCGACACCGAGGGAATCTTCCCTCCCGGACAACTCTTCGTGTTCGGCGGCTTCGCGCTTTGCGCCGACACTGAAGGCCACCTCGAGTAGATTGAGAGCTATGCCCCTGGCCATCAAGTTAGATTCGGAAGTCTAAACTACGTTGCTCATATCCGCAGAGACTTGATCTTTGACGGATTCGAACCCGCGACAACCTCTCTCTGCCATCATGATGAACACGATCTAGCTCTGTCATCAGATCAGGAAATAGCACCTGCAACAGTTCTAGCCCTAGATTCGGAACAGATCGCGTCGCCCGAGGATGGGAAGCTCAACCCTGCCACGGAAGCCGCAGACTCCACGGCGCTGGAGCCGCACACGGACCCAACTATGCGCGGGGTCTGTGTTATCGGAACCCCGGACTCAACTCCGGCCTTAGATTCCGAATCACGCGCATCTGCGCCCTTTGAGCTCGATCAGGCGTCTATCTCCGAATTCAGTGCTGCAGAAATCTTCCAGCACTCACCCTTTGGCGACATGTTAAAGTCGTTAAGATCCCTCTCCTTAAATGGGGACACACAGCCGCACTGTATCCGGTTCGAACTGGAGGTTGATGGAGAATTTTGCTCCCCACCTACCACCCATTTGGTAGCCACGGTTGAAGATCTAACCGATCTACTTGACTACGCTTCCGAAGACTTCGAAGGGATGGACCTCGAAGCCGAAGCGGATCCAGATCAAAGCCGGCCCCTAACCGGGCGGTGGACAGCTACGTCTTCATACGACGTGTACATGGTGGATACACCCACTACAAAAAATACACTTCCGTGATGATACATGTTTGTCACAGTAGGTCACGTTTTCTGTCATGCATGTACATCCATGACAAATCTATGACAGAATGAAGATAGTCATACCTGTGTTATCGTAGAAGTGTTCCATGACATTACCAAAATTATCATCACGGAAGTGTCCACTTCCATGACGATAAATCGCGCGTCACAGAAGTGGTTTCGTCAAGGGTGACCCACACGTGGCATCCACCGTAACGGGACGTCGTTAAGCTATCGGGTCCAGTTTTGGATCCGATAACCCGTTAACAGCCTGGACCAATGGGGATTTTCCACATGTAAAATTCTGATTGGCTGACGGAAACACGTGTCAGCTCCTCGTTGGCACATGTGTCACTCATCCAATGGGCGAGATGCGCCTATGATATGTTGACACGTGGACCGGCCCAAAAGTGGCCCATAAAGTTTAAATGGGCCGGCCCAACTAAAGGCCCACAAGATTTTGCTGTCCATAATGGGCCAGCCCATCAAAAGGCCCACGAGATTTTGCGGTCCATAATGGGCCAGCCCAGCAAAAGGCCCACGAGATTTTGCGTATCATAATGGGCCGACCCAGCTAAAGGCCCATGAGATTTTGCGGGCCATAATGGGCCAGCCCAACTAAAGGCCCGCAAGATTTTGCAGACCATAATGGGCTGGCCTAGCTAAAGGCCCAACATTCTCAGTTAAGGCCCGTACGGCTAGTGTCAAATCGGCCCGACAACGGCCTGCCCTAAACTTGTCATCATCGCGGCCCATGGTCACTTTTGGTCCGTTAATAGTCCGCTAAGTATATGGGCCGAATTACGGCCCGGTGTATATCCGGTCTGTTAAAGGTCCTGCTTCATTTGGGCCCATTTACATGCCATTGAAACTTTCGTCCCATAAACGACCATGAAGGATTTGGGTCATATTCAGCCATGTCTGACATTCGGCCTGTTAGAGGCCCACTATAGATTTGGGCCACTTTCGGCCTGTTGCGATTTTCGGCCTGTTAACGTCGGACGAAATCCATGGGCCATATGTGGCCCAACGTCACATCGGGCCCATTAACGGCCTATATAAAAATGACGATAATCTAGCCCGACCGAACTTCCAGCCTGTTAAAGGCTCGTGTATTAGGTCGGCGCATTTACGGCCTGTCCGTATTTCGGCCTGTAAAAGATCCGCATCGTAAATGGGCCAATCTCACTTTCAGTCTTTTAAAGGCCCATGTTTTTATGGGCTCAAGATATTTACACCTGTAAACGACCTATTGTTACCAAGGGCCCAAATTATGCTTAGGCCTGTTAAAGGCCCACTATGGGCACATGCCTACCAGAAAAATATGAAATCTTATGCTGATTTAGGCCCATATATTTTTAGTGGGCTACATGCAAATTTTGGCCCATAATCGTTTTTAGCCCAATTGGAATGGGCTCGACAAATGTTGCATGTTGGGCTCCTACGAAGCTTTCGGCCGAATACATTACTAAGATAAACCTACACTATACAAAAATAGCGTCATAATTATTGCAGCCTTTGGCAGCATCATAAATGCTGTATCACAACAAAAGGCCTGTTGGCATAAAGTTTACAGTCCTTGCAGATAAAAACACCATCAGATGTATAGAAAGCATAGATCATTTGACCTGAGTGCTAATGTTTCAGGCTGTAGAATCTGATGGAGCAGCACGATCTTCACCTTTTTTCCGCTATTGCTCTTGAACAACGAAGCGAATGTCTGATAGTCTGGTTTCAAAACCATTCATATCTTGACGACATTTTTCAACCTCTATTCTTGTTTCCAAAACGACGTCCATTAGGGATTGGACTTGTGTCTGGAGCACAGATATATCACTCTGTCTAGCAGGAAGATTTTGTTCAATAGGCGATTTGGACGAGGTTACCTTGACAACCAACCCAGAATTACACAGGAAGGTGCTTTTTGCACTGTTAGTGGAGAGATACCGACGCACTGCAGCAAGAGGTGACATTGTGCGTGTGGTAGCCTCGTCACCTTCAGGTGGTTGTGGCTGTTCAATCATTTTTTCCATAGCTTCCTGAAAGTTTGAACTTGTAGATTAGTGTACCAGATAAGTTACTAATGAGACAAAAACAAACAAAGTAGGTTGCACGTTTATACATAACTTATTTTCGTGAACTACTGTAATACATTAGCATGTATTGTAGTGCCAACTACATAATAAAATCACTTTCGGAACATATGTCCATGTAGCATGCCTACTGTATTGTCTATTTCCTCACATTCGTTGACATCTAAGGATAAAGAGACATGGTTTAAAGTAGGATGAACATAGTATGACATCATTCATATCATGGGCAAACAGATATAAAACAAATAGGTTATTTTATCATTGTGTGCGCACGTGAACATAACAACTAGAATACAGTTGAAGACTAAAATAATATCCTTCATCTCTTTTAAACCATGTAAGGTGAAATGATACGTTAAGACAACTGTGTATAAAAGTGAACAGAGTAACTGACATTGGCTGCAAACCAAGTAGTTAAATGAACACATCACAGTACCAATCAATTCAAAGGTAGGAGGAGTAAGGACTTACAACAGCGGCTTGAACTGGTGTGCTCATGCCCTTCATCTTGCTGGTGTGGCAATCCTTGAAGATTTGCACTGCATTCAGTTCAGGTTCTTTTTGGTCCGCACAGGCTTTCCTCTGTATTTGGAACAAGTCAATACAGATACGATAATATGGCACCGAAAAAAGAAGGAAGTAGCAGCTATTTACAAGAGCCTCGCAGTGTGCAATATAGCTACGAGATCCTGTTGTCTGTTGGAATTTCACTTTAGAACGGTTGGTCTTGTTCTTCAAACAGTTAGCCTAGAAGAAGATACACTTGTAAGGCACATACATAAATACAAGTTCAATATGTGGTCTGATCAAATACATATAGCCTACCTGATACTTTGGATCAGACCAGTGTTTAACGAGGGTTGTCCAGTCTTCATCTGTAATATATTCAACTAGAGATGTTTGGGTGATTTCATTGTTAGCCTTGCCTTCAAAGTGAGATTTTCTAAGGTGGTACCGATACAGTCGCGGAGCAGACTTAAAAACATGAGTGCATGCTTGTTTAGTTGCATCATCTTTCGGATCCAACTTGAACCTCATCTGTTGAAAAAAGAATGCGAGTCTTATTAGGAGGAAGCTAGAAAGTATGGGACAGAGCAAGACAATATTACTAATTGCGATGAATAACATTACTTACGGATAAATTGTCAAGGAAGGTGTTAAACTGGGTACTGTCTTTCTCATTCCTATACTGGATCCACGTTGGGAGGATACGTGCATGACACCTAACGGCAACGGCTGCCTCTGATACTAACTTGGCTGACTCTGTAGCATCACGTGGCCTTTTTAAAACTGTCTCAAAATGGATCTCCATTCTTCCTCCTTTAGATTTTGTTAATCTGTCAAGCAATATCCCTGATGTGTGTTTCCGCTTGCGTCGTGGTGCTAGTTCAACAACGAATATGGAAATTGTTAGTGTACATCAAACTGTGAGAGTACATATAAAGGAGCATGCAACTGCAACTTGACTCGGTCAGGTACCGTCTTGGTGTTGATGCTCATGAGGTTCATCTGATCTTGCCAAGTCCTGTTGTATCAGCAGTGCTTCAGAAGTAGTGTTAGGTGTGAAGGCAGCTTGGGAACTAGCCAGTTCTGGAGCAAACAAACAAGTAACTCGTTGAGATGCTGGTACAGTTGAAGCGGATGCTGCAGCTGGTGGAGCAGGTGATACTGTGATTGTAGATTTAGCCAATGGACTTGGACCTTCTACTGCACTATAAGTACCAGCAGAATCTGGACGGCAGATCCTTTTCCGTTTCACCCGACGAGTAACACCACTCCCTACTATATTATTTTCCTTGCTCTTTTTTGACTTTGCCATGTCAAGCCGTACCCACAACACAAAAGAATAAAATCGCTCTTCAGAACTCATTGATGCATGATACAGACAAGCAATACTTTGATGTAAGACAATCGTATGAGGATGGAATATGTAAAAAAACAAGACGTCATGCCATATTCACAACTACGATGTGTAAACTAAGTAGAAGGATTTTCAAGAAAATAGAAGTAATGCAAGCTAGACACCATATGAAAGATGCAACCAATATTACTCTGCCATGTTAAAAGTGTCTTGTCATAAGTGGCAATTTGATAAATTAGAAGCAGTACAATGTAGAAATCAATGCAAGATGCAACCACTATCAAACTGCCATGTTAAAAGTGTCCAATCATGAGTGACTGATGCGGGATACACAACAAGAGTACTTTGATGTAAGAACATGGTATGGTAGATAGATGCAATCTATTCTAGACACAGAATGCCATGTCATATGCACATGTATAACGTATGAACTCAGCAGGTGCAATTTAATCAAAATAGAAGAAATACAGGATAGACAACATATGCAACATGAAACCAATTATCACACTGTCAACTTAGAGCAAGCACCTGCGATGGTGGAGTACGGGAGATGAACTCATCATGTAGACTTGGGACTTCAACTTCATTAGCAGTAGCAGTGGCAAATCTAGAGAGTCTCTGTTTGCGTCGGTGCGGAGGACCACCAACATCCCCTAACTTACTCTTTTCCTTCCTATTTTCTGATATTGCCTTATGAATTCAAAACCACAAGAATATGAATAAAATTAGCTCTGCATAACTGGTTGATGCATGATACAGACGAACACTACTTTGATGTAAGGCAAGCGCAGGATAGGAGGATGGAATATATACAAAAAAAGACAGCGTTTCATATTCACACGTACGATAGGAGGATGGAATATGTATGAAAAAACAATAAGCGGAAGGCATTTCAAGAAAATTTGAAGAAATGAAAGCTAGGCACCATATGAGCATGCAACCAATATCACTCTATCAGGTAAAAAGTGTCTCGTCGTAAGTGCCATTTCAAGAAATTAGAAGCAGTACAAGCTAGAAGACAATGCAAGATGCAACCTACATCACAGTCTCAAGTTAAATGTGTCTTATGGGTAAGTGATCGTTGCAGGTATAAGTTGTAAGCTACGCAGATGCAATTCAACATAACCAGAAGCAATACAAACTAGTTATCATATGGAAAACGCAACCACATATAACAGTTCCAAGTTAGAGCAAGCACCTGTGATGGTGGAGTACGGGAGATGTGCTCATCATGTACACGTATGTTCTAGAAACAGGAACACGTGTCATATTCACAGGCATTATGTGTAAAGTAAGCAGATGCAATTCAACAAAGTTAGAAGCAATACAAGCTAGACATCATACGCAACATGCAACCACATATAATAGTGCCAAGTTATAGCAAGCACCTGTGATGGTGGAGTAGGGGAGATGTGCTCATCATGTACACGTATGTTCTAGAAACAGGAACACATGTCATATTCACAGACATTATGTGTAAAGTAAGCAGATGCAATTCCACAAAGTTAGAAGCAATACAAGCTAGACATCATACGCAACATGCAACCACATATAATAGTGCCAAGTTAGGGCAAGCACCTGTGATGGTGGAGTAGGGGAGATGTGCTCATCATCTACACAGCTACGTTGACTGTCTAGCCTTGCGTTGTCTTGCGAATCTTGTTGGGAGGATGGCGGAGTAGAATCTATAGAGAACCTCCGTTTCAGTTGCTCGGAAGGACCATCATCATTCAATGCCTTGCCAATTTCCTTCAGCTTTATTGATTTTGCATTGTGAGGTCAAACCGACAAGAAAAAGGAATATAATTCGCTCTTTAGAACTCATTGATGCATGCTACTGACGAACACTACTCCGATGAAAGGCAAAGTCATGATACGAGGATGGAATATGTACAAAAAAATGGACAGCTTGACATATTCACACCTATGATGTGGTAACTAAGCAGAAGGCGCTTCAACAAATTAGAAGCACTGCAAACTAGACACCATATGAAAGGTGCAATCAATATCACTCTGCCAAGTTAAAACTGTCTCGTCATAGGTGGCGTTCATCAAACTTGAAGCAATACATGCTAGAAATCACATTCAAGACGCAAATCAATATCACACTGCCAACTTAAATGTGTTCCATCATAAGTGACTGATGCATGATACACAAGAAGAGTAGTTTCATGTAAGAACATGGTGTGATAGACAGATATAGTATGTACCAAAAACAGGAAAGCGTATCATATTCACACATATCATGTGTAAGCTAAGCAGACGCAGTTTACACTAATTAGGAGCAATACAAGCTAGACACCATATGCAACATGCAACCAGATATCACACTGCCAAGTTAGAGCAAGCACCTTGGATGGTGGAGTAGGGGAGCGGAGACTTGGACCTTGTAATGCACTATCAGTACAAGGAGAATTGGTACAGATGCTTCGTTTACGTTGCTGCAGAGGACCACCATCATCGCCTTCCTTACTCTTTCCCTTCCTCTTTCTTGATTTTGCCTTGTCAAGTCAAACCCACAAGAAAAAAGAATAAAATTTGCTCTTCAAAACTCATTGATGCATGAATGCATGATACTGACGAACACTACTTTCATGTAAGGCAGCCGCATGATAGGAGGATGGAATATGTATGAAAAACAGGACGGCGTGACATATTGACATGTATGATGTATAAAGTGTAAACTAAGCACAAGGTGCTTGAACATGTTAGAATCAATGCAAGCTAGAAACCATATGAAAGATGAAACCAATATCACTCTGCCAAATTAAAAGGGTTCCCTAACAAATGCATTTGACCAAATGAGAAGAAATACATGGCAACATGCTAGAAATAATATGCAATATGCAACGAATAAAGGTGACTCATCGTAAGTGATTGATGCAGGATACAGAAGAGAGGTAGTTTCATGTAAGAACAAGGTTAACACATAGATGTAGTGTGTACCAAAATAGGAAGGCATGTCATATTCACAGGTATAATGTGTAAACTAAGCAGATGCAATTTACCCTAATTATAAGTATTACAAGCTAGACACCGTATGCAACATGCAACCACATATCACACTGCGAAGTTAGAGCAAGCGCATGTGATGGTGGTGTGGGGGAATTGCGGTCATCAACTAGAGAGCTATGTTGACTATCTTCATTTAGCCTTGCTGTTTCTTGAGAATCATGTGGGGAGGATGACACTGCATTCTTTAAACGAGTATGGCGTCTCACAGTAACCCACCCGGGTGACTGTCTCATCATAAGTGATTGACGAGGGATACAAAAGAGCATTAGTTTGATGTACAAACATGGTTAATAGACATATGTACTTATGTAGTATGTATCAAAAACAGGAAGGCATGTCATTATCAAAGTTATAATGTGTAAAGTAAGCAGATGCAATTTAACCAAATTGGAAGCAATACAAGCTAGACACCATATGCAACATGCAACCACATTTGATAGGGCGAAGTTAAAGAAAGCACCTGGGATGGTTGCGTGTGGCAATTGAGATCATCAACTGCACAGCTACGTTTACTGTCTCCAACTGCTGACACTGCATCCTTTAGAGCGCTGAAACGCTTAGTGCTTATCTTCGAATTACACTAGAGCGACTTCTGTCTTTTCTTTTCAGCATTCATCAACACCGCGTCAGAGTCTGAAATACCCATGCATGAAAAACAATAGTGTGAGTATGGGTGAAGTGTGTGCACAATTAGAACAGTGTAAAGGTAGCAGATAGCAGGTCGGTGAGAAATAGATGACGGGAGACATATGATAGCTCCACAACATGCATGGCACACTAAATTACGATAGGATTATATGAAAATTACATTCGAATGAAAACAAATAGGTCAGTCCATTTTTTCTGTACCATCCGATGTACAAAGAACGGGCAGATCGCCTTCATCTACCTCCAACCAGTCAGTGTTGACGATCTTCCTTGAAATGACAGCGACCATCGGCCCAGTCCCCTACCTGCGCCCTCCCCTCGACCTCACCGCACCGCCATGCTTGGCACCGCCCCCCGGCAATCCATTCAAGCCCCACCGACCTCCAGATCAGGCGCAAGCAACTCCTGCGCCCCACACCCCTATGATAGACACCGATGCGCCACTTCCCCGGTGAACATGCAGACTAGGTGCTCCGCGTGCCTAAGCGGGTGCTGCTTCTTTTAATTGCGGTTCAACTGACCCTGAATTGAAATCCAGGCGGGCTACTGACCTCTAGCAAAGGTGAAATAGTAAAGGGTGGAAACCTTGTGCATTTAGTATCACGAAGAAGATGCAGTAAGAAGCGCTCAACTAGTTTCTTTCGTGGGATGAATACAGTGTGAGCAGAGACGTAAGGTTTGCACGAATAAGGGAAGAGGAGTACCTCTTTCTGCTGGCAGTGCTGTGCCATCCTTCTATTTTTCCAACGATCTTCTTGTGGTTCGCTGGAAACGAGAAGTTGTGGAGGACGGTGCAACCTTGGACGAACCCATGGCCAAGTTGTTGAGTGTGGTGTGGTGGCCATCTGTCGGCGGCGGGGAAGCAGATCCGAGGTGGCAAATGACGGCGTAGCGGGAACAGCTCCGGTGCGGTGGACGGTTGCGATAGTGGAGCGGCAACAGTGAGGCGCATGACGGCATGGTCGGAGTGGTTCTGGTACGGTGCATGTTGGCGTCGGCGTCGTGGAGGAAGCTCTACCTCGGCTTCAGCTACTAAGTCCTTGAGGGCGTTGCGGTTGCGGTTGCATTGGACGACGACGTTGGGGTACCGGCTCCGGCGTGATGGAGTTGGGCGGCGATGGATTGGGCGCTATGGGGTGGAGGACGGAGGAGGCCGGGGTTTCGCGACTGGTGGAGAGGGCGTTTTGGCGCCCACGGAGTATGAATGGGGAAACAGAGGGAGGCAGGGAACTAAGGGGGAACAATGTTTCGGTTTGGGACACGCTTGTTTGAAATTTTGGGAAAGTTACAAACTTTGCCCCCATCTAAAATTTCGGACATATTGCGGGTTGGGGGTAGGACAGTAATCTCAGGTGTCCCAAATGTGGGCGGGATAGATTTCGGCCGAGCGCATGGGTGTTTAGGCGCCCACGGCGTATGAATGCTTCTCGGAGGCGGTTGAGACTGGTGTCTTGGTGAAGTTACAAACCTACCCCGGTTTTGACCTTTGGACATCGGGACGATAGGCTACACGGGCCAGAGTCAGGACAGTAATGTCCTACCACCAAACATTAGTCTCGCGCGGTTTCGGGTGACCATAGGCCTATTTGGCGCTTCGTTCAATATTTGGGAGTAGAAGCATTAACATATCCGGTTCTCTTGAATTGAACATTCAGTATTTGTCAAACTTCACAAATCTTTACTCTTGAAAATCCTAAAGCTACGATTATTTTGGAATGGAGGTGGTACATTTGAATATACATTGTACATGAGTATATATTAAAAAAATATGTAACTTACCTCAGTTCATGCATGGTTCCAGATATAATCTCCTTGGTTGCAAAAAAAAAGTTAGACATGCGTATGAATATATATATAGCATGTTCAAACGCACAACAAAGATTGATGCTCCCTTTTACATCTGATTTACAAATGCCATTATCTTGGGTTCAAATAGATGAATGCACTTCCTATGAATTTGAATCTTCGAAACCCCCTTTATGTTGAATTTGACATGTATTCTATTTCGTAGCTAGCAATTTGGAATGTATCCATGCAAGTGACAAATGTATAAAGTGCTTCACACTAACAACATGGAGTGCACTAATTAATGTTTATATATGAATTGCAAAAGCATCCATTGCCTGTATTTCAAACCGCTCTCACTCTATGGATTGATAATATGAAATAAACACATGCACATGCTAGAATTCAATAGAGTATGGGTGTATGATAGACCGATTTTCATCCGTACGCAATTTGCAAAATTCATGATCTCATCCAAAAATAATAATGCCATTTATATTTTAATTTAATGCGTAGAACGGCCTTTTACATGTAGATGCACTATGCCTCGTCCCGTTCTCACAAACACGCTATATATCTCTCTATCTACCGCATAAGTGCACACACTTTATATGTATCGACATTTCTCTTTCACACATGTTCACAATCTCTCTCGGGGTGTCGGGGAGTCTCATGCACATGCTCTCTCTGTATCTCTCTCTCTCTCTTTCTGACTACTATGTACCACTCTTTTCACTAATCTCAGTTGGAAAACACTATTTCTCTCACATGCATATATACACACGCACGGTCTCTACTAGTCCTCTATACGCACATATATGTGCCTACGTGTCTCCCGCACACACATTATCTTTAGGCCTCTCTCGCACACATTGCCCCCCCAGACACACCTCTCTCTTAGTAGTTGGCAGATATGATTCCATCATATCATTCGGTAGGATATCTCTGACTGTTAGGCTGGATTGTAATACGAGGCAAAGTTTTACCCTAGTTCGGACCCTTGCAGTTGAGGAGAAAGCCTACTCCTGGTACTGTATATTAGTGATAGGGGTGTGTACAAAGTACACGTGAATACCAGGCATTGTGCATGTGTGTATACTATCGACGAACTAGCCCCCAAGCTTCTATAACATACTAGGGATCTAGGGTTACAAATCATATATAGTCGGCTTATCACCAGTGGGGATAGAGTCCTCCGCGACTCTGGTAGCTAGCTTCGTGTTGTACATCGAGTCCTCCACATGGGTCTTCGTATAATGCGTCTCGATCCAACCTATGTGGTGCAGGATGGAACCGACCCATGAGTCCTCATGTTGACCCACCACAACTAGAAATGATGTGCCTACCACACCACACATGCAATCGGCCACTAAGAAAATAAGCATATACAATAGTACAATGTTATACATGAAAGTTAATTGCATGGTGCATCCAAAAATATTTGTTCTGCATTGTGAATGTTTATATAATCTCCTAAAATATTAGTCACGGGAAAGAGAAAGGAAGGGCATATCTCTCCTTGTCTCCACCGGACATCCCCTCTTTCTACACCACTTTCACGTACGCACACAAACTATCTCTCGGCCCTCTAAAAGTATGCATGCCCACGACACATTCAAGCATGATGGTCACTGTATTTCAAGCTAAAGCACTATACGGTCACTGGAGTTCAGAATATGCTCATTACGGTCACCGTATACATTCTCGTGGTGATCATACGGTATCTAGCTCACGATACGTCTTCGTATTTTCTTGATGACACTAACGGACTTTGCATTTGCTGCGTGCTTTGTATTTTGTTGACGACACTTACGGTCATTGTATTTGAAGCGAAAGCACGATATGGTCACTAGACTTCAGAATAAGCTCATCACGGTCACCACATACATTTTGTCGTGCTAACCAACACGTGGTTGGATGGTTAGGAGGACAGTGGTTTCTCGAGCCCACCAGGGTTAAAGTCCCGGTGCTCGCATTTATCCTGGGTTAATTTCAGTATTTTCTGGCGATGTGCATTCAGTGGGAGGAGATGTTCCACTCGACTACGAGGCACCTATGGTGATTTCGTAAAATCTCAAGATCATATGCTGGCCCACTCTCTCTAAGGTGCTCATAGGGGTAGGATCTGCGTGTGTGCGCTTATAGCGGTGAGTGCTTGCGCGCATATATGAGCCCTTGCATCTGTACCGTGTTAAAAAAATACATGTCATGATTATACGGTCACTGGCTCACCCGTACAACTCCGTATTTTGTTGATGACATAATCAATTGACCAGTCAAACGTTCCACGTGGCGCAACTAGTGTTGCACCATCGGGGCACGTAACCATGGGGCCCACCTGTCAGCCCATATATGAAAGAAAGAAATTGTAGTTTGAGTCTGTACTGTGTTAATAAAATACATTTTAGGGTGGTCATACGGTCACTGGCTCACCATACATCTCTTTAATTTGTTGATGACACGATCAATTGACCAGTCAAACGGTCCACATTCAGCAGCGCACATTACCATAGGGCCCACCCGTCAGCCTGTATATGAATGACAGAAATGGTAATAAATTAGTGGTTGGTGGG
>LR738712.1:25436977-25453310 GCA_902687465.1 Secale cereale
TGCGGCGGCGGACTAGCGGTGAGGAGTGGTTTCGGGGCGGGCGGGGCGGCGTGGCGGCGCGGGCTGGCCGCAGGCGGCGGGGGCCGGCGGTTCGGCCGGTGGTGGCTAGCGGTTCAGGGGGGTGGAGTTTGATGATAAACTGCAGGCCCTTGATTTCGTATCAAACGGCTGGAAAATCTAATGACCAGAGATGAAAAAGTCAGTCGACTGACGTGTAGCCTCACCCCGCACGTACACATGCACGCACGCATGCAGGCGTGCAACACTGACACATACACATAACGGTCACACGCACGCATGCAGGCGTGCAACACTAACGCGTACACATGCATTCACGAAGACACGCACGTACACACACATGCATGCAACACTGAAACGTACCCTTGCACGCACGCAACACTCGCACGCCTGCATGCACACAGCACACGACGCAAGACACACGCTCAACCTATACGTGCATGCACCCTTTGTTAAGGACATGGATTTATACGGGTATTAATCAATCTTATCTATGATAAGCAGAACATTGATGTTTGTAGCGGTCTTTATGAATCACAACGTATCGAATGAGCTATCAACATAGTAGGCTTATCTACATGAAAAGGATGACGTCACACTCAATGAACAATCATCGGTTTATGAAATGCCCGCTTCCGACCGCCCTGACCCACCAAAGGTTCCTCTGTTGTGTGCTGCCTGCATTGGGTCACTGACATGCAGGCCATGTACTCAAAGAGCCCACACGTCAGTGGAAGAACGACGCGCTATCCTACGTCAGAGTCGAGGGCGCCACTCGCTGCACGCCCGGCTGAACACGCCTCCTTGCCGCATTCAAACGTCTCCATGAAACCCGCCCGTGTGGAAGCCGAGAAACCCACTCTGGACACACGTCTGTTCATGACCGGGCCAGCATTAAACGCAACGCCGGTCGAGCTCCTCCTGTCCGCCGTCTATTTAATCTCCTATTTAAACGAGGCCAAACGCCGGACAAGAATCGCACACCTCCGCCGCTCCCCTATTTCCTCCTTCACCATTTTGTCCACTCTTACAATGGCTTACGAAGAGTAGTTATTCCGCATCCAAGCCGGCAGGGTGGCCCGCCGATCCCGCCGGATACGAGCTATGCAGCTCGCTGATCCACCTCCCTCCCCTCACCCGACGGAGCTAGTTGCCGCCCAAGCCGGCGCGCGGTTCAGCAACTCGCCGCTCCAGGCCAGCTCGACGAGTAGCGGAGCACGGGCGTCGTTGCTGCCGTCCATGCTGCCACCTCGTACCGCGACTCCTGTTTCTGTGGCCGAGACTCCCATGCCGGCGGCCACGCCATGCAAGAAGTGACAGAAGCCGGGTGTGCGGAGAGCGACGAGTCGGTGGCCAGTGCCTCCGCGTCCGCCGCCATCATCGAGGAGAAGTAGAACACGGGAGGCCGTCGCCGCTTGGGTCCCATGAAGGCCACCACGGAGGTGACGCCGGCGTAAACAGTAGGTGTCTTGCCGGATCCTTTTGTTGTGAGGACCTTCGTCGACCCCGCATATACCTCCGGGGCTCCCGACAGTCCGGTGATCGTGCTGCCGGACATGAGGAAAACAAATTGATCGGCGGGCGACCATTTAGGGCAGGTACTATATACCTGTACTGTCTAGAACTAGCACCGCGTAGTTCACTTGAATGTAATGAAATCCGTCATGTTTGTATGAAAATCCGGTATCTTATATGATTTCCGTCGTTGTTTATATGAAATATCGCCGTGTTTGCGTGAATTTCGTCCGGTTGGTTGACTTGCTGTCATAATGTGTGCGGCTACGGTTGGATGGAGTAATTTGCGGGTCGTCGGTCGGTCTGCGGGCGACTCGAGCGGCGTGGTGGGACAAAAAGAACACAGGTCGTGCGAGCTCGTCTCCAACATGCGCGCTGGAGGATGCATGAGAATCCGAGCCATTCCTCGTTCATCGGTGGCAAAGGCACTGGTGGACAAAAGGGTCGCCAATATTTTGGCTACCCGGGCAAGATCCAAACAGCCCCTCCCAACAGATTCAAATCCCTCGTTCGCCGTAGAATTTTGCCATGTGTTGTTTTCATGGACTAGCAAGATGCCCGTGCAATCGAGATGCATTTTTTTTACAAAACACCTGTTGTGATTGACCCATGCAGGAGTAATCCCATTTTGTAAAAACTAATGATTGCTCGAGAATTTTATCGGACTCCATTTTTGTATACAAGGCCACAAACCCATATTACAGGTACCAAGGCAAAAATTAATGTCTTCTAACTCAATGTTGCAAGCCACCTTGTTTCGTTGTTTGCCGTGTAAATTAATGTGTATTCTTCTCTTTCATGCACATCAAGCCAATGCTCACACTCCCACATGCATGCAAGGGATAATTAATGTCCTCCTTTGCTAGTAGTACTACGAGGCAAACACCATTAATATTGCATCGATTAGTGTTAGTGGCCTTGTATATCTGCAAATTTTAGTTTTGATAGTGGCCTTGTATATAAAAATGGAGGGAGAAAGATGAGAGATAAGGTAAGGAGGAGTGGGGCGTGGTGGTGATGGTGGTCGGACTGGGCGGAGGCATGGGGATGGACGGCGCATTATGTCTAGGTTTGTATCTCTATAGTCCCTCTCACACACACCCACGTAGGTGGGGGACGTGCACAAAGAGAAGAGGTGCACGCACGACACACGTACTCCCGTATCTTTCCCAACCACACCCGCGCGGTTACACGATGGAGCTCATTTCTGTACGAAAAGGCAGCCCACGTGGTAACTTGACACGTGTACTGGTTGTCCACTAGATGGAGGGAGGATCGTCTACCATGGGTGAACAAACAAATTGTGACTTGACGCGTTATGTTAAAAAAGAGGCAAACCATGTGGGGCCTACCTTAGAGGCAAGACTCTATACACTAGAGTACTTTTGATGTGTCCCGTCAACTCGCAGAACAAGGAGAAGCTTGCTTAGTACACCATCTCCCGCGCCCACGGGCACGGTGGCTTGCAGGATAAGGTGAAGCTTGCTTACTATGCCTTACGCCCGCTCCCTCGCCCACGTGCGCGGTGGCTCGCAGGACGAGGAGAAATTTTTACTACTCCCACCGTTTACTCCTCGTCCCTACTACCTTGGTTAGAGAGATTATCATATTGTTTGGAATATATATGTCCTTTACTACTCCCTCCATTTACTTATACAAGGCCACTATAAAAAAATACATGTTAGTCTACCTTGGCTAGAGAGAAAGTTTTACTACTCCCTCCGTTTACTCCTCGTCCCTACTACCTTGGTTAGAGAGTTTTCTCTTGAAGCTTGCATCGGGTGATCTAACGCACCTCGAAATCCAACATGTGATGGTACAACTACTAGTAGTAGAACTGAGACTTATAAAATGGAAAAACCAATGTTTTTAGATGAGCCCTATAAATCCTAGTGGGTACGTACTCCGCAAAATCAGATTTTCCCAAAACTAAGTCGCTCAACCTTTATTTGCTTGTTTCCCTTCCTGCCTCCTTGCCTCGAACAGACTATGCCAAACTCCCCTTCCTGCCGCGTAGGAAAAGACCCGCCCTTGCCTTTTTTAGTCCAGGTTTGTATCGATGCATCGCGCGAAGCAGCAAAAACCTAAGCCGTGTCCTGTACTCCTCCGTCGACGCTCGCTTTCATGAATTCTGTACTTCCTGTCGCCGACATGTGGGACATATAGCAACTGGGTCAACGTGTCAAGCACCAAATAACAGTGCAGAACAGTAGGGGGGACGCACCCCAGTCGTACCGCCCCAGTAGTAGTAGTAATGAGCAATGAGACGTCAAATCACAATGCCGCACCTTCCTAGACGGACGAAGCAACCATTATTTCACACTTCGGTTCGCCATCATCTCAAACCACGTAGTATTGCTTTTTCCTCAAGAGGGACACGCGCATCGCCTTGGTTCATCCTGACACGTGGGACCGCATTACAGGCCATGCTCCCCCGCCGATCGCACGGTAAAATCACCTCATTTTTACTACTATACTTCCTCCGTATCGGTTTACATGGCATGCATGTCGTTCTAGGTTGAGAATTTAACAGGCTATATATGTGATGAACAGTATATGTTTAGAAACTACATCCGCTTAATAATCCAATGATATACTTTTTGTGACATAGTAACTCAGATTTAGTTAGTCAAATGGATGACCTAGAACTATGTGCACACCCAATAAACCGAGACGTCTAAAAAAACGAGACGGAGAGGGTAGTTCAGTATGTATCTTTTTGATCAATATAGTCGGGATTCACCAAGGAGCAAAACCAAGTGGTAGGCTGCACCTGTCGTGTTGGCGTAGCGACTCAAGTAGGGTTAGTCTGCACACGAAATGGCGACACACTTAACAGGACCCCCTTGGCCGACATGTGGCTCATCCACCGTCTTGTTCCACGTGCGATGCACCAAATTATAGTTCGGAGCAGCGGTTGGAATTGGAGGCACCCCGGTCATAGCGCCGCAATAGTAGAAAATGAGCGATGAGGGGTCAAATCACAAAGCCCCACCTTTCCCGCATTAAGCTGGACGGACAAAGCAACCATCATTTCACTCTAGGGCGCAAGAGCATAAAGAAAAGAGAAAACCAATGATGCGTGCGGTAGCTACCTAGGTCACCCTAGGGTAGGGGTATCCACTACAGATCATTTTTTTAAAGCGCCTCCACTACAAATTGGCTTCTCCCTCGTCCTCTTGAAGAAAACCAATGATGTGTGCGGCGGTAGGGTTTGTATGAGTACTACTAGGGCGTGCGGGGCCACGTCGTAGTAAACGGGACAGGGATTGATTTCGAGTCGACGCCTTAAATATGTGTGGGCCGCTTGGTTTTAGGGGAATGAGGCAGCATTTTGGGTTCGGGGACCAGTGGAGATATAGTACGTATAAAAAATTGTGGACGTAGATTCGACCGAAAGGCAATGATGCATGGGCCCTGCATTTTGATATACCCGGGGCCGCGTGAAATTTGCTACTCTACTCAAAACTAGTAAGGTACACATGCATTGAACGCATGAGATTTCGAAACCAAATTATGAGTAAATACACACTATAGCATGTAAAGCTTTGAGTCATATATGCATGATGTAGATGTTCGTTTAGTTCTTATAGTTCATCTCATTCAAAATCAATTAGTTTTATAAAAATGTTAAGATTCATGGGGTTGTGCATTATAAAACATAAAGTAAAAGACAAATAATGGAAATTCATTTAGAAAAAAAAAATCAATTATGATACGGAAGATTCTAGAACAAAGGAGAAGTGCTTGTGCTTTGAGGTTTGTGCATTATGCTTAAGTTCAACCATGGAGTCTTCTAAATTGTACATGTGGCAGATCTGGTGGAATGTTGATGATATCCAATGGCCAGTAGTGCTCGGATTTGCCATCTCTGCACTGTCGGATTAGCTTCATCCAGCGACCATCTTTCAAGTTATTTGCACACTTTATAGTTCTTGTGCCGTAGTTGCATGTCTTGGAAAAAAGCTACTAGTGGGTTGTACTAGCTATTTAGGAATAGAAGATGTATACATGGAAGTTGTAGGGAAAGAGATGACATGGAGTATCTCAATTCCTATGAGTAGGGATTGGAAAAGAGATGTCATTTGGTTGACATCATAGGAACTTTTCTATTGAATCTAGAGATGACATGCATCTCAATTCCTATGAGGAGGGATTAGAAAAGAGATGTAATTTGGTTCATATCATAGGAACTTTTCTATTGAATATACGCTAATGTTTATTTTCCTTTGAAATTATGGGAGTATAGGAATCCATTCATATGAACCAAGTGGCTCTAAAGCTATAGAAATGATATCATGTTTATTTCCTTTGAAAAGTGGAGTATATGAATCTATTCCTATGAACCAATTGGCTCTAAAGGAAAAAATCCTATAAAAATCATATCATATAGAGTTCCTATGATATTCCTCCACACCAAAGGATGGTTGAAATTGCTGCAGGTGATACGATGGTCTTTCTTTGTAGACTCCCCCCATCTTTATAGTTACCTCTCGAAGATCAATGAAATGATATATACAGGGTATTCTACATGTGCAATTTGGTACACGAAAACTCGGTAAAAGTTTGCGAGGTTCGAATTTTCAATAAAGCTATATGCACTGCATTTTGTAACGGAGGGAGCATACGACAGTTGCTTACACTCACGTGGAAGATTTGTGTGTAGGAGGAGTGGCTGTTCTGTTAAATGACATGGCAAACCTGACACTGTCTGATGCCGATCTAACGGTTCTTACGGCGTTCGTTAGGAAAAGGCTTGTGGCGAACGTTTGTAGGATAATGATTTACGGACACATGCATTGCATTGATACGTGCCCCCCTCTCTCTCACGCACACGTACCCTCCCGAGTCCTCTCGCACCCACCGTCTATCTGCAGGTAGACGTCACACACATATGTGCTCTTCACACCCTACCCTCAGAACTTCTAAAAAAACAAAAGACGTCGCGTACATTTTATTTTAGGTCACATGTCACACTTTTATACTATTACTCTTGTGGCGAACGTTCTTTGGTCATAGTATATTGTACTCTCACGAAGAGAAGAGGTGGACGCACGCACTAGTTCTCTCACACCCACTCACGGGTACATGTAGGAGCGCATTTTTTTGAAGCTCGTACAACAAAATCACTCCACTATATATATAAGCAGGAGCCTTAGCGCTTGCTTTACTAGGGTTCCTCTCATTCACTCTCTCATGCTCTCCAGATCTAAGCAAGACATAGGTGGTCACACTCTCTCTCAACTCACGGCTGGTCACAAATCTGGCCGGACAACCTCGACCGAGGCAGCGGTGTAGGTGCATCGTTCACGCTGTCATCGGCGGCGAGGGAGGAGACCAACAGCTGCCCGCACATCCCGATTGGCGGCCGTGTCGTTCTCTCCGAGAGCGCCGGCTCCGGAGGGCCTCCGACCCCTTCTTCCTCCCTGTGGTATTGTGGCCAAGATGCGGCCTCCCGACGCCGTCTTTGCCACATGCCGACGACCCTCAGGTATATATTCCTTCGAAACCTGCCTTGCTCTACTACCCCAGCTCCCCACTTGGCTTCGTGTGGATCTTTTTCTACTTCCGTCCGCTGTTCCAAAGCTACCTAGACTTTTACTATTATTAGAGGTAAAGCTAGTTCATACAGTCGACTCGAAGAGTTGGTTCAAACAGGGAAGAAAGTGGGAAAGCTGTAGCATGAATCCAGGACTTGGTTCTAAGAGGAAACGGGGGAAAGTAGTAGATACTGGCTACCCAACCGGTCTCTTGGTTGAAAAGACGAAGAAAGCATGGTGGATGGCGAAGGGTGGGGGAAGTGGACCTATCTCTTGGTTGAAAAATGAAAGAAAGAGACGGGTGTTGGGGGACAACGCAAATGAGAATGAGCAGGTCTAGATTTCCTCTGCTCACATAGGAAAATGTCGCCGAGGAGATAAAAAATGGGACAAACGCAGACATGCTGCCTGAGTGTTTGCCGCTCTCGGCAACCACATCTGCCTCACCACTTTATGCCTCTGTTGTCCCTACGCCCATATCGCTACAGTTAATGTAAAATCACATGAAGCATTAAGCAATGCCACCTAATGTCACTATAAGTAATGGTCTAGTGGCGTTGATAAATTGAAGCAATGCCACCACCATTTTATGAAGTGCTTCCGTCTTGCTTTATTTCCCATGAATTGTGTTTTTGCAGTTACACTTAAATCTCACTCCGCTAACATTGCTTCATCCCAATGGAACTGCACAAATTTGATTGCACATTTACTGACCATGTGCTACTCTCATGACAGTAATACTAATGCTATTGTTCTGCATGTTAATCTAGTGGTAGTGTTGATGTGATGTGATGCTACTTACTTAAGGACACTTTCATACTGTCAATCTAGTGCCAATTATAACACAATAGATGCTGCTCTTAATCATACGCCACTGCAAATATCTATCACTGTTTAAATAACCGTATTTCGTATTTGCGCAAACAGGGATGTCTGTCTCCATATCATTTCGGGATGTGTGTCTCCGTATCATTTCTATCCGCGCAATCAAAAGCACACACCTCAGTTTTAGTAGAACTGCGCAAAATGAGATGGCTATCCCTCGTTGCCGTCCTCTAACCACCCGTCTTCCAGGTATTCCTACATTGGTAGTTACTAGGTAGAATGACCAACGCAATATAAAAGAAGTTGATTTGTACTTTTACTCCCTGATTGCAGTGTAGGGACAAGCGAAAACAACTCCATCCTGGTCCGGAATGCACTTTCTACCAGTTCATCCATGGACCGAGGACTAGCTGGCACGGCTACATGGCGGTTTTTCGGACAGGTGCGCGGACAAGAGGCATTGTGGTATGCTTATTTATGCAAATAGCGGTGCTTAAATTTAGTGGAATGCACACGAATTTCAGCTGGTCAGTACACTACATGGTTCAGTTCAGCATTCTAGCTGAGAACACAATTATAATTGGTTATTCTGGAATGAGAGAACCTAACCCTGGATGGTGGCAACAAGAAAAAACCAGAGTGAACTCCAGGAAATTTAAGCCTGCCGGGAGGCCCTTTGCTCAGAGAAGCCTTGCTTGTTTTTTCCTGATTTGTAAACCTTTTCACAACTTTGTCTTTTGCTGTGAACTAGTATATGTTTGTTATGTTCTATGAATCATTGAGATGTATAAAATTGCTTAACTTATGCTTTTCAAGTTTTTTATGAAGCCGAGTTTAATGTGAGTGTTCCAAATGAACGCTGGACTAGCGTGTGAACGTTTGGAATTTACATTGTGGCCTCAGTTAACTGCATGAACCACTGTAAAAAGATACATAGTTGCTTATATGTCAGACAATAGATTGTTGATTGTTAGCTGGTCGATAGCCTAGTGTTGAAGCGAGCTGAGCCAAAGTGCCGTGTTTTGCACAACTGCTTACAAGTGGGGTAGCACCAACAGTGTTTACAAGTACTTATGTATACATCGGCGCACAGTTCTCAAACGAGTACTCTATTTCATCAAAACACACACTGCTCGTATGATAAAACTAGTGAGGACGCATCTGTTTCGGCAACAATTACGATGATTCACGGGCACACAAAAGTAGCAGCAGTTCCCATAGACGGATTCAAACAAAGTACTAGCCCGAGAGGGCTCGATAACAGGCAAGGTTCGGATAATTAGACAGAATCCAAACTACTATTAAACACTAGCTGGGGCAAGTATTTCATGCCTCGATCTAATTTGGGCTGGACACAAGACGGACCTTGCCATGAACATCATCGAGGACGTCCGACAGCAGCTCAATCATGTGAACCTTCATGAAGCCAACCTTGTGGCCTTGCCACTCATAAACTTGTTTGTGGAGGCATGCCACATCATCTTCCTGTGTAAGCTTGAGAAGAACAGTATGCCTCACAAACGAAGGAGTAGCTTTGAACTTCTTGTGCTTCAGTACACCCTGGACAACACGCCTGACAACAGTGAGGCTGGAATACAACTCTTCATTGGTATAAGCGCAAACGGCTTCCAGTATCCAACAACCTAAAAACTATGTTTTCCTAGTGCGTATATTCAGGTCATCCGCCTCATAGCGAGTGACATGTACAACCACACAATCCTTGTCTGCATCAGGGCTCTAATTGAAACAGAAACAAATTCTGAATTACTTTCCAGTATAAGAAACACAAGTTATTTAAACCACTATGTATAGCATGGCATCGAAGCTAATAAAATTTTGCATTATTCATCACCACATACTTAGATGAAAAAGCACAATCGAGATTGGCAAAGAAGAAAATCACCTTGGGCAACTCAGCGGGGGTGGGCACATCCTCGAAGGGGAAAAACGGGTCCTGTAGTGCCACGGGGGTTGTAACCTCAAACGGGGCGTTGACTGATGGCTTCTCGCCCCTCGTTGGTTACCCCAAGTGGAAGGTTAGAGATGCAGTGTAGCGGAAGTTTTCCCTTGGCAAAGATACCAAGGATCGATTTCCCTGAGACTCCCAGTTTCAACAAGAAGGTGTCAACTGCTAACGGCGCCAGATATTAGCAATCAACGTGGACCTGCACACAGATACAAATAACTTTGCTCCCAACGAGTACAGAGAGGTTGTCAATCCCTCCGGCATTGTCATTTACAAAGGATCAAACACAAGTGATAATAGTGATAGGTAATGCTGCAATAGTAAGTAAAAGCGGAAAGTAAATAGCGGATGTGATCAATGATGGTAATATGGACCGGAGTCTCATGATGTTCACTAGTGATGTCTCTCTCCCAAAAGACGATAAAACAGCTATGTGAGGTAAACGAATTACAGCTGGGCAATTGACAGAACCATGAACGCAGACCAATGCTGACTACATTGCAAGAAAGGTTGAGGTTCAAAGCATGGGCGGTACGCCGAGGTAAGTAGACCGAAATCCATCTGCATCTACTACTAATCATCCACCTTGAGATATCTATCCAGAACATCTCGCTGGTATTAAGTTGCGAGTCCCACCCATAGTGTAAACTCAAAGCAACAGACAACTGCATTAAAAGAACTTTGCGTAAAGTAAACAGTCCTTGCACCCGCGGGCACAAGCACCGTTGTTTTCCCCCTTGTGGAAATAGCACATCCCCTAGACTCATGTTTCTGTCACTCAAACTAGTCATCGAGGGGCATGAACCCACAATCGAGCATAACGTTCCCTCTTGGAGTCACTACCTACTACTTGGCCAAAGCAATAAATAACAACGGAGAACATGCAAGAATTACTTACGAACATAAATATAAAAGAGGTAGATCAAATATATTACTCAAACACAATCTGAACATAATCTCATAATCCATCGGATCCCAGCAAACTCATCATAGCAACATCATAAGGATTACATATGTGCCTCGATCATGTAGGGCAGCTCACGAGGACTAATTAGTGAAGCACAAGAACGGGAGGAGAACATCACATAGCTATTGGTCATGGACTCATGGTCCAAGGGAGACTACTCACAACTCATCCGGGAGGCGTCCATGGTGGTGGAGAAGCTCCCGGTGGTGATCCTCCCCTCCGGCAGGGTGCCGGGAAGAGTTCTCCTGGTGCTCCCGATCTTGGAAGCGGCGGCGGCGGCGGAACAGAGATGAGATCGCGAAAAAGAGTTCCCGTCTCGAGTGTTTCGGGAGACGCTTTAAATATATGCCAAAGGGAGGCATCAGCGGAGCCTCGGGGGGCCCAGGCGCCCCCCCCGGCGCGGCCCAGGGGGGGCGCGCCGCCAGGGCGCCTGGAGCCCTGGTGGCCCCCCCCGGCTGTACTTCGGGCGCACGGTAGCTTCTGGAACGCTGATTTTTTATATAATTTTTCTGGATTTTTCCTGGCAGTTCTCGTATTGTGAAAACCTGAAATACAAAAACAGCCGAAAACAGAAACTGGCACCGGGGTGCACTGAGTTAATAGGTTAGTCCAAATATGATCAAAAGTGTATGGAAGTGTATAAATAACATATCAATATCACCCAAAAGAGGCATGGAGCAAGCAGAAATTATAGATACGTTTTGGACGTATCAACATCCCCAAGCTTAATTCCTGCTCGTCCTCGAGTAGGTAAATGATAACAAGCATAATTTCTGTGGTGACATGCTATTAACCATATAGGACTTTTTCATAGTCATATGACAAAAGCTTACTGAGACAATGAATCTATAGTAATTAAGTTGCCTCATGAGAAAATCACAAAGGACTGAAAGTTTTACAATATGATACTGAAACATCAAATAGATTTGTAATGAACATGGTGTGCAAATATGATAAAGTGATATCTCGCTTGCCCCCTTTAGTGAAGCAAAACATAAATGCAGGGGCACCTCCAAGGTTTAAGTGATGACTAGATACAATGATTTCAGAATAAACGATATCACAATCATGCAAAAGACAATGCTACTTTGGGACAATGCACATTACACTCAGAATGACAATCATGCTCTCAGTAGTTGGTGCTTTTAAAAGAAGGCGGAGACTCTCGAACCGTGGCTTTTGTTGGCAAGGTTGAAAACCCGTAGTTGGAAACAAAGACAAAACATGTACCAGAGCTCTTGGTTTTAAAAACAGAGGTAATAATTATTTTTCTTAGATTATGCATGTTTCGTCAACGAATGCTAGCAGACAACTCAATCACTTCTTGAGATGGACAAGTTTCGAGGAACGGTTCCCGAATGAGGACGATCACATCCTCTTAATCTCCTTTGTTTATCACTGCCAAAGTTTTCTGATTTCTCATGAACAAAGCATGAAGGAGGGTTTGTTTGTTATATTATCTTTTTGAGCCGGGCGCACTCAATGCCAGTTCCTTCTCGTATTATGGGTTTGCAAATTATACGTGCAATCCTGGGGTGAAGCTTGTCCAACTTAAAAAGATCATGAATTAACTACTACTTCCTCATGAACTTAAAACAGAGGCACAAAATAGGAATGCTTTTCTTTGAATAATTTCGAGATGGCACATGCAAGTCTCCGTTAGGAATGGCAGGTAAATACCATGTAGGAAGGTATGGTGGACTCATATGGCATAACTGGTTTAAAGGAATGTGGATGCACAAGCAGTCAGTCCGCTTAGTACAGGCGAAGGTTAGCAAAAGACTGGGAGCGACCAACTAAGAGAGCAATGACGGTCATAATCATGCAGAGCGACAAAGCAACATTGAATCAGGCATGGAAGTTATATCGCTACTCAGAAATAAAAGATCATCAAGGCTTGACAGACTTTCTTTACAATCTTAAATATGCGTGAGCATACGCCAAGTCAATCAAAGTAAATTCTCGAAGGAAGATATTACTAAACCATACCACATCATAAGCAAACAAATCATGTTGGTATTCCAATAACACATTGGAAATCCCCCAGCTATTTGAGACTAACCATAAGAAAACATGAACTACTAAGCGCCATTATGCACGTAGCATCTTTATCATAGACATATCAACCATTGCAACGGAAGCAAACTCTCTTAATAAGGTGAGCATGGTAACTAAAGAGAGTTCAAGCAACCAACTAAACAAAAGCTCTTTAAAAAGACAAGCATGAATACTAAGAGCTGAACATGACAGTAGCTATTGAAAGACAAAGAACACACACAACAAAGATAGACATGAAAATTCTATGTTATGTTCTAGGTAGAAGTGGAGCGTGTTTCTCTCCCACATAAAGAAAGCTGAGTTCCGACTCGTTATGAAAAGCTAAGGAAAACTAAAAACAAGACGCTCCAAGCATAGCACATAACACATGAAGTGATAAAAATATAGTGGAACGAAAGACGAACTGATAATGTTGATGGAGAAGGGGATGCACGGGGGCATCCCCAAGCTTAGATGCTTGAGTCTCCTTGAATATTTCTTGGGGGTGCACGGGGGCATCCCCAAGCTTGAGCGCTTGACACTCCTGAATCTTTTTATCATCTTCCCTCGCACACTTGAAAACTCCCTTCATACATAACTCATCATAATCTGATTAGCGAGGTTAGTACCCATAATAAAATAATTGTACCTTGCTGGAAATAAAGATATTCTCGAAGGTCTACTGTTTCTCAAGATTGCCAAAAGGTTTTTGCAAAGAAAAAGCAAGCTCTAGGTTTGCAAAATGAAGGAAAGGCAAAACAGGACAGAATCTGTGAAAAACAGAACAGCAGGTAGTAAATGATTTTTTCGGGGCACTTCTGCAACTCTAATAAAAAAACTCAGAACAGACGCACGAAAGACAATTATATAGAGCACGCTGTCGAGAAAATTCAGACCAAAAAGATGATCTGGTGATTTTATACGAATTTTTCTATCCAAGGACAGAATCTGTTTCCTGGACAGCACGTCAGAACTTTTGAACTTTCTAGCAATCAGAGGCTACACTTGGCACAAATATTGAAAAGCAAAGATACAATGATGATGCTACTGTAGTAAACAACATCAAGACACAACAAAAGCAAAATAATTTTTTTTATTCATTGGGCTGCCTCCCAAAAGCGCTTTCTTTTATGCCTTTAAGCTAGGCATAATGCATATAGATCAAGTTTTATCAAGAGTAAAAGAATAGCTAGCCCGTATAACGGACTCAAAAGGTAACTTGATCTTCTTTCGAGGGAAGTGTTCCATCCCTTTATTGAGAGGAAACTGAAATTTTATATTCCCCTCTTTCATGTCAATGATAGCACCAACGGTGCGCAAAAAGGGACGTCCCAAAATAATTGGACAAGAAGGATCACATTCAATATCCATAATAGTGAAATCAACGGGAACATAATTATCATTGACAACGATAAGAACATCGTCGATCCTCCCCAAAGGTTTCTTTATGAAAGAATCAACGATACGAACACCAAAAGAACAAGAATCATAAGGTTTCAATTTAAGCATATCATATATTCTTTTTGGCATAACAGAGGTACTAGCTCCAACATCACATAAAGCATAGCAAGAGAAGTTGTTTATCTTAATTTTAATCATAGGATCCCAACCATCTTCTAGCTTTCTAGGTATGGATGCTTCTACTCTAAGTTTCTCCTCCCTAGCTTTGATGAGAGCATTAGTGACATGCTCTGTGAAGGCAAGATTAAGCGTGCTAGTGTGGGGATCTTTGGCCATTCTTTGTAGAAAGGTGACAACTTCTGAAATACTACAATTATCAAAATCAATTTTATCATTATTGGGCAGAATTGTAGTGTCATCCTCTTTGTTTGAATCGCTCTCTATTATAAGAGTTTGAACGTCTTCCCAAGTTTGGGGAAGCTTAGGAGCAATTTTAAACTGAGGCTCATACTCTTTTCCTGGGAGACCATGCCATGGGCATAACTCTCCGTCAAGACTAACATAATCACAAGGTTTATTACTTTTGTAGATCCCGACAGTGGTGATTGGCATAATGGAAGAAGGGGTGTACTCCTCCCATCTAGTGTTTTTGGTGGAACCCATAATAGCAAGCAAGCAAGATAACTATTTTTTTGTGATTTTCGATAAAAGATATTAAAGCAAAACTGAAAGGTAAACTAACAAGACTAAAAAGCAAAGGTAAAAGATAGCGTGCAACTCCCCTATCCTGCAGAGTGGAGTCCCCGGCAACGGCGCCAGAAAACTTTGCTTGATGGCTTCTCGCCCCTCGTTGGTTACCCCAAGTGGAAGGTTAGAGATGCAGTGTAGCGGAAGTTTTCCCTTGGCAAAGATACCAAGTATCGATTTCCCTGAGACTCCCAGTTTCAACAAGAAGGTGTCAACTGCTAACGGCGCCAGATATTAGCAATCAACGTAGACCTGCACACAGATACAAATAACTTTGCTCCCAACGAGTACAGAGAGGTTGTCAATCCCTCCGGCCTTGTCGTTTACAAAGGATCAAACACAAGTGATAATAGTGATAGGTAATGCTGCAATAGTAAGTAAAAGCGGAAAGTAAATAGCGGATGTGATCAATGATGGTAATATGGACCGGAGTCTCATGATGTTCACTAGTGATGTCTCTCTCCCAAAAGACGATAAAACAACTATGTGAGGTAAACGAATTACAGCTGGGCAATTGACAGAACCATGAACGCAGACCAATGCTGACTACATTGCAAGAAAGGTTGAGGTTCAAAGCATGGGTGGTACGCCGAGGTAAGTAGACCGAAATCCATCTGCATCTACTACTAATCATCCACCTTGAGATATCTATCCAGAACATCTCGCTGGTATTAAGTTGCGAGTCCCACCCATAGTGTAAACTCAAAGCAACAGACAACTACATTAAAAGAACTTTGCGTAAAGTAAACAGTCCTTGCACCCGCGGGCACAAGCACCGTTGTTTTCCCCCTTGTGGCAACAGCGCATCCCCTAGACTCATGTTTCTGTCACTCAAACTAGTCATTGAGGGGCATGAACCCACAATCGAGCATAACGTTCCCTCTTGGAGTCACTACCTACTACTTGGCCAAAGCAATAAATAACAACGGAGAACATGCAAGAATTACTTACGAACATAAATATAAAAGAGGTAGATCAAATATATTACTCAAACACAATCTGAACATAATCTCATAATCCATCGGATCCCAGCAAACTCATCATAGCAACAGCATAAGGATTACATATGTGCCTCGATCATGTAGGGCAGCTCACGAGGACTAATTAGTGAAGCACAAGAACGGGAGGAGAACATCACATAGCTACTGGTCATGGACTCATGGTCCAAGGGAGACTACTCACAACTCATCCGGGAGGCGTCCATGGTGGTGGAGAAGCTCCCGGTGGTGATCCTCCCCTCCGGCAGGGTGCCGGGAAGAGTTCTCCTGGTGCTCCCGATCTTGGAAGCGGCGGCGGCGGCGGAACAGAGATGAGATC
>LR738712.1:25453486-25500250 GCA_902687465.1 Secale cereale
CCCCCCCCCCCGGCTGTACTTCGGGCGCACGGTAGCTTCTGGAACGCTGATTTTTTATATAATTTTTCTGGATTTTTCCTGGCAGTTCTCGTAATGTGAAAACCTGAAATACAAAAACAGCCGAAAACAGAAACTGGCACTGGGGTGCACTGAGTTAATAGGTTAGTCCAAATATGATCAAAAGTGTAGGGAAGTGTATAAATAACATAGCAATATCACCCAAAAGAAGCATGGAGCAAGTAGAAATTATAGATACGTTTTGGACGTATCATTGACCATCTCAGTAGTGGTCGTGAGCGTATCTGGGGTCGGCTCGGTGGCTGCCTCCATCTTCTTGGAGCTCTCTGTCTCGTGGGGATCAGCCTCCCACGTCTGCTCCAATATCGGCAGATCTTTGCCTGGTTCTCCTTGGTCCATCATGAAACTGACGAATACTAGGATACCACTGAAAGGAAAACACAATCGCAATGATAATAAAACAAAAAAGACAGTGAGGATCGGTTACTGCTTTGCAAAAGTTTTTTTTTCTCTGAACGAAAATATACCAACATCACGGATCCGCTTACCTTCCCTTCATTGGGAGAGAAGAACAATGGCAGATGCGAGTGTTGCCTTTCTTGAAGACGGTGAGGGAGAAGGGGATTCAGCGAAGAGTGAAATGATGGTTGCTTCGTCCGTCAAACTTAGACTGCGGGGAGGTGGGGTTTTGTGATACGACGGCTCATTATTGCTGCGCTACAACCGGGGTTACTCTCTGCCTGGATACTGCCTTCTAATTTGGTGGATGGCATTTGGGCTCGCGCACTGCATGGCCCGCATGTCACTGAACAAAAGTATAATGACATTCAGTAGAGGGAGACGTTTCGATGACCTAGGAGGAGCCAGAAGCGGTATTTTATCCACTGTACTAGTAGTAATTGTTTTTCTGTGTAGCTGTAGAGTGTCTCCACTGTACTAGTAGCAATTATTTCTCTAGGCCCAAGACAAAACAGCCCATCCACCCTAGTAAATAGTAACAACAGGGCTGTGCGGGGGTTGTGGCCCGTCTAGCCAGGGTTTTATTTATGTTTACCACATCATGAGTCCAGTTGTATTTTTTTCTTGCTGAAAATGGCTAGCCAGTTCTATTTTTTAAAGAAATACCCAAACGAGGCCTACTTGCTTTATCAGCCCTGCTGGGCTGCAAATCTTTCAAGACGAGGAGAGTTTCATTCGGTTTGCCCAGAAATGGGCTGTACATTTTTTAAACACATCAAACCGAGAATTAGTTTCAATTTTTTTTCATTACAAGATTTTAAATTCCATTAATTTTTATGGGTGGACAATTATTTGGATTTTATATTTATATAAATTATTTTTCAAAATAGTTTGAATGTGAATCGATATTTCGGGATTAAAAATAGTTGACCGCAACGAATATGCAAAAAAAAATTATACTTTTTAACCGTGGCCACAATATGGGGTGTAATGCTAACAAAAAGAAGTTGGGCTCCAAACAAATTCTTAAGAATTAGCAAATGGGTTGTACATTATTAGAAATAATGCACACGAGAGCAGTGACTGTTGGATGTCCATCCAACGGCTGTCGTGCTTCTTCAATCTCTGCTTTTCCTGCTCCAGCCGCTCAAACTAGCGCCGGCGGGACTGCCTGCTCCCTCCTCCCGCGGCCGGCTATGCTGCCGCGCAGGCCTCCCCACCCCACCGCACTCCCATTGCTGGCCTAGCCATCCCTCTACTCACCCACACCTGCTGTTATTCTCCGGGGACGGCACACGAACCAGTAAACCCTCGTACTCCTCCGCGTGGGAAACAACTGCCAAGTCTTCCCTAGCTCTGTGTCGTTCCCTTCCTAGGCCTCGCCGTCGTCCATCGCCCTGGTGCTCTCGGCGCGGCCTGGTCAACGTGGTCAATGAATGACATCCATCGGAAGTGGACTGTACGTGGAGAGGCTGACAGCTGGGTCCAAGGCCGCACGCAAGGAAATGCCTCCTTATTACGCGCAAAATAATGATTCCTCCACCTGACAGCTAGGACCCACGGGAAGGTCTTCTGTATTTCACGAATAAAACGTTCCCCCCGCTGACAGGTCGGACCCACCAGCTATATCTTCACACGCAAGGAAGTGCCTCCTTACGACGCACAAAAAAATGAATACCCCCTGCTAGCTGGGACCCACCATAGTGGGTGGCTGACTTGTGGGCCTACTAAGTTGACGGGGACAGAGGGCTTTGTCAACTTAGTTAATATGAATGATTCTAGCTCTAGTGACCGTACGATGTCCATCCAACGGCCATAGTTCTTCCTCAACCTCTGGTCTTCTTGCTCCTGCCGCCCAAAGCAGCACCGGTTGTGCCGCCTGCTCCTGCCTCCCATGGCCGGCTGTGCTGCCGCGGAGGTGTCAGGCCCAAGATGCGATTCTATCCCGTTCACGTGACGCTTACGTGATTGGGGCACAACCGCAACTCAGGCGCTTAGCAAGATGGATATCATTACATCGTACCATTACATAAATACATGGGGATACAACAATACATACAAGACACATGAATACAACAACATCAATACAAGGCATCCGACTACGGATGCAAACATGAAAAGCACAACGACATCCATCTGCTATCCCAGGCTGCCGACCAGGAACCTAACCCAAGACTGACGAAGAAGAAGAAGAAAGAACCCCAACAAAAGGTAACATCGCTCTCACGTCAGGTCATTGGAAACTTGCACCTGCAATTGGTGTTGTAGTAACTGTGAGCCACGAGGACTCAGCAATCCCATAACCATGGGTATCAAGACTAGCAAAGCTTAATGGGTAAGGAGAGGTAAAGTGGTGAGGTTGCAGCAGCGGCTAAGCAATATATGGTGACTAACTTACGAGTACAAGAATAAGATGAGCATCTACGCAGACGGTCGCAAACTAGTAGTGATCGCTAAAGATCCTGAACTACCTACGAGTCAAACATAACCCCACTGTGTTCTATTCTCAAAGTGAAAAGAGACAGTCACGGTTACTCACACGGTTGTGTGTTTTAACTCGGATCCTCTATGAAGTTTTCTACAACCGGACATTAACAAATTCCAATCTGCCACATAACCACGGGCACGGCTTTCGAAAGATCATAACCCTGCAGGGGTGTCCCAACTTAGCCCATCACAAGCTCTCATGATCAGCAGAAGTAATAATAATATTACTCCTTATCTTAGGGACAATCCGACCAGGCTCGGAATCTCGGTGCATAAGACATTTCGACAATGGTAAAACAAGTCCAGCAAGACCTCCCGGCGTGCCGACACCCTGATAGTAGCCACGCGTAGCTCGTCTCAGGCCACGTCCGGATGGGACAAGCTACGGGAGCCAGATACCTCGAGTTTCCCCGTGGCGGCCCCGCAGGTTGCCCGTTTGGAACCAACACCATCAACACTGGCCCCCTTGCTATGTAAAAAGAATCCTCGGGGATGTGACCCCCTATGCAATTTAGTTAATTAATTAAGTTGTTATTATGAGGCAAATTAAAACCAATGTTGGGCCTTGTTGGAGGAGTTTTATTCAAAGACGGACTGTCAAGGGGTCCCCATATACCCAACCGTGTAAGGAACGCAAAATTTAGGAACATAACGCCGGTTTATCGGCTCCTAAGGTGGCATGAGTGGAACAAAACACCGAGCAAAAGGCCAAGCCTTCCACCCATTGCCAAGTATATAGGTGTGTTAAGATATATAAGATATATTGTGATATTCCAACAACAAGATCCGACATGGATCAATCCTCATCTTCACCTGCAACTAACAACGCTATAAGAGGGGCTGAGCAAGCGGTAACATAGCCAAACAACGGTTTGCTAGTAAGGTGTCAAAGGTAAGAGGTTCATGGCAACAAGGAGAGACTGACAATAAATGATGGGTAGCGCGACACATAACGATAGCATCGAGACAACTAAGCATGGCAATGATAGTAAGGGTATCCAAGGTGATGGTCATCTTGCCTGAGATCCCGCAAGGAAGAAGAATGAGTCCATGAAGAAGACGAAGGAGAAGCCTTGAAGACGAACCATGTGTAGACGAACGAGTCCTCACGATCGCAACTAAAAAGAACTAGCGAGAAGAAAGCACACAACATGGTAAACACACCACTCAAGAACATGACAAGATGCTCAACCAAGTATGATGCCAGACAAGTCTATATGATGCAAAACATGGCAAGGGATGAAGCACACAAGAACAACACAAACCAACAAGTTTAAATGAGGCCGGAATCACATATAGCAATTCCGGTAAATCCTCATATGCACATTTTGAAATTGGACCAGATCTGAACAAAACTTAATTTAAAGTTGTTAAACAGCAAGTTAACATGCACCATGATGATCTACTCAAAATTCTTGTCAAGTTTCATATAAAGTTTGTTTAATTCGGAGCTACGGCCTAGAAGATATGAGCAAAACAAGTCAAGCATGTCAATGGTGCAAGATGCACCCAAACACCAAGCAAACACACTCCAAGCATGTAAACAACATGATATTATGCTTCTACAAGCAAAATCACACAAGTTTCATATAAGACACGCTCAAAACGGAGCAACGGGCTAGAAGTTATGAGCTAAACAAGGTACAATGCAAAGGTGAAGTTAACAGCCACATAGCAACTTTGGACCAAGGTATATATATGCTACAGCACTCAAACATGATAACAAGAGGCATGGATGTGAAGTAGACATGATACTCAACAAGCATGAACTTAGAACACACCCAAAAGCTTGCTGGAACACAATTAACCAAGCATGACAAGTTGCAATAAATTTATCCAGACTTAGTCAAAATCTGGGAAGGCAAAAACATCATCACGATGCTGCCTTCGGAGGCACAAAACAACAAGCATATCAACTCTACTAAGTATATAAAGATCATGGACATGTAATAGACATAGCATACATCAAACAACTCCATTGGTGCAACTCCATAGAAGGCATGGATCAATAACAACAAGCTTCACCAAATTGATCATGCTGACAACAGGCTGACAGGTAAATTTATAGCAACTTGAGAACAAGAAATAATTAAGCTACAGCAGGCCATATATGCAAACAAGGGCATGGATGGATAGGAAATAACATGAACAACAAGACATGATCATTGTCCACTCCAAAACAAGCATGGATTTGAGTGGGGCATCAAGCAAACATAGCATCAGGTTTAACAGATTCCAGATTTAGCAGTTTTTTCAAGAAGTATAAAACAGCAACATTGGCATGGCATGTTTACACGCTTGTTTAAGTCACCTTAAGGCATATCATGGAAAATGGACTGCACCACAGCAAAGACCATATGATTGTGCTTCTAAAACACAATGACATGTGGCATGAAGACAAACGCACCAATAGCAATGAGCAAGTCAAATCAGCATCTCATAACAAGTTTTAGCACTTAACAACCACATGCACTTTTGCAACAGAGATTAACATGGCAAGAAGGCACCCAACATGAATGCTACAACAACCATCATGTAGAGAACTTCACAATGGACATTTTGACATATCACACACTCCATTTTGACCAACATGCACAAAGTTATCAACATCACAAGCATGCAACAAAATTATAGTTACCAGCAGTTTTAAACTTATAGCACCCTTGCAACGATGATTAGGGCATCAAGATGATCTCAAACAAGCATGTCACAGTGGAACATAATGAAGAGCATATCACAATGATAATTTTGACATATTATTCACTCAGTTTGGATCACCACACAAAAAAGTTACATCCATGCAAAGGATGCATCATAATTATGACAGAAAAGGACTTGACCAATTTTCTCAGAAAAAATAACGAGCGCAAGATAGCTACGGAGTGCACAGGGCGGGGAATAGAGGCTCACCACATGGGCTCGGCCCAGTCGGAGGAGGTAGCCGGACCGGTCGGTGGCAGAGGAGACGGGTTGGCCGGCTGGGCCGCTGAGGCCGGCGCGGGCCCACGAGCGGGTGCGGCCCATCGAGGCGAGCGGTGGTCGGCCCAGGAGGCGGGGTGGCCGGTCTACGTCGTCGTCGTCGTGCTCCCGATCCGATCAGGAGCGAGGCAGGCGGCGGCGGCGCGCCTCGCCGGCGGCGGGCTCCAAGGCGGCTGGGAGGAGGCGGTCCGGGGCGACCGACGGTGGCGCGGGGCGCGGCGGCCGGCGCTGAACAGGTGGCGGCTCGGGGACGCGGCCTGCGGCGGCGGCGCAGAGCAACTCCGGCAGCGATGGCGCACGTCGGCGGCGGGGCGAGGGGGACGCGGCGGCGGTTGCACACCGACGGCGAGGCGGCGAAGCTCCAGTGAAGCGGGGTCGGGGCCGGGAAGGCGAGGCTTCGGCCGGCTGGCGGCGGCGGCGACTCGGGCCCGCGCGGGCCCCGGATGGGCTCCGTGGGCCGCGGCGGCTGGGAGGCGAGAGGAGGCTGGCGCGGGACAGGTGGCGCGACGTCATTGGAGGAGAGCGGCGGTGGGGCGACGTGGCACTCGCTGATTGGCTGTGGGGACGTGGCGGCTGGACATGTCCGGCGCGGGACGGATGTGTCCGGCTGCGCGAGGTGGAAGACGACTAGGGTTTGCCCGAAACTTCGGGGGAGGAGGCTGTTTTATAGGTAGAGGGAGCTAGGAGTGTCCAAATGAGGAGCGGTTTTCGGCCACACAATCACGATCCAAAGACCGAGAGCATGGAGGTGGTTAGAATGGGTTAGCGGGCTGTTGTGAAAGGGGTGCTGAGCCAAAAGAGAAAGGCTTCCAGCTGTTAACACGGTTAACCGTTGGGCTATCAAACGAGCTCCGAATGCGACAAAACTTGACAGGCGGTCTACCTATGCTATAATAAAACCACACGCCAAGTTTCAATTCATTCCGAGAACATTTTCCGGCCACTCATAAAATAAATATTCGGAGGTGCCACGGGCACATGCAAATGTGTCTGGGCTCAGAACGGACAACGGAAAGGACGAGGGGAACCCGAACGGATGCAAGTTTTGGAAACATGATGATGCAACACACATGATGACAAGGCAAAGATGCACACGCAAGCAGATGACATGGCAACAGCAACGAATAACTGGCTGGCACCTGGCTGACACCTGGCGCATCGGTCTCGGGGTGTCACAACACTCCCCTACTAACAAGAGATCTCGTCCCGAGATCTTAGGAACGAGACAGAAGGGAAAAAGGAAGAACAAAGTTCTTCGAGGACAAAAGAGTGAAACCAAAGAACCTGAGAGATTGAACAATTTGAAAGAAAGGATACAACGGAGATGAGGGAAGTTGTAAACACTTCGTTAGACAAGAAGAACAAGGGATACGACGAGAACCAAAAGGTTGAAGGATATGAAGCACGGGTTGTAGGAATAAGAATGAATTCAAAACCACTCCGGTTAAAGGAGATAGAAAAGCAGTTCGAACGAAGGAATTTGGGCAGCACTCCGGCTAAAACTGAAAGAAATTAGCACACCGGTTGAACATGAACTTGAGAAGAAGGAATAATACTTTACGATAGACAACACAATGCCTCGAGAAGAATTGAAAGAATGGAATGAAAATAATGGAGAAGAAGATGACAGCTTCTGCCACAGATGAATGTGAAAAAGAATCTTTAAAAGAAAGATTTGAACGGAGCTGTTGAGAAAACAACAACAAAAGAATGAGCTTGTTGTGGACTTATGGATATCATCTCAAAACTTTGGGGTGAATTATGCCACGACGAGAAGGTTGAACAGCTGAGAATTAGGAATTGCAAAACTCCACTTCAAAAGAATACGAAGAATTATTTGCACTTGAGAGGCAAAAGAATAATGCTTGAGCTGCTCCAGAAGAATTATTGATGAACACTTGAAGAATGATTTGAATCACGATGGACCACCACGAAGAACTCCGGTCACAAACGAGTGATGAAGGATGAAAGAATAAGCATAAGCCTTGCGATGATTTAGACGAGGGTTCGACGAGATAGCCGAGGAAACTTTGAACTCCGGGGAAGAAAAGATTAAAGCACTTGGAACTAGAATTTATTCATCAGGAATAAAATCTGAATGAAGGAATAAATCAACTTGATAAAAGAATAAGAATTATGTTATGCTTATCCTCCACCAATTAAATTGATGAGAAACAATGGATCGCATACCACTTATTCGCATTTAAAAAGAATAAAAGGGGGGATATAGCGCAAAACTCGAGAAAGTCTTCATGAACCACCGGTAGGATTGAAAAAGAACAATTCAATTGATATGATAATGACGAAAAAAAATTCTTGAGAACCACCGTAAAAATTAAAGCCGAGTGAAGAAAAAGAGCGAACCACCGGGAAGAATTAAAATCGAGTGATGAAAAAGAACAAACCAGCGTAAAGAATTGAAATTGAGTGAAAACCACAGAATGAATCGTCGGGAAGAATTAAAGCACTTGGTGAATTTAGATACTAGAGAACGAAGAAATCACGAACTAATTAAGAATACTTGAACGAAGCACCGGAAAAAAACATGGAGACGAACGAAGAGGCATCACGTAATAATATTTGGATGATGAAGTTGAAAACTGAGAGCAAAGAAATCTTCTGAAATGATGTCCTTCGGAGGAACACAATGAAAAGAATTGATGAAATGCTCCGGAAGAATGAAAAAGAAGAAAGGTTGAACCAATGATGAAAAGAATTTGCAAACGAACTTCGGAAGGCACGTGACTGACGGAATCCATTCTTACATCACACTTGAAAAGAGTTTGGAATAGCTCCAGAAAATATTAGAAGAGTCAGGTAAGATCCTGGGAAAGACCTGTGGGTTATGAGCCCACCGAAGAGAAAACACCGTTGGAAAAGATTGAAAGGAGATGACGCACCGAAACGATTGAAAAACTCGAATGAGGTGACAACCTCGAATTAATTGGAACACAGAAGAATCTGAGATGCCTGCAGAACTCCGGATAATTAAATGGCGAGAGGAAAACGAGCAAGGGGAATATCCGAGCCGAGGGAAAAGAATATGAACAACACTGAATACTTGAGTTGAATCCACCAGAAAAGAAGAAGAGGTGAAGAAGGACGAACTAGACGAGAATTCACTAGTTGAAATAACTGAGGAAAGAATGCAAAGGATTCACACGAGTAGGATGGATACTCGATTACGGACTTTGGCTCCGAGAAAAAAAAGGGTGGGCGGGTGGGACAAAGAAAGGAAACTTCGGAAGGGGAACACCGTCGGTTGAAAAGAACTGAGGGTTGAACTTGCAAAGAAGAAGAGGGTTGAATCCACTTGACGAGAGATGCACCAGATGAAAAGAACAGACATCGCAACGAACGAAAAACTAACCGCGTGATCCTAAAAAAAATTTGAAGGGGAAGAGGGGTAATTCAAAACACCTACGTCAAGATTCCTCACCAGAGCGACGAAGAGGCTGAGGAGTAAAAAGAATTCCTACTCTTCGATATAACTAGATTCCGAAAAAAATTTCTGCTAGACTCGACAACGGCCAAACTATGATCAATCAAGGGGGCTCCTATGGTCGGTCGAGGCTCTGATGCCAACTTGTCATGCCCAATGTCGTGGAATTAGCACGACAGATGTCCAGTTTAGAGGACTTAGGTGTGGAGCCATCGCGCGGGTTAGCTTGAAGAGGTTAAAGCACGCAAAGAACACAGAGGGTTTATACTAGTTCGGCCCCTTCGATGAAGGTAAAAGCCTACGTCTAGTTGGTTTGGTATTGCTTGGGCGTCGATGAACAGGGAGCAGATTGCTTGCCTTTGTCTCGACGGGTTGTTTCATGTCCTTCAACCGTCGCAGGGTCGTCCCTTTATATAGGAGGCAACGCCCGGTCCGGTTTACAGAGTCACGAGGCCGGTTCATAATCGTGTCCGCCTCGGTCTCTACCCTTTCTACCTTATACCTCAAGTTTACATGATAGGACGGTTCATAAACCGTAAGCTTTACATATGGGCCCTAAGCCTCTATGGGCCGTAACCTCTATTGGGCTTATGATAACACAGCTACATTAGTATAATCCGGATCTTCCTAGCCGGTTTATACCTGCTAGTAATATCCCTGACATTAGGCCCCAGATTGATTTGAACTTGTTCATGTCATTCTTCTAAGTCTCTGCATAAATTTTCTCTTTGTAGCTTCTCTGTTTTGTAAACCGGCTATGACGTCATCTCTAGAAATCATTTTACTCCATCGTGACATCACCTCCGCATTTATTGCTCATAGCTGTTTGTTACCTTTGTTTAAAGGCCATCTCGAAGATCGAGGCGACAACGGAATCTTTATCCAATCTCTGACCTCCTCGATTCTCGCGCTTGCCGTTTCACCTCACTAGTCTTTATAAATACCGCTGAGCCCTATTCTTTTCCTTCATTCCGCACTTCTTCTTCCTCCATCGCCCGAAGCTTCGCCGCTGCCTTCGAGCTCGTCGCCGTCGTCCAGTCAGGCCGCTGCATCACCCTGAAACGTGTCCAGAGTACTTCGCCGCCGTCTCCTTCTTTCTCAGGTATTCCTCTCTTCTCGCTATAGATCTTTAATCTAGGGTTCCTCCATGGCTTCCGCCATGAAAACTCGAAGCTTGCTGTTCATCCCTGTAGGCTACCCTTGCAATGGACTCAAACCTTGGATACGTTTCGAACGCGCTCCTGCTCCGTAGTTTAAACTTAGATTCAGACCTTAGATTCAGACCTTAGATTCAACCCTTAGATTCATTTGATCTGTAGAAACCCTTCGTAGTTCTTCCTGTATCAGACTTGCGTATATTTCATCTTTTTCTTACCGCTCAGATCCATTTTTACTTTAGTCTTCTGTAGAAACCTGTTTCTTCGTCTTGGTAGATCTGTAAGTTAATCACCGGTTTAACCAATCATATACTCCTCTTGCAAAGAATTAGCCATGAGCCCGACGGTTTAGCCTCCTCTTTTTTTGTTATCATAAACCGGTAGCAGTTCGTTTCACATCTGCTTCCGGGTTGCCAATGCCATTAGTCCCTTGTCTAAACCGTCGATATAATTTGATGATACGCCCCGGTTTATGCTTTGGTACTTAGTAATCCGGATTTTGCACTGTACTTTTCAGCGTTTCCTTTTACCCAGATGGCTGCCAAGCAGTTCGTCTGTTGCAACTGGGTTCCTTCCCGCATTACGGAAGAGGACTTAACCAACGCCGCTTCAATTGGTCTTCTAGGCCCCCAAGCAGTTCTGAAATGGCGGGCCCCAGGGAATGAGTGTCCTCCTACCCCTAAAGAAGGAGAAGTCATCGTTTTCTTTGATCATATGGCCCGGGGTTTTAGCCCTCCCGGTTCTAAGTTTTTCCGGGATGTGCTGGCCGCTTTTCAGCTCCATCCTCAAGATATAGGTCCGAATTCTATATCAAACGTCTGCAATTTCCAAGTCTTCTCGGAAGTATACCTTCAAGAAGAACCATCAGTGGACTTGTTCCGAGACTTTTTCCACTTAAACCGGCGTACAGAGTTTACTACCGGACCACATCAAGAGCTGGGCGGTGTTAGTATTCAGAAGAGAAGAGATGTGGTCTTCCCTCACGCTGCTCTCCATACACACCCCAAGGACTGGAACCAATCCTGGTTCTATTGCAAAGATACCTCTCCTGAAGGAGAAAACCCACTGCCGGGTTACGGTGAACATCGTCTTCCTGAGGATCATCCCCTGCCGCATCGCCTTAGTTCCTCAGAGCGGGCCCGGTTTGCCCCTCAGCTTGCCAAGCTTAAGGCCTTTATGGCCAACGGTTTGACTGGAGTCGATTTCGTTCGTTGTTGGCTTGCCTGGAGCATCCTTCCTCTGAGCCGGCGGTCCGGTCTGATGTATGAGTATACCAGAAAGACGGATGACCCTCAACGCCACATTGACATAATGCTTCCTGAGAAGGAAGTCACTGAATTCGCAAAGAAAATGCTCAACATCTCTCTGGAAGAGTGCAGTCAGACCGGATTGGCTCCATTCTATGAGAACAACAAACTGCCAGCAGTAAGTTTTTTCTGACCTCTTCTGTTTGTTTCTAATCCGTCCAAATCAATTATCTTCTATTTATCTTTCATCTTCTGCATAGGCCAACGATCCTTTTTGGAAAAGAAAACCTCAGGACAAGTCAGGCAAACAGCCACGCCGGAAGACATGTGTTGTCAAGAAGAAGAAGGCGGCCGCTGCCTCCGGTTCACATCCTGAGGAAGATGATCCGGATTCTGGGGTATGAATTGATCCTGATATATTTTGATCTGTTTTTATCCAGATTTATGTTTAACAGTGTCTTCCCACAGGATTTGGCTGAAGGAAGTAAAGCGGCAGAAGTTGAGGTAATCTCCCTTTCTTCAGACTCTGAACCGCCGGTGCCCAAAATTCGTCGGGCATCCCGGAAGTACCCTTTTTCTCATCCTTACGCTCAACTGGACCCCAAATTTCTTTTGAAGAAGCAGCAGCATGAAGCACGCCGGACTACGCGCCATAGTGGCCATGTAGTAGAATCCTCCGGAATATCTCTTACTCCGGCTCGCAGGCGCCGCTCTGAGGTTTTACTTTTTCCAACTCTTCTCCATCCAAAGGCCAGACTTATACGTAAACCGCTTAAACCGTCTGATCCTAACCATCAGGAGACACCTTTGTCATCTTCTGGTGAATCGACTGCCACACAGGTCCCTGTACTGAAGACCATGCCTGGGTAAGTCCCTTTCAACATCCGGTTTACATTTGTATTTGCTCCTTGATGATTCTCATTGTTCCTTCAACTTCCTTCAGCAAACCCAAGCCTAGCAAGAAAGCGAAGGCCACCAAAGCGGCTGCCGAGACTGCTACTGCTAATCCGGTGGCTGATCCGGATGAAGTCATCCCTCCAGAGAGCGATCCTGCAACTCAGCTTGATGATCCTGCTCCCATGGACCATGATGACATTGTTGCTCCGGAAGATACGAATGTAGAAAATGTCGTTGAACCGGCGAGTCCTGTCTGGGTTAGCCCTCCTCGGACTAACCCGACTCCTGTTAGTCCGGCCCCTACTGCTGCCCCTTCTCAGCTAACCACTGCCTCTTCTCCGGATGTTCAGATAACCGGGACAGGTTTTACCGCTCCTGCTGAGCCTATCATCTTGGCCAAGCATACTGCTAAAGTGGAGAAGCTTCAACAAGAGAAGGGCAAGTGGAGCACGGATTTGTCCAACTATGCCGAATTGAGTGCCCAGGAATTTTATTTCGGGTATTTGAACCGGCTTCATACCAGGCGCGATTATGAATTGGGCTTGGTTAATATGATGAAGGATAAATACGAGGTATCTTCCTTCACTTGTCTTTGTTTTGCCTTCTTTATACTTCTGTCTTTATGCCATAGTAGCCCCCAAGTTCCGGTTTAGCTTCGTTGTAGGTGAACCGGTACTTCCAAATGTATGAAAAATGAACTTACATTAGCCCTCAAGTGCCAGGGGCATAACTTGTTTTATGTGCCTGGTACTTGTCTGAATTTCTCTTTTGATACTTCAACTGCCCATTAGCCCCCAAGTGTCAAGTGGATAACTTGTTTATATGCTTGAGACTTGTCTGAATTGTCTTTTTCTCCACTTGATTTCCTTGCAGGCTGACTTGACCCGGAGGGCTGCATAAGTAAGTGAGCTCCGGAATAGACTTGCTGCCACTGAAACAGCTTCTGCCAAGGCCAAGGATGAGCTGGTGCTGAACTTGACCAATACTGAAAAATTGAAAAAAGATTTTGAAGCGGAGCGATCAGCATGGGAAGTGCATAGGAACGCCCTTGAGAAAAGGGCAAAGGATGCTGAAGAGGCCCTTAATCCGGTGACACAAGAGCTGACCGGCTTAAGGCAGCAAATAGAGCTTATGACCTCTGTCATATTTGGTGAGTACTTTAATTTGCATATGCTTTCATCTCTGCAATCTTTATTCTGCTCCGGTTTAACTGTAATAATCATATGTAGGGCGGCGCATCACCCATCTTGGGGATGATATCCGGAAGAAACTCAAGGCCTCTTATACTCTGGTTGAGCAGCTGTATTTCGACGCTCAAAGGATTATAAGTGCGATGTCCCATCACAAAGCGGCCCCACTACTATCCAAGGTACTTTGGAGAAGCTTTCTATACTGCCTGTACACTTGGAAGAAGTGAAGAAATCTGCTGCACGGGCCGGCTCTCTTGTAGCACTAACTAGAGCCAAGGCATGGGTTCCGGACTTTGATCCGGAGGAAGCTATGAACGGGTACCCCAGTAACAAGGAGGATGGATCTGCCTTCTCTGGCAAGGACCTTCGTGCTTTAACTAAAGAAATGCGCCCTCTTGCCAGCAAGCTTGCTGATGAAGCGGACCTGACCAGGTATCATCCGGCATATGACTTAGAGAATGAGCGGGTGGACCGGCCGGTTTATGACATCGAGAATCTAATCCCACCAGTGCGCGCCCATACTTTCGCCCTAGATGTTGATCCATCTGATCTTATTACTAAGGAGATGTACTTCCGTGCACTATCCAAGATCGACTGGCGCGTTCCTGATTTTCAGCCACTTCAAGAAGACGAAGAAGTTCCGGAACGAGCCGATCCTCAGCCTCCACAGCAGGAAGAAGAAGCATAAGCCGCTCAATTTAACTCTTTAGCTGCTGTAATCTGTTGCCGGAAAAAACTTTAATCCGTTCAGGCCTGCCAGTGCCTTGTAATAGGATAGTTCAAAATATTTTCTGTCTTAATCCGGATGTCACAGCTTTGATTTGGCATCTACCAATTTTAATCCCTTGTCTGCTATGGTTGATACTTTATATTACCTGTATCTGCATAGACAACGCTAAGAAAATGTCCTGGCGGTTTACCACCGGACCGATTATATTGCTCTCATAGGCATATATATTGAACGAGTATCTGTTTTATACTCAAAAATACTTTCTTACCTTTAGTTAAGTGTGCTTGACATCATTAATCCGGTGGGCATTGTAGATTCTGATGAGGCTCTTGGCCCTGTTGGTGTTTTCCCAATGATTATTCTGGGTTATAATAACCACCGGTTTAAATCATGCTGGTGTTCTATGACCCAGACTTTTGTAAATACGTGGTCAACTTTGAAGTTGCCTAGTTCCGGATCAAAAACCATAGAAAACTTTGAAAAAATCACAAAACACAAAACACTGTTGCAAATAAGACCACGTAGTCGAGGCTTTTTGCGAGCTGCCAGGCTCCATATTTGCCAATCAATGGATGCGACCCAAAGGGCTATGATTTATTTTGCCAATCAACGGGTGCAATCCAAGGAGAAATGATTTCTTTTGCCAATCAATGGATTTAATCCAAGGAGCAAGAACTTTTCTTTTGCCATCAAAGGATGTACTCCAAGGGGCAAGAACTTTTTCTTTTGCCATCAAAGGATGTACTCCAAGGGGCAAGAACTTTTTCTTTTGCCATCAAAGGATGTACTCCAAGGGGCAAGAACTTTTTCTTTTGCCATTAAAGGATGTACTCCAAGGGGCAAGAACTTTTTATTTTGCCATCAAAGGATGTACTCCAAGTGGCAAGAACTTTTTTTTCCTTTTGCCATCAGAGGATGTACTCCAAGGGGCAAGAACTTTTTCTTTTGCCATCAAAGGATGTACTCCAAGGGGCAAGAACATATTTTGCCAATGAATGGATGTAATCCAAAGGGCGCTGATGCGAAGACGGTCGTATAAACCGGACCAGAAGGGTTTAAGTGAGGATTCGAATGCGATCCATAGCCCCCTAGTGATCATGGAGGTAGGGTTCCTATGAAAGAGTTGCGCTTGAAAGGCAAGTCCTGTTTGGTCCCTTATAGAATTGTCCTGCATAGCAAAAATAGATTGATCAAAGCATCTGAGTTAATTCTCATAAGACACTTATTTATAGAAGAAAAAAGGCTGATCCCCAGGTTTACCAGGGGTGCCGGTTTATTTATTAATCATAATATATACAGGATACATGAAGTGGAGCTCATGGCTCAAGTGTAGTAAGGCCGCAGGAGGGCAATGTTCCACGGCCTCTTCGTCTCTTCCTCTGCTGTCCGTGAGTCTTTGTGTCCTCGAACGTCCACCAGGTAGTATGAACCGTTGTGTAGGTTCTTGCAGACCACAAAGGGCCCTTCCCAAGGTGGGGATAACTTGTGCATATCTGTCTGGTCCTGGATGAGCCGGAGTACTAAGTCCCCCTCTTGGAACGTCCTGGTTTTAACCCGGCAGCTGTGATATCTGCGCAGGTCCTGCTGATAAATTGCGGATCGTGCTGCTGCTATGTCACGCTCTTCATCCAGCCGGTCTAAGCTGTCCTGTCTTGCTTGCTCATTGGCTGCTTCAACATAAGCTGCCACCCGTGGTGAGTCGTGCCGGATATCACTTGGAAGAACCGCTTCAGCACCGTACACCATGAAGAAAGGTGTGTAGCCAGTGGACCTGTTCGGCGTAGTATTTATGCTCCAGAGGACAGAAGGTAACTCCTCTACCCAGCACCCATGTGTTCTTTGCAAGGGAGTCATAAGCCGTGGCTTGATGCCTCGCAAAATCTCTTGGTTGGCCCTTTCAGCTTGACCATTGGACTGAGGGTGAGCTACAGAAGACACATCTAGGCGAATATGCTCCCTTTGACAAAACTCTTCCATCTCTCCCTTAGATAGATTGGTGCCATTATCAGTGATAATGCTGTGTGGAAAGCCAAACCAGAAAATTACCTTCTTGATGAATTTAACCGATGTTGCCGAATCACACTTGCTCACGGGCTCGGCCTCAATCCACTTTGTAAATTTATCCACTGCCACCAATAGGTGAGTTTTTTGATCTTGGGATCGTTTGAAAGGTCCAACCATATCAAGCCCCCAAGTCGCAAATGGCCAAGTAATTGGAATCATCCGCATCTCCTGCGCCGAAACAAGAGCACGCCGTGAAAATTTCTGACAAGCGTCGCATTTCCGGACTAGATCCTCCGCATCAGCATGGGCTGTCAACCAGTAGAACCCATGCCGGAAAGCTTTAGCTACAAAGGACTTTGAACCGGCGTGATGACCACAATCCCCTTCATGAATCTCTCGAAGAATGTCACAGCCTTCTTCGGATGATACACACCGCTGAAACGCTCCAGAAACGCTGCGGTGATGAAGTTCCCCGTTTACAATTGTCATGGACTTGGACCGCTGGATTATCTGCCTTGCTTCAATCTCATCATCTGGCAACTCTCCTCGGCTCAGGTACGCCAAGTAAGGGAGTGTCCAATCCGGAATAACATGAAGTGCCGCAACCAGTTGCGCTTCCGGATCAGGAACAACCAAATCCTCCTCCGATGGTACCTGAACTGACGGACTGTGTAGCTCGTCCAAGAAAGTATTCGGTGGCACCGGTTTACGCTGAGACCCCAGCCGGCTTAGAGCATCGGCTGCTTCATTTTTCCGCCGGTCTATGTGATCCACCTGATATCCCTTGAAATATCCTGCAACTGCTTCAACTTCTAGTCTGTAAGCCGCCATGAGAGGGTCTTTAGAGTCCCACTTGCCAGATACTTGTTGTGCCACTAAATCTGAATCACCAAAACACTTGACCCGGCTCAAGTTCATCTCCTTAGCCATCCGCAGGCCATGAAGCAATGCCTCATATTCAGCCGCATTGTTAGTGCAAGGAAACATTAGTCGGAGGACATAGCAAAATTTGTCACCTCGCGGGGAAGTTAACACAACTCCAGCCCCCGAGCCTTCTAATTGCCTTGAACCGTCAAAGTGAATAGTCCAATATGTATGATCCGGCTTCTCCTCTGGTGCTTGCAATTCTGTCCAATCATTGATGAAATCTACCAATGCTTGGGATTTGATAGCAGTACGTGGTACATACTTCAATCCGTGTGGGCTAAGCTCAATGGCCCACTTTGCTACTCTGCCAGTGGCTTCTCTGTTCTGGATTATATCTCCCAACGGAGCTGAACTAACAACAGTGATTGGGTGGCCTTGAAAGTAGTGCTTCAGCTTCCGGTTTGCCATAAACATGCCATACACCAGCTTATGCCAGTGTGGGTACCTTTGTTTTGATTCAATTAGAACCTCACTGATGTAATAAACCGGGCGCTGAACCGGATATTCCTTGCTTGCTTCTTTGCGCTCCACCACTATTGCCACGCTAACTCCACGGGCATTGGCGGCCACGTATAACAGCAGTGGCTCCTTGTCAACAGGGGCAGCAAGGACCGGTGGTTCTGCTAATTGCCGCTTCAAGTCCTCGAACACAGCGTTTGCAGCATCGCTCCATATAAACCGGTCTGTCTTCTTCAGCATCTGATAAAGCGGAATTGCCTTCTCTCCCAAACGGCTGATGAATCGGCTTAACGCTGTAATCCGGCCAGCGATACGCTGGACATCATTTATACAAGCTGGTTTAGTCAAGGATGTGATCGCCTTGATCTTCTCTGGATTGGCTTCTATTCCTCTGCTTGATACCAAGAATCCGAGGAGCTTGCCAGCCGGAACACCAAAAACGCACTTATCCGGATTAAGCATCATCTTATAGACCAGGAGGTTATCAAAGGTTTCCTTTAGGTCCTCTATCAGCGTCTCCTCCTTCCTTGATTTTACAACAATGTCATCCACATAAGCACGGACATTTTTCCCTATCTGCCCCTTAAGACAGTTCTGTACGCAACGCTGGTAAGTTGCTTGGGCATTCTTGAGCCCAAACGGCATAGATACGTAGCAAAAGGCTCCAAAGGGAGTTATGAAGGCTGTCTTCTCCTGGTCCTTAATCGCCATCTTGATCTGATGATACCCTGAATATGCATCCAAAAAACTTAGCCGCTCACATCCCGCCGTGGCATCAATGATCTGATCAATGCGGGGGAGAGCAAAAGGATCGGTTGGACAAGCTTTGTTTAAGTCTGTGTAATCCACACACATCCTCCACTTTCCATTTTTCTTTAACACCAGCACCGGATTAGCCAACCACTCTGGGTGGAACACCTCAATTATGAACCCTACGGCCAAAAGCCTGGCCACTTCTTCACCTATAGCCTTGCGCCTTTCTTCATTGAAGCGGCGCAGATACTGCTTGATCGGTTTGAACTTCGGATCAATATTAAGACTGTGCTCAGCGAGTTCCCTCGATATACCTGGCATGTCAGAAGGTTTCCATGCAAAGATATCCCGGTTCTCACGGATGAACTCGATGAGCGCGCTTTCCTATTTGGGGTCAAGGTTAGCGCTGATAGTGAACTGCTTGGATGAGTCGCCTGGTACAAAGTCAACTTGCTTTGTTTCCTCTGCCGATTTAAACTTCAACGCCGGATCATGCTCTGTAGTTGGTTTCTTTAACGGGGACATATCTGCCAGATCAACGGTGTCTTTGTAAAACTTCAACTCCTCCGTAGCACATACTGCCTCTGCGTAAGCAGCGTCTCCTTCCTCGCACTCCAATGCAATCTTGCGGCTTCCGTGAACCGTGATGGTTGCTTTTTGACCCGGCATCTTGAGCTGTAGATAAACATAGCACGGTCTAGCCATAAACTTGGCATAAACCGGCCGTCCAAATAGGGCATGATATGGGCTCCAGATCTTTACAACTTCAAGGGTTACTGTCTCTGACCTGGAATCCTGCTCATCTCCAAAGGTGACCTCTAGATCAATTTTCCCAACTGGGTAAGCCGATTTACCTGGCACCACTCCATGGAACACCGTATTGGACTGTCTCAACTTCTTGTCCGTTAACCCCATACGACGGAAAGTCTCGTAATATAAGATGTTGATGCTACTGCCGCCATCCATGAGTACTTTTGTAAATTTGTAGCCATCCACCTGTGGTGCTACCACTAAGGCCAACTGGCCCGGATTATCAACCCGCGGCGGGTGATCCTCCCTGCTCCACACAATAGGTTGTTCCGACCAGCGTAGGAAACGTGGTGTTGCCGGTTCAACTGTGTGTACTACCCGCTTTAGGATTTTTGATCTCTTTTGCACAAACTCGTAGTAAACACATGGTATTGTCCACTACTTAGCTCTTTCGGATTACTCTGATATCCGGATTGCTGCTGCTGCTGACGCTGCTGATTGCCTTGGTTATTGTGACTACCCTGACCATGCTGGTGGTTGCCTTGGTTATTGTAACCGCCCTGACCATGCTGCTGGTGGTTTCCTTGGTTGTAGCTATTGTTGCCGCCATGATACCCTGATCCGGAACCATTACCCTGGTGACCGGGACCATGAAAACCGGGACCTGAGCCACCGCCCGGTGGTCCATTGTCAAATTTGGCCTGTCTCATGGCCTCGACCATGACCCGACATTGCCCCCATGTATGTTTAGCTGGGCGTTCCTCCGTACTATGCATCGGGCAAGGCTCGTTCAACTGTTGATCTAGATTAATGAATCCTCCGCCGCTCCGTGGAGGTGGCCTACCCATGCGGCGTTGAAAGTTTCCTTGAACATTGGTATTGGCCACGAAATCAGAGCTGCCTTCTGCCTTTCGCTAACCATTGAAGCTTGTTCCTGCCGGATTAGTCTGCGCCGGTTTACCAGCCTTGTTTGCTTTCCTGGATTTGTCTCCCTCTGCCTCTGGGTATTTAGTGTTATCAGAGTCCCCATACTTCACCAGAGCGCTCATGAGTGTCCCCATGTCATTACAATCCCGCTTGAGCCGTCCCAACTTCAGCTTCAGAGACTCAAACCGGCAATTGTTTTCCAGTGTCACTATTGCCGTACTGGGATTGATGCTATTGGAAGAGTGTAGGATTTCTGACACTCGCCATACCCAGGTGCTCGTAGGCTCCTGTTCTCCTTGAACACATGCTGCCAAGTCCACTATTGACATTGGTTGCTTGCACGTGTCTTTGAAATTTTTGATAAACTGGCGACGCAGCTCACCCCATGATCCGATGGAGTTAGGTGGTAAGCCCTTTAACCATGTCCGGGCTGTACCCTCAAGCATCATGGTAAAATACTTTGCACATGCTGCTTCATCCACATCTAGCATCTCCATGGCCATCTCATAGCTCTCAATCCAAGCCTCTGGAGCCAGATCTGCCGTATAGTTAGGCACCTTGCGCGGACCTTTGAAGTCCTTGGGTAACCTTACGCTTCGTAAAGCGGGAACAAGACACTGTACTCCAAAAGAACTCGCCGTGACTCCCATCTCTGCTATGGTTGGGTGAACCGGCGTCGTTTGGCGGATATCCTCGCGGGCAGTAGGTCTGGCCCGGTTCATCGCCTCCTGGGCGTGCGCCTCTGCTCCCGCCGGATTATCTTGCCTGTGACGGTGATGTCTTCTCTCGCGGCTGGACACCTCCGGTTCGTCCCAATGCCTAGTGTAACTCCTGCTGTGGCGGGGTGTTGAATGAATTCTGTCCCTGCTATAGGAGTACGCCTGCTGCTGTGTCAATGCTGTATCCAGCAATTCCTTGACCCTGCGTGCTTCCATCGCCACGGGGGATGTTCCCTCAATGGGTAAAGCGATCAGTCGTGAAGCGGCGGCGACAATGTTATCCAATGGGTTTGAGTAATGGCCAGGAGGTGTGGGGACGTGCAGCGTGGGTACAACCCGCCGATTTTGCTCCGCGGTCGGTTGTTGAACCGATGTGCCTGTTGCTGGGGCTCCCCTCCGGTTCACTTCTAGATTATTGCTGGCTCCCGCTCCTGGCGTGCCAAAGAGATTCATCGCCTCATAGACCGGCGGTAGACGAGTCTGATACCTTCTGTTCCTTACCTCCTGCGCAGAGGCCTGATCAATCCTGAGCCGGAAAGCTTGGGAATCCAGCTCTGCTTGCCTTGTCACCATCATGGCTTTCTCTACATCCAGATCCCATTTGGCTTGCTCGATCCGGCCCTTTAGCTGAAGGATCTCCGCATCATGTTGCTCCTTGTTAGCAGGAGCCACCTCTGCTATTGCGCGGGCTGTCAACTCCTCAACCAAGGTGGATAGAGCGTCAGAGGGTGAGGGGCCTTGGTTGCTCGCCCCTGCACCAGCTACCTCTGCTGTGAACGCCCCGGTCACCGTGGGCTGCTGCGCAGACTGTGATCCGTCCATAAAGACAGCCACCCGGTTTGGCGGATCAAAGGGGTCCGGAATACCATCACCATCGGATACACCCCCGGATCGACCGTCCCGCAACAGATACAAAGATTTGGTCTCTCCGGATGAAGATTCATCGTCGGAATAGACAACTGTCTCGCCACCAGCATCCGATCCGTCCTCGGCTTGGACTCCATGTATTGCTCCAACGAAAACACGCTTCATGGCGGGCTGAATCCAGGCCGATCTCGCACGCTGAGCCGGCTCGACGATGTTGGGGAAGATGTCCGGCTCAGGTCTCGGTTCACCAATCTCGCCGATGAAGACGTGGATGCCGCCGAAGGGGACCCGGTACCCGTATTCGATTGAATCGGCCTCAGGGCCCCAGCCTGCGTCATCGATGTAGATCCGGCCGCGGCGACTCTTGGTCATCCGGCCGACCGCGTAACCCTTGAGTCCTTCAAAGCTGCCCTTCAAGAACTCGAAACCATCGTGCGATAGCCCCACGGTGGGCGCCAACTGTCGTGGAATTAGCATGGCAGATGTCCGGTTTAGAGGACTTAGGTGTGGAGCCATCGCGCGGGTTAGCTTGAAGAGGTTAAAGCACGCAAAGAACACAGAGGGTTTATACTAGTTCGGCCCCTTCGATGAAGGTAAAAGCCTACGTCTAGTTGGTTTGGTATTGCTTGGGCGTCGATGAACAGGGAGCAGATTGCTTGCCTGTGTCTCGACGGGTTGTTTCCTGTCCTTCAACCGTCGTCGGGTCGTCCCTTTATATAGGAGGCAACGCCCGGTCCGGTTTACAGAGTCCCGAGGCCGGTTCATAATCGTGTTCGCCTCGGTCTCTACCCTTTCTACCTTATACCTCAAGTTTACATGATAGGACGGTTCATAAACCGTAAGCTTTACATATGGGCCCTAAGCCTCTATGGGCCGTAACCTCTACTGGGCTTATGATAACACAGCTACATTAGTATATTCCGGATCTTCCTAGCCGGTTTATACCTGCTAGTAATATCCCTGACACCCAAGATGCGATTCTATCCCGATCACGTGACGCTTACGTGATTGGGGCACAACCGCAACTCAGGCGCTTAGCAGGATGGATATCATTACATCGTACCATTACATAAATACATGGGGATACAACAATACATACAAGACACATGAATACAATAACATCAATACAAGGCATCCGACTACGGATGCAAACATGAAAAGCACAACGACATCCATCTGTTATCCCAGGCTGCCGACCAGGAACCTAACCCAAGACCGACGAAGAAGAAGAAGAAAGAACTCCAACAAAAGGTAACATCGCTCTCACGTCAAGTCATCGGAAACCTGCACCTATAACTGGTGTTGTAGTAACTGTGAGCCACGAGGACTCAGCAATCCCATAACCATAGGTATCAAGACTAGAAAAGCTTAATGGGTAAGGAGAGGTAAAGTGGTGAGGTTGCAGCAGCGGCTAAGCAATATATGGTGGCTAACTTACGAGCACAATAATAAGATGAGCATCTACGCAGACGGTCGCAAACTAGTAGTGATCGCTAAAGATCCTGAACTACCTACGAGTCAAACATAACCCCACCGTGTTCTCTTCTCAAAGTGAAAAGAGACAGTCACGGTTACTCATACGGTTGTGTGTTTTAACTCGGATCCTCTGTCAAGTTTTCTACAACCGAACATTAACAAATTCCAATTTGCCACATAACCGCGGGCATGGCTTTCGAAAGATCATAACCCTGCAGGGGTGTCCCAACTTAGCCCATCACAAGCTCTCATGATCAGCAGAAGTAATAATAATATTACCCCTTATCCTAGGGACAATCCGATCAGGCCCGGAATCCCGGTGCACAAGACATTTCGACAATGGTAAAACAAGTCCAGCAAGACCTCCCGGTGTGCCGACACCCTGATAGTAGCCGCGCGTATCTCGTCTCAGGCCACGTCCGGATGGGACAAGCTACGGGAGCCAAATACCTCGAGTTTCCCCGTGGTGGTCCCATAGGTTGCCCGTTTGGGACCAACACCATCAGCACTGCCCCCCTGCTATGTAGAAAGAATCCTTGGGGACGTGACCCCCTATGCAAATTAATTAATTAATTAAGTTGTTATTATGAGGCAAATTAAAACCAATGTTGGGCCCTACTGGAGGAGTTTTAATCAAAGACGAACTGTCAAGGGGTCCCCATATACCCAACCGTGTAAGAAACGCAAAATCAAGGAACATAATGCCGGTTTATCGGCTCCTAAGGTGGCATGAGTGGAACAAAACACCGAGCAAAATGCCAAGCCTTCCACCCATTGCCAAGTATATAGGTGTGTTAAGATATATAAGATATATTGTGATATTCCAACAACAAGATCCGACATGGATCAATCTTCATCTTCACCTGCAACTAACAACACTATAAGAGGGGCTGAGCAAGCGGTAACATAGCCAAACAACGGTTTGCTAGGAAGGTGTCAAAGGTTAGAGGTTCATGGCAACAAAGAGAGGCTGACAATAAATGATGGGTAGCACGACACATAACGATAGCATCGAGACAACTAAGCATGGCAATGATAGTAAAGGTATCCAAGGTGATGGTCATCTTGCCTGAGATCCCGCAAGGAAGAAGAATGAGTCCATGAAGAAGACGAAGGAGAAGCCTTGAAGACGAACCAAGTGTAGACGAACGAGTCCTCACGATCGCAACGGAAAAGAACTAGCGAGAAGAAAGCACACAACATGGTAAACACACCACTCAAGAACATGACAATATGCTCTACCAAGTATGATGCAAGACAAGTCTATATGATGCAAAACATGGCAAGGGATGAAGCACACAAGAACAACACAAACCAACAAGTTTAAAGCCGGAATCACATATAGCAATTCCGGTAAGTCCTCATATGCACATTTTGAAATTGGACCAGATCTGAACAAAACTTAATTTAAAGTTGTTAAACAGCAAGTTAACATGCACCATGATGATCTACATGAAATTCTAGTCAAGTTTCATATAAAGTTTGTTTAATTCGGAGCTACGGCCTAGAAGATATGAGCAAAACAAGTCAAGCATGTCAATGGTGCAAGATGCACCCAAACATCAAGCAAACACACTCCAAGCATGTAAAAAACATGACATTATGCTTCTACATGCAAAATCAAACAAGTTTCATATAAGACACGCTCAAAACGGAGCAACGGGCTAGAAGTTATGAGCTAAACAAGGTACAATGCAAATGTGAAGTTAAGATCCACATAGCAACTTTGGAGCAAGGTATAACAAGAGGCAAGGATGTGAAGTAGACATGATACTCAACAAGCATGAACTTATAACACACCCAAAAGCTTGTTGACACACAATTAACCAAGGATGGCAAGTTGCAATAAATTTATCCAGACTTAGTCAAAATCTGGGAAGGCAAAAACATCATCACGATGCTGCCTTCGGAGGCACAAAATAACAAGCATATCAACTCTACTAAGTATATAAAGCATGGACATGTAATAGACATATCATACATCAAACAACTCCATTGGAGCAACTCCATAGGAGGCATGGATCAATAACAACAAGCTTCACCAAATTGATCATGCTGACAACATGCTGACAGGTAAATTTATAGCAACTTGAGAGCAAGAAATAAATAAGCTACAGCATGCCATATATGCAAACAAGGGCATGGATGGATAGGCAATAACATGGACAACAAGACATGATCATTGTACACTCCAAAACAAGCATGGATTTGAGTGGGGCATCAAGCAAACATAGCATCAGGTTTAACAGATTCCAGACTTAGCAGTTTTTTCACGAAGTATAAAACAACAACATTGGCATGGCATGTTTACAAGCTTGTTTAAGTCACCTCAAGGCATATCATGGAAAATGGATTGCACCATAGCGAAGACCACATGATTGTGCTTCTAAAACACAATGACATGTGGCATGAAGACAAACACACCAATAGCAATGAGCAAGTCAAATCAGCATCTCATAACAAGTTTCAGCGCTTAACAGCCACATGCACTTTTGCAACAGAGATTAACATGGCAAGAAGTCACCCAACATGAATTCTACAGCAACCATCATGTAGAGCACTTCACAATGAACATTTTGACATATCACACACTCCATTTGGACCAACATGCACAAAGTTATCAACATCACAAGCATGCAACAAAATTATAGTTACTAGCAGTTTTAAACTTATAGCACCCTTGCAACGATGATTAGGGCATCAAGATGATCTCAAACAAGCATGTCACAGTGGAACAAAATGAAGAGCATATCACAACTATCATTTTGACATATTATTCACTTAGTTTGGATCACCACACAAAAAGTTACATCCATGCAAAGGATGCATCATAATTATGACAGAAAAGGACTTAGCCATTTTTCTCAGAAAAAATAACGAGCGCAAGATAGCTACGGAGTGCACAGGGCGGGGAATAGAGGCTCACCACATGGGCTCAGCCTAGTCGGAGGAGGGAGCCAGACCGGTCGGTGGCAGAGGAGATGGGCTAGCCGGCTGGGCCGTTGAGGCCGGTGCGGGCCCACGAGCGGGTGCGGGCCACCGAGGCGAGGGTGGTCGGCCTAGGAGGCGGGGTAGCCGGTCGACGTCGTCATCATCGTGCTCCCGATCTGATCGGGAGCGAGGCAGGCGGCGGCGGGCTCCAAGGCGGCGGGGAGGAGGTGGTCTGGGGCGACCGACGGTGGCGCCGGCCGCGGCGGCCGGCGCTGAACAGCTGGCGGCTCGGGGACGCGGCGCGCGGCGGCGGTGCAGAGCAACTCCGGCGGCGACGGCGCACGTCGGCGGCGGGGTGAGGGGGACGCGGCGGCGGTTGCACACCGGCGGCGAGGCGGCGAAGCTCCGGTGAAGTGGGGTCGGGGCCGTGTAACACCCCAAATTTTTGAGTTGGTTTTTCTTTCAAACTTCTGCCCTTTTTTGGAAGAGGGTTGTTTGAGCTTCTCTAAAACCCTTCTAAAATCCTTTCTGGCCTAAGTTGGTGAGTCTTCTCAAGCTTGGTTTTTGGCCTTGAAGTTTTTCTCTTGTGTTTGGCTCAAGCACAAGTTGAGTTTCAAAGGTGGTTGTTTGAATTCTCTCCTTCTTGTTTTGAATCTCTCAAGTTTAACCTTGGACTTATCTCCCCTCCAACCTTCATCTTGCCATGATCCCAATAGAAATATTTCTCTCCAAGACCCTCTCCACACCTAAGGGCAAGTCTTTCATCAATTCAGTAAGTTTGAACCTTATTGGGATTTTTCTTCTATTTATTTCACTCCAAAACAAATTCTGTCTTTTATAGTGGACCTTGGTGATTTGCAAAGGAGCCACCATTTTCTTCTAGTTATTTGACTCCAAACCAACTCTCCTAAATAGTCCTTAGTACCCACAACCTAGATCCATCTTGTTTCACTGGTCCATAGTTCAAAATTTTCAAATTTCACCTGCTGCAAGTTTGGACCAGATTTGCAAAATTTGGTGAAATTCATATTATTCTTCTTCCAAAAATTCTGTGGAAAATCATGCAGCCTCTAGATACATCAAGAGGCCACTCCACCAAAAATCAGCTCCAGAGACATTGCACAAATACCAAAATCAATTCATCAAACACCTAGCCTACACTGTTCGGTCAAATTCAGAACTGTAACTGAAACTGCTAACACTTCGTCAGTTTCGTCAGTTTCGTCAGAATCCTTCAACGCAGCGACAAAGCTCGTCTGTGCTCCCTTGGCTCGATGCTGCACTGCAGCTTCTCCTTATCCTTGCGCCGCACGGTCGCTTGGCCGTTTCTGGGCGTCGGTGGTGATGGGCCTCGAACCCCTCGTTGGTTACCCCAAGTGGAAGGTGTAAGATGCAGTAAGTAGAAGTGTTTTCCCCTAGCAAAGATGCCAAGGATCGATTCCCCAGAGACTCCTAGGTTCAACAAGTAGGTGTCAATTGCTACGGCGCCAGATTAGTAGCAACCAACGTGGACCTGCACACAGATACAAATAACTTTGCTCCCAACGAGTACAGAGAGGTTGTCAATCTCTCCGGCCTTGTAGTTCACAAAGGGTTAAAAGCAGTGATAGATAGTTTTTGCGATAGTAAGTAAATAACAAAAAGTAAATAGTGGATGTGATCAATGATGGTAATATGGACCGGAGTCTCATGATGTTCACTAGTGATGTCTCTCTCCCAAAAGACGATAAAACAGCTATGTGAGGTAAACAAATTACAGCTGGGCAATTGACAGGACCACGAACGCAAACCAATGCTGACTACATTGCAAGAAAGGTTGAGGTTCAAAGCATGGGCGGTACGCCAAAGTAAGTAGACCGAAATCCATCAATATCTACTACTAATCATCCACCTTGAGATATCTATCCAGAACATCTCGCTGGTATTAAGTTGCGAGTCCCACCCATAGTGTAAACTCAATGCAACAGACAACTGCATTAAAAGAACTTTGCGTAAAGTAAACAATCCTTGCACCCGCGGGCACAAGCACCGTTGTTTTCCCCCTTGTGGCAACAGCACATCCCCTAGACTCATGTTTCTGTCACTCAAGCTAGTCATCGAGGGGCATGAACCCACAATCAAGCATAACGTTCCCTCTTGGAGTCACTACCTATTACTCGGCCAAAGCAATAAATAACAACGGAGAACATGCAAGAATTACTTATGAACTAAAATATAAAAGAGGTGAATCAAATATATTACTCAAGATCAATCTGAACATAATCTCATAATCCATCGGATCCCAGCAAACTCAACATAGCATCAGCATAAGGATTACATAGGTGCCTCGATCATGTAGGGCAGCTCACGAGGACTAATTAGTGAAGCACAAGAACGGGAGGCACATAGCTACTGGTCATGGACTCATGGTCCAAGGGAGACTACTCACGAGTCATCCGGGAGGCGTCCATGGTGGTGGAGAAGCTCCCGGTGGCGATCCTCCCCTCCGGCAGGGTGCCGGGAAGAGTTCTCCTGGTGCTCCCGATCTTGGAAGTGGCGGCGGCGGCGGAACAGAGATGGGATCGCGAAAAGAAGTCCTCCTCTGAGGGTTTCGGAGAGTCCTTTAAATATATGCCAAAGTAGGGCACCGGGGGAGTCTCGGGGGGCCGAGGCGCCCCCCCGACGCGGCCCAGGGGGGGGGCGCCCACAGGGCACCTAGAGCCCCTGTGCCCCCCCCAGGCTGCCCTTCGGACGCAGTGTTGTTTCCGTATCGCTGATTTTTTATATAATTTTTCTGGATTTTTCTGGGCAGTTCCTGAAACGTGAAAACCTGAAATACAAAAACAGCCGAAAACAGAAACTGGCACTGGGGTGCACTGGATTAGTAAGTTAGTACAAATATGATCAAAAGTGTATGGAAGTGTATGAATATCATAGCAATATCACCCAAAAGTGGCATGGAGCAAGCAGAAATTATAGATACGTTTTGGACGTATCAACATCCCCAAGCTTAATTCCTGCTCGTCCTCGAGTAGGTAAATGATAACAAGAATAATTTCTGTGGTGACATGCTATTAACCATATAGGACTTTCTCATAGTCATATGACAAAAGCTTACTGAGACAATGATTCTAAAGTAATTAAGTTGTCTCAAGAGAAAATCACAAATGACTGAAAGTTTTACAACATGAAACTGAAACATCAAAAAGATTTGCAATGAACATGATGTGCAAATATGATAAAGTGATATCTAGCTTGCCCCCTTTAGTGATGCAAAACATAAATGCAAGGGCACCTTCAAGGTTTAAGTGATGACTAGATACAATCATTTCAGAATAAACGATATCACAATCATGCAAAAGACAATGCTACTTTGGGACAATGCACATTACACTCAGAATGACAATCATGCTCTCAGTAGTTGGTGCTTCAATCACAATGGTAAAAAGAAAGGTTATGTGCTAGAGCTTTTTGTTTTGAAAACATGGAAGCAATTGTGTCAACGGTAGTAGTACTTCATATGTGTCATGCATAAAACATCCTATAAGTTGCAAGCCTCATGCATCGAATACCAATAGTGCTCGCTCCTTGTCCTAATTAGCTCGGATCCCCATGGGTTATCATTGCATTGCATATGTTTTAACCAAGTGTCACAAAGGGGTACCTCTATGCCACCTGTACAAAGGTCCAAGGAGATAGATCGCATTTGATTTCTCGTTTTTGATAGATCTCAACTTGAGGACATCCATACCGGGACAACATAGAAAATAGATGATGGACTCCTCTTTAATGCATAAGCATATTCTCATGAGAGATTGAGGATTAAGGTCCAAGCTAAAACTTCCACCATGATGCATGGCTTTGGTTGGCGGCCCAATGTTCTTCTCTAACAATATGCATAATTATTCAACCCACGGTAAATCACCCTTACTTCAGACAAGACGAACATGCATAGCAACTCACATGATATTCAACAAAAGTGTGACAGTTGATGGCGTCCCCAGAAACATGGTTACCGCTCAGCAAGCAACTCATAAGAAATAAGATACATAGGCAACATATTCTTTACCACAATAGTTTTTAGGCTACTTTCCCATGAGCTATGTATTGCATGGTTAGTTTGCTTAGAACAGGTGGAGGTTAGCAAAAAGACTGGGAGCGACCAACTAAGAGAGCAATGACGGTCATAATCATGCAGAGCGACAAAGCAATATTGAATCAGGCATGGTAGTTATATCGCTACTTAGAAATAAAAGATCATCAAGGCTTGACAGACTTTCTTTACAGTCTTGAATATGCGTGAGCATACGCCAAGTCAATCAAAATAAATTCTCGAAGGAAGATATTACTAAACCATACCACATCATAGGCAAACAAACCAAGTTGGTACTCCAATAACACATTGGGAACCCCCCAGCTATTTGAGATTAACCAAAAGAAAACTTGAACTACTAAGCACCATCATGAAAGTAGCATCTTTATCATAGACACATTAACCCATGCAACGGAAGCAAACTCTCTTAATAAGGTGAGCATGGTAATTAAAGAAAGTTCAAGCAACCAACTAAATAAAAGCTCTTTGAAAAGATAAGCATGAATACTAAGAGCAGAGCACGATAGTAGCTATTAAAAGACAAAGAACACACACAGCATAGATAGACATGAAAATTCTATGTAATGTTCTAGGTAGAGGTGGAGCGTGTTTCTCTCCCACATAAAGGAATGCTGGGTTCCGACTCGTTATGAAAAACTAAAAGGAAAACTAAAAGCAAGACGCTCCAAGCATAGCACATAACACATGAAGTGATAAAAATATAGCGGAACGAAAGACGAACTGATAATGTTGATGGAGAAGGGGATGCATGGGGGCATCCCCAAGCTTAGACGCTTGAGTCTCCTTGAATATTTCTTGGGGGTGCACGGGGGCATCCCCAAGCTTGAGCGCTTGACACTCCTGAATCTTTTTATCATCTTCCCTCGCACACTTGAAAACTCCCTTCATACATAACTCATCATAATTTGATTAGCGAGGTTAGTACCCTTAATAAAATAATTATACCTTGCTGGAAATAAGGATATTCTTGAAGTTCTACTGTTTCTCAAGATTTCCAAAAGGTTTTTGCAAAGAAAAAGCAAGTTCTTAATTTGCAAAGTGAAGGTAAGGCAAAACAGGACAGAATCTGTGAAAAACAGAACAGCAGGCAGTAATTGACCTGTTCGGGACACTTCTGCAACTCAAATCAAAAAACTCAGAACTGACGCACGAAAGAAAATTATATAGAGAACGCTGTCGAAAAAATTCAGACCAAAAAGATGACCTGGTGATTTTATACGATTTTTTCTATCCAAGGACAGAATCTGTTTCCTGGACAGCACCTCACAACTTTTGAACTTTCTAGCAATCAGAGGCTATACTTGGCACAAATATGAAAAGCAAAGATACAATGATGATGCTACAGCAGTAAACAACATCAAGACACAACAAAAGCAAAAAAATTATTCATGTGGGCTGCCTCCCAAAAGCGCTTTCTTTTATGCCTTTAAGCTAGGCATAATGCAAAGATCAAGTTTTATCAAGAGTAAAATAATAGATAGCCCGTACAACGGACTCAAAAGGTAACTTGACCTTCTTACGAGGGAAGTGTTCCATCCCTTTCTTGAGAGGAAACTGAAATTTTATATTACCCTCTTTCATGTCAATGACAGCACCAACGGTGCGCAAAAAGGGACGTCCCAAAATAATTGGACATGAAGGATCACATTCAATATCCATAATAGTAAAATCAACGGGCACATAATTATCATTGACAACAATAAGAACATCGTCGATCCTCCCCAAAGGTTTCTTTATGGAAGAATCAACGAGACGAACACCAAAAGAACAAGAATCGAAAGATTTCAATTTAAGCATATCATATAGTCTTTTGGGCATAATAGAAGTACTAGCTACAATATCACATAAAGCAAAGCATGAGAAGTTATTTATCTTAATTTTAATCATAGAATCCCAACCATCTCCTAGCTTTCTAGGTATGGAGGCTTCTACTCTAAGTTTCTCCTCCCTAGCTTTGATGAGAGCATTAGTGATATGCTCTGTGAAGGCAAGATTAAGCGTGCTAGTGTTGGGATCCTTAGCCATTCCTTGTAGAAAGGCGATAACTTCTGAAATACTACAATTATCAAAATCAATTTTATCATTAGTGGGCAGAATTGTAGTGTCATCCTCTTTGTTTAATTCGCTCTCTATTATAAGAGTTTGAACATCTTCCCAAGTTTGGGGAAGCTCAGGAGCAATTTTAAACTGAGGCTCATACTTTTTTCCTGGAAGACCATGCCATGGGCATAACTCTCCGTCATAACTAGTGTAATCACAAGGTTTATTTTTTTTGTAAATCCCGTCAGAGATAAGTGGGGCAATGGAAGTAGGGGTGTACCCCTCCCATTTAGTGTTTTTGGTAGAACCCATAGTAGCAAGCAAGCAAGATAACTATTTTTGTGATTTTCGATAAAAGGAACTAAAGCAAAAATGAAAAGTAAACTAACAAGACTAAAAAGCAAAGGTAAAAGATAGCATGCAACTCCCCTATCCTGAAGAGTGGAGTCCCCGGCAACGGCGCCAGAAAATACTCCTTGATGGGCCTCGAACCCCTCGTTGGTTACCCCAAGTGGAAGGTGTAAGATGCAGTAAGTAGAAGTGTTTTCCCCTAGCAAAGATGCCAAGGATCGATTCCCCAGAGACTCCTAGGTTCAACAAGTAGGTGTCAATTGCTACGGCGCCAGATTAGTAGCAACCAACGTGGACATGCACACAGATACAAATAACTTTGCTCCCAACGAGTACATAGAGGTTGTCAATCTCTCCGGCCTTGTAGTTCACATAGGGTTAAAAGCAGTGATAGTAGTGATAGATAGTTTTTGCGATAGTAAGTAAATAACGAAAAGTAAATAGTGGATGTGATCAATGATGGTAATATGGACCGGAGTCTCATGATGTTCACTAGTGATGTCTCTCTCCCAAAAGACGATAAAACAGCTATGTGAGGTAAACAAATTACAGCTGGGCAATTGACAGGACCACGAACGCAAACCAATGCTGACTACATTGCAAGAAAGGTTGAGGTTCAAAGCATGGGCGGTACGCCAAAGTAAGTAGACCGAAATCCATCAATATCTACTACTAATCATCCACCTTGAGATATCTATCCAGAACATCTCGCTGGTATTAAGTTGCGAGTCCCACCCATAGTGTAAACTCAATGCAACAGACAACTGCATTAAAAGAACTTTGCGTAAAGTAAACAATCCTTGCACCCGCGGGCACAAGCACCGTTGTTTTCCTCCTTGTGGCAACAGCACATCCCCTAGACTCATGTTTCTGTCACTCAAGCTAGTCATCGAGGGGCATGAACCCACAATCAAGCATAACGTTCCCTCTTGGAGTCACTACCTATTACTCGGCCAAAGCAATAAATAACAACGGAGAACATGCAAGAATTACTTATGAACTAAAATATAAAAGAGGTGAATCAAATATATTACTCAAGATCAATCTGAACATAATCTCATAATCCATCGGATCCCAGCAAACTCAACATAGCAACAGCATAAGGATTACATAGGTGCCTCGATCATGTAGGGCAGCTCACGAGGACTAATTAGTGAAGCACAAGAACGGGAGGAGAACATCACATAGCTACTGGTCATGGACTCATGGTCCAAGGGAGACTACTCACGAGTCATCCGGGAGGCGTCCATGGTGGTGGAGAAGCTCCCGGTGGTGATCCTTCCCTCCGGCAGGGTGCCGGGAAGAGTTCTCCTGGTGCTCCCGATCTTGGAAGCAGCGGCGGCAGCGGAACAGAGATGTGATCGCGAAAAGAAGTCCTCCTCTGAGGGTTTCGGAGAGTCCTTTAAATATATGCCAAAGTAGGGCACCGGGGGAGTCTCGGGGGGCCGAGGCGCCCCCCCGGCGCGGCCCAGGGGGGGCGCGCCCACAGGGCGCCTGGAGCCCCTGTGGCCCCCCCAGGCTGCCCTTCGGACGCAGTGTTGTTTCCGTATCGCTGATTTTTTATATAATTTTTCTGGATTTTTCTGGGCAGTTCTCGAAACGTGAAAACCTGAAATACAAAAACAGCCGAAAACAGAAACTGGCACTGGGGTGCACTGGATTAGTAAGTTAGTCCAAATATGATCAAAAGTGTATGGAAGTGTATGAATATCATAGCAATATCACCCAAAAGTGGCATGGAGCAAGCAGAAATTATAGATACGTTTTGGACGTATCAGGTGGCGCCCTGGCCCGACCGCGCCGGCGGCTGCCACGGCCACAGCGCCGCCCGTGGCGACTGACAGAAGCAACGCCGCAGCTCCACGCCGTTTCGCGCCGCCCAGACCATCCCAGTGCTCTGTGTGTCCCTCCCCACAGCCAGCGCACGCCTGGCATACCGTCGCCGTGGCCTGGCACGCGCAGAGCGCCGTTTCTGCCGCCGTCAAGCCGCGCGGCCGTTCCGTCGAGGAAAGGCCGTAACACCACCTCTACTGCTAAGTTAAGCACGGGAATGGAGCTTCTACAGATCATAGATGATGCTCAAGCCCCTAGCCCCGCCGTCCGACCACTGCAGCGCCGTAATTGGCTCGCCGGACTTATCCGTTCGCGACAGCCACCTCGAGCCGCCTATAAAAGGCACCCCCGGGCTCGTGCTCGAGCACACACGCCTCCACTACTTCCCTAGACCACGCCCGACCTCTGGAAGAGCCCCGAGAGGCTCCTCTTCCCCGGCTCCGGCCAGCTACCTCCGCCTCGGGCCCCAGCTCCGTTCACTCCGGTGAGGGCTCCTCCGCCACCGTGAACTTGAACGTAGTACCGTAGCACCCACCTAGTCCTAACCCCCAACCCAATTTCTCTCCAGAAACCTTCTTCGACGAGGTCCACGAACACCCGAGCTGCCGTCCGCCGGAGATAAGCTCGCCGTCGACGTGGGACTCGCCGGCACCCAACTCCACCACCGTTCGACGCGGAAGACCACCGTGAAGCCATAGGTACCACTCCCCTCCCCTACCTCGCCGTGGATCGACGCCGGCGATCACCGCAGCACCGGCGCCGGCGCGGCTCTGTTTCATTTTTCAAACCTGACAGGTGGGGTCCCTCTGTCAGTCTCTCACCTCTCCCCCTCGAACCGTTTTCTGTTGGCGTATTTCAGCAAAGTGCGTTTTCCCTCTGCGGGTGACGTACTGCGTACCGGTTTGTTTCGTTACTTTCTGTTCTAGCCCCTGGATCTTTTCTGTTTCATTACAGATGGGTCCCTGGACAGAAACCTTAATGTCTTTTAAACTAAAATTGATTTTGAGTTGATTCTTTTTCTGTTCACTTTGGTTTTCTGTCTAGTTTTTTGTCATATTTATGTGGAAATATTTTAAGCAACTTTATTTGCACGCGCGGTATTTATGTAGTATATATTTTTGTTTGAATACATAGATACCGGAGGCCGTGACGGAGACGCGAATCACGCCGAGTTAGGCTTCGACTTTTCAGAACCAGACAAGCATGTTTGAACTCTTGATATGATGAGTGTGTTGCATGTTTGCTCGAGTAGCTCGTTTCATAAGCATGATCATATGGGCATATGTGTATGGCATATTTCATGCAAGTTAGCTTCGGGTGAGTCCCGAAGGAGAATGTTGCACCACCTCGATCATATGGTGATATGATGGGTGGAATGCTGGTATTGTTGAACCAAGCCAGTAGTTGGTTAACTCAATATCAACGTAGATCATATCATGACCCCTCCGTCTCCTTTTCTGGTACTATCATAGGCCGTCCGTCGGGATTACGGTCTAGTCAGTTGTAAACCACTTCCCGAGTACACACCAAGTAGAGGGGCCGGGATGAGGGTTCCATGGCCCTAGATTAAAGCCCGTCATCCGGTCAGGGGGCATGGGTGTTTCCGGTTGGGACCGAGAGGGGGGCACCCCTTAGAGCGCGCATATATAAATTTGATCCCATGCTATTCGAGGTTGTAGCCTCCTCGTCTTAAAGTTTTCTGTGAATGTCGTCGCGGGTGATTCCGGACGACAGGATGTTAAATGGGTGTGTACTGGTTAGTTGAGTTTCTACTAAAACACTGTAGACGGGGCTAGCCCACGTGGCTAGTAGAACCCGTTGGCTATGAATTCTTAGTACAAGCTCTGCAGAGTTAAATTCCTTCAGTAGCCATGTTTATGGCCTAGGGTCAATCTTCATGTCAACCCGGTGACCGTTTTCGAGTATATTCTCGTTGGTAACCAGAGTAGTATTTTCGTCAAGTTCATTTGGTAGATGAACTCCCCTACTATCTCTGTATTTATTTATTTCCAGAAGCATTTCATCATTACACTAATGCTATTTATAAGCCCTTTATGTGATGTCGCTCAGACGTACGACTGTGGCATTCTTTTCTGTTATAAGCCCTTTATGTGATGTCGCTCAGACGTCCGACTGTGGCATTCTTTTCTGTTATAAGCCCTTTATGTGATGTCGCTCAGACGTCCGACTGTGGCATTCTTTTCTGTTATAAGCCCTTTATGTGATTTCGCTCAGACGTCCGACTGTGGCATTCTTTTCTTTTATAAGCCCTTTATGAGATGTCGCTCAGACGTCCGACTGAGGCATTCTTGTTATTTATTTTGCTATAAGCCCTTTATGTGGTGTCGCTTAGACGCCCGACTGTGGCCTGTTAACATTTATTATTGTTCCTACGAGGAGTCACCCAGACCCTCGTTTGGTCTCTTTATTATTATCTTTGGACTTCGGGAGGATTACCGCCCGACTTCCATCTTTACGTTCAGCGCAATCATATTTTATTCCAGTCACTTTTTTTTGCTGGAATACTCATATGCATACATGTTGGCATTTGTTATATCTTAAGTCCGAACTGTCTTGCGAGTACATTCAAAGTACTCACCTGGCTTGTTGATTTGGCCAGATGTGGACGAAGGCGATCTCATGGATGAAGAGTTCGATAGCGAGCCCGACGCTTAGAGGAGTCCCAGTCAGTCCCTTGCGATCCTGGAGTTGACCACTGTTTTATAACCGCTTCCACCTACCACCAAATAAATTCATTGGGTCTCACTCCGACACTCGATGAACTGTAGAATATTGGAGTCACACCACCCACTTCACTGTGACATATTCCACCGCCTTTTATTACGAGTCAGTAGTATGCCACCCTGTCTTGTGCCATATCCGCCTCTATGTAATATTTTGGCGCGCTTGTAATAAAATTTATTGAGCCACCCCTAGCTCAACCTTGTATAATATTCAGTGTACTGGAAATTCTGTATCAAGGAATTGTCTGCCAGCAGGAATATTATTCCTCGCTGGTTATTAAAGAGATCGGTCTTCCGGTAATTATTTTACTGAAGGACCGGTCCTGACAACCTTGGTATCAGAGCCAGACTGACTGTAGGAAGCCACTAGGTGCGCTCGCTAATCGGTTATTAGCGAAAAATCTGCTTTTCAGCATTTTTACATCTGTAGCAATTTTCTGTTGGTCAGCATAAATTTATGGCCTGACTATTCAGAATTTTTGTCTACTTTTGTAGATGGCCAGCAACGACTGTGATGCACAGGTGTTCGCCAACATTCCTGAGGGGTTTGTCAAGCTCCTCTACACCATCACCAAAGTCGCCATCGGGCCATCCACACGCCCCGAATTTACACTCTACCGTCACAAGCTCAACGACAGCGTGTCTATGCATCAGGCTGTAGTACACTTCAAAGGTGGGCGTTCTGAAGCGCGCCACCTTCGATTTGTGGGCAGAGCCATGCCTACGGAGAGGCATGCCATGCAGATGGCTGCCCGTGAGGCGATAGCTCGTCTCCGGGTCATCCTTCCTTCGATGAAGACTCGTCGCTTCCGTTACCTCCCATGCCACGTGCCTTATACGTGTCATTATGCATTTGCATGCGCAAATGGGGAGCGTGATGAAGCCATTGAACCAATGGTTGAATACCTCAAGGCACTTGAGGCAGCCTTTGATAATCTGGTGGACGACCTGGTGGCCACCCGTATGGAGATGGTCCAGAGTGGCTCCGCCAACAGGAGGGAGCTGCTCCATACTGCACCACCAATGACATTTGTCTCGTCCGCCGCCTCCTATACACCTTCCATCATGGCCACCGCTCGCCGTCTGCCTACCACTGAGGAGTTTGACCAAGTCATTGCTCCTACTCCAGTCAGAGTTGCACCACCTGCTGCACCTGCTTCGACACCTCGTATTCATACTCCGCGCCTGGAGCCCTTCAGTGAGGAGGAAGTTGAGTCTCCAGCGCCACTGGGCCTTACCCTCGGCAGGCCGAGGGAAATCTTCAACATCTCCGACTAGCGCATTATTTCGCGATGCGCCGCGCTCGCTTGTAATATTTGTGTGTTATGTAAAATAGGTTGATGGGAGTAGTATGTTTGCGCATCATATAGGACCTTGGAGGAGTGCACTAGTTTTAAATAACATGTCAGGATGTGTACGCACACCCTGAGTGACGTATGTATAATTAGAACCGGCGTGTAATATATGTACTAGCAGCCTTCTCCGTGCGCAATCAACCAGTTTATTTCGAAAATCTTTTTCGGGCTCGTGTTTGGTCGCTTTTGCAAAATCTTGGTTTATTTTGCTGCTCGGTTCTTCTCAGGTTTTCTGCTTTGTTACCCCAGAGTAAGAAATGACTCGTCCCTGGACACATTCCATGCCAAGTCCGTCGAAGGAAAATTATGGCACACCGACAAACAACAATTTCTCACAGGGGCAGTCAAGTCAGCAGGGCAGTGAGACAGCGTTTTCTCAAGTGTGCCGCCTTTACGAGCAAAGTCAGCAACAGCACCAAGAAATGATGAACCATGTCATTAACATGGGAAATCACCGTGAACCATACCAGCAGCACTCAAAATTGTCTGAGTTTCAGAAGACGCGTCCAACAACATTTTCGCACACAGACAAGCCTCTTGAGGCCGATGATTGGCTTCGAGATATTGAAAGGAAATTAATTGTGGCACAATGCTCAGACCGTGAAAAAGTGATGTACGCACCGCATTATCTTACTGGAGCAGCCGCGTCTTGGTGGGAGAATTTTCTGCTTATGCATCCCGACATAAATAATATCACCTGGGAAGATTTCAAGGAAGGCTTTCGCGGAGCACACATCCCTAAGAGTATTATGAAGATCAAGAAAAGAGAATTTGATGACCTCAAGCAAAGAGGCATGACAGTACATGAGTACAACAGTCTGTTTGCGCAATTATCGCGTTATGCCAACGAAGAGCGAATGACGGAAAATAAAAAGATGGAGAAATTTCTGGACGGACTGGCACCAGCACTAAAATGCCAGTTAGTCATACACACATTTCCAGATTTCAAGACATTGGTGGACAAAACCATTACACTGGAAAATGAACGTCGCAGCCTGGAAGATATTCGCAAGAGAAAAAGGGATCAGACCAACCACCCCCGCAACAACAAGAATAAGATAAATTTCCAGAGGAATGGTGTGAACAGACCCACGACCAACGACACACGTCCAAATAAGAATTTTCATGCAAGAGACAAGGATTTCACCTATCGCCCGGGTGTTACCTGCTACGCGTGTGGAGAAGAGGGACACTATGCTAAACAGTGCCCAAAGCCAAGAAATTCAGCACCGAAGCCAAATAGCAACGGAAACAATTCCGCGCCCAAGCGTAACAATTTCAACCCCAATAACAATCACAGGAAAGGCCACCTGAATCATGTGACCAAGGAGCAAGCACAGGATGCCCCAGATATCGTACTCGGTACGTTTCCTGTCAACACAATACCTGCCACGGTTTTGTTTGATTCTGGAGCCTCTCATTCATTCATTTCGAAGAGTTTTGCTTTGCAACATGGTTTTTCAATGCTTCCCCTGGGAAAATCAATGACCATCAAGTCCCCCGGAAGTAAGCAGATCACTCAGAATTACTGCCAAGGTTTGACCATTGAAATCGAGGGATTAAAATTCCACGCAAACCTCATCGTGTTGGAAAATAAAGGACTGGATGTTATCCTGGGTATGGACTGGCTAACCACCAATAAAGGATTTATCGGCTGCTTCAACAGAACAATAATTCTTACTCATCATCATGGAAAAACAATAAGAGTCGCAGCTCGGGAGAGACCAGTATCTCGGCAACCAAAATTAAACAAAGTTGATACATCTGAGTTAAGCAAGGTTCCAGTTGTGTGTGAATTTCCGGACGTATTTCCCGAAGAATTACGAGGCATGCCGCCAGACAGAGAAACAGAATTCATTATTGAGCTAGCACCGGGAACCACACCCATATATAAGAAACCATACAGAATGGCGCCATCCGAGTTGGTTGAATTAAAGAAACAAATAAAGGAACTGCTGGACAATGGATTTATACGGGCCAGCTCCTCACCTTGGGGCTCGCCGGTATTATTTGCCAAAAAGAAGGATGGGACCATGAGACTGTGTATAGACTACCGAGCACTCAACATGGTCACAATCAAGAACAAATATCCGATGCCACGGATAAATGATTTATTTGACCAGCTCGCGCAAGCCAAGGTTTTCTCAAAGGTTGACTTAAGGTCAGGATATCACCAACTGAAAGTACGGACGGAAGATATCCCAAAGACAGCGTTCACCTCAAGATACGGACTTTATGAGTTTAAAGTGATGCCGTTCGGACTGACCAACGCCCCCGCATATTTCGTCCACCTTATGAACAAGGTATTTATGAAATTCATGGACAAATTTGTGGTGGTATTTATTGATGATATTTTGGTATATTCCAAGACATCGGAAGAACATGCTGAACACCTCCGCATTGTACTGGGAGAGTTAAGGAAACACCAACTTTACGCCAAATTCAGCAAATGTGAATTTTGGTTGAGACAAGTGGGTTTCCTAGGACACGTATTAACACAAGAAGGAATTGTTGTGGACCCAGATAAAGTCAAGGTTGTACTTGGCTGGAAGTCACCAGCCAGTGTAACGGATATACGCAGTTTCCTCGGTATGGCTGGATATTACAAAAGGTTTATTGAAGGATTTTCTACCATAGCCAAACCAATGACACATCTACTCAAGAAGGATAAGAAGTTCGAGTGGACCGAAGCATGTGAGAAAAGCTTCCAAGAGCTCAAAAAGAAGTTAACAACAGCCCCAGTATTAATTGTACCAGACATACACAAGAGCTTTGAAGTATATTGCGACGCATCCCGAAAAGGCCTCGGATGCGTACTGATGCAAGAAGGCAGAGTAGTCGCCTACGCTTCCCGGCAACTACGAAAGCATGAAGAAAATTATCCTACTCACGATTTGGAGTTGGCAGCAGTCATTCATGCACTCAAGGAGTGGAGGCACTTTTTGCTTGGAAATCGTTGTGAAATATATACGGACCATAAGAGCCTCAGCTATATTTTCACATAGCCACATCTCAATTTACGACAAAGACGCTGGCTGGAACTGGTAAAAGATTACGACATTGGTATCCAGTATCACCCCGGAAAAGCAAACGTGGTAGCAGATGCTCTCAGCCGTAACCCCAGCCCGAACAGCGGCAGCATACAGAACCTGAGACCCGAATTTCAGCGAGAATTCGCCAGACTCAACCTAATGATGGTCACGGAAGGCGAAGTATCCAAGCTAGAAATACAGCCTACGCTGATAGAGAAAATAAAGAAGGCTCAACTCGGGCACCCCAGCATCGAAGGGATAAAAAGAAAAGTAAGTCTGGGCAAGGCCTCAGATTTCACCATAGATAGTGAAGGAATATTATGGTTCGGAGACAGACTTTGCGTACCGAATAGCAACGACATTAAACAGCAAATTCTAGCCGAAAGCCACACCGCTCCATACTCGATCCACCCTGGAGGTACGAAAATGTATAAGGATATTCAGGAAAGATTTTGGTGGCACGACATGAAGTGGGATATACCACATTTATTGCATGCTGCGATTCATGTCAACGCATTAAAGCCGAGCACCAAAAACCCGCAGGGCTATTACAGCCAAACAAGATACCTGAATGGAAATGGGACGATATTGGAATGGATTTTATTGTTGGACTACCACGGTCACAACACGGTAACGATGCCATATGGGTCATCACAGATAGACTGACCAAGGTGGCACACTTCATACCCGTCAAGACGACGCACACCACTCAAAAGCTCGCCAAGCTTTACCTCGTCCGGATAGTATGCCTACATGGTGTTCCCAAGACTATAATATCCGACAGGGGTACTCAGTTCGTCTCAAAATTTTGGGACCAGTTGCAGCAAGCCCTCGGGACACAACTAACATTCAGTACGGCTTACCACCCCCAGACTGGAGGACAAATGGAACGAGTAAATCAAATACTCGAAGACATGCTAAGGGCATGTGTCCTCACCTATGGGACCAGTTGGGAGGAAAGCTTACCATATGCCGAGTTTGCATACAACAATAGTTACCAAGCTAGCCTACAGATGGCACCTTTCGAAGCCCTGTACGCACGAAGATGCCGTACTCCATTGAACTGGTCAGAAACAGGGGACAGTCGCATATTCGGCCCATATATGTTAAAGGAAGCCGAGGAAAGAGTAAAAATGATACGGGATCGACTCAAGACCGCCCAAAGCCGACAAAAGAGCTATTATGATCAAAGGCATCGGGAAATAAGTTTTGAGCCCGATGACGACGTATACTTACGTGTGTCACCAATGAGAGGACTACAGCGATTCAAAGTCAAAGGGAAACTAGCACCACGATTCATCGGACCCTTCCGTATAGTTGCACGGAGAGGCACAGTAGCTTATCAGCTGGACCTTCCCAAGGAACTGTCCGACGTCCACGACGTGTTCCACGTCTCGCAACTACGGAAGTGTGTAAGCAACCCAGAGAAACATGTCTCACATGAAAACCTTGATGTGCAACCAGATCTCACATACCGAGAACACCCAGTGAAGATTTTGGAGGAGTCTGAAAGGAGGACCCGTCAGAAAACTATTAAGTTTCTCAAGGTTCAGTGGAGTAATCACACAGAGGATGAGGCAACATGGGAAAGAGAAGATTTCCTTCGGACAGAACATCCACACCTATTTGAGGATCAACTGAAATCTCGGGGACGAGATTTTTCCTAAGGGGGTAGGTGTTGTAACACCCCAAATTTTTTAGTTGGTTTTTCTTTCAAACTTCTGCCGTTTTTTGGAAGAGGGTTGTTTGAGCTTCTCTTAAAACCCTTCTAAAATCCTTTCTGGCCTAAGTTGGTGAGTCTTCTCAAGCTTGGTTTTTGGCCTTGAAGTTTTTCTCTTGTGTTTGGCTCAAGCACAAGTTGAGTTTCAAAGGTGGTTGTTTGAATTCTCCCCTTCTTGTTTTGAATCTCTCAAGTTTAACCTTGGACTTATCTCCCCTCCAACCTTCATCTTGCCATGATCCCAACAGAAATATTTCTCTCCAAGACCCTCTCCACACCTAAGGGCAAGTCTTTCATCAATTCCAGTAAGTTTGAACCTTATTGGGATTTTTCTTCTATTTATTTCACTCCAAAACAAATTCTATCTTTTATAGTGGACCTTGGTGATTTGCAAAGGAGCCACCATTTTCTTCTAGTTATTTGACTCCAAACCAACTCTCCTAAATAGTCCTTAGTACCCACAACCTAGATCCATCTTGTTTCACTAGTCCATAGTTCAAAATTTTCAAATTTCACCTGCTGCAAGTTTGGACCAGATTTGCAAAATTTGGTGAAATTCATATTATTCTTCTTCCAAAAATTCTGTGAAAAATCATGTAGCCTCTAGATACATCAAGAGGCCACTCCACCAAAAATCAGCTCCAGAGACATTGCAAAAATACCAGAATCAATTCATCAAACACCTAGCCTACACTGTTCTGTCAAATTCAGAACTGTAACTGAAACTGCCTACACTTCGTCAGTTTCGTCAGAATCCTTCAGCGCAGCGACAAAGCTCGTCTGTGCTCCCTTGGCTCGGCGCTGCACTGCAGCTTCTCCTTATCCTTGCGCCGCACGGTCGCTTGGCCGTTTCTGGGCGTCGGTGGCGCCCTGGCCCGACCGCGCCGGCGGCTGCCACGGCCACAGCGCCGCCCGTGGCGGCTGACAGAAGCAACGCCGCAGCTCCACGCTGTTTCGCGCCGCCCAGACCATCCTAGTGCTCCGCGTGTCCCTCCCCACAGCCAGCGCACGCCTGGCATACCGTCGCCGTGGCCTGGCACGAGCAAAGCGCCGTTTCTGCCGCCGTCAAGCCGCGCAGCCGTTCCGTCGAGGAAAGGCCGTAACACCACCTCTACTGCTAAGTTAAGCGCGGGAATGGAGCTTCTACAGATCATAGATGATGCTCAAGCCCCTAGCCCCGCCGTCTGACCACTACAGCACCGTAATTGGCTCACCAGACTTATCCGTTCGCGGCAGCCACCTCGAGCCGCCTATAAAAGGCACCCCCGGGCTCGTGCTCGAGCACACACGCCTCCACTACTTCCCTAGACCACGCCCGACCTCTGGAAGAGCCCCGAGAGGCTCCTCTTCCCCGGCTCCGGCCAGCTACCTCTGCCTCGGGCCCTAGCTCCGTTCACTCCGGTGAGTGCTCCTCCGCCAGCGTGAACTTGAACGTAGTACCGTAGCACCCACCTAGTCCTAACCCCCAACCCAATTTCTCTCCAGAAACCTTCTTCGACGAGGTCCACGAACACCCGAGCCGCCGTCCGCCGGAGATAAGCTCGCCGTCGACGTGGGACTCGCCGGCACCCAACTCCACCACCGTTCGATGCGGAAGACCACCATGAAGCCATAGGTACCACTCCCCTCCCCTACCTCGCCGTGGATCGACGCCGGCGATCACCGCAGCACCGGCGCCGGCGCGGCTCTGTTTCCTTTTTCAAACCTGACAGGTGGGGTCCCTCTGTCAGTCTCTCACCTCTCCCCCTCGAACCGTTTTCTGTTGGCGTATTTCAGCAAAGTGCGTTTTCCCTCTGCGGGTGACGTACTGCGTACCGGTTCGTTTCGTTACTTTTTGTTCTAGCCCCTGGATCTTTTCTGTTTCATTACAGATGGGTCCCTGGACAGAAACCTTAATATCTTTTAAACTAAAATTTATTTTGAGTTGATTCTTTTTCTGTCCACTTTGGTTTTCTGTCTAGTTTTTTGTCATATTTATGTGGAAATATTTTAAGCAACTTTATTTGCACGCGCGGTATTTATGTAGTATATATTTTTGTTTGAATACATAGATACCGGAGGCCGTGACGGAGACGCGAATCACGCCGAGTTAGGCTTCGACTTTTCAGAACCAGGCAAGCATGTTTGAACTCTTGATATGATGAGTGTGTTGCATGTTTGCTCGAGTAGCTCGTTTCATAAGCATGATCATATGGGCATATGTGTATGGCATATTTCATGCAAGTTAGCTTCGGGTGAGTCCCGAAGGAGAATGTTGCACCACCTCGATCATATGGTGATATGATGGGTGGAATGCTGGTATTGTTGAAGCATGCTAGTAGTTGGTTAACTCAATATCAACGTAGATCATATCATGACCCCGTCCATCTCCTTTTCTGGTGCTATCATAGGCCGTCCGTCGGGATTACGGTCTAGTCAGTTGTAAACCACTTCCCGAGTACACACCAAGTAGAGGGGCCGGGATGAGGGTTCCATGGCCCTGGATTAAAGCCCGTCATCCGGTCAGGGGGCATGGGTGTTTCCGGTTGGGACCGAGAGGGGGGCACCCCTTAGAGCGCGCATATATAAATTTGATCCCATGCTATTGGAGGTTGTAGCCTCCCCGTCTTAAAGTTTTCCGTGAATGTCGTCGCGGGTGATTCCGGACGACAGGATGTTAAATGGGTGTGTACTAGTTAGTTGAGTTTCTGCTAAAACACCGTAGACGGGGCTAGCCCACGTGGCTAGTAGAACCCGTTGGCTATGAATTCTTAGTACAAGCTCTGCAGAGTTAAATTCCTTCAGTAGCCATGTTTATGGCCTAGGGTCAATCTTCATGTCAACCCGGTGACCGTTTTCGAGTATATTCTCATTGGTAACCAGAGTAGTATTTTCGTCAAGTTCATTTGGTAGATGAACTCCCCTACTATCTCTGTATTTATTTATTTCCAGAAGCATTTCATCATTACACTAATGCTATTTATAAGCCCTTTATGTGATGTCGCTCAGACGTCCGACTGTGGCATTCTTTTCTGTTATAAGCCCTTTATGTGATGTCGCTCAGACGTCCGACTGTGGCATTCTTTTCTGTTATAAGCCCTTTATGTGATGTCGCTCAGACGTCCGACTGTGGCATTCTTTTCTGTTATAAGCCCTTTATGTGATGTCGCTCAGACGTCCGACTGTGGCATTCTTTTC
>LR738712.1:25503484-25530130 GCA_902687465.1 Secale cereale
CCCCCCCCGCTGACAGGTCGGACCCACCAGCTATATCTTCGCACGCAAGGAAGTGCCTCCTTATGACACACAAAAAAAATGAATACCCCCTGCTAGCTGGGACCCACCATAGTGGGTGGCTGACTTGTGGGCCTACTAAGTTGATGGGGATAGAGGGCTTTGTCAAGTACGTCAATATGAATGATTCTAGCTCCAGTGACCGTACGATGTCCATCCAACGGCCATAGTGCTTCTTCAACCTCTGGCCTTCTTGCTCCAGCCACCCAAAGCAGCGCCGGTCGTGTCGCCTGCTCTTGCCTCCCATGGCCGGTTGTGCTGCCGTGGAGGCCTCACCGCCCCCATACTACTCCCACCGCTAGCCAGGACATCCCTCCACTCACCCACACCCCATCTTATTCTGCGGCGACGGCAGCCTCACACCGCAGCCGAACCAGTGAACCCTCGTACTCCTCTCCGCGTGGGCATCCACTGCCGCGCCTTCCCCGACTCCACGTCGTCCCCTTCCTAGGCCTCGTCGTCATCCACCGCCTTAGTGCTCTCGGCGTGGCGTGGTCAATGTGGTCAACAACCGACTTCCATCGGAGAGTACTGTACGTGGAGAGGCTGACAGCTGGGTCCACGGCCGCCGCTGGGTCCACGGCCACAACCCAGTCTTTTTGTGATTTGCCAAGTAAGTTGCTTTGTCAGGCCTGTTGGGCTACAAATCTTTCAAGACGAGGAGAGCTTCATTCGGCTGGCCGAGAAAATGGCCTATCAGTAATGAGAAATGGGTTGTACATTTTTAAAACACATCAAACCGGCAATTAGTTTCAAATTTCTTTTTTCATTCTGAGATTTTAAATTGCATTGATTTTTATGCGTGGACAATTTGTTGGATTTTATATTTACATACATTTATTTTTAAAATCAGTTTGAATGTGACTCAAAATTTCGGGATTAAAAACAGTTCGGACTGCACCGAAATATGCAAAATTTCGTATAATTTTTTAACCGTGGCCACAATATGGGATGTAATGCTAACAAAAAGAATATGGGCTCCAAAAAAAACCTTAAGAATTAGCAAATGGGCTGTAAATTATTAGAAATAATGGCAGATGGGCTGTATGATGTTTTCCATAGATTTGAGGCTTTCCTAAAAAAATGGTTGACGCACAAGCAGTGACTGTTGGATGTCCATCCAACGGCCATTGTGCTTCTTCAATCTCTGCTCTTCCTGCTCCAGCCGCTCAAACAAGCGCCGGCGGGACTGCCTGCTCTCTCCTCCCCATGGCCGGCTGTGCTGTCGCGGAGGCCTCACCGCCCCATCGTACTCCCATCGCTGGCCTAGCCATCCCTCTACTCACCCACACATGTTGTTATTCTCCGGCGACGGCAGACGAACCAGTAAACCCTCGTATAGTCGTACTCCCCTCCGCGTGGAAAACAACTGCCAAGTCTTCCCTGCCTTCGTGTCGTTCCCTTCCTAGGCCTCGCCGTCGTCCACCGCCCTGGTGCAATCGGCGCGGCCTGGTCAACGTGGTCAATGACCGACATGCATCTGAAGTGGACTGTACTTGGAGAGGCTGGCAGCTGGGTCCACGGCCTCACAAAAAGAAATACCTCCTTATTACGAGCAAAAAAATGATTCCTCCACCTGACATTTGGGACCCATCGAAAGGGCCTCTGTATTTCGCGAAAAAAACGTTACAGCCGCTGACAGCTCGGACCCACCAGCTATATCTTCGCACGCAAGGAAGTCCCTCCTTATTGCGCACAAAAAAATGAATACCCGCCTTGTTAGTTGGGACCCAGTATAGTGGCAGGCTGACTTGTGGGCCTACTAAGTTGACGGGGATGGAGGGCTTTGTCAACTTAGTCAATATGCACGATTCTAGCTCCAGTGAACGTACGATGTCCATCCAACGGCTGTAGTGCTTCTTCAACCTCTGGTCATCTTGCTCCAGCAGCCCAAACCAGCTAGCAAACCAGCGTCGGTCGTGCCTCGTGCTCCTGGTCCCGGGGCCGTCTGTGCTGCCACGGAGGCCTCACCGCCCCCTACTACTCCCACCGCTGGCCAGGCCATCCCTCCACTCACCCACACCCCATGTTCTTCTGCGGCGACGGCAGCCTCACACCGCAGCCGAACCAGTGAACCCTCGTACTCCTCTCCGCACGGGCTTCCACTGCCACGTCTTCCCCGGCTCCGCGTCCTCCCCTTGGCCTCGCCGTCGTCCACCGCCCTGGTGCTCTCGGCGCGGCGTGGTCAACGTGGTCAAGGAACGGCTTTGCATCCGACGTGGAGTGTACGTGGAGAGGCTGACAGCTGGGTCCACGGCCGCAGCATGGAAGTGCCTCCTTATTACACGCAAAATAATTACGCCTCCACTTGACAGCGGGGACCCACCAGATGGGCGATCGTATTTTATGAAAAAATGTTTCCCCCTGACTGCTGGGACCCACCAGCTACATCTTCGCACGCAAGGAAGTGCGTCTGAAAAAAAAACGATTTGCCCCCCTGACTGCTGGGACCCACCAGCTACATCTTCGCAGGCAAGGAAGTGAGTGACAGTCGGGACCCACCTGGTTGAAGCGTACGTAGCGTTGTCATTCTGGTCGTGAACGTGTACGTACATACTGGTCGATGTAGAGGCGCACACGTGTCGTAGTAGAGGCACGCACGTAGCATGTACACGTACGTACAGCGGCCAGTGTGCAAGAAAGAAAATACGGCCACGTACGTACATACGGGCAGGGTCTCGAATGCCTACTCGCGCATACGTACAGCCAGGGCTCGTGTACATGGCTGGGTCGGAACGGAGAAACTGCGTCATCGTCGTGTTCATGGGGAGGCAACGGAATGCGTCGTGTTCATCGGGAGGCAACGGAACACGTGGGAGCCAACCGGCTTGGACGGAACAACCGATGGAACGAGGCCTGGCGTACCGCAGAATGGAGGAAACGGCCTTGTGTTCGAACGGCCACGGTCGAAACGGGATCCTGTTCATCGAGGGGGTCTGGCGTACCGCAAAACGGAGGAAACAGACCTCCTACGGTCGAAACGGGGGTCCTGTTGATCGGGAGGGGTGTGGTGTTGGAAATATGCCCTAGAGGCAATAATAAATTGGTTATTATTATATTTCCTTGTTCATGATAATTGTTTATTATCCATGCTAGAATTGTATTGATAGAAAACTCAGATACATGTGTGGATACATAGACAAACACCATGTCCCTAGTGAGCCTCTAGTTGACTGGCTCGTTGATCAATAGATGGTTGCGGTTTCCTGACCATGAACATTGGGTGTCGTTGATAATGGGATCACATCATTAGGAGAATGATGTGATGGACAAGACCCAATCCTAAGCCTAGCACAAGATCGTGTAGTTCGTAGGCTAAAGCTTTTCTAAATGTCAAGTATCTTTTCCTTAGACCATGAGATTGTGCAACTCCCGGATACCGTAGGAATGCTTTGGGTGTACCAAACGTCACAACGTAAGTGGGTGGCTATAAAGGTGCACTACGGGTATCTCCGAAAGTGTCTGTTGGGTTGGCACGAATCGAGATTGGGATTTGTCACTCCGTGTGACGGAGAGGTATCTCTGGGCCCACTCGGTAGGACATCATCATAGTGTGCACAATGTGATCAAGGAATTGATCACGGGATGATGTGTTACAAAACGATTAAAGAGACTTGCCGGTAACGAGATTGAGCAAGGTATCGGTATACCGACGGTTGAATCTCGGGCAAGTGCGATACCGATAGACAAAGGGAATCGTATACGGGATTGATTGAATCCTTGACATCGTGGTTCATCCAATGAGATCATCGTGGAACATGTGGGAGCCAACATGAGTATCCAGATCCCGCTGTTGGTTATTGGCCGGAGAGTTGTCTCGGTCATGTCTGCATGGTTCCCGAACCCGTAGGGTCTACACACTTAAGGTTCGACGACGCTAGGGTTATAGGGAATAGATATGCATGGTTACCGAATGTTGTTTGGAGTCCCGGATGAGATCCCGGACGTCACGAGAAGTTCCGGAATGGTCCGGAGGTAAAGATTCATATATGGGAAGTCCCGTTTTGGTCACCGGAAAAGTTTCGGGCGCTATCGGTAGCGTACCGGGACCACCGGGTGGGGCCACCGGCCCCAGAGGGCTGCGTGGGCCAAGTGTGGGAGGGGACCAGCCCCAGATGGGCTGGCCCCCCCACCAGGGCCCAAGGCAAAGAGAGAAGGGAAGGAGGGGAAACCCTAGGCTCAGATGGGCCTAAGGCCCACCTAGTTGTGTGCCCCCCTTTCTCCCCCTTGGCCGCCCCCTAGATGGGATCTAGGGCTGGCCGCCACCCCTAGGGGTGGAAACCTAGGTGGGGGCGCACCCCCTCCCTCCCCCCTATATATAGTGGGGGTTTGGGGCTGCCATACACACGAGAACTTCTCCCTCTTGGCGCAGCCCTACCCCTCTCCCTCCTCGTCTCTTGCGGTGCTTGGCGAAGCCCTGCTAGAGTGCCACGCTCCTCCATCACCACCACGCCGTTGTGCTGCTGCTGGACAGAGTCTTCCCCGACCTCTCCCTCTCTCCTTGCTGGATCAAGGCGTGGGAGACGTCACCGGGCTGCACGTGTGTTGAACGCGGAGGCGCCGTTGTTCGGCGCTTAGATCGGAATCAACCGCGATCTGAATCGCTACGAGTACGACTCCTTCATCCGCGTTCTTGCAACGTTTCCGCATCGCAATCTACAAGGGTATGTAGATGCACTCCCCTCTCCCTCGTTGCTAGATTACTCCATAGATTGATCTTGGTGATGCGTAGAAATTTTTTGTTTTCGGCTACGATCCCCAACAGTGGCATCATGAGCTAGGTCTATCCGTAGTTTCTTGCACGAGTAGATAACAAAGTAGTTGTGGGCGTCGATTTGTCAATTTACTTGCCGTTACTAGTCTTATTTTGATTCGGCGGCATCGTGGGATGAAGCGGCCCGGACCGACCTTACACATACTCTTATGTGAGACAGGTTCCACCGACTGACACACACTAGTTGCATAAGGTGGCTAGCGGGTGTTTGTCTCTCCCACTTTAGTCGGATCGGATTCGATGAAAAGGGTCCTTATGAAGGGTAAATAGAAATTGGCATATCATGTTGTGGTTTTGGCGTAGGTAAGAAACGTTCTTGCTAGAAACCTATAGCAACCACGTAAAAACTTGCAACAACAATTAGAGGACGTGATGTGATATGGCCAAAAGGATGTGATGAATGATATATATGTGATGTATGAGATTGATCATGTTCTTGTAATAGGAATCATGACTTGCATGTCGATGAGTGTGACAACCGACAGGAGCAATAGGAGTTGTCTTATTTTATTGTATGACCAGTGTGTCACTGAAAACGCCATGTAATTACTTTACTTTATTGCTAACCGTTAGCCATAGTAGTAGAAGTAATGTTTGGCGAGACGACTTCATGAAGACACGATGATGGAGATCATGGTGTCATGCCAGTGACGATGATGATCATGGAGCCCCGAAGATGAAGATCAAAAGGAGCAAAATGATATTGGCCATATCATGTCACTTTTTGATTGCATGTGATGTTTATCATGTTTTACATCTTATTTGCTTAGAACGACGGCAGTAAATAAGATGATCTCTCACTAGAATTTCAAGAATTGTGTTCCCCCTAACTGTGCACCGTTGCTAAGGTTCATTGTTCCGAAGCACCACATGATGATCGGGTGTGATAGGCTCTAACGTTCGCATACAACGGGTGTAAGCCAGATTTACACACACAATACACTTAGGGTTCACTTGACGAGCCTAGCATGTACAGACATGGCCTCGGAACACGGAAGACCGAAAGGTCGAACATGAGTCGTATAGAAGATACAATCAACATAAAGATGTTCATCGTTGATGACTAGTCCGTCTCACGTGATGATCGGACACGGCCTAGTCGATTCGGATCATGTATCACTTAGATGACTAGAGATATGTCTATCTGAGTGGGAGTTCATTAGATGAACTTAATTGTCATGAACAATAGTCTAAGTTGTCTTCGCAAATTATGTTGTAGACCAATAGATGTGTTGTAGCTCCCTGTTTGATACGATCCTAGAGAAAGACTAAGTTGAAAGATATTGTAAGCAATGATGCGGACTGGATCCGTAGTCCGAGGAGTGCCCTCACTGCTACACAGAAGGCTTACGTCTTTGATGCACCGCTCGATGTGCAAACCCCTACAACATTGTCTGTGAATGTTGTGACCACCTGACAGACATGTCCTGATGACTACTTGATAGTTTAGTGCACCATACTTTACGGCTTAGAATCGGGATTCCAATGACGTTTTGAACGCCATAAGACATATGAGATGTTCCAAGAGCTGAAATTGGGATTTCAGGATCATGCCCGTGTTGAGAGGTATGAGACCTCTGATAAGTTCTTTTGCCAACAAGATGGAGGAGAATAGCTCAACTAGTGAGCATGTGCTCAGAATGTCTGGGTGCTAAAATCACTTGAACCAAGTGGGAATCAATCTTCCAGATGAGATAGTGGTTGACGGAATTCTCTAGACACTATCACCAAGCTACTAGAACTTCGTGATGAACTATGACATGCAAAGGATGGAGATGATCCCGGAGCTATTAGCGGTGCTTAAGACCGCAAAAGTATAAATCAAGAAGGAGCATCAAGTGTTGATGGTTTAACAAAGACCACTGGTTTCAAAAGGGGCATGGGCTAGAAGGGAAACTTCATGAATGGCAAACCAGTTGTCGCTCTAATGAAGGAACCCAAGGGTGAACCCAAACCTCGAGACTAAGTGCTTCTATTGTAAGGGGAATGGTCACATGGTAGCGGAACTACGCCAAATACAAGATAGATAAGAAAGCTGGCAACTTCAACAAAGTATATTTGATATACGTGTTATTGATGTGTACCTTACTAGTACTCCTTGTAGCACATGGGTATTGGATACCGGTTCAGTTGCTATTGTTAGTGACTTGAAGCAAAAGCTACGGACTGAACGGAGACTAGCTAAGGGCAAGGTGACGATGTGTGTTGGAAGTGTTTCCAAGGTTGATAAGATCACCATCGCATGCTCCCTCTACCTTCGAGATTAGTGTTAAACCTAGATAAATGTTATCAGGTGTCTACGTTGAGCATGAATGTGATTAGATCATGTTCATTGCAATACAGTTATTCAGTTAAGTTAGAGAATAATGGTTATTCGGTTTACATGAATAATACATTTATGGTCATGCACCCAATGGTTTATTGAATCTCGATCATAGTAATACACATGATAATAATATTAACGCCAAAAGATGTAGAGTTAATAATGATAGTACCACTTTCTTGTGGCACTGCCGCTTAGGTCATTTTGGCATAAAATGCATGAAGAAACTCCATGCTCATGGATGTTTGGAGTCACTTGATTTTGAATCGCTTGACACATGCGAGCCATGCCTCATGGGCAAAATGACTAAGATCCCGTTTTCAGGTACAATGAAACGGGCAAGTGACTTGTTGGAAATCATAAATGCTGATGTGTGTGATCCAATGAGAATTAAGGCGTGTGGTGGATATCGTTATTTTCTCATCTTCATTGACGATTTGAGTATATATGGGTATGTTTACTTAATGAAGCAAAAGTCTGAAACGTTTGAAAAGTTCAAGCAATTTCAGAGTGAAGTTAAGAATCATCATAACAATAAGATCATGTTCCTACGATCTGATCAAGGGGAGATTTTCTGAATTATGAGTTTGGCAATCACTTAAGACATTGTGGAATTGTTTCGCAGTTGAAGCCACCTGGAACACCATAGCGTAATGGTGTGTCTGTACGTCGTAATCGAACCTTATGAGATATGGTGCGATCTATGATGTCTCTTACCGATCTACCGCTATTATTTGGAGGTTATGCATTAGAGACAGCTGCGTTCACTTTATATAGGGCATCATCTAAGTCCGTTGAGACAATGTCGTATGAACTATGGTTTGGCAAGAAACCAAAGTTGTCGTTTCTTGGTGTTTGGGACAGCGATGCTTATGGCTTCAGCCGGAAAAAGCTCGAACCCAAAGCGGACAAATACATCTTCATAGGATACCCAAAGGTAATAGTTGGGTATACCTTCTATCTCAGATCCAAGGGCAAAAATGTTTGTCGCTAAGAACGGGTCCTTTCTTGAGAAGGAGTTTCTCTCGAAAGAATTGAGTGGGAGGAAGATAGAACTTGATGAGGTTGTCGAACCCTCACTTCAACCGGAGAGTAGTGCAACACAGAAAGATGTTTCTGTGGAACCTACGACTGTTGAAGAGGAAAGTAATGATAGTGATCATGAAGTTTCGGATCAAGCTGCTATCGAACCTCGTAGGTTGACAAGGATATGTACTACTCCTGAGTGGTACGGTGATCCTGTCTTAGAGGTCATGTTGTTGGACAAAAATGAACCTACGAACTATGGAGAAGCGATGGTGGGCCCGTATTCTGACAAATGGTTAGAAGCCGAGAAATCCGAGATAGGATCCATGTATCAAAACAAAGTATGGGCTTTGGTGGACTTGCCCGATGATCGGCAAGCCATTGAGATAAATGGATCTTTAAGAAGAAGACGGGCGTGGACGGTAATGTCACCGTCTATGAAGCTCGACTTATGGCGAAGAGTTTTTCACAAGTTCAAGGAGTTGACTACGATGAGATTTTCTCACCCGTAGCGATGCTTAAGTCCGTCGGAATCATGTTAGCATTAGCTGCATTTATGAAATCTGGCAGATGGATGTCAAAACAAGTTTCCTTACCAGTTTTCGTACGGAAAGGTTGTATGTGATACAATCAGAAAGGTTTTGTCGATCCTAAGGATGCTAAAAGGTATGCTAGCTCCAGCGATCCTTCCATGGACTAGAGCAAGCATCTCGGAGTCGGAATATACGCTATGATGGAGTGATCAAAGTTTTTGGGTTTATACAAAGTTTGTTAGAAACTTGTATTTACAATAAAGTGAGTGGGAGCACTACACCATTTCTGATAAGTATATGTGAATGATATATTGTCGATCCGAAATGATGTAGAATTTCTGGAAAGCGTAAAGGGTTGTTTGAAACAAGTTTTTCAAAGGGAGACCTGGATAAAGCTGCTTACATATTGGGCATCAAGATCTATAGAGATAGATCAAGACGCCTGATGATAATTTCAAAAGAACACACACCTTTGACATGATTTTGAAGGAGTTCAAAATAGATCAGTCAAAGAAGGAGTTCTTACCTGAGTTGTAAGGCATGAAGTTGAGTAAGACTCAAACCTTGACCACGGCAGAAGAAATAGGAAGGACGAAGGTCGTCCCCTATGCTTTTGTCATAGGCTCTATACGATATGCCATGCTGAGTACCGCACCTGATGTGTTCCTTGCCACATGTCTGGCAAGAGGGTACAAAGGTGATCCAGGAGTGGATCACTAGATAGCGGTCAAAATTATTCTGAGAGGAATAAGGAAATGTTTCTCGGTTATGGAGGTGATAAAGAGTTCGACGTAAAGAGTTACGTCGTTGCAAGCTTAACACCTATCCGGATAGCTCTAAGTAGAGATACTGGATACGTATAATGGAGCAACAATTTGGAATAGCTCCAAGTGGAACGTGGTAGCAGCATCTATGATATGACATAAAGTTTTGCGAAATACATAGGGATCTGAATGTTGCAGACCCGTTGACTACAACCTCTCTCACAAGCATAACATGATCAAACCTAGAACTCATTGAGTGTTAATCACATAGTGATGTGAACTAGATTATTGACTCTAGTAAACTCTTTGGATGTTAGTCACATGGCGATGTGACCTGTGAGTGTTAATCACATGGCGATGTGAACTAGATTATTGACTCTAGTGCAAGTGGGAGACTATTGGAAATATGCCCTAGAGGCAATAATAAATTGGTTATTATTATATTTCCTTGTTCATGATAATTGTTTATTATCCATGCTAGAATTGTATTGATAGGAAACTCAGATACATGTGTGGATACATAGACAAACACCATGTCCCTAGTGAGCCTCTAGTTGACTGGCTCGTTGATCATTAGATGGTTGCGGTTTCCTGACCATGGACATTGGATGCCATTGATAACGGGATCACATCATTAGGAGAATGATGTGATGGACAAGACCCAATCCTAAGCCTAGCACAAGATCGTGTAGTTCGTAGGCTAAAGCTTTTCTAAATGTCAAGTATCTTTTCCTTAGACCATGAGATTGTGCAACTCCCGGATACCTTAGGAATGCTTTGGGTGTACCAAACATCACAACGTAACTGGGTGGCTATAAAGGTGCACTATGGGCATCTCCAAAAGTGTCTGTTGGGTTGGCACGAATCGAGACTGGGATTTGTCACTCCGTGTGACGGAGAGGTATCTCTGGGCCCACTCGGTAGGACATCATCATAGTGTGCACAATGTGATCAAGGAGTTGATCATGGGATGATGTGTTACGGAATGAGTAAAGAGACTTGCCGGTAACGGGATTGAGCAAGGTATCGGTATACCGACGATCGAATCTCGGGCAAGTGCGATACCGATAGACAAAGGGAATCGTATACGGGATTGATTGAATCCTTGACATTGTGGTTCATTGTCACACCCTGCATTTTGTAACATGTTATTTTTGAAGCATGAAAATTTGGACCAGCAAAATTTTTTGGCATCATTTGGCTTTTATTTGAATTGAGTTTTTCTTCTTATACTTTTTCTTGTGCTCATTAAAGTCAACTATGACCTCTTATAGAATTCATCTCCATACCCAAAACTTCTGCCCAATAATCATGCCAAGTGTTATATAGCAGTATAGTATTTTCTTACAAAATTAATTTGGCCAAAAAGTATTTTATAAATTTAGTTTTCCAAAAACCCCTGAATTGAGATTTGCACTGCAAGTGCTTGATTTAGGGTGAGAAAGTTATTTCAAAAGGTACATTTGAAACCTAGTAGTCATAGGACTCCCAGAAACCCCAAAAGTATAATTTTAAAAGCTATTTTCCTATTTTATTTAAAAGCTTTTTCTTAAGGCCAGAAATGGTCTTTAATAGGGAAAAATTATTTAAGTATTTCAAAAATATTTGCCAAAATTCAGGGAGACTCAGAGGACATATATTGTCCATATATAAGAGTTTCAACACTTGGTCATGTTCAAAATAAGGGGCTAATACCTCTAAAACCCTTTCTGGATATTTCAAGCTTTTGAAATATTTACAAAGGAAATATTCTCCAAAAATTCCAGGGAAATTCTATCATGTCATATATGACATATTTGATGATCTTGCCAAGTCCCATGCCTTGGGAAGCAAGAAAACATCATCTAATCCCCTTAAAACCATTCTGTCCATATTTGAAGTTTGAGCAACTTTACATTGCCAAACTTGTCCAAATGCTCTCAAACTTGGTGCACATGCTAGAAATGCCTAATAAGGCATCTAGACCAAATGGCACAAGATTTGGAATAGAGAAACTTGATCTGATCACCCCAAAACCCTTTCTGTTCAAATGCAAATTTGAACAACTTTACATTACCAACTTTTTACCTGGAGCTTCAAACCTTGTGGGCATGATCAATACCCCAAATGATGATGCTACACCAAGTGGTGCATCAAGGGGAGATGATTAGCTTGACTCAATCAAGATGAAGCTGTTTCTGTTGATTTCTAGGGTTCACCAAAGTTACATTGGCTAGTTTCTTCAAATGAGCCCAAATTTGGTGAAGCACCCTATTTTCACATGTTATTCAATCATGTTAAGTGCCATGTCAAGTGGAGGTCATTTGCTTGACCAAACACTGATCAAACACCTTCTGCGGATTTACTAAAACCCCCATCTTGATCACTTTTACTCTTCTCCATGGCCTCAACTTTATGCCACATGTTCATTCAGTTACTGGCCACCCCCAGTAACTTCCCCAGCACCCCAGCTCCATGATTTAGGGGTAAGAACCCTAGTTTACCCTGCTGGACAGCAAATTTTCACCAAGTCACCAGCATCCTCTCTCTCTCTCAGCACCTCCAGGGCATCCAAGGCCACAGGCCATTTCTTTACTCCTCCCTCAACCTTCTAGACACTCTTGGGCACGTTGGACTTGACTAGAACGGCGAGGGCACGAAGGTGCCAGCCATTCGGGCGCTCTGGAGCACGCTACAGTGCGCCCACGCACTGTAGCTCCAGCCAATCGCCGGCCCCCGACAGCCTCGGGTCTCTCCCTCGCGCCAGTCGATGCTCCTCGACGTCCGCGACCACCCCGGCGCGGTCCCCCCTCCTCCTGCGCCCTCCAGTGACCGTCGCCGCACGCGCGCTGGCCGCCCGCAACGGCCACTCCTCGGGCTCGCACGCGCGCGTCGACTGGAAGGTTCCCCCGCTCCTCCTCTCACCTCAGCTGGACGTGGAGCTCGTCCAGCAACACCATGGACTCATTCCCATCGCTTCCCGTGCGCTGTAGCATCGAGCCGGAGCTCGCCGGCGCACTGGACCACGGGGCTCCGCCGTCCCCCTATAAATAGGACCCCCCCGGGCCTCTCCAACAGCATCAGCAGCTCCACCACACCTCACTGAGTCCTCCAGCACCACCCATTCCTCCCCAGGAAGTCCCAATGCTCGGGATCGACCGGAGCTCCGCCGCGTCGGGCCGCCGGTGATCTCGCAGTACGGGCCTCCCCTGCCCTTCTTTTTGCCCGATCTAGAACCGCCGTGCACCACTGACCTTTTCCCCTCTGTTTCCTCCTCCTGTTGCAGTCGGAAACGACCGGAGCAACGACCTCCCGACGACCCTCCGCCGTCCCACCTCGCCGCCGGCGAACCCGACCTCCCCGGCGTGCCGCACCACCTCCACTACATCCGCCACTCGACGCTGGACCCATCCCTGCCCTCCGTTGCCGTCGCCGTGGCCGGAAACCTCGCCGGTGAGCTCGCCGTGGCCGTGGCCGTGAGGTTGGAGATGACAGGCGGGCCCCGCCTGTCAACCCCACACCTCTCTCCCCTTCCTCTCAGCCACTGACCGCCGGGCCCCGCCCGTCAGGTTTAAAAAACCTGACGTGCGCGCGCAGGCACCCGTGCGGCTGGGCTGGTCCGCCCTGGGCCGTGCACTGTGGCCTCTCTGGCCCAGTTGCATAGGGCACTTTCTCTTTTTCTTTTCTGTAATTGTTTTAAACATTTTTACAGAAATGAGTAATGGTCCAAATAAAATAATTCCAACTCCTAAATTCTTGTAATATTCCAACCTATTTAATGGTACCACTTTCACTCACATCTATGAAACTTTTATGTTCTGTTCAAATTTAAATTCAAATTTGGGTAGTAAAACTCTTGTTCTAAAATCAATAGATTCCCTTCTGTTACTCCAAAACTCCAACTAAGAATTTTCCCCATCTTAGAAATTCCTCTAGTATTTAACAAAAATAAGTTGACATTTTTCTGAGCACTTTGATTTTTCTGTTTTATTTGTGGTCTTATTTTCCCGTGGTTAATATGCGACGTATAGATCCGTATCTGACGAAGTTGCTGAAGAAGGAGAAGGAGAAGGATTTGAAGACTTTGAAGACCAAGCCAATCCAGGCAAGCAGCCCCTTGACCATGATACGCTTGTTCTTCGGAACCCGTTTATTTCCGATGCAAGATGTTACGGTTACGATGGTGACCTAGTTGATTCCACCACATGATGCATGCCTTGATCTTGATCTTGCTATGTGCTAGATGACATGCATATGGCTAGTAGTAATGAATAGTAATGCATGTGTGACATGAACCTTCGTGGTTGAAGTTTTTGCATAAAACCCCGTCGGGTGCCATTCATGCCCGAGGGAGATGATGAGTTGGGTAACCACCTGATGACGAAGTGGTATACCGAGACAAGTGTGTGTGTTTCTCAAACGGATTGGTTTAAGTTGCGACCGTTATTCCAACCATACATGTGCAACCACACTACCCCTTATGGGACGGGGCTTTATTGATTACTTAGGTCGATACTAGCATGGTGCCCGCATTACTAGTGATGGGAAGACTTGAGGTCTTTCCCGGGACGGGGTCGTGCGTGCATAGACGACCATGACTGTTTTCACAGGGCACCGGACACACCGTTGGTCCCTTCGGGTACGCGTGACATTGAAATTAGGGCAAGTCCCGTAATCTATTGTTTGTACCCGAGGGCCGTGTACCAACGAGTGGACTCTATGTTAGTGTCGTCTAAGGAAAGGTAATGACCGGGTGCTTACCCCGGGTACTTGAGGTACCGCGGGTCATGGATGACAGGGAAGTTCCCCGGATCTTGTGGGTAAAGTGTACAACCTCTGCAGAGTGTAAAACTATTCGAATAGCCGTGTCCACGGTCAAGGACAGTTGGGTAACCGCTCTTGGGCTACGTCCAATGTTTGTGAAACCATGTGTGTGTATGTGAGTCAAGGTGGTGACTTGACTCGACGAGTTGAAACATATCCAGGTTGATATCGGTAACCTGCCTTTGTGGTTACGCGAGTTTACTGATGCATAAACTTGATAGTAGAATATTTATTCTAGCCCTTTGCTATATTGTTCAATTGCATTGTTACTTTGAACCGCATCATGGGTTGCTTGCGAGTACATTCAAAGTACTCATTGGCTTGCCACTGGTTATTTAATTGGCCAGGCATGGAAGAACAGGAATATGAGGAAGAGTTCTTTGGAGACGAACATGCGAACTAGGACGCTATCCCAGTCAGAATGCCTGTAGGGTTAAGGCAGATGGCATGGGTTCTACCCGTTATCGAAGACTTCCGCTATTTGAGTTATTTGCTATTCAGCCCTTGAGGCTCTATCTATGTAAGACTTGGCCATAATGGCCATAATTCGTGTAAGATTATTTGTGTGGATGTAAGACTCTTGTTATTCAGCTTCTGTGTGTTCAGTGAGCATTGATCTCTGGGATCACTGTACACGTGCATTCGGTGATCTCGACTTCTAAGTCGGGGTCCCCACAGAGCTGGTATCAGAGCCATCCTGACTGTAGGAAGCCTTAGTTAGCATGGGCGTTAGTTAGATGAGACCCCTTTTTCAAAAACCTTCTGAACCTCTCTTCTTTTCTAAACCCGAGATTTCGTCAGCTTATTAACCCCTCCTATTCCACCTTTGTAGATGGCCGCTATACCCGAAGAGCACCTGACCACTGGGTTTCCCTTGCTTCTCGAGGATAGCCTCCAGGAGTGTCAGTTCCACCGAGCAGCCATCCTCACCTACCTTGAGCAGTGGGTGAGCGACACTGAGGTGGAGTACCATGTGGAAGTGATCGTGAAGGCAAACGATCCTCCCACAAGTTGGTTCTTCGAGGGACCCCAGATGGCAACACTACCTCTCGCTGTAGAGGCTGCTGCACTCAAGGCACTAACCCGTCTCCGTGAGCTTCTTCCGGAGATGGCAGCCAAGATGACAACTCGCTTCTTACCTTACCGGAAGGAAGGTGAAGAAGAAAGTAGCGCACTAGCCCCTCCACTGAAGGAAGGACTCTCGCTTCGGTTCCAGACCTACTTCAGTCTGTGTGCCGACAGCTTGGCACAAGACTTGGCCTCGGAATCAATGAAGCTTCGAGAAGAACTTCACAAGATCAAGGCACTTCTTCGTCGAGCTCAAGAGAAGACAAATAGGATCAATAAGGAAGGAGCACCTTCTGGACAGTCCGCTATCGCATATCGAGGCAGAAGGCCCTCCGAGGATGTATCTTCCAAGAATGAAGAACCACCTCGGCGACGCCGGATGACGGCAAGGGAATACCGCAAGCTTTTCCCTGCACCGCCGACAAAGCACCGTCGTATCCAACTCCTCCACTCCCCCACACCCTCAAGTGACAAGGGGGCCCAGACAAATGAAGACAAGGAGGAAGACCCAGAAGAGCCGGAATACGCGACCGAGCATTCCGCCGCTTAGGCATTATTCGCTACTCGGATATGCCAGTTGTGACCTCTACGGTAGGATAGGTCGTGTAACCCCTATGCGCAGTCGAGTCCTTGTATGGTTCATATGAAACCATCTAGTGTTCACTTTTGATGTGTCTGGATGTATGTCATATTCTTCCTTCGGGAATGTGTAAACGACTACATCACCCATTTGGATTCTAATGAATGTGTTTGGCCTTTCGGCCCTTGCATGATTTGATTAGTGTCACACCCACCCCCTTACTAGGCACCCATCTATCTTGCTTTCCCTCTTCCAAATCATGAGACCTTTTACCGCTCCAACAGGATGCCTGTTGTAACTCGTACTGGTACCTCTACCCAGCAGCCCGAAGCCGGAGCGTCCGCTCAGCCAGAGGCAGACCGCGACCAAACCAACGACCAAGCTCCACCACCACCACCTCCTCCAAGCATGGACATGGCTCAGCTTCTCCAAGCTTTCTGAGAGGAACGCCAAGCCAACACTGCAGCTCTTCAGCTGATTGCTCAAGCTGTCACCAACAACCGCCAGCCAGCGGGGAATGGCAATGGACGTTCCACGTTGGCAGAGTTCAAGAAGCATGCACCGCCAACCTTCATCGAGACTGCTGAACCCCTGGATGTAGACGACTGGGTCCGCTCCATTGAGGACATAATGGAACTAGTCGGATGCACCGAAGACCGCGAGAAGGTGGCTTATGCAGCCCACTGCCTCGGGGGGACTGCTAGAGCTTGGTGGGATGGATTCAAGGTCATGCATGCTGAACAAGACATCACTTGGGTCAACTTCAAGGCAGAATTCCGCAAGGCCCACATTCCTTCCGGAATCATGGCTATCAAAAAGCGTGAGTTCCGAGCCCTGAAGCAAGGTAGTGGCACTGTCAAGGAGTACATGCAGAAGTTCAGTGTTCTGTCAAGGTATGCCCCTGAAGATGTCAGCACTGATGCTGCAAAAAGGGAGCGCTTCATGGAAGGCCTCAATCAGGCTCTGCAATACTCGCTTGTTGTGTGCGACTGCCCATCCTTCCCTGACCTGGTGAACAAGGCACTCATGCTTGAAGACAAGCGGCGTGCTTTGGAAGACACTCGCAAGCGCAAGTTGGTCAGTAAGGGAAGTTCCAGCAACCAGAAGCCTCGTCCGTGGCAGTCAGCCCCGGCCAAGCCAACCTATCAGCAACCAAGAGCTCCTGCACCTCGTGCCAACCCTCAGCCTCAGCAGTATGCCAACCCCAGGCCAGCTTTCAACCCCAATACCAGCGGTGGCAACAAGATCAATCCAAACCAAGTCACTTGCTTTGGATGTGGTCAGTCCGGACACATCTCAAGGGTGTGCCCCAACAAGAAGCCTGATGCCCCGCACCCCAATGCGCAGAACCAGGGACAAGGCCGCGGAATGCCACCAAGGAACCCAGCTCCTCGCAATCCACCTAACCATGGGAAGGGGCGTGTGAATCACGTCACTGCTGAAGAAGCCCAGGAAGACCCGGACGTCGTGCTGGGTACGTTCCTTGTCAACTCAGCACCTGCAACTGTCTTGTTTGATTCTGGTGCAACGCATTCATTTGTCACTCAAAGATTTGCATTAAAAAGTGGCATGACCCCTACACCCCTGAATAACCCTATGGTGGTACAAACCCCCGGAGCCGAGATGAGAGCCAAGATAGGCTGCAAAGGAGTCAGTATTACCATTAACGGAGTAGATTTCCTAGCAGACCTCATCGTCCTGAGATCGCAAGGCTTGGATGTGATCCTAGGCATGAATTGGCTCAGTAAGCACCAAGGCTTGTTAGACTGTGCCAATCGGACAGTCACTGTGACCAATGACCAAGGAGTCGAAGTCAAGTTTGCTTCCAACTCCTCTTCCACTCAAGCCGCTAAAGTCAACTGTCTGTCTGAAGTTGGGCTAGAGCAAGTACCGGTGGTATGTGAGTATCCTGATGTCTTTCCAGATGAACTACCGGGAATGCCCCCTGACCGTGACATTGAGTTCATCATCGAGCTCGTGCCCGGAGCAGGACCCATCTATAAGAAGCCTTATAGAATGGGGACGGAAGAATTAGCTGAGTTGAAGAAGCAGCTGGAAGAGCAGCTAAGGAAGGGATTTATCCGCCCAAGTGCCTCCCCTTGGGGATCTCCCGTTCTGTTTGTGGCAAAGAGGGACGGTACCATCCGCTTATGCATTGACTATCGTTCCCTGAATAAAGTTACAATCAAGAACAAATATCCACTTCCCAAGATCGAAGATCTGTTTGATCAGCTCAGCGGAGCCAAGGTGTTCTCCAAGATCGACCTCAGATTTGGGTACTACCAACTGAAGATCAGACCCCAAGATATTCCGAAGACGGCATTCGTAACCAGATATGGCCTGTACGAGTGCACGGTCATGTCCTTTGGGTTAACCAATGCCCCAGCCTACTTCATGTATCTCATGAATAAAGTCTTCATGGAATATTTGGACAAGTTCGTTGTCGTCTTCATTGATGACTTTCTTGTGTTCTCAAAGTCGGAGGAAGAACACGAGCAGCACCTGAGGATGGTCCTAGACAAGCTTCGTGAGCACCAACTGTATGCCAAATTCAGCAAGTGTGAGTTCTGGCTGCATAAAGTTGGATTCTTAGGTCATGTCTTGACCGAGGAATGATTATCTGTAGATCCCGCGAAGATCGAAGCTGTGACCCAATGGCAATCTCCAACGACCGTCAAGGAAGTCAGAAGCTTCCTCGGACTAGCGGGCTATTACCGCAAATTCGTGGAAGGATTCTCTAGCATTGCACGGCCAATGACTCAGCTCCTCAAGAAGGACAAGAAGTTCGAGTGGACGCCAAAATGCGAAGAAAGCTTCCAAGAGCTCAAGAAGAGATTGACCACCGCCCCAGTCCTGGCAACACCCGATATTCACAAGGAGTTCGTGATATATTGTGATGCCTCTCGAACCGGATTGGGAAGCGTTCTGATGCAAGAAGGCCGAGTCATAGCATACCTCTCCAGGCAGCTACGACCCCATGAGGAGAACTACGCTACTCACGATCTTGAGCTAGCGGCAGTGGTTCATGCTTTGAAGACATGGCGGCATTACCTCCTAGGGAAACGGTGTGAGATCTACACAGACCACAAAAGTCTGAAGTACATTTTCACCCAAAAGGAATTGAACATGAGGCAGCGGAGATGGTTGGAACTCATCAAAGACTATGACCTCAGTGTACAATATCACCCCGGGAAGGCTAACGTGGTGGCCGATGCCTTAAGCAGGAAGGCTTGCTCTTTGAATGCCGTTATTCAAGAAAGGCAGCCAGCCTTGTTTAAGGAACTCGAACAATTCAGTTTGGAATTGGTCACCCCTGGATTTCTGGATCATTTGGAGGTCAGACCGACCCTGATGGACGACGTCAAGAAGGCACAAGATGGACACGCAAGCATTGAAGGCATCAAGAGGAAGATGAAGCTGGGCAAGGCCCCAGGACTCTCCGAAGACGAGCACGGGATCGTTTGGTACAAAGGCCGCATCTGCGTACCAAACGACACAGAGCTGAAGAACCTGATTCTGCAAGAAGCCCACGACACTCCGTATTCCATCCACCCCGGAGGAACCAAGATGTACCAAGACTTGAAGACACGATTCTGGTGGCACGGGATGAAAAGAGAGATTGCAACCTATGTTGCAAAGTGTGATGTGTGCCAAAGGGTCAAGGCTGAATATCAGCGACCTGTTGGATTGCTTCAACCACTCAAAGTTCCTGAGTGGAAGTGGGATAAAGTCGGGATGGACTTCATCACTGGATTACCAAGGTCGAATAGAGGACATGACTCTATCTGGGTCATAGTCGATCATTTGACCAAGGTGGCCCATTTCATTCCTGTCAAGACTACCTACTCAGGCAACCAGCTGGCAACTCTCTACATCAACCGAATCGTAAGTCTTCACGGCGTTCCCAAGGAGATTGTGTCAGATCGAGGCACCCAGTTCACCTCGAGGTTCTGGGGTAGATTCCAAGAAGCCTTGGGAACCAAGTTGTCTTTCAGCACGGCTTTTCACCCGCAGACCGGAGGTCAGACAAAGCGAGTCAATCAAATTCTCGAAGATATGCTCCGAGCCTGTGTCTTGGCGTATGGAGCCAAGTGGGAAGATTGTCTCCCGTTTGTCGAGTTCTCCTATAACAACAGTTACCAGTCGAGCCTTCAGATGGCACCATTTGAGGTGTTGTACGGACGTAGATGCCGCACACCCCTCAACTGGTCAGAGACTGGAGAAGGACTAGTCTTTGGACCGGATATTCTTCGCGAAGCAGAAGAGCAAGTCCAACTAGTCAGAGAGCGATTGAAGGCAGCCAAGTCAAGGCAGAAGAGCTATGCTGACACTCGACGCCGAGACATGAGTTTCCGTGTCGGAGATCATGTGTACCTGCGGGTAACTCCTTTGAAGGGAACCAAGCGTTTCCACGTTAAGGGGAAGCTCACGCCAAGGTTCATTGGCCCTTTCAAGATCACTGACCGACGAGGAGAAGTGGCTTATCAATTGGAACTACCACCTGAGCTATCCGATGTGCACAATGTATTCCATGTGTCACAACTCCGGAAATGTCTCCAAGTTCCAGGCAAGCCTAATCTCTACAAGGATGTTGATCACCAAGCCATTGATCTGCAGCCTGATTTGACCTACCGCGAGAAGCCCATTCGTATTCTGGACGAAGCAGAACGATGGACGCGAAGCCGTACCATCAAGTACTTCAAGGTCCAGTGGAGCAACCACACCGAAGCAGAAGCAACCTGGGAGCGAGAAGACTATCTTAGATCCGAGTTCCCCGATCTCTTTTAAGACCGAGTTTAGGAATCTCGGGGACGAGATTCTTGTAAGGGGGGTAGGTCTGTCACACCCTGCATTTTGTAACATGTTATTTTTGAAGCATGAAAATTTGGACCAGCAAATTTTTTTGGCATCATTTGGCTTTTATTTGAATTGAGTTTTTCTTCTTATGCTTTTTCTTGTGCTCATTAAAGTCAACTATGACCTCTTATAGAATTCATCTCCATACCCAAAACTTCTGCCCAATGATCATGCCAAGTGTTATATAGCAGTATAGTATTTTCTTACAAAATTAATTTGGCCAAAAAGTATTTTATAAATTTAGTTTTCCAAAAACCCCTGAATTGAGATTTGCACTGCAAGTGCTTGATTTAGGGTGAGAACGTTATTTCAAAAAGTACATTTGAAACCTAGTAGTCATAGGACTCCCAGAAACCCCAAAAGTATAATTTTAAAAGCTATTTTCCTATTTTATTTAAAAGCTTTTTCTTAAGGCCAGAAATGGTCTTTAATAGGGAAAAATTATTTAATTATTTCAAAAATATTTGCCAAAATTCAGGGAGACTCAGAGGACATATATTGTCCATATATAAGAGTTTCAACACTTGGTCATGTTCAAAATAAGGGGCTAATCCCTCTAAAACCCTTTCTGGATATTTCAAGCTTTTGAAATATTTACAAAGGAAATATTCTCCAAAAATTCCAGGGAAATTCTATCATGTCATATATGACATATTTGATGATCTTGCCAAGTCCCATGCCTTGGGAAGCAAGAAAACATCATCTAATCCCCTTAAAACCATTATGTCCATATTTGAAGTTTGAGCAACTTTACATTGCCAAACTTGTCCAAATGCTCTCAAACTTGGTGCACATGCTAGAAATGCCTAATAAGGCATCTAGACCAAATGGCACAAGATTTGGAATAGAGCAACTTGATCTGATCACCCCAAAACCCTTTCTGTTCAAATGCAAATTTGAACAACTTTACATTACCAACTTTTTACCTGGAGCTTCAAACCTTGTGGGCATGATCAATACCCCAAATGATGATGCTACACCAAGTGGTGCATCAAGGGGAGATGATTAGCTTGACTCAATCAAGATGAAGTTGTTTCTGTTGATTCCTAGGGTTCACCAAAGTTACATTGGCTAGTTTCTTCAAATGAGCCCAAATTTGGTGAAGCACCCTATTTTCACATGTTATTCAATCCTGTTAAGTGCCATGTCAAGTGGAGGTCATTTGCTTGACCAAACACTGATCAAACACCTTCTGCAGATTTACTAAAACCCCCATCTTGATCACTTTTACTCTTCTCCATGGCCTCAACTTTATACCACATGTTCATTCAGTTACTAGCCACCCCCAGTAACTTCCCCAGCACCCCAGCTCCATGATTGAGGGGTAAGAACCCTAGTTTACCCTGCTGGACAGCAAATTTTCACCAAGTCACCAGCATCCTCTCTCTCTCTCTCAGCACCTCCAGGGCATCCAAGGCCACAGGCCATTTCTTTACTCCTCCCTCAACCTTCTAGACACTCTTGGGCATGTTGGACTTGACCAGAACGGCGAGGGCATGAAGGTGCCAGCCATTCGGGCGCTCTGGAGCACGCTACAGTGCGCCCACGCACTGTAGCTCCAGCCAATCGCCGGCCCCCGACAGCCTCGGGCCTCTCCCTCGCGCCAGTCGATGCTCCTCGACGTCCGCGACCACCCCGGCGCTGTCCCCCCTCCTCCTGCGCCCTCCAGTGACCATCGCCGCACGCGCGCTGGCCGCCCGCAACGGCCACTCCTCGGGCTCGCACGCGCGCGTCGACTGGAAGGTTCCCCCGCTCCTCCTCTCACCTCAGCTGGACGTGGAGCTCGTCCAGCAACACCATGGACTCATTCCCATCGCTTCCCGTGCGCTGTAGCATCGAGCCGGAGCTCGCCGGCGCACTAGACCACGGGGCTCCGCCGTCCCCCTATAAATAGGACCCCCGGGCCTCTCCAACGGCATCAGCAGCTCCACCACACCTCACTGAGTCCTCCAGCACCACCCATTCCTCCCCAGGAAGCCCCAGTGCTCGGGATCGACCGGAGCTCCGCCGCGTCGGGCCGCCGGTGATCTCGCAATACGGGCCTCCCCTGCCCTTCTTTTTGCCTGATCTAGAACCACCGTGCACCACTGACCTTTTCCCCTCTGTTTCCCCCTCCTGTTGCAGTCGGAAACGACCAGAGCAACGACCTCCCGACGACCCTCCGCCGTCCCACCTCGCGGCCGGCGAACCTGACCTCCCCGGCGTGCCGCACCACCTCCACTACATCCGCCACTTGACGCTGGACCCATCCCTGCCCTCCGTTGCCGTCGCCGTGGCCGGAAACCTCGCCGGTGAGCTCGTCGTCGTCGTGGCCGTGAGGTTGGAGATGACAGGCGGGCCCCGCCTATCATCCCCACACCTCTCTCCCCCTCCTCTCAGCCACTGACCGCCGGGCCCCGCTCGTCAGGTTTAAAAAACCTGACGTGCGCGCGCAGGCACCCGTGCGGCTGGGCTGGTCCGCCCTGGGCCGTGCACTGTGGCCTCTCTGGCCCAGTTGCACATGGCACTTTCTCTTTTTCTTTTCTGTAATTGTTTTAAACATTTTTACAGAAATGAATAATGGTCCAAATAAAATAATTCCAACTCCTAAATTCTTGTAATATTCCAACCTATTTAATGGTACCACTTTCACTCACATCTATGAAACTTTTCTGTACTGTTCAAATTTAAATTCAAATTTGGGCAGTAAAACTCCTGTTCTAAAATCAATAGATTCCCTTCTGTTACTCCAAAACTCCAACTAAGAATTTTCCCCATCTTAGAAATTCCTCTAGTATTTAACAAAAATAAGTTGACATTTTTCTGAGCACTTTGATTTTTCTGTTTTATTTGTGGTCTTATTTTCCCGTGGTTATTATGCGACGTATAGATCCCGTATTTGACGAAGTTGCTGAAGAAGGAGAAGGAGAAGGATTTGAAGACTTTGAAGACCAAGCCAATCCAGGCAAGCAGCCCCTTGACCATGATACGCTTGTTCTTCGGAACCCGTTTATTTCCGATGCAAGATGTTAGGGTTACGATGGTGACCTAGTTGATTCCACCACATGATGCATGCCTTGATCTTGATCTTGCTATGTGCTAGATGACATGCATATGGCTAGTAGTAATGAATAGTAATGCATGTCTGACATGAACCTTCGTGGTTGAAGTTTTTGCATAAAACCCCGTCTGGTGCCATTCATGCCCGAGGGAGATGATGAGTTGGGTAATCACTTGATGACGAAGTGGTATACCGAGACAAGTGTGTGTGTTTCTCAAACGGATTGGTTTAAGTTGCGACCGTTATTCCAACCATACATGTGCAACCACACTACCCCTTATGGGATGGGGCTTTATTGATTACTTAGGTCGATACTAGCATGGTGCCCGCATTACTAGTGACGGGAAGACTTGAGGTCTTTCCCGGGACGGGGTCGTGCGTGCATAGACGACCATGACTGTTTTCACAGGGCACCGGACACACCGTTGGTCCCTTCGGGTACGCGTGACATTGAAATTAGGGCAAGTCCCGTAATCTATTGTTTGTACCCGAGGGCCGTGTACCAACGAGTGGACTCTATGTTAGTGTCGTCTAAGGAAAGGTAATGACCGGGTGCTTACCCCGGGTACTTGAGGTACCGCGGGTCGTGGATGACACGGAAGTTCCCCGGATCTTGTGGGTAAAGTGTACAACCTCTGCAGAGTGTAAAACTATTCGAATAGCCGTGTCCACGGTCAAGGACAGTTGGGTAACCGCTCTTGGGCTACGTCCAATGTTTGTGAAACCATGTGTGTGTATGTGAGTCAAGGTGGTGACTTGACTCGACGAGTTGAAACATATCCAGGTTGATATCGGTAACCTGCCTTCGAGGTTACGCGAGTTTACTGATGCATAAACTTGATAGTAGAATATTTATTCTAGCCCTTTGCTAGATTGTTCATTATTGTTCAATTGCATTGTTACTTTGAACCGCATCATGGGTTGCTTGCGAGTACATTCAAAGTACTCATTGGCTTGCCACTGGTTATTTAATTGGCCAGGCATGGAAGAACAGGAATATGAGGAAGAGTTCTTTGGAGACGAACATGCGAACTAGGACGCTATCCCAGTCAGAATGCCTGTAGGGTTAAGGCAGATGGCATGGGTTCTACCCGTTATCGAAGACTTCCGCTATTTAAGTTATTTGCTATTCAGCCCTTGAGGCTCTATCTATGTAAGACTTGGCCATAATGGCCATAATTCGTGTAAGACTATTTGTGTGGATGTAAGACTCTTGTTATTCAGCTTCTGTGTGTTCAGTGAGCATTGATCTCTGGGATCACTGTACACGTGCATTCGGTGATCTCGACTTCTAAGTCGGGGTCCCCACATTCATCCGATGAGATCATCGTGGAACATGTGGGAGCCAACATGGGTATCCAGATCCTGCTGTTGGTTATTGGCCGGAGAGTTGTCTCGGTCATGTCTGCATGGTTCCCGAACCCGTAGGGTCTACGCACTTAAGGTTCGATGACGCTAGGGTTATAGGGAATAGATATGCGTGGTTACCGAATGTTGTTCGGAGTCCCGGATGAGATCACGGACATCATGAGGAGTTCCGGAATGGTTCGGAGGTAAAGATTCATATATGGGAAGTCCCGTTTTGGTCACCGGAAAAGTTTCGGGCGCTATCGGTAGCGTACCGGGACCATCGAGAGGGTCCCGGGGGTCCATCGGGTGGGGCCACCGGCCCCAGAGGGCTGCGTGGGCCAAGTGTGGGAGGAGACCAGCCCCAGGTGGGCTGGTGCGCCCCCCCCACCAGGGCCCAAGGCAAAGAGAGAAGGGAAGGAGGGGAAACCCTAGGCTCAGATGGGCCTAAGGCCCACCTAGTGGTGCGCCCCCCTCTCTCCCCCTTGGCCGCCCCCTAGATGGGATCTAGGGCTGGCCGCCACCCCTAGGGGTGGAAACCTAGTTGGGGGCGCAGCCCCTCCCTTCCCCCTATATATAGTGGGGGTTTGGGGCTGCCATACACACGAGAACTTCTCCCTCTTGGCGCAGCCCTACCCCTCTCCCCCCTCGTCTCTTGCGGTGCTTGGCGAAGCCTGCTGGAGTGCCACGCTCCTCCATCACCACCATGCTGGCGTGCTGCTGCTGGATGGAGTCTTCCCCAACCTCTCCCTCTCTCCTTGCTGGATCAAAGCGTGGGAGACGTCACCGGGCTGCACGTGTGTTAAACGCGGAGGCGCCGTTGTTCGGCGCTTAGATCGGAATCAACCGTGATCTGAATCGCTACGAGTACGACTCCTTCATCTGCGTTCTTGCAACGCTTCCGCATCGCGATCTACAAGGGTATGTAGATGCACTCCCCTCTCCCTCGTTGCTAGATTACTCCATAGATTTATCTTGGTGATACGTAGAATTTTTTTGTTTTCTGCTACGATCCCCAACATCTGGCGTACCGCAAAACAGAGGAAACAGACTTGTTTTGGAGTGCTACGGTCAAAACGGGGGTCCTGTTCATCGGGAGGGGTGTGTCGTACCGCAAAACGAGACTCCACGGGATATTGTTCATCTCCACCATCGAACCCCTCTAGCCTCCACTGGCTACTGTTCATCCACCGTCGACCTCCTCCAGCCTCCACATGCGACTGTTCATCCACGGCTCCTGTTCATCCAGCCTCCACCGCGCGCTACTCCACCGGCTACTGTTCAACCAGCCCTCTCCACGGGCTACTGTTCATCCAGCCCTCCACCGTCTACTGTTCATCCAGCCCTCCACGGTGTGGACCTATTCATCCAGCTCTCCACGGGGTCCTGTTCATCCAGCCCCAAACGGCTCGATCGATCGGGGTCCTGTTCATCCAGAGGCAACACCACGGGGTACTGTTCATCCACCCCCACC
>LR738712.1:25530246-25554541 GCA_902687465.1 Secale cereale
CAGCAACGCTCACTGTTCATCTAGAGGCAGCATCGATCGGCTTCAGTTATCAGCAGTAGCGAAGGAATCACTCGATCGGGTTCAGTTAACAGCCATCGATCGATCGCTCGGGTTCAGTAACGCGTAGCTTGCAGTGCAATCGCTTGGGTTCAGTTAGAGCCCAACACCTCGCTCGGGTTCAGTTAGAGCCCAACGCCTCGCATCCACGCGCATGCGTGTACGAGAGAAACACGCATCGCTCGGCCCCGACCACCCACCGTTACCGGGAACACCTCGATATTTTCCTCGCCCTCTCTTCGACCATGGTTTTTTCCGTCATGGACGGCCCAAAGAATGACATGCAGCTGCGTCTCCGGCCCGCCCAGGACGAAAAGCCCATTTTCTGTCATGATTTTTTGTCATAGAAGTAGGACCCCACCACATCTATGATTTTATCGGGTTTTGTTACAATTATCGTCATAGAAGTGTCATAAGTATGACAGAAAAAAAATTCGTTCAGCCCAAAATGTCACGGATATGTCTTTTTTTTGTAGTGACCTAAGGAGAAGGAGGGCGACGGCGAAAACGATCCCTTAGAGGACAAGCATGTCGAAGAACCTCCTAAACATCGGCATCCAAAGCGCCGATCCAAATCCCGTAAGGGAAAAGATAGCAGCATTGTCACTAACGACAGTGATATTCCGGAACAAGCCAAAGACCCCGCAGACCCAGCGATGGAGCAGGGGGAGCGAGAGGACGGCGAACAGAGTCTGAAGCCGCTGTCTGATGACATCGACGCCAAAGACATTAATTACGAACCTATCTCCGAAGAAGAAGTGAGCCTGGGCGACGATGAATACATTGTCCGAGAAGAACCCTCAGAACAAAAACGCTTCCATCGGAGGCTTCACCGCAAGGAGCCTGAAAAGCAGCAGAGACGGCTTCGAGCCACACAGGATACGCTCAACGATAGATGGAACAAAGTACTAGATGCCGAGAAGAAACATGGCTATAACGACCAAACCAAAGGCTATCCTAAGCGTAAATTGCTGCCTGAATTCGACGACGAGGCCGCTGCGCCTATACCATCGAAGAATAACACCGCCGATAAGCCGGACCGACCACCTCACGGACGGGACAGAGTTGCTAGCAACAGCGTACACAAACCCGCACCACCACCTCGTAAAGGAAAGGAGGATGCGGCTCAAGTCCGGAATCGCGATCTGCATGAGGACCTGAAAAAAAAGCTAGCAAGACCAGGCCTATCTACGGACCTAGGGACCGGGCTCCCGCACGGGACGACGACTATCAAGCCAATCGCGCCGGTAATATACCAGTTCGGGGTCAATACCAAACACCACAACCATCAGACATACGCCATGATATAGCAAAATACAGAGGCGCCGCACACCCTCTGTGCTTCACCGACGAGGTGCTGGATCATGATTTTCCATAAGGGTTTAAACCCGTAAACATCGAAGCATGCAATGGAACGACAAATCCTGCCATTTGGATATAAGACTTTATTCTTCACATCCACATGGCTCGAGGAGATGATCTCGACGCCATTAAATATCTACCCCTTAAGCTGAAAGGACCAGCTCAGCACTGGCTAAACAGCCTCCCAGAGAACTCCATTGGGAGTTGGGAAGAACTTGAGGATGCTTTTCGGGCCAATTTTCAAGGGACCTATGTCCTGCCCCCAGATGCTGACGATCTAAGTCACATCATCCAACAACCCGGGGGGGTCAGCTCGCAAGCTTTGGAATCGGTTTCTCACTAAGAAGAACCAAATCGTCGATTGTCCGGACGCTGAAGCCTTAGCGGCCTTCAAGCATAGTGTCCGGGACGAATGGCTAGCCAGACACCTTGGGCAAGAAAATACGAGGACAATGGGAGCCCTAACTACAATCATGACCTGCTTTTGCATGGGTGAGGATAGCTGGTTAGCTCGTAGCAGCACCAGCGACCCTAGAACATCTGAAGCCAGGGACGGCAATGGAAAGCCACGACGTAACAAAAACAAACGTCGAAACAATGCTGGAAGCCTAGATGATACAGCGGTAAACGCCGGATTCAGCGGCTCCAGACCCGGTCAACGGAAGAAGCCATTTAAAGGCAACAAAGATGTTCCATCTAGTCTGGACAAAATATTAGATAGGCCCTGCCAAATCCATGGCACCCTAGAGAAACCTGCAAACCATACCAACCGTAATTGTTGGGTCTTGAAGCAGGCCGGCAAGCTCAATGCCGAACACAAGGGGAAGGAGCCTCAGAGCGAAGACGAGGACGAACCTCGCCAGCCGAATACAGGGGGACATAAGAAATTTCCAACGGAGGTTAAAACAGGGAACATGATATATGCCACTCATATCCCAAAGAGGGAGCGCAAGTGCGCACTCCGAGATGTCTACGCCGTTGAGCCTGTTGCCCCCAAATTCAACCCATTGTCGGCCTGTCCAATCACTTTCGATTGCAGGGATCATACAACTAGTATTCGTCATGGGGGTTCGGCTGCCCTAGTGCTCGACCCAATAATCGATGGATACCATCTCACCCGAGTCCTCATGGACGACGACAGGAGTCTTAATCTGATATATCAGGACACTGCCCGCAAGATGGGGATAGACCCATCAAGAATCAAGCCAAGCAACACAACCTTTAAAGGAGTGATACCGGGCGTAGAAGCCCGCTGCACGGGCTCTTTAACATTGGAGGTCGTATTCGGCTCTCCTGATAACTTTTGAAGCGAAGAGTTAATCTTCGACATAGCTCCATTCCGAAGTGCCTATCACGCTCTACTCGGCAGAACGGCCTTCGCCCGCTTTAATGCAGTCCTGCATTATGCTTATCTAAAGCTTAAAATGCCTGGACCACGTGGCGTCATCACGGTCAATGGAAATATGGAGCGCTCTCTCCTTACAGAGGAGGACACTGTGGCCTTAGCAGCCGGAGTCCAAAACAGCCTATTCAAGCCAGATAATCTGTCGGCCGCGGACATAACTAAACGTGTCCGGCACACGCCTCAGTGCGGCAGCTCAGATGAACCTGAGCTAGATTAGCAGCTACGCCCCCATCGACTGCCCCATAAGGTGATAGCACATGTACCTCGAGTGCATAATTATGCGTTAAAAATCCCTTGGGCGGCGCTGGGGGCACACTGCATATAGTCCATAGTTCGGCTTCACCCTATTCGGACTCTGAACTTATCTTTTTAGGTTCATTAAACGAACCAGTCTTGTCATGGCCACACTGGATTTCTTTTTCTTTTCCAGATTTCTTTTTCTTTTCACAGACGGCCATCATACTCCCACCCCTTCAAGGACACACTATAGAGAAGGAAACGACGCACACGTGCAGCAGGGACCCGAGCCAAGGTTTCTTTCTAGATTAAGACCCTGTGTAAACCTTTTTCTCTTTCTTATTATACACTTTTCTGGCATGTAAAATGTCCAAGAAGGTTATCGGCATTATCTGTAAGCTTACGGCTCGCCATGCTATAAAGGGATATTAATAGAGCAACTTGATTCGCATTATGTTTAGAGTTTTATTCACTCACCATAAATGTTCTCTCCGCATATCAGATTGCCACATGTGCCTTGTCAATAAGGGTTCATTACCAGGGGCTGTATGCAACCCGGTATATGTCGAAAAGACCGAACACCTATAGGGAGTGTTCGGCGTCCTGGATGTTTGCCTTATATGCATCAATTCCGAATCATGTCTTCGGTCAATAGTTGGGTTGCCCGGCTCCTATGCTTACCCCTACGTTCCCGATTGTTCGGCTAGGGTGTAAAGGGAGAACTACTGCGATTGTACTTCTGGATCGTCCGGTCAAGTACCTCAGTAGAGAAAGCCGAAAACTGACTGTCATGGTAGGCGAGAACCTGGTCCGCAATCCGGTGACTTAGTTTTATTCTACGATCGATAGAGATCTACCCTGTGTTATACGAAGGGTTGGTTTTTTCGCCCAGCCAAAGTGCAGTTGGATACCTTAAGTAAGGAATATCATATCACCGCAATGTCAAACTCCTACGACTAAGTGAAAGCAATAACGCCGCATAGTCTGATTGCCTGGTTCGCTATGCATACACCTCCTATACGGACCAAGACGTTGGATAAAGAGTGTACATGCATATGACCGAACACCCCAGTACTATGTACATGGGGGCTGAAGCCGACGACTGGAAACTTTAAGATTTACATAAACAGTCACACAGGATGTAAAAGACGCTAATATTATAATGGCGCAAAAGTTATATACATCGGATTCATAAGCGTAAGTCTTTACATCTGGATACAATTACTAGAAGATAATGTCCTTCGAGCACTGGCCTGCTACAAGGCGGGCGCCTTCTATGACTTCCTCGAAGTACTTCTCCGGCTTGCGGTGCTCCTTGCCTGCGGGCGGCCCAGCGGTGGCTATATGCTCCGCCCTCATCTTCGCCCAGTGCATTTTCACACAAACGAAGGCCATCCGAGCACCTTCTATGCAGGCCGAACGCGTCAACGCGTCGACCCACGGACTCGCCTCGACGAGCCGCTTCACCAAACCGAAGTAGCTACTTGGGATTGGATCAGCGGGCCATAGCCGGACTATCAAGTCCTTCATGGCCGAAACCGCCATGTTGTGCAGCTCGACCAGCTGCTTCATCTGGTAGTTGAGGGGCACCGTATGTTTTGGCGCATAGAACTGCGACCAAAACAACTTCTCCGTGTCGTTCCCCTCCTGGGCTAGGAAGTACTGGGCAGCGCCAGCACTGTTCCTCGGAAGATCAGCAAACACGCCTGGAGAACTCCATAACCGTGTCAGCCCAAGATACTTCTGCCCTTTGAAGATGCTCTGTAGGAGAAATGTCTTACCGGATGCTATCTGTCGCGCCTGCTTGATTTCCTCACAGGCGTTGCGCGCCTCGCCTCACGCATCCTGGGCAGTCTTCACTGCCACAGTAAGCTCGGATGCCTGTTCTAAAGCCTTCTTTTCCAATGCCTCACATTTCAGAATGTCATCATTGAGCTTGACCTCGACTTGGTGCTTCTCGCACTCGGCATTTTCGGCCTCTAGTTCGGCAACCGCCTTATCAACGATAACCTTGCTCACCTCGGCCTCCTTCTTGGCCTTCGCGAGCTCGCCCTTGAGGGCCTCGAGCTCAGTGTCGCCAACTGTGTAATACAGAATATTATAAAAGAGTTTATACCCATACTCAATTCATATTGTTAGCCTTCTTGACATTTTAATTGCTTAAATCCGCATACCTTGCGTCTCATCTAAACGCTGGTTGACGCGGTCGAGGTCGGCGTTGGCCAACATGAGCTTCCGGTTTAGTTCGGCAACCTCAGCATCTCGAGCAGTTGCCGTAACTAATGAAGCATGTTCAAATATAACAAAAACATACAGTTCAGCCCTCGAATATGCTACACTATGGATACTTCGTCCGATTCTGTTCAGAATCACACAAAGCGTCAGGGGCTATTGGCTATATATATGTGTATTTAAAACAAATAAAGTTCCATAAAGAACATTACATTGCTTACCTCAAAGCCCGTTAACAGGCTGTTGAAGGCTTCATTCAGTCCACCCTTGACGGACTGAATCTTTTTCATCACCGCAACCATCACAGTGCGGTGCTCTTACACGATGGAAGCACTTTATAGTGCTCCCTCTATAGAATTTGGCCCCTCCGGATTGACTCCGGGTGCCGTCGTATCCGCCCCCGCCTAGGGGTCTGGTCTTCGGACCCCGGAGCCGCACTAGGCTCCGGGTCAATGTTTGGGAGGGCCCCGGATTGTTCGGGCCCCCCGTCTCCAGTCTCCATGGGGGTTGTTTCCCCATGGCCAGCGGCGGCCGAGGTATTACCCCTGGTCTCCCCGTCACCTGCCCCGCCCTCATCTCCTTGGGCGGAGGACACCCGCCGGGAGGACACTTCAGGGTCCCCGCCGATCATGGGCGATGGAGCTCGGACCAGCGGGTCACTCTCCGTCTCTCCAGGCGCTAGAGAGTTCCCCTCCAATAAGGAGGCGTTGGGATGTCCTCCGGGAGGGTTGTAGATCAGCAGGTTAGAAATACCAAGTAAGCATAAAAATGCTAAACAAATAAAGGTGCAGTAGTTAATTCGGACAAACGGGGTTTCTCCCTGGGATTCACCACGAAGCTATGTTCGGACAAATCCGAACTAGTTGCGAGGCTTAGCTTCCTCCGGGGTGCGGTCGTGCCTGCATCAACAGGGGCCGCCCTCTTCTCCCCCCTGCCTTGCGCAGGGGGCTCTTCCTCTTTTTCCTCTTCTTCTTCCTCCTCCTCATCATCTTCCTCCGCCTCTTCAGAGGAGAGAATGTTGACCTCCTCGGACTTCTTGTCCGCAGGGCGGGGGCTGTCTCCGGCCCCCTTGCCCTTCTTCTTGGGCTTCTTAACCGGTGCCTTGTACGGCGTAGGGAGCAGCATCGCCGTTAGTCGAGGCGATTATGGATCTTCGGCCAAAGGCGCCGGACACTTGATCCGGGTCGCCTTCTTCGTCCAGCCCTGTATATCACGCAAAAACTCCAATTCATGTTATCATTGAATAAGAATGGGGATATATGTTCGGCAAGGTTTTCTATTACCTCCGGGGCGGAGACTGCAGTGCTATAGCCCGCGTCCTCAGTTTTTGTCGGCCACTCCTTCTGGCTCTTGAAGATATGCTTCCGGATCTCTTTGTGCGTAAAGCCGAAGAGATGCTTCAGTGGCTTATCTCCTGCCGGATCTGAAGGAAATATGCCCTAGAGGCAATAATAAAGTTATTATTTATTTCCTTATATCATGATAAATGTTTATTATTCATGCTAGAATTGTATTAACCGGAAACTTAATACATGTGTGAATACATAGACAAAACAGAGTGTCCCTAGTATGCCTCTACTAGACTAGCTCATTGATCAAAGATGGTTATGTTTCCTAGCCATAGACATGAGTTGTCATTTGATCAACGGGGTCACATCATTAGGAGAATGATCTGATGGACAAGACCCATCCGTTAGCTTAGCACTATGATCGTTTAAGTTTTACTGCTATTGCTTTCTTCATGACTTATACATGTTCCTATGACTATGAGATTATGCAACTCCCGATTACCGGAGGAACACTTTGTGTGCTACCAAACGTCACAACGTAACTGGGTGATTATAAAGGTACTCTACAGGTGTCTCCGAAGGTACTTGTTGGGTTGGCGTATTTCGAGATTAGGATTTGTCACTCCGATTGTCGGAGAGGTATCTCTGGGCCCACTCGGTAATGCACATCACTATAAGCCTTGCAAGCATTGCAGCTAATGAGTTAGTTGTGGGATGATGTATTACGGAACGAGTAAAGAGACTTGTTGGTAACGAGATTGAACTAGGTATTGAGATACCGACGATCGAATCTCGGGCATGTAACATACCGATGACAAAGGGAACAATGTATGTTGTTATGCGGTTTGACCGATAAAGATCTTCGTAGAATATGTGGGAGCCAATATGAGCATCCAGGTTCCGCTATTGGTTATTGACCAGAGACGTGTCTCGGTCATGTCTACATAGTTCTCGAACCCGTAGGGTCCGCACGCTTAAGGTTTCGATGATAGTTTTATTATGAGTTTATGAGTTTTGATGTACCGAAGGAGTTCGGAGTCCCGGATGAGATCGGGGACATGACGAGGAGTCTCAAAAAGGTCGAGACGTAAAAATCGATATATTGGACGACTATATTCGGACATCGGAAAGGTTCCGAGTGATTCGGGTATTTTCGGAGTACCGGGGAGTTACGGGAATAGAGGAGAGAGGCCAAAAGGAAGGAGGCGTGCACCCCCCTTCTGGTCCGAATTGGACAAGGGGTGCAGCCCCCTTTTCCTTCTCCCTCTTCCCCTCTTGCCTTCTCTCCTACTCCGGAAAGGAAAGGGGAATCCTACTAGGACTTGGGAGTCCTAGTAGGACTCCCCACACTTGGTGCGCCCCCTCTAGGGCCGGCCTCTCCCTCCCTCCTTTATATACGGGGGCAGGGGGGCACCTCTAGACACAACAATTGATCTCTTGATCTCTTAGCCGTGTGCGGTGCCCCCCTCCACCATAGTTCTCCTCGATAAATATTGTAGCGGTGCTTAGGCGAAGCCCTGCGACGGTAGAACATCAAGATCGTCACCACGCCGTCGTGCTGACAGAACTCTCCCTCGACACTCGGCTGGATCGGAGTTCGAGGGACGTCATCGAGCTGAACGTGTGCTAGAACTCGGAGGTGCCGTAGTTTCGGTGCTTGATCGGTCGGGCCGTGAAGACGTACGACTACATCAACCGCGTTGTTCTAACGCTTCCGCTTTCGGTCTACGAGGGTACGTAGACTCACTCTCCCCTCTCGTTGATATGCATCTGGTAGATAGATCTTGCGTGATCGTAGGAAAATTTTAAAATACTACGTTCCCCAACAGTGGCATCATGAGCCAGGTCTATGCGTAGATGATATGCACGAGTAGAACACAAGTGAGTTGTGGACGATACTAGTCATACTGCTTACCAGCATGTCATACTTTGATTCGGCGGTATTGTTGGATGAAGCGGCCCGGACCGACATTACGCGTACGCTTACGCGAGACTGGTTTCACCGTTATGAGCACTCGTTATTTAAAGGTGACTGGCGGGTGTCAGTCTCTCTCACTTTAGCTGAATCAAGTGTGGCTACGCCCGGTCCTTGTGAAGGTTAAAACAGCACATACTTGACAAAATATCGTTGTGGTTTTGTATGCGTAGGTAAGAACGGTTCTTGCTAAGCCCGTAGCAGCCACGTAAAACTTGCAACAACAAAGTAGAGGACGTCTAACTTGTTTTTGCAGGGCATGTTGTGATGTGATATGGTCAAGACATGATGAGTTATACGGTTTTGTATGAAATGATCATGTTTTGTAAAGTTATCGGCAACTGGCAGGAGCCATATGGTTGTCGCTTTATTGTATGAAATGCAATCGCCATGTAATTGCTTTACTTTATCACTAAGCGGTGGCGATAGTCGTAGAAGCAATAGTTGGCGAGACGACAACGATGCTACGATGGAGATCAAGGTGTCGCGCCGGTGACGAAGGTGATCATGACGGTGCTTTGGAGATGGAGATCAAAAGCACAAGATGATGATGGCCATATCATGTCACATATTTTGATTGCATGTGATGTTTATCTTATTATGCTTATTATTTTGCTTAGTTCGAGGGTAGCATTATAAGATGATCCCTTACTAAATTTCAAGGTATAAGTGTTCTCCCTGAGTATGCACCGTTGCGAAAGTTCGTCGTGCCGAGACACCACGTGATGATCGGGTGTGATAAGCTCTACGTTCAAATACAACGGGTGTAAGCCAGTTTTGCACACGCAGAATACTCGGGTTAAACTTGACGAGCCTAGCATATGCAGATATGGCCTCGAAACACTGGAGACCGAAAGGTCGAGCGTGAATCATATAGTAGATATGATCAACATAAGATGTTCACCATTGAAACTACTCCATCTCACGTGATGATCGGACATGGTTTAGTTGATTTGGATCACGTGATCATTTAGATGACTAGAGGGATGTCTATCTAAGTGGGAGTTCTTAAGTAATATGATTAAATTGAACTTCAATTTATCATGAACTTAGTCCTCGTAGTATTAGCATATCTATGTTGTAGATCAATAGCTCGCGATGTTGCTCCCCGTTTATTTTTTATATGTTCCTAGAGAAAACTAAGTTGAAAGATGTTAGTAGCAATGATGCGGAATTGTTCCGTGATCTGAGGATTATCCTCATTGCTGCACAGAGAATTATGTCCTTGATGCACCGCTAGGTGACATACCTATTGCAGGAGCAGATGTAAACGTTATGAACGTTTTGACAAAAGCTCGGTATGATGACTACTTGATAGTTTAAGTGCACCATGCTTTATGGCTTAGAACCGGGACTTCAAAAACGTTTTGAACGCCACGGAGCATATAAGATGTTCCAAGAGTTGAAATTAGTATTTCATACTCATGCCCGTGTCGAGAGGTATAAGACTTCTGACAGTACTTTGCCTACAAGATGGAGGAGAATAGCTCAACCAGTGAGCATGTGCTCAGATTGTCTGGGTACTACAATTACTTGAATCAAGTGGGAGTTAATCTTCCAGATAAGATAGTAATTGACAAAGTTCTCTAGTCACTATCACCAAGTTAGTAGAACTTCGTGATGAACTATAATATGCAAGGGATGACGAAAGGAATTCCCGAGCTCTTCGCAATGCTGAAGTCGGCGAAGGTAGAAATCATGAAAAAACATCAAGTGTAGATGGTTAACAAGACCACTTGTTTCAAGTAAAGGGCAAAGGGATAGAAGGGGAACTTCAAGAAGAATGACAAGTAAGTTGTCACTCCCGTGAAGAAACCCAAAGCTAAAACTCAAGCCTGAAACTAAGTGCTTCTACTGCAAAGGAAATGGTCACTGGAAGTGGAGCTGCCCTAGATACTTGGCGGATAAGAAGGATGGCAAAGTGAACAAAGGTATATTTTGATATACAGATTATTGATGTGTACTTTACTAGTGTTCATAGCAACCCCTGGGTATTTGATACCGGTTCAGTTGCTAATATTAGTAACTCGAAACGAGAATTGCAGAATGAACAGAGACTAGTTAAAGGTGAAGTGACGATGTGTGTTGGAAGTGGTTCCAAGATTGATATGATCATCATCGCACACTCCCTATACTTTCGGGATTAGTGTAAAACCTAAATAAATGTTATTTGGTATTTGCGTTGAGCATGAATATGATTTGATCATATTTGTTGCAATACGGTTATTCATTTAAAGTCATAGAATAATTGTTATTCTGTTTACATGAATAAAACCTTCGATGGTCATACACCCAATGAAAATAGTTTGTTGGATCTCGATCGTGGTGATACACATATTCATAATATTGAAGCCAAAAGATGCAAGGTTAATAATGATAGTGCAACTTATTTGTGGCACTGCTGTTTAGGTCATAATGGTGTAAAGCGCATGAAGAAACTCCATAGTGATGGACTTTTGGAATCACTTGATTATGAATCACTTGGTGCTTGCGAACCATGCCTCATGGGCAAGATGACTAAAACTCCGTTCTCCGGAACAATGGAGCGAGCAACAGATTTGTTGGAGATCATACATACAGATGTATGTGGACCAATGAGTGTTGAAGCTCGCGGCAGGTATCGTTATTTTCTGACCTTCACTGATGATTTGAGCAGTTATGGGTATATCTACTTAATGAAGCACAAGTCTAAAACATTTGAAAAGTTCAAAGAATTTCAGAGTGAAGTGGAGAATCATCGTAACAAGAAAATAAGAGTTTCTACGATATGATCGTAGAGGTAAAATATTTGAGTTAGCGAGTTTGGCCTTCAGTAAAAACAATGTGAAATAGTTTCACTACTCACGCCACCTGGAACACCATAGTGTAATGGTGTGTTCGAACGTCATAACCGTACTTTATTAGATATGGTGCGATCGATGATGTCTCTTACCGATCTACCACTATCGCTTTTGGGGTTATGCATTAGAGACAGATACATTCACGTTAAATAGGGAACCATCTAAATCCGTGGAGATGACACCGTATGAACTGTGGTTTGACGAGAAACCTAAGCTGTCATTTCTTTAAGTTTGGGACTGCGATGCTTATGTGAAAAAGTTTCAACATGATAAGCTCGAACCCAAATCGGAGAAGTAAATCTTCATAGGATACCCAAAAGAAACTGTTGGGTACACCTTCTATCACAGATCCGAAGGCAAGGTCTTTGTTGCTAAGAGTGGATCCTTTCTAGAGAAGGAGTTTCTCTCGAAAGAAGTGAGTGGGAGGAAAGTGGAACTTGATGAGGTAATTGTACCTTCTCCCGAATTGGATAGTAGTACATCACAGAAACTGGTTCCAGTGATTCCTACACCAATTAGTGAGGAAGCTAATGATGATGATCATGAAACTTCAGATCAAGTTACTGCTGAACTTCGTAGATCAACCAGAGTACGTTCCGCACCAGAGTGGTACGGCAACCTGGTTCTGGAAGTCATGTTACTGGACCATGATGAACCTACGAACTATGAGGAAGCGATGATGAGCCCAGATTCCGCAAAATGGCTTGAGACCATGAAATCTGAGATGGGATCCATGTATGAGAACAAAGTGTGGACTTTGGTTGACTTGCCCGATGGTCGGCAAGCCATCGAAAATAAATGGATCTTCAAGAGGAAGACTGACGTTGACAGTAATGTTACTGTTTACAAAGCTCGACTTGTTGCGAAAGTTTTTCAACAAGTTCAAGGAGTTGACTACGATGAGACTTTCTCACCCGTAGCGATGCTTAAGTCTGTCCGAATCATGTTAGCAATTGCCGCATTTTATGAAATCTGGCAAATGGATAACAAAACTGCATTCTTTAATGGATTTATTAAAGAAGACTTGTATATGATGCAACCAGAAGGTTTTGTCAATCCTAAAGGTGCTAACAAAATGTGCAAGCTCCAGCGATCCATCTATGGACTGGTGCAAGCATCTCGGAGTTGGAATCTACGCTTTGATAAGTTGATCAAAGCATATAGATTTATACAGACTTGCGGTGAAGCCTGTATTTACAAGAAGTGAGTGGGAGCACTACAACCTTTCTGATAAGTATATGTGAATGACATATTGTCGATCGGAAATGATGTAGAATTTTCTGGAAAGCATAAAGGAGTGTTTGAAAGGAGTTTTTCATAGAAAGACCTTGGTGAAGCTGCTTACATATTGGGCATCAAGATCTATAGAGATAGATCAAGACGCTTGATAAGACTTTCGATGAGTACATACCTTGATATGATTTTGAAGTAGTTCAAAATGGATCAGTCAAAGAAGGAGTTCTTACCTTACTTGTAAGGTGTGAAGTTGAGTAAGACTCAAAGCCAGACCATGGTAGAAAAATATAGAGAGAATGAAAGTCATTCCCTATGCCTCAGCCATAGGTTCTATAAAGTATGCCATGCTGTGTACCAAACATGTTGTGTACCTTGCCATGAGTTTGTCAAGAGGGTACAATAGTGATCCAGGAGTAGATCACTGTACAGCGGTCAAAATTATCCTTAGTAACTGGATGACTAAGGAAATGTTTCTCGATTATGGAGGTGATAAAGAGTTCGTCGTAAAGGGTTACGCCGATGCAAGCTTTGACACTAAATCCAGCTGACTCTAAGTATCAATCTGGATGCGTATTGAAAGTGGGAGCAATTAGCTAGAGTAGCTCCATGCAGAGCATTGTAGACACATAGACATTTGCGAAATACATGCGGATCTGAATGTGACAGACCTGTTGACTCAACTTCTCTCACGAAGCAAAACATGATCACACCTTAGTACTCTTTGGGTGTTAATCACATAGCGATGTGAACTAGATTATAGACTCTAGTAAACCCTTTGGGTGTTAATCACATGACGATGTGAACTATCGGTGTTAAATCACATGGCGATGTGAACTAGATTATTGACTCTAGTGCAAGTGGGAGACTGAAGGAAATATGCCCTAGAGGCAATAATAAAGTTATTATTTATTTCCTTATATCATGATAAATGTTTATTATTCATGCTAGAATTGTATTAACCGGAAACTTAATACATGTGTGAATACATAGACAAAACAGAGTGTCCCTAGTATGCCTCTACTAGACTAGCTCATTGATCAAAGATGGTTATGTTTCCTAGCCATAGACATGAGTTGTCATTTGATCAACGGGATCACATCATTAGGAGAATGATCTGATGGACAAGACCCATCCGTTAGCTTAGCACTATGATCGTTTAAGTTTTACTGCTATTGCTTTCTTCATGACTTATACATGTTCCTATGACTATGAGATTATGCAACTCCCGAATACCGGAGGAACACTTTGTGTGCTACCAAACGTCACAACGTAACTGGGTGATTATAAAGGTACTCTACAGGTGTCTCCAAAGGTACTTGTTGGGTTGGCGTATTTCGAGATTAGGATTTTTCACTCCGATTGTCGGAGAGGTATCTCTGGGCCCACTCGGTAATGCACATCACTATAAGCCTTGCAAGCATTGCAGCTAATGAGTTAGTTGCGGGATGATGTATTACGGAACGAGTAAAGAGACTTGTTGGTAACGAGATTGAACTAGGTATTGAGATACCGACGATCGAATCTCGGGCATGTAACATACCGATGACAAAGGGAACAATGTATGTTGTTATGCGGTTTGACCGATAAAGATCTTCGTAGAATATGTGGGAGCCAATATGAGCATCCAGGTTCCGCTATTGGTTATTGACCGGAGACGTGTCTCGGTCATGTCTACATAGTTCTCGAACCCGTAGGGTCCGCACGCTTAAGGTTTCGATGATAGTTTTATTATGAGTTTTGATGTACCGAAGGAGTTCGGAGTCCCGGATGAGATCGGGGACATGACGAGGAGTCTCAAAATGGTCGAGACGTAAAAATCGATATATTGGACGACTATATTCGGACATCGGAAAGGTTCCGAGTGATTCGGGTATTTTCGGAGTACCGGGGAGTTACGGGAATAGAGGAGAGAGGCCAAAAGGAAGGAGGCGTGCACCCCCCTTCTGGTCCGAATTGGACAAGGGGTGCAGCCCCCTTTTCCTTCTCCCTCTTCCCCTCTTTCCTTCTCTCCTACTCCGAAAAGGAAAGGGGAATCCTACTAGGACTTGGGAGTCCTAGTAGGACTCCCCACACTTGGTGCGCCCCCTCTAGGGCCGGCCTCTCCCTCCCTCCTTTATATACGGGGGCAGGGGGGCACCTCTAGACACAACAATTGATCTCTTGATCTCTTAGCCGTGTGCGGTGCCCCCCTCCACCATAGTTCTCCTCGATAAATATTGTAGCGGTGCTTAGGCGAAGCCCTGCGACGGTAGAACATCAAGATCGTCACCACGCCGTCGTGCTGACGGAACTCTCCCTCGACACTCGGCTGGATCGGAGTTCGAGGGACGTCATCGAGCTGAACGTGTGCTAGAACTCGGAGGTGCCGTAGTTTCGGTGCTTGATCGGTCGGGCCGTGAAGACGTACGACTACATCAACCGCGTTGTTATAACGCTTCCGCTTTCGGTCTACGAGGGTACGTAGACTCACTCTCCCCTCTCGTTGCTATGCATCTGGTAGATAGATCTTGCGTGATCGTAGGAAAATTTTAAAATACTACGTTCCCCAACAGTGGCATCATGAGCCAGGTCTATGCGTAGATGATATGCACGAGTAGAACACAATGAGTTGTGGGCGATACTAGTCATACTGCTTACCAGCATGTCATACTTTGCTTCGGCGGTATTGTGAGATGAAGCGGCCCGGACCGACATTACGCGTACGCTTACGCGAGACTGGTTTCACCGTTACGAGCACTCGTTGCTTAAAGGTGACTGGCGGGTGTCTGTCTCTCTCACTTTAGCTGAATCAAGTGTGGCTACGCCCGGTCCTTGTGAAGGTTAAAACAGCACATACTTGACGAAACATCGTTGTGGTTTTTGTATGTGTAGGTAAGAACGGTTCTTGCTAAGCCCGTAGCAGCCACGTAAAACTTGCAACAACAAAGTAGAGGACGTCTAACTTGTTTTTGCAGGGCATGTTGTGATGTGATATGGTCAAGACATGATGAGTTATACGGTTTTGTATGAGATGATCATGTTTTGTAATGTTATCGGCAACTGGCAGGAGCCATATGGTTGTCGCTTTATTGTATGAAATGCAACCGCCATGTAATTGCTTTACTTTATCACTAAGCGGTAGCGATAGTCGTAGAAGCAATAGTTGGCGAGACGACAACGATGCTACGATGGAGATCAAGGTGTCGCGCCGGTGACGAAGGTGATCATGACGGTGCTTTGGAGATGGAGATCAAAAGCACAAGATGATGATGGCCATATCATGTCACATATTTTGATTGCATGTGATGTTTATCTTATTATGCTTCTTATTTTGCTTAGAACGACGGTAGCATTATAAGATGATCCCTCACTAAATTTCAAGGTATAAGTGTTCTCCCTGAGTATGCACCGTTGCGAAAGTTCGTCGTGCCGAGACACCACGTGATGATCGGGTGTGATAAGCTCTACGTTCAAATACAACGGGTGTAAGCCAGTTTTACACACGCAGAATACTCGGGTTAAACTTGACGAGCCTAGCATATGCAGATATGGCCTCGGAACACTGGAGACCGAAAGGTCGAGCGTGAATCATATAGTAGATATGATCAACATTAGATGTTCACCATTGAGACTACTCCATCTCACGTGATGATCGGACATGGTTTAGTTGATTTGGATCACGTGATCATTTAGATGACCAGAGGGATGTCTATCTAAGTGGGAGTTCTTTAAATTAATATGATTAATTGAACTTTAATTTATCATGAACTTAGTCCTGGTAGTATTAGCATATCTATGTTGTAGATCAATAGCTCGCAATGTTGCTCCACGTTTATTTTTTATATGTTCCTAGAGAAAAACCAAGTTGAAAGATGTTAGTAGCAATGATGCGGAATTGTTCCGTGATCTGAGGATTATCCTCATTGCTGCACAGAAGAATTATGTCCTTGATGCACCGCTAGGTGACAGACCTATTGCAGGAGCAGATGTAGACGTTATGAACGTTTTGACAAAAGCTCGATATGATGACTACTTGATAGTTTAGTGCACCATACTTTACGGCTTATAACCGGGACTTCAAAAACGTTTTGAACGCCACGGAGCATATGAGATGTTCCAAGAGTTGAAATTAGTATTTCATACTCATACCCGTGTCGAGAGGTATAAGACCTCTGACAGTACTTTGCCTACAAGATGGAGGAGAATAGCTCAACCAGTGAGCATGTGCTCAGATTGTCTGGGTACTACAATTACTTTAATCAAGTGGGAGTTAATCTTCCAGATAAGATAGTAATTGACAAAGTTCTCTAGTCACTATCACCAAGTTAGTAGAACTTCGTGATGAACTATAATATGCAAGGGATGACGAAAGTAATTCCCGAGCTCTTCGCGATGCTGAAATCGGCGAAGGTAGAAATCAAGAAAGAGCATCAAGTGTTGATGGTTAACAAGACCACTTGTTTCAAGTAAAGGGCAAAGGGATAGAAGGGGAACTTCAAGAAGAATGACAAGCAAGTTGTCACTCCCGTGAAGAAACCCAAAGCTAAAACTCAAGCCTGAAACTAAGTGCTTCTACTGCAAAGGAAATGGTCACTGGAAGTGGAACTGCCCTAGATACTTGACGGATAAGAAGGATGGCAAAGTGAACAAAGGTATATTTTGATATACAGATTATTGATGTGTACTTTACTAGTGTTCATAGCAACCCCTGGGTATTTGATACCGGTTCAGTTGCTAAAATTAGTAACTCGAAACGAGAATTGCAGAATGAACAGAGACTAGTTAAAGGTGAAGTGACGATGTGTGTTGGAAGTGGTTCCAAGATTGATATGATCATCATCGCACACTCCCTATACTTTCGGGATTAGTGTAAAACCTAAATAAATGTTATTTGGCATTTGCGTTGAGCATAAATATGATTTGATCATATTTGTTGCAATACGGTTATTCATTTAAAGTCATAGAATAATTGTTATTCTGTTTACATGAATAAAACCTTCGATGGTCATACACCCAATGAAAATAGTTTGTTGGATCTCGATCGTGGTGATACACATATTCATAATATTGAAGCCAAAAGATGCAAGGTTAATAATGATAGTGCAACTTATTTGTGGCACTGCTGTTTAGGTCATAATGGTGTAAAGCGCATGAAGAAACTCCATAGTGATGGACTTTTGGAATCACTTGATTATGAATCACTTGGTGCTTGCGAACCATGCCTCATGGGCAAGATGACTAAAACTCCGTTCTCCGGAACAATGGAGCGAGCAACAGATTTGTTGGAGATCATACATACAGATGTATGTGGACCAATGAGTGTTGAAGCTCACGGCAGGTATCGTTATTTTCTGACCTTCACTGATGATTTGAGCAGTTATGGGTATATCTACTTAATGAAGCACAAGTCTAAAACATTTGAAAAGTTCAAAGAATTTCAGAGTGAAGTGGAGAATCATCGTAACAAGAAAATAAGAGTTTCTACGATATGATCGTAGAGGTAAAATATTTGAGTTAGCGAGTTTGGCCTTCAGTAAAAACAATGTGAAATAGTTTCACTACTCACGCCACCTGGAACACCATAGTGTAATGGTGTGTTCGAACGTCATAACCGTACTTTATTAGATATGGTGCGATCGATGATGTCTCTTACCGATCTACCACTATCGCTTTTGGGGTTATGCATTAGAGACAGATACATTCACGTTAAATAGGGAACCATCTAAATCCGTGGAGATGACACCGTATGAACTGTGGTTTGACGAGAAACCTAAGCTGTCATTTCTTTAAGTTTGGGACTGCGATGCTTATGTGAAAAAGTTTCAACATGATAAGCTCGAACCCAAATCGGAGAAGTAAATCTTCATAGGATACCCAAAAGAAACTGTTGGGTACACCTTCTATCACAGATCCGAAGGCAAGGTCTTTGTTGCTAAGAGTGGATCCTTTCTAGAGAAGGAGTTTCTCTCGAAAGAAGTGAGTGGGAGGAAAGTGGAACTTGATGAGGTAATTGTACCTTCTCCCGAATTGGATAGTAGTACATCACAGAAACTGGTTCCAGTGATTCCTACACCAATTAGTGAGGAAGCTAATGATGATGATCATGAAACTTCGGATCAAGTTACTGCTGAACTTCGTAGATCAACCAGAGTACGTTCCGCACCAGAGTGGTACGGCAACCCGGTTCTAGAAGTCATGTTACTGGACCATGATGAACCTACGAACTATGAGGAAGCGATGATGAGCCCAGATTCCGCAAAATGGCTTGAGACCATGAAATCTGAGATGGGATCCATGTATGAGAACAAAGTGTGGACTTTGGTTGACTTGCCCGATGGTCGGCAAGCCATCGAAAATAAATGGATCTTCAAGAGGAAGACTGACGCTGGCAGTAATGTTACTGTTTACAAAGCTCGACTTGTTGCGAAAGTTTTTCAACAAGTTCAAGGAGTTGACTACGATGAGACTTTCTCACCCGTAGCGATGCTTAAGTCTGTCCGAATCATGTTAGCAATTGCCGCATTTTATGAAATCTGGCAAATGGATAACAAAACTGCATTCTTTAATGGATTTATTAAAGAAGACTTGTATATGATGCAACCAGAAGGTTTTGTCAATCCTAAAGGTGCTAACAAAATGTGCAAGCTCCAGCGATCCATCTATGGACTGGTGCAAGCATCTCGGAGTTGGAATCTACGCTTTGATAAGTTGATCAAAGCATATAGATTTATACAGACTTGCGGTGAAGCCTGTATTTACAAGAAGTGAGTGGGAGCACTACAACCTTTCTGATAAGTATATGTGAATGACATATTGTCGATCGGAAATGATGTAGAATTTTCTGGAAAGCATAAAGGAGTGTTTGAAAGGAGTTTTTCATAGAAAGACCTTGGTGAAGCTGCTTACATATTGGGCATCAAGATCTATAGAGATAGATCAAGACGCTTGATAAGACTTTCGATGAGTACATACCTTGATATGATTTTGAAGTAGTTCAAAATGGATCAGTCAAAGAAGGAGTTCTTACCTTACTTGTAAGGTGTGAAGTTGAGTAAGACTCAAAGCCAGACCATGGTAGAAAAATATAGAGAGAATGAAAGTCATTCCCTATGCCTCAGCCATAGGTTCTATAAAGTATGCCATGCTGTGTACCAAACATGTTGTGTACCTTGCCATGAGTTTGTCAAGAGGGTACAATAGTGATCCAGGAGTAGATCACTGTACAGCGGTCAAAATTATCCTTAGTAACTGGATGACTAAGGAAATGTTTCTCGATTATGGAGGTGATAAAGAGTTCGTCGTAAAGGGTTACGCCGATGCAAGCTTTGACACTAAATCCAGCTGACTCTAAGTATCAATCTGGATGCGTATTGAAAGTGGGAGCAATTAGCTAGAGTAGCTCCATGCAGAGCATTGTAGACACATAGACATTTGTGAAATACATGCGGATCTGAATGTGACAGACCTGTTGACTCAACTTCTCTCACGAAGCAAAACATGATCACACCTTAGTACTCTTTGGGTGTTAATCACATAGCGATGTGAACTAGATTATAGACTCTAGTAAACCCTTTGGGTGTTAATCACATGACGATGTGAACTATCGGTGTTAAATCACATGGCGATGTGAACTAGATTATTGACTCTAGTGCAAGTGGGAGACTGAAGGAAATATGCCCTAGAGGCAATAATAAAGTTATTATTTATTTCCTTATATCATGATAAATGTTTATTATTCATGCTAGAATTGTATTAACCGGAAACTTAATACATGTGTGAATACATAGACAAAACAGAGTGTCCCTAGTATGCCTCTACTAGACTAGCTCATTGATCAAAGATGGTTATGTTTCCTAGCCATAGACATGAGTTGTCATTTGATCAACGGGATCACATCATTAGGAGAATGATCTGATGGACAAGACCCATCCGTTAGCTTAGCACTATGATCGTTTAAGTTTTACTGCTATTGCTTTCTTCATGACTTATACATGTTCCTATGACTATGAGATTATGCAACTCCCGAATACCGGAGGAACACTTTGTGTGCTACCAAACGTCACAACGTAATTGGGTGATTATAAAGGTACTCTACAGGTGTCTCCGAAGGTACTTGTTGGGTTGGCGTATTTCGAGATTAGGATTTGTCACTCCGATTGTCGGAGAGGTATCTCTGGGCTCACTCGGTAATGCACATCACTATAAGCCTTGCAAGCATTGCAGCTAATGAGTTAGTTGCGGGATGATGTATTACGGAACGAGTAAAGAGACTTGTTGGTAACGAGATTGAACTAGGTATTGAGATACCGACGATCGAATCTCGGGCATGTAACATACCGATGACAAAGGGAACAATGTATGTTGTTATGCGGTTTGACCGATAAAGATCTTCGTAGAATATGTGGGAGCCAATATGAGCATCCAGGTTCCGCTATTGGTTATTGACCGGAGACGTGTCTCGGTCATGTCTACATAGTTCTCGAACCCGTAGGGTCCGCACGCTTAAGGTTTCGATGATAGTTTTATTATGAGTTTTGATGTACCGAAGGAGTTTGGAGTCCCGGATGAGATCGGGGACATGACGAGGAGTCTCAAAATGGTCGAGACGTAAAAATCGATATATTGGACGACTATATTCGGACATCGGAAAGGTTCCGAGTGATTCGGGTATTTTCGGAGTACCGGGGAGTTACGGGAATAGAGGAGAGAGGCCAAAAGGAAGGAGGCGTGCACCCCCCTTCTGGTCCGAATTGGACAAGGGGTGCAGCCCCCTTTTCCTTCTCCCTCTTCCCCTCTTTCCTTCTCTCCTACTCCGGAAAGGAAAGGGGAATCCTACTAGGACTTGGGAGTCCTAGTAGGACTCCCCACACTTGGTGCGCCCCCTCTAGGGCCGGCCTCTCCCTCCCTCCTTTATATACGGGGGCAGGGGGGCACCTCTAGACACAACAATTGATCTCTTGATCTCTTAGCCGTGTGCGGTGCCCCCCTCCACCATAGTTCTCCTCGATAAATATTGTAGCGGTGCTTAGGCGAAGCCCTGCGACGGTAGAACATCAAGATCGTCACCACGCCGTCGTGCTGACGGAACTCTCCCTCGACACTCGGCTGGATCGGAGTTCGAGGGACGTCATCGAGCTGAACGTGTGCTAGAACTCGGAGGTGCCGTAGTTTCGGTGCTTGATCGGTCGGGCCGTGAAGACGTACGACTACATCAACCGCGTTGTTCTAACGCTTCCGCTTTCGGTCTACGAGGGTACGTAGACTCACTCTCCCCTCTCGTTGCTATGCATCTGGTAGATAGATCTTGCGTGATCGTAGGAAAATTTTAAAATACTACTTTCCCCATCAGGATCGAACTCCCATAGGGAGGAGTCCCGGCTTTGGCAAGGGAGAACAAGCCGGGCCAGCATTACCTGGACTACAGACAAGAGCTGGTACCCTTTGGAAATCACGACGGATACACGCCTCTGGAGTGTCGTCACTTCCGTTTGAGACCCCCAGTCCAGACCCTTTTTGGTCCAGGAGGTCAACCTCTCTGGGGGTCCAGATCTGAAAGCAGGCGCTGCCTCCCACTTGGCGTCGTGGAGTTCGGTGATATAGAACCATTTGTGCTGCCAGACCTTATTCGTCTCTACAAATGACCCTTTGGGCCAAGTCGCATTCGGGAGCTTGCTAATCATGGCGCCCCCGCACTCCGCGTGCTGCCCATCCACCACCTTCGGCTTCACGTTGAAGGTTTTGGGCCATATGCCGAAGTGTAGAGGGATGCGGAGGAAAGCTTCACACACCACTATGAAATCTGAAATGTGAAGGATTGAGTTCGGGGCTAGATCATGGAAATCTAGCCCGTAGAAGAACAACAAACCCCGAACAAAGGGGTGGAGCGGAAACCCTAGACCCTAACAAAGTGAGAAGTAAACACTACCCTCTCACCCGCCTCTGGGATGGGAATCACCTGACCCTTGGCAGGGACTCGGGGCGCGATATTGGTAGCGAGATAGCCCGCGCTCCGCAGATCCTCCACGGTTTTTTCAGTGGCCTTGGAGGCCTCCCACTTGCCCCTGGCGCCGGATCCAGCCATTGCTGGGGAAGGGAGTAGTGGTGGAGGAACGAGGAGCGGTGGGCGCAGGAGATGAGGATGCTGGGGCTAGGGAGATTGGAGAGCTCGAGCTTGAGGAAAGCGTGGGGCTGATGAAAGGGATTGGTATCCTTTTATAATGCTGTGAATACAGAATGTCCCCCCACTTTAGCCATAAACCTTGCCGGCTCCCAAAGCGGTCGTGCGCGATGCGCGGCGTGGATGCTCACGTCATATTGATAAGGATCCCACGATAAGCGTGCACGATCTCTATTCTGATGGGACGTGTCAATGAGGATATACCTCGAAACGTGAAACAAGGACCAAATAAAACGGTTTGATATGTTAGTGGGATAGACGCGACGCTTCACCAAAAAATTGTCAGTAAAGACACACTATTCATTTTCTTTTAATAGCATTGCCTTCGAGGCTAAGGGTTGTACTAACCTTGCAGAACCGAACACAATACACCTTTTTGCAGAAGACATATTCGGAAGAAGGAACCCGCCTTGCAATGTCGAAGACAATACGGAAGCCGAACTCATCGCCATCGAAGACAGGTTCAGGGGCTACTGAGGGAGTCCTGGATTGAGGGGTCCTCATGTGGCCAAATAACTTATGGTAGGCCGGACTGGTAGGCCGTGAAGATCATTGTTGAAGATCGTCTCTCATATTCGGATAGGACTCCTGTATTTGTATAATGGCAGGTTTTAGGTTCGGGTGTAATCTTTCCTCCTCTGCAAGATGGTTATGTACAAACCCTAGGCCCCTCCGGTGCATATATAAACTCGAGGGTTTAGTCTGTAGAGGCTAATAGAGAAACACAAATCCTCATAGGCTAGACTCTAGGGTTTAGCCAATACGATCTTGAGGTAGATCAACTCTTGTATTCATATTCATCCATATTAATATAGCAGGAAGTAGGGTTTTACCTCGATCGAGAGGGCCTGAACCTGGGTAAACATTGTGTCCCCAGCCTCCTGTTACCATCAATCCTCAGACGCATAGTTCGGGACCCCTACCCGAGATCCGCCGGTTTTGACACCGACAATTGGCTTGCCTTGGGTAGAAGAGTATCGATGAATGGTGCAAGGAATGCGAGGATGGGCTATCTATAATACTCTGCTCCGAAAAAGGACAAACATAAAATTGGACATGGCCACATGCGTGCCAAATTTATGTCATCCAAACTGAATATAAGTGGTACCAAAAGACTGTGCTCTCTGAGAGAAACACATAGGACTAAAATCACCGCGACCGGAATTATGGTTGAAAAGTTATAAGGCTTTGAAGTTTCAAGGGCAAAAATAAAAAAATGCCATGTTTTTTTAGATGAATCTCAAAAAATATTCGCAAATCTGAAAAAATATCCGATAATACAAGAAATGTTTGCGAATTTTAAAATTTCTTCAACATTATAGAATTTCACAAAATTTTAAAAAGTTTTGAGATTTTGAAATATTCAGGAATTCCTAAAAGGAATTTTCACAAAACTTATTATTAAAGTTTTTTTAAAAAACAAGTTTTTCTAAAAAAAATATGTTTTTAAAATAATGAAAAACCAAAAAAGCGAAAAAGGAGAAGTAAGAACAAAAAACAAAAACG
>LR738712.1:25554680-25600211 GCA_902687465.1 Secale cereale
CCCCCCCCCCCCGGTCAAAAAAGAAAACAAGTAAACAATTGATTGCAAACAGGAACAGAAAAAAACTAGACGACGAAAATGTTTAGAATGTTCCTAAAACCGGGAAAACCACTAAGGTTCTCCTAATAAGCGCCCCAGGCACTATTTTGTGGAACTGGCGCTCACACTGCCGCATAGTTGGGCCGGCCCATCTACCTGGGCGCCAGCCGCTTCCTTCGATCGATCGCGCCCTGCTTTTCGTCTAAAAAAAAGATCTCTCCCTGTTTCCATCCATTGATCGCTGCTTCCATCTTGATCGCAACTTCGCTCGATCCAATTTAACGAGTAAAATAAGTTCATCCAAATTTTGAAAAATTCCATCGAATTTGAAAAAGAAATCACCCATTTTGGAAAAAGCTTTATTCGTTTGAAAAAAAAGTTCACAGATTTAGAAAAAAATAACGTTTTCGGAAAAAAGTTCACAGGTTTGAAAAAAGTTGATCGAACTAAAAAAAGTTCACTGATTTTGAAAAAAAAAGGTTCATCAAATTAAAAATAAGTGCATCAAATTTGAAAAGGTTCATAGAAATTCAAAGAAAAGTTCATGGATTTTTTTAAAAAAGTTCATTTATTTTTAAGAAGTTCATCAAATTTGAAAACGTTCATTAAATTTCAAAAAAATCTTTCATTGGAAGAAATTTTCCGCTTATTTGCGAACAATTCATCAAACTTGTAAGAAGAAGAAAAAGTAAATGAAAAAAGAAAAAAAAAAGAAAAAAGGAAATAAAACGAATGAAACGGGAGATAAAGGTTACCAGATCCCACTTGTTGGCGTGGTAGTTACAACAACTTACCTATATTCCGGAGGTCACTGGTTCGATCTACAAATTGGGAGATCCTATTTGCCGCTCTCTGCGGCAAGTTGTTACCCGCACGCACAGGGGAGTTCTACGACTCGGCCGGTCCACGAAGGCAACGACACGCTGCGATCGAGTGCTGTAGCTCCAAACTAAATAATCCTCGCGGGATATCGAACACACGATCTCGTCCAGGAAACAAGGTGATACAACCGGTTGAGCTAAATCCCAGCGCAGATCCGAAAATACTTCTAAATTTCCGAACACAATTCTAACTAAGGCAGCGCAAAATTATTACAAACTGAATCATTTTCTGAAATCCTGAACAAATTTTTGAAAACTTTTTTTTGTAAATCTATTTTTTTAAGCAAACAATTTTCTGAACTCTTGAAGAAAATTTGAAAGCATCGATTTTTTTTAGATTTCTGAACAATTTTTGAAGCGGGAACATTTTTTGAAACTCCTAGAAATGGAAATATGAACATTTTTTAAATTTCAGAACTATTTTTAAGATAGGGACATGTTTTGATGTTTCACATATTTTTGAGAATATGAGTGGATTTTTTTTTAAAACTGTTGCACTTTTAGTATATGTGAACAAATTTGTAAAACAGGAGCATATTTTGAAATGCCGAAATATTTTAGAATTTTTTTAACAAAAATAAACATGTGAACATTTTTTGAATCTGTGAACAAAAATGGAAAAATGAAATTTTATTAAATATGTGACAAATTTTAAAAGTAAAAATTATGTTTTAATTTTTTGAACAAATATGCAAAAAAATGGAACAATGTTTGAAGTTCTAGAACATTTTTATATTTGTGAACAAAATTTCGACACAAGATCAATTTTTAAAAATTCACATACATTTTTTGAATTATGAACCCAATTTAAAAATGTGATTTTTTTTAAATTCCGAAAAAATGTAAAATGATACATTTTCCGAAAACAAATAGTTTTTGGTTTGTGAACAAAATTTAAAAAGGTGATCATTTTTTTAACAAAGCAAATAAATTTTGCAATATACGAACAAAATTTGAAAACATGAACATTTTTCGTAAAAAAATGACGAAATTTGTTAAATGCGAACATTTTTTGAAAAAGGAAAAGAAATGAGAGAAAAAATAAAAATGAAAATATAAAGAAAAGAAAATCGAAGAAAAAATAAACAAAAAACAAAGAAGTAAAGAGATTCAGAGTAATTGCTTGGAAAAAGTACACGTGCCGAAGGAATACAAATGAGTCAACCCACCCCCTCCTCCCCCTCATCGAGAACCGCACCGGCGGCGAGCCAAAATCCTACCTATTCTTACCTCCCCACTCACCCCGCATTACTGCGCATCCGTGCAGCCCCTCTGAAAGAACATGCGGTGCCCCCATGTTTGATTTTAGTAATTGATGACAATCTCTATGGACTAATGCTTCCCTTGAGTTATATTTGAAGGGTTTGTCCATAGGCTTTTCTTGGAGTCCATGTGTTGGTTCAAGGAGAGTTTGTGATGACCAAGGTGCTATTAAGGAATTATCCATAGATTGGTCTTGTGAGTGTTGAGTTTATTGCAAGCATATCTTGAAGAAGAAGAGTGTGTGATCATTCATGTTTACCTTCAATACATCATCCAGATGAAGAGAGTTGGAAAGATTCAAGGTTGATCAAGACTAAGTCAAAGAGTGAATCAAGTTGATCAACACACAAAGTATAGAAGATGTACCGAGAGGGATCAAGTGATCCCATGGTAAGGTAAGCATTGTCCTTACCATTTGTGTACTAAATCATGGTCTACGTGAGAGTTCTATGTGGGGTTAGGCATGTTTCCATGGGCTTGTGTCAAGAGGAAGATATTATACAACCCATGGAGGATGACATCAAGTGGTGATCGTCATCAAGTTTGCGGTGCGCAAGTTCAAGTGGAGCATCACAAAGAGATCAAGTGCTTGAAGCTTTGCCGTCCACCGTGGTGACAATGGACTTGTGAAGATGTGCCGAAGAGTGGATCATCCATAGTGGAGTATGGGGGAGCAATCTACTAGTCTTCACCGAGCCAACGCAATCAAGAAAGGTGGTCCAACTTGAGAGAGTCAATATCGTCATCATCCAGCTCAAGTGGACTATGTGCAAGGCAAAGGTTTGCCCTTGATAGGTTTTCTATTATACCGGTCTCATGGTGGTAGTTGGGAGACCGGGTTATAGGACCGATTGATGTACTATCAAGGGGGGCTCTCGATGAGTAGCTTGATCGTATCGTTCGTAGAGAGCTCAAACCATTGCATCCTTGCATCATCTTTATTAGTTCTTGTTTGGTTCTTCTCCTTGTGAGATTTGGAGCTTATGGTCATCTTGATGACAAGCTCGAGTTCATCGAAACAGAGTTCACTCATGCATCTTCTATGATATTTTCAGTGTTGGAGGTTATGCCGGTTCTTCTCTGATGAAGGATTCACTCCTCTATATCCTAGGCATACCTCCCCTTCCTCTGCTTACTATAACCAGTCATTGTTTTGATGCTACTCGTCTTCCTCTATCCAATAAGCTTGAGTTTGCTCAATTCGGAGCTCATTTGCAGAAGTTATGGCAGTTCTGGGCTTTCTTGTTGCTCCTGCGGTAGTACCGCTTATAGCCACAAGCGGTAGTACCGCTGGTTCACAGCGGTAGTACCGCTTATGGCTACATGTGGTAGTTTGGCTTCGGTTCCGCGCTAGTAATGCCTCCATTCGACAGCGTCGCTTCTCGTGTCGGGTTGGGTGGCAATAGGAGCGGCAGTGGGTGCGGTAGTACTGCTTATAAGCGGTAGTACCGCCCTACCACCGCTGCTAGTGCCGCTCGGGGGCTCTCTCTCTCTTGTTCTTTCTCTCGTTGACGCTGTGCGAGGTCCCAGCGGTAGTACCGCTGGGCCGAGCGGCAGTACCGCTGCGGCCAGCGGTAGTACCGCTCGCTGCGGGCTAGTTGGTGGGGATAACGGTTGGAGTTTCTTCCCCCTATAAAAGGGGGTCTTCTTCCCCATTGAGCCTTATCCTTTGAGCTCGTGTTCTTCCCCCATTGTTGACCTTCTTCGAGCTTGCTATCTCTCAATCCCTCCATGGATTCTTGCTAGTTTTGGGGGGAAAAGAGAGAGGAGATCTAGATCTACGTTTCCACCAATCACTTTCTCCTCTATGCGAGGGGAACCCTTTAGATCTAGATCTTGGAGTTCTTCGTGTTCTCTTCTTCGTTCTTCCTCTCATTTTCCTCCCTAGTATTAGTTGCTTTGGTGGGATTTGGGAGAGAAGGACTTGGGCACTCCGTGTGCCCTTGCCATTGCATTTGTTGCATCGGTTTGAGTTCTCTACAGTGATACGTGGAAGTTACAAGTTGAGAAGCTTATTACTCTTGGGTGTTTGGTACTGTTGAGCTTGTTCCTCTTGGGTGCTTGGGAGCCCTAGATGGTTGAGGTCACCTCGGAGCCATATTCCATTGTGGTGAAGCTTCGTGGTGTCATTGGGGGCCTCCAATTAAGTTGTGGAGATAGCCCCAAGCTTTATGGTGTTCGGAGCTCAATCATTATGGTTTAAAGCTCCGGGCAAGCGTCGGGGTCTCGAATTAGGTTGTGGAGATCGCCCCGAGAATTTTGACGGGTTTCGGTGACCGCCCCCAAGGGTTGCCAAAGTGTAAGGGTTCGATGACAGCCCTCAAGGGTTGCCATTTGTACGGGTTCGGTGACCGCCCTCAAGGGTCCCTTAGTGGAATCACATCATCTTGCATTATGCGAGGGCGTAAGGAGATTACGGTGGCCCTAGTGGCTTCTTGGGGAGCATTGTGCCTCCACACCGCTCCAAACGGAGATTAGCATCCGCAAGGGTGTGAACTTCGGGATACATCGTCGTCTCCGCGTGCCTCGGTTATCTCTTACCCGAGCCCTTTACTTATGCACTTTACTTTGTGATAGCCATATTGTTTCTTGTCATATATCTTGCTATCACCTAGTAGTTTATCTTGCTTAGAATAAGTTGTTGGTGCACATAGGTGAGCCTAGTTGTTGTAGGTTTTGTGCTTAACAAATTAACCGCTAGGTTTATTCCGCATTTGTTCAAGCCTAAACCGTAATTATTTAAAGCGCCTATTAACCCCCCCTCTAGGCGACATCCACGATCTTTCACCCTCCTCCACCACTACGCAGCCATCTATTCTGCGCTCGGCTTCTGCTTGCGGACATGGCGGGGGAGCAATGCCGGTGGGTCCGAATCAGTCGACTGGCACCGACGACTCGGGTGGCGGAGCCGGTGGCACAACCGCCGCCTAGAGTGGCTCCGCTGCCCCTAATCGATGTCGATTCGCCGGAGGCCCGCATGGAGATGCGGTGGGTGGTGCGAGAGCGGTTTCTCAATCGGGACGAGTAGGTGTATATCCACATCGAGATCATCAACTACACAACCTTGGCAGAGAGAGCGCGATTCATCGATGACGGGGGATGCGATGAGGTGGAGCTCCTCTTCTGGGCGATTCAAGAGGCCGAGTCGGAGATCCCTGCTCAGGCGGCGAGGTGGGCGTATTTCCGGACAGTGAATCCCTCGTGGCTCAACATCATGCCGCCGTGGGTAGATGCGTTGGCCAATCTCCCTCCGGGATCCTTGCCGCCGGGGGTACGACCACCAGCCCGTCAGATTTGATCCTCCCAAGGCGGGCCCTGATGCAGCGGTAAGCCATTGAAGCCCCTCCATGGTCAGGTGATGGGGTTATGACTCCAATCCGAATACATGCTTCCTTGCGCAATCGTTTGAATGCATTTCGTGAACGTGTGTTTAAATCTCGAAAAATTATGTTTCTATGTGATGGCAAATTATCTGATGTTGTGCGGAGGGTTCTCCCTCTAAATAAGGATTCGAATTCTATGGATGTTGTTGCTTCTGCACTTATCGATTCGGCGGGCCAGTGTGTACGGTGATCTCTTCGCCGGCCAACGATCGTCCATCCATTGTTGGGGAGACTGTGGAGCAAGTAGATCATCTCTCTAGACCTACTCTCTCCCTGCCAGTGGGTCCCTCCTTCAGAGGACGTGTTGTCAAGGGAAAACGTATTATAGAAATACACATTCCTTTGACAAGGAAACCCTAGAAATAGAGGAGCACTTTGGCCAGTTATAGCTTATTCGGTCCCCTCCCCGTTGCCGCCCACAAAGCCCGCCCCCTTTGCCACACAAACCTTCTTCACCTGGTTTCCTGTGTTGGATTAGGAAAGACCTCATTGAAGGTAAATCATTTTCTACTGCTGATTGCTTCCCTGCAACTCTTCGTGCTTTTGATCCGACTCCCAAAACCATCAAATTGTCTCGTGAAGGGCTTGGCCCAGTCTCCCTTTCTTTTGTGGACATGGCCAAACAAAGCTCGAAGATGGCCGATTGCAGGGGTATTGGCTTTGCTGGTGCTGTTGGTCAACCTATGACGGGCGCGCAGAAACCGCTTCCTATGGTGCTGGTGGGTCTAAGCAGCCGACCGCTCCCTCTGGTAAAGAACACGCCCCTCCACAGCGTGCGACTAGATCTACTGGCTCTACTACTACTTCATCTCAGGTCAACCCTCTCACGCTAATGAGGTAGAATTGGAACAACCTTTGGACCCTAGGTATAAGGACATGATTTTCTTCAATTGTGGTGGTCCTGGTCACTATGTTGGCAATTGTGTGAATCCCAAAACATGCTTCATATGTCAGCAAAATCACAATGTCAACAACTGCTCTGCTTGGTCTAAAGTGCAACCTAAAACTGGTTTTTTCAAAGTGGTGCAAGTGGTCTTGGTTTCTACCATGTGGATGTTCCTGTGGCCAATGAATCAAGGTGGCTGAATTTTCAAAACTGTGGTGTGTTTAACATAACCAAATGAGATGTGGACAAGGAGAAACTGATGAGTCTTCTGACTGCTACCATATGCAAAACCAAAGCATGGCCTTGGAAGATTAGAGGGCTATCTAGCAAAACTTTTCTAGTGAGGTTTCCACCATGGAAGAAGGTGGAGGGTCTCATTGACCTACCTGGCTTCTGCCTGCCTGAAGATGTGTCTCTTAAGATGACTGAATGGAAAGGTGCTTGTGACCCCTTTGGGGAACTGATCGAAGCCTGGGGGTTGATAGAAGGTATACCTCCCAAGTGGTGCACTTGGAAGGTTTTTGCACAAATTGCTTCAATGCTTGGATTTTTGATAGATGTATACTAGAATGAGATGTTCAGAACCTTTTTTGAGAATGTGAGAATCAAGATTGCTTGTAGAGATCCCACTAAAATTCCTTTTGATAGGCTGATTGAGATGAAAAAGAAATTGTTTCTACTTGGGTTTGAAGGAAATATGCCCTAGAGGCAATAATAAAGTTGTTATTTATATTTCCTTATATCATGATAAATGTTTATTCATGCTAGAATTGTATTAACCGGAAACTTAGTACATGTGTGAATACATAGACAAAACCGAGTGTCCCTAGTATGCCTCTACTAGACTAGCTCATTGATCAAAGATGGTTATGTTTCCTAGCCATAGACATGAGTTGTCATTTGATCAATGGGATCACATCATTAGGAGAATGATGTGATGGACAAGACCCATCCGTTATAGCACTATGATCGCTTAGTTTTACTGCTATTGCTTTCTTCATGACTTATACATGTTCCTATGACTATGAGATTATGCAACTCCCGAATACCGGAGGAACACCTTGTGTGCTATCAAACGTCACAACGTAACTGGGTGATTATAAAGATGCTCTACAGGTGCCTCCGAAGGTGTTCGTGGTGTTGGAATAGATCAAGAATAGGATTTATCACTCCGAGTGTCGAAGAGGTATCTCTGGGCCCTCTCGGTAATACACATCATAATAAGCCTTGCAAGCAAATAACTAATGAGTTAGTCAGGAGATGATGTATTACAGAACGAGTAAAGAGACTTAGCGGTAATGAGATTAACTAGGTATGGTGATACCGACGATCGAATCTCGGGCAAGTAACATACAAATGACAAAGGGAACAACGTATGTTGTTATGCGGTTTGACTGATAAAGATCTTCGTAGAATATGTAGGAGCCAATATGAGCATCCAGGTTCCGCTATTGGTTATTGACCGGAGATGAGTCTCGGTCATGTCTACATAGTTCTCGAACCCGTAGGGTCCGCACGCTTAACGTTTGATGACGATCAGTATTATGAGTTTATGTGTTTTGATGTACCAAAGGTAGTTCGGAGTCCCGGATGAGATCGGGGACATGATGAGGAGTCTCGAAATGGTCGAGACGTAAAGATCGATATATTGGACGACTATATTCGGACATCGGAAAGGTTCCGAGTGATTCGGGTATTTTTCGGAGTACCGGAGAGTTACGGGAATTCGCAGGGAAGTATATGGGCCTTATTGGGCTTTAGGGGAAAGAGAGAGAGAGAGGAGGCTGCGCCGCCCCAAGGCTTAGTCCGAATTGGACTAGGGGGAAGGGTTGCGCCCCCTCCTTCCTTCTCTTCTCTTTTCCCTTTCCTTCTCTCCTACTCCTACTACTTGGAAGGGCTCCTAGTTCTACTAGGAAAGGGGGAATCCTACTCCCGATGGGAGTAGGACTCCCCTAGGGCGCGCCATAGAGAGGGCCGGCCCTCCCCCTCCTCCACTCCTTTATATACGGGGGTATCCTTTATATACAGGGGTAGAGGCACCCCATAGACACACAAGTTGATCAGTTGATCTTTCCCAACCGTGTGCGGTGCCCCTCTCCACAGAAACACACCTCGGTCATATCGTTGAAGTGCTTAGGCGAAGCCTTGTGTCGGTAACTTCATCATCTCCGTCACCACACCGCCGTGCAGACGAAACTCTCCCGCGAAGTTCTATTGGATCAAGAGCTCATGGGACGTCATCAAGCTGAACGTTTGCTGAATGCGGAGGCTCCGTACGTTCGGTGTTTGATCGGTTGGATCGCGAAGAATTTCGACTACATCAACCGCGTCACTAGATGCTTCCGCTCCCGGTCTACGAGGGTACGTAGACACACTCTCCCCTCTCGTTGCTATGCATCTAGTAGATAGATCTTGCGTGATCGTAGGAATTTTTTTGAAATATTACGTTCCCCAACAGTGGCATCATGAGCCAGGTCTATGCATAGATGATATGCACGAGTAGAACACAAGTGAGCTGTGGACGATACTGGTCATACTGCTTTCAACATGTCATACTTTGATTCGGTGGTATTGTTGGATGAAGCGGCCCGGACCGACATTACGCGTACGCTTACACGAGACTGGTTCTACCGACGAGCTTCGCACACAGGTGGCTGGCGGGTGTCAGTTTCTCCAACTTTAGTTGAATCAAGTGTGGCTACACCCGGTCCTTGTGAAGGTTAAAACATCACATACTTGACGAAATATCGTTGTGGTTTTGTATGCGTAGGTAAGAACGGTTCTTGCTAAGCCCGTAGCAGCCACGTAAAACTTGCAACAACAAAGTAGAGGACGTCTAACTTGTTTTTGCAGGGCATGTTGTGATGTGATATGGTCAAGACATGATGAGTGATACGTTATTGTATGAGATGATCATGTTTTGTAAAGTTATCGGCAACTGGCAGGAGCCATATAGTTGTCGCTTTATTGTATGAAATGCAATCGCCATGTAATTGCTTTACTTTATCACTAAGCGGTAGCAATAGTCGTGGAAGCAATAGTTGGCGAGACGACAATGATGCTACGATGGAGATCAAGGTGTCGCGCCGGTGACGATGGTGATCATGACGGTGCTTTGGAGATGGAGATCAAAGGCACAAGATGATGATGGCCATATCATATCACTTATATTGATTGCATGTGATGTTTATCTTTTATGCATCTTATTTTGCTTAGATCGACGGTAGCATTATAAGATGAGCTCTCATAAAATTTCAAGGTATAAGTGTTCTCCCTGAGTATGCACCGTTGCGAAAGTTCGTCGTGCCGAGACACCACGTGATGATCGGGTGTGATAAGATCTACGTTCACATACAACGGGTGTAAGCTAGTTTTGCACATGCAGAATACTCGGGTTAAATTTGACGAGCCTAGCATATGCAGATATGGCCTCGGAACACTTGAGACGGAAAGGTCGAGCGTGAATCATATAGTATATATGATCAACATAAGATGTTCACCATTGAAAACTACTTCATCTCACGTGATGATCGGACATGGTTTAGTTGATTTGGATCACGTGATCATTTATATGACTAGAGGGATGTCTATTTAAGTGTGGGTTCTTTAGTAATATGATTAATTGAACTTTAATTTATCATGAACTTAGTCCTGGTAGTATTAGCATATCTATGTTGTAGATCAATAGCTCGCGATGTAGCTCCCCATTTGTTTTTATATGTTCCTAGAGAAAACTAAGTTGAAAGATGTTAGTAGCAATGATGCGGACTTGTTCCGTGATCTGAGGATTTTCCTCATTGCTGCACAGAAGAATTATGTGCTTGATGCACTGCTAGGTGACGGACCTATTGCAGGAGCAGATGCAGACGTTATGAACGTTTTGACAAAAGCTCGGTATGATGACTACTTGATAGTTTAGTGCACCATGCTTTACGGCTTAGAACCTGGACTTCAAAAAGGTTTTGAATGCCACGGATCATATGAGATGTTCTAGGAGTTGAAATTAGTATTTCATACTCATGCCCGTGTCGAGAGGTATAAGACCTCTGACAGTACATTGCCTACAGGATGGAGGAGAATAGCTCAACCAGTAAGCATGTGCTCAGATGTTTGGGTACTACAATTGCTTGAATCAAGTGGGAGTTAATCTTCCAGATAAGATAGTAATTAGCAAAGTTCTCTAGTCACTATCACCAAGTTAGTAGAACTTCGTGATGAACTATAATATGCAAGGGATGATGAAAGTAATTCCCGAGCTCTTCGCGATGCTGAAATCGACGAAGGTAGAAATCAAGAAAGAGCATCAAGTGTTGATGGTTAATGAGACCACTTATTTCAAGTAAAGGGCAAAAGGAATAGAAGGGGAACTTCAAGATGAATGACAAGCAAGTTGTCACTCCCGTGAAGAAACTCAAGCCTGAAACTAAGTGCTTCTACTGCAAAGGAAATGGTCATTGGAAGTGGAACCGCCCTAGATACTTGGCGGATAAGAAGGATGGCAAAGTGAACAAAGGTATATTTGATATACAGATTATTGATGTGTACTTTACTAGTGTTCATAGCAACCCTTGGGTATTTGATACCGGTTCAGTTGCTAAAATTCCTAACTCGAAACGAGAGTTGCAGAATGAACAGAGACTAGATAAAGGTGAAGTGATGATGTGTGTTGGAAGTGGTTCCAAGATTCATATGGTCATCATCACACACTCCCTATACTTTCGAGATTAGTGTAGAACCTAAATAAAGGTTATTTGGCATTTGCGTTGAGCATGAATATGATTTGATCATGGTTGTTGCAATACGGTTATTCATTCAAAGTCATAGAATAATTGTTATTCTGTTTACATGAATAAAGCCTTCGATGGTGATACACCCAATGAAAATAGTTTGTTGGATCTCGATTGTAGTGATACACATATTCATAATATTGAAGCCAAAAGATGCAAGGTTAATAATGATAGTGCAACTTATTTGTGGCACTGCCGTTTAGGTCATATTGGTGTAAAGCGCATGAAGAAACTCCATAGCGATGGACTTTTGGAATCACTTGATTATCAATCACTTGGTGCTTGCGAACCATGCCTCATGGGCAAGATGACTAAAACTCCGTTCTCCGGAACAATGGAGCGAGCAACAGATTTGTTGGGAATCATACATACTGATGTATGTGGACCGATGAGTGTTGAAGCTCACGGCGAGTATCGTTATTTTCTAACCTTCACTGATGATTTGAGCAGATATGTGTATATCTACTTGATGAAGCACAAGTCTGAAACATTTGAGAAGTTCAAAGAATTTCAGAGTGAAGTAGAGAATCATCGTAACAAAAAAATAAAAGTTTCTACGATCTGTTCGCGGAGGCGAATATTTGAGTTACGAGTTTGGTATTCATTTAAAACAATGTGGAATAGTTTCACAGCTCCCGCCACCCGGAACATCACAGCGTAATGGTGTGTCCGAACATCGTAACCATACTTTATTATATATGGTGCGACTATGATGTCTCTTACCGATTTACCACTATTGTTTTGGGTTATGCATTAGAGACAGCTGCATTCACGTTAAATAAGGGCACCATCTAAATCCGTTGAGACGACGCCTTATGAACCGTGGTTTGGCAAGAAACCAAAGTTGTTGTTTCTTAAAGTTTGGGGCTGCGATGCTTATGTGAAAAAGGTTCAACCTGATAAGCTCGAACCCAAGTCGGATAAATGTATCTTCATAGGATACCCAAAGGAGACTGTTGGGTACACCTTCTATCACAGATCCGAAGGCAAGATATTCGTTGCTAAGAATGGATCCTTTCTAGAGAAGGAGTTTCTCTCGAAAGAAGTGAGTGGGAGGAAAGTGAAACTTGATGAGGTAATTGTACCTTCTCCCAAATTGGAAAGTAGTACATCACAGAAACTAGTTCCAGTGATTCCTGCACCAATTAGTGAGGAAGCTAATGATGATGATCATGAAACTTCGGATCAAGTTACTACTGAACTTCGTAGATCAACCAGAGTACATTCCGCGCCAGAGTGGTACGGTAACCCGGTTCTGGAAGTCATGTTACTAGACCATGATGAACCTACGAACTATGAGGAAGCGATGATGAGCCCAGATTCCGCAAAATAGCTTGAGGCCATGAAATCCGAGATGGGATCCATGTATGAGAACAAAGTGCGGACTTTGGTTGACTTGCCCGATGATCGGCAAGCCATCGAAAATAAATGGATCTTCAAGAGGAAGACCGACGCTGACGGTAACGTTACTGTTTACAAAGCTCGACTTGTTGCGAAAGTTTTTTCGACAAGTTCAAGGAGTTGACTACGATGAAACTTTCTCACCCATAGCGATGCTTAAGTCTGTCCGAAACATGTTAGCAATTGCCGCATTTTATGAAATTTGGCAAATGGATAACAAAACTGTGTTCTTTAATGGATTTATTAAAGAAGAATTGTATATGATGTAACCAGAAGGTTTTGTCAATCCTAAAGGTTCTAACAAAATGTGCAAGCTCCAGCGATCCATCTATGGACTGGTGCAAGCATCTCGGAGTTGGAATATACGATTTGATAAGTTGATCAAAGTATATAGTTTTATACAGACTTGCGGTGAAGCCTGTATTTACAAGAAAGTGAGTGGGAGCACTACAGCCTTTTTGATAAGTATATGTGAATGACATATTGTCGATCGGAAATGATGTAGAATTTTCTGAAAAGCATAAAGGAGTGTTTGAAAGGAGTTTTTCAAAGAAGGACCCCGGTGAAGCTGCTTACATATTGATCATGAAGATCTATAGAGATAGATCAAGACGCTTGATAAGTTTTTTTTTCAGTGAGTACATACCTTGACAAGTTTTTTTGGATGTAGTTCAAAATGGAACAGTCAAAGAAAGAGTTCTTGCCTGTGTTGCAAGGTATGAAGTTGAGTAAGACTCAAAACCCGACCACGGCAGCAGATAGAGAAAAATGAAAGTCATTCCCTATGCCTCAGTCATAGGTTCTATAAAGTATGCCATGCTGTGTGCCAAACCTGTTGTGTACCTTGCCATGAGTTTGACGAGGAGGTACAACAGTGATCCAGGAGTAGATCACTGGACATCGGTCAAAATTATCCTTAGAGGACTAAGGAAATATTTCTCGGTTATGGAGGTGATAAAGAGTTCGACGTAAAGAGTTACGTCGATGCAAGCTTTAACACCGATCTGGATGACTCTGAGTCTCGATCTAGATACATATTGAAGTGGGAGCAATTAGCTAAAGTAGCTCCGTGCAAAGCATTGTAGACGTAGAAATTTGCAAAAATACATACGGATATGAACGTAACAAACCCGCTGACTAAACTTCTCTCACAAAGCAAAACATAATCACACCTTAGTACTCTTTGGGTGTTAATCACATGACGATGTGAACTAGATTGTTGACTCTAGTAAACCCTTTGGGTAGTGGTCACATGGCGATGTGAACTACGGGTGTTAATTCACATAACGATGTGAACTATCGGTATTAAATCACATGTCGATGTGAACTAGATTATTGACTCTAGTGCAAGTGGGAGACTGAAGGAAATATGCCCTAGAGGCAATAATAAAGTTGTTATTAATATTTCCTTATATCATGATAAATGTTTATTCGTGCTAGAATTGTATTAACCGGAAACTTAGTACATGTGTGAATACATAGACAAAACCAAGTGTCCCTAGTATGCCTCTACTAGACTAGCTCATTGATCAAAGATGGTTATGTTTCCTAGCCATAGACATGAGTTGTCATTTGATCAACGGGATCACATCATTAGGAGAATGATGTGATGGACAAGACCCATCCGTTAGCTTAGCACTATGATCGTTTAGTTTTACTGCTATTGCTTTCTTCATGACTTATACATGTTCCTATGACTATGAGATTATGCAACTCCCGAATACCGGAGGAACACCTTGTGTGCTATCAAACGTCACAACGTAACTGGGTGATTATAAAGATGCTCTACAGGTGTCTCCGAAGGTGTTCGTGGTGTTGGCATAGATCAAGAATAGGATTTGTCACTCCGAGTGTCGAAGAGGTATCTCTGGGCCCTCTCGGTAATACACACCATAATAAGCCTTGCAAGAAAATGACTAATGAGTTAGTCAGGAGATGATGTATTACGGAACGAGTAAAGAGACCTACCGGTAACGAGATTAACTAGGTATGGTGATACCGACGATCGAATCTCGGGCAAGTAACCTACCGATGACAAAGGGAACAACGTATGTTGTTATGCGGTTTGACCGATAAAGATCTTCATAGAATATGTAGGAGCCAATATGAGCATCCAGGTTCCGCTATTGGTTATTTACCGGAGATGAGTCTCGGTCATGTCTACATAGTTCTCGAACCCGTAGGGTCCGCACGCTTAACGTTTGATGACGATCGGTATTATGAGTTTATGTGTTTTGATGTACCTAAGGTAGTTCGGAGTCCCGGATGAGATCGGGGACATGACGAGGAGTCTCGAAATGGTCAAGACGTAAAGATCGATATATTGGACGACTATATTCGGACATCGGAAAGGTTTCGAGTGATTCGGGTATTTTTTGGAGTACCGGAGAGTTACGGGAATTCGCCGGGGAGTATATGGGCCTTATTGGGCTTTAGGGGAAAGAGAGAGAGGAGGCTGCGCCCCCCCAAGGCTTAGTCTGAATTGGACTAGGGGGGAGGGTTGCGCCCCCTCCTTCCGTCTCTTCTCTTTTCCCTTTCCTTCTCTCCTACTCCTACTACTTGGAAGGGCTCCTAGTTCTATTAGGAAAAGGGGAATCCTACTCCCGGTGGGAGTAGGACTCCCCTAGGGCGCGCCATAGAGAGGGCCGGCCCTTCTCCTCCACTCCTTTATATACGGGGGTAGAGGCACCCCATAGACACACAAGTTGATCAGTTGATCTTTCCCAACCGTGTGCGGTGCCCCTCTCCACAGAAACACACCTCGGTCATATCGTTGCAGTGCTTAGGCGAAGCCCTGCGTCGGTAACTTCATCATCTCCGTCACCACACCATCGTGCTGACGAAACTATCCCGCGAAGTTCTACTGGATCAAGAGCTCGTGGGACATCATCAAGCTGAATGTGTGCTGAACGCGGAGACTCCGTACGTTCGGTGCTTGATCGCTTGGATCGTGAAGAAGTTCGACTACATCAACCGCGTCACTAGACGCTTCTGCTCCCGGTCTACGAGGGTACGTAGACACACTCTCCCCTCTCGTTGCTATGCATCTAGTAGATAGATCTTGCGTGATCGTAGGAACTTTTTTGAAATACTATGTTCCCCAACAGGGTTTACTATGGAAGGCTTTGAACAGAGCGGTGGTATAGATTCTGTGATTGAGATTGATGATGAAGAGGAAGATGAAGATGCCCATGAGGACCTTAGTGAACACTATCGACATGGGGCTCTTGATGATCTCCATGATTTGGTTGATGATGAAACTGCTATTGATGAGTTAGACAAGGCCAACCTGACTACTAAAGGCACTTCTGGGTCCTTTGTTGGTAAGAAGAATCTGATCCCTATGGATGATTGTTTGAACTCTCACCATCATGTCCCTGTGCTGGAATACAACCCTGGTACTTTGGAAACATAGAAAAAAATGTGGTGCTTTGGAGGATTGTGATGGTGAGCAGGTGCTTACACATGAGGTGAAAGGAAAAGTCAGAGAAGAAGAGGGGGTTTATACTCCTGATAGGAATTATTTGTCTGAAGATAATGTGGATGTCAAACCTGGCAGTGTGAGTTATTGTCTTAACCTACTAAAATTGGTTGACATGTCTATGTCTGATGATGAAACAAATGAAGCTGATATGGAGCTGGGGGTTCTCCCATCTGAAATGATTGAGAGGATGCAGGGGAGTGGACTTAAATGCTCCCTGCTGGATTCACTCACTCAAGTCCAAGATGAAGGTGAAAAAAATGTCAAATTATCAAAGTGGGGGGCAGTTATGGCCCAGAAATATCGCACCAGAACTCATGGGAATGTGAACATCATTGAGAAAGCTGCTGCCTATAAGATGAAGAAGACTTGGAGATTCCACAAACTTTCAAAGGTAACTCCTTCCCCATTGTTGACCCCATTGTTCTTGTTGTCCACGCTAACCAGGTTAATACTGATATTGGTAAAGATAGTAACAATATGTTTGATATCATTGAGGATCTAGTGGTTAGGGAGCAAGAAAAATGTATGGTTTTTGCTAATGGTCACCCTGAAATGGTTTTACCTGATAATATAGTCATTACCAATGATGATTTAGTGAGGACCCCTACTAGAAATACCTCTTTACTATCAGTTGGCACTGTTGATATTTTGGAGAGATCTCCAGCTATTCTCACTAAGGTTAAGCCTTGTGGCTTGTCTCACCCTTTTAGAATTCCTTGATATGATAGGTCTGGTTTGGAACATTAGAGGTTTAGGTCAACCTGGTAAAATTCAGTGCCTGTGTGATGTGATCAGTAGAACTAATCCCGACTTCATTGGCTTTCAAGAGACTAAAAGAGAGATCATTTCTGATGGTTTTCTTAAAACCCTAGATTCTAGAGCTAATTTTATCTCGCAATTTTTGCCAGCTGTGGGTACTGCTGGTGGGATTCTGATTGGACTAAAAAGGATATGTTTGAGGTGATAGGTTTTATTTAGACCTGGGCATGGACAGCCCGGCCCGAGCCCGGCCCGAAAAACCCGGGTCGGGCCTGGCCGGGCTTGACATTCGGGCCGGGCTCGGGCTTTGTTTTGCAGCCCGAAAGATAGTTTGGGCCGGGCTCGGGCTTCAATTTTTCGGTATTTCGGGTCGGGCTTTCGGGCTTCGGGACGGGCTTGCACGTGCGCGTACTAAAAAACATCATTCGGGCAGGGCTTTCGGGCTTCGGGCTTGATTTCGGGCCGGGCTCGAGCTTGAAGACAGGGAGTATTTCGGGCTTTGGGCCGGGCTCGGGCTTGAGAAATGAAGTTCAGGCTTTGACAAGCCCGGCCCAAAACCCGGCCCGGCCCGACATTTGCCCGGGTTTAGTTTTATTAATAATAGATTTTCTATTAAATCTACAATTAGGAACAAATGTGATGGATTTCTTTGGCATTTGGTGATTGTCTATGGTTTAGCTTGTACTGAATTCAAAATGGATTTTATTGCTGAATTACATGATGTGTTTGATTCTGCATCTTATCCTATTTTGATTTGTGGAGACTTTAACCTCGTTATGGGTTGTAATGACAAGAGTAGTGGTCTTGTTGATCAACAAACTACTTTATTATTTAATGACTGGATCAATAGATGGGGTCTTTTGGAAATTTATGTTTCCAATAGGAAATTTACTTGGTCTAATAATCAAGAGGTTCCTATCTTTGCTGTCCTTGATATAGTTTTTTCCCTCTTTGGATTGGGATGCCCATTTTCCCAGGTCATCCCTTACTGCCCTTCCTAGGGTTGGGAGTGATCACACCCCTCTAGGTTTGGATACTGGAGCTAGGAGATACACTGGACCTCAAATGTTTAGATTTGAGAAATGGTGGCTTTCACAACCTGGTTTTGAGCAAGTGGTCACACAGGCTTGGAACTCTATCTCCCGTGATACTTCATCTATTGAAAACTGGATGCTTAAATCTAGAGTCCTTAGAAAGAAAACTAAAGGGTGTAGTATTAACCTGGAAGCTGATATTAAGAAGAAAAATAAAGCTCTCCTTATGGAATTGGATGCATTGGATGTCTTACCTGAGACACAACAACTCCCTGCAGATGATTTTGATAAGATGAACAGAATGAAAAAAAGAGCTGGATGATATTAGGAGAAAGGAGGAGACTCCTTTGTGGCAGAGATCTAGAGACAGGAAAATTCTCGAGGGGGACAGAAACAATGCTTATTTCCATGCTCTAGCTAATCATAGACATAAGAAGAATCATCTCCCTGAGTTAGATGGTCTAAAAAAAACTTTTGCTTTTAAACCAAAACCCGATATTCACCTGGGAGCTGATTTTTGCGAAGACAATGAGATGGTCTCTGAGACTGTGAGAGAGAATCTAGAAAACCCCTTTTCTGAGGAAGAAATAAATAAAGCTATTATGAGTTCCTATGCTAGTGGGGCCCCAGGGCCTGATGGGCTTTCTTTCCTTTTCTATCAAACCTTTTGGGATCTCATTAAAAAAGACTTTATGTGTATGGTCAAAGATTTTGGGAACGGGGACTTGGATGTTTATAGACTTAATTTTTCCCTCATTACCCTCATTCCTAAAGTCCCCATGGCTAGGGAGATGAAGAACTTCAGACCTATTAGCTTAAGCAATTGTGTTGTTAAAATTTTCTCCAAAGCCATGACTTCAAGGGTTTCTCCCTTGTGTGATAAACTAATTTCCTATAATCAAACTGCCTTCATCAAAGGGAGGTTCATTTTAGAAAGTGTAGTGATGGATAATGAAGTTATTCATGAGATTCACAAGTTTGGGTCTGGTGGTTTGGTACTTAAACTGGATTATGAAAAAGCTTATGATAGGATCAACTGGGATTTTATAAGAGAAATGCTCCATTCTAGGGGTTTTGGTAACAAATGGGTGGGTCGGATTTCCAGTACTTTGCAAAATGGGACATTCCAAGTTAGGATCAATGACACAAATTGTGACGCCCCGAGACCGATGCGCCAGGTGTCAGCCAGTTATTTGCTGCCTTTGCCATGTCATCTGCTTGCGTGTTGCACTTTGCCTTGTCATCATGTGCATTGCATCATCATGTTTTCAAACTTGCATTCGTCTGAGTCCGCCCGTCCTCTCCGTTGTCCATTCTGAGCCCAGTCACACTCGCACGCGCCTGCGACACCTCCGAATATTTATTTTATAAGTGGTTGGAAAATGTTCTCGGAAGGGGATGAAACTTGGCGTGTGGCCTTACTATAGTATAGACAGACCGCCTGCCAAATTTCGTCGCAATCGGAGTTCGTTTGATAGTCCAACCGTTAAACTATAGCGGCACTATAGCTGGTTTAAACATCGGACGTTTCGGTCTCCGGAACTGCCGCCGGGCCTCTGTTCTTCCTTCTCGTCTTAGCCCGAGGCCTCTCCCCACAGCCCACTAGGCCTCTCCTAGCCACCCTCCGCTCCGGAACCGTCACATCAAGATCTGAGGCTCCAAAACGCTCCCAAACTTCCCTAGACCTAATCCCTACCCTATATATACACCCTCCACTTCCAAATTTGGGCAACCCTACCCCCCAGACCCTTCCCCTACCTCTCAGCCGTCTCCCACCTGGTTTTTCGTGCCGCCCTGCTCCCTCCTCGCCACTTGGCGCCGCCCCGTTCGCCGCGCCACCACCTGAGTCGCCGCCCGTGCCCAACCCCGTGCAGCCACGTCGCCCCCCAGCACTGCCCAGCCAATCGGCGCGTGGCACGCGTCCTCCCCACGCCTCCAGCCGCCGCGGCCCGGGGTAGCCCATCGCGGGCCCGCCCGGCCCAGATCCCTCCGCCGCCTGGTCCGCACGGCCCGTCCGCCCCACCGCCGCGCGCCTGCCCCGGCCTCCGCCGCCGCTCTACCGCTCGCCTCCCGCACCCAGCGCCTCAGCTCCGCCGCCCGCCATGCTACGCCGCCTTGCCCCGTGCTCACCGCCCCGGCGCCTACTCCCGCACTAGTTTCCCTCGCCGCCGGCGATCTCCGGGGCGCCATCGCCGAGCCCTTTGCTCCGACCTCCTCGCGCGCCGCCAGTCTCTGCTCGTCGGCGACCACGCGTGCCTCTGCATCTGCCTCGTTGCGCCGTCGCCGCCGGATTTGAGTCCTCCCCGCCGTGGACCCTGCTCTGCTCGCCGGTCCGCTTCCTCGTCGCCGTTCCGCCGCCGGACGGCCTCGATCCAGCCGGATCGGGAGGAGGATGGCACCGCGGGCCCGCTTGCTAGCCACATCGAGCCCAACGTGTCCGACCTGGATGCGGACAGTGTCCATTCAAGACCCCCCCTCCCAAGGTTGTTTTCGTCTAAGTCTTTTTCTGAAAATACTTCATATAGGCATTTTGTAGAGGTCATAACTGTGTGCATGATGGTCCATTTTCGGCCTATGATATGTCAAAATGTTCGTCTCATGATGCTCTAGATGATGGTGTAGTTTTCATGCATGTTACTGTTCATTTTGATGTCTTAATCTTCGTTGCCAAACTGCTATGTGATGTTAGTGTCAAGTCCTTGTTGTCTGTCAACAATATGTTAGCATTTTTGTGAGGTTGTAACTTTGTGCATGTTGGTCCAAATGGAGTGTATGATATATCAAAATATTCATTGTGAAGTGCTCTACATGATGGTGGCTGTTGCATTCATGTTAGGTTGCATTATGCCATGTTTATCTCTGTTGCAAAAGTGCATGTGGCTGTTAAGTGCTGAAACTTGTTATAAGATGTTGAATTGTCTTTTTCATATATTTATGTGTGATTTTTGTTTGAGCTCCATGTCAACATGTTTTAGAAGCACAATCATGCCATCTTTGCTGTGGTGCAATCCAGTTTTCATGATATGCCTTGTGGTGAGTGCAACAAGCTTGCAAAGTGACCAATTTGCTGTTGATGATTTCTATGACTTGTTGAAAACTGCTAAGTCTGAAACTGTTATATCCTGATGCCATGTTTTTTTTGAGAAAAAGACGGTAAGAGAACCCCTTACAGTATAATAGGTGCAACAAACCCAAATTGCAAGTACCATGCCTTGAACCTGGGTGGGTGGGAAGGCATCAGCCCCTTCCCACCACTAGGCTATGCCTTAGTCTGCTTGATGCCCCACTCAAATACATGAATGTTTTGGGATGTCCAATGACCATGTCTTGAAGTCCATGTTATGCTCTATCCATCCATGCCTTGTTTGCATACATGACATGTTGTAGCTTGTTGTTTTCATGCTCTCAAGTTGTTATAAAATGTTTCTGTCAGCCTGTTAACAGTAAGTTCAGTTTTGCCATGTGAATAGCTAGTGTTCTATGTATCCTATGACCATGTTCTTGCCATGAGTAGCTTCATAAACATGTCTTCTTGTTGTTGGTTATATTCACTTCTTCTCGTTAGTGCTTGTTTCGTTGCGATCATGAGGATTCGTTCGACTACACTTGGTTCGTCTTCGTGGCTTCTTCTTCATCTTCTTCATGGACTCGTTCTTCTTCCTTGCGGGATCTCATGCAAGATGGCCGTCACCTTGGATCTCATTACTATCATTGACATGCTAGTTGTATCAATGCTATCGCTATATGTCGCGCCACCTATCTTTTGTTGTCAGCCTCTCCTTGTTGCCATGAAACCTCTAACCTTTGACACCTTCCCAGCAAACCGTTGTTTGGCTATGTTACCCGCTTGCTCAGCCCCTCTTATAGCGTTGTTAGTTAAAGGTGAAGATGAAGATTGCTCCATGTTGGATCTTGATTGTTTGAATAGCACAATATCTATTAACTAAATTAACACACATATATACTTGGCAATGGGTGGGAGGCTTGGCCTTTTGCTCGGTGTTTTGTTCCACTCATGCTGCCTTAAGAACCGATAAACCCGCATTATGTTCCTTGACTTTGCGTTCCTAACGCGGTTGAGTATATGGGGACCCCTTGACAGTTTGTCTTTGAATAAAACTCCTCCAGCAAGGCCCAACTTTGGTTTTAATTTGCAACATAATAAAAACTTAATTAATTAATTAAATTTCATAGGGAGTGAACACTACCCGAGGATTCTTCTACATACAGGGGGTCCAGTGCTGATGGTGTTGGTCCCACACGGGCAGACTGCGGGGCCGCCTTGGGGAAACTCGAGGTATCTGGTATTTGCCTGTAGGCTGACCTATCCGGACGTGGCGTGAGACGAGATACGCGCAGCTACTATCAGGGTGTCGGCACGCCGGGAGGTCTTGCTGGTCTTGTTTTACCATTGTCGAAATGTCTTGTGCACTGGGATTCCGAGTCTGGTCGGGTTGTCCCTAAGATAAGGGGTATTATTATTTTTACCTCTCCTGATCGTGAGAGCTTGTGATGGGCTAAGTTGGGACACCCCTGCAGGGTTATGATCTTTCGAAAGCCGTGCCTACGTTTATGTGGCAGATTGGTATTTGTTAATGTCCAGTTGTAGAAAACTTGACAGAGGATCCAGAATAAAATACACGAACCGCGTGAGTAACCATGACAGTCTCTTTTCACTTTGAGAAGAGAACACGGTGAGATTATGTTTGACTCGTAGGTAGTTCAGGATCTTTAGCGATCATTACTAGTTTGCGACCGTTTGCGTAGATGCTCATCTTATTCTTGTACTCGTAAGTTAGCCACCATACTTTTGCTTAGCCGCTGTTGCAACCTCACCTCTTAACCTCTCCATACCCTTTAAGCTTTGCTAGTCTTGATACCCATGGTTATGGGATTGCTGAGTCCTCGTGGCTCATAGATACTACAACAACAGGTGCAGGTACATGTCTCCGATGACTTGACGTGAGAGCGATGCTTACTTGTGTGGAGTTCTTTCTTCTTCTTCTTCATCAGTCTTGGGTTAGGTTCCTGGTCGGCAGCCTGGGTTAGCAGGATGGATGTCGTTCTGCTTTTCATATTTGCATTCGTAGTCGGATGTCTTGTATTGATGTTGTTGTATTCATGTGACTTGTATGAATTGTTGTATACCCATGTAATTATGTAATGGTTCGATGTAATGATATCCATCTTGCTAAGCGCCCGAAATGCGGTTGTGCCCCAATCACGAGTGTATCACGTGATCGGGATAGAATCGCATCTTGGGCGTGACAAGTTGGTATCAGAGCCTCGATCGACCTTAGGAGCCCCCTTGATTGATCGTAGTTTGGCCGTTGTCGAGTCTAGAAGAAAACTATTTTCGGAGTCTAGTTATATCGGAGAGTAGGAATTCTTTTTACTCCTCATCCCCTTCGTCGCTTTGGTGAGGAATCTTGACGTAGGTGTTTTGAATTACTTCTCTTCCCCTTCAATTTTTTTAGGATCACGCGGTTAGTTTTTCGATCGTGCGATGTCTGTTCTTTTCATCCGGTGCAATTCTCGTCAAGTTGATTCATTCCTCTTCATCTTTTGCAAGTTCAATCCTCAATTCTTTCCAACCAGCGTGGTGTTTCCCCGTCTGATGTGGTCTTTCTTTTTCCCACCCTCCCACCCCTTTTTCTTTCGGACCGGAGTCCTTAATCGAGTATCCATCCTACTTGTGCGAAGTTTTCGAATTCTTTCCTCAATGTTTTCAACTAGTGAATTCTCGTCTAGTTCGTCATCCTTCATCTCTATTCTTCTCCGATGAATTCTCCTCTCGTTCGACATTCTCATCTCTTTTCTTTTCAAGTGGTTCCAATTCAATTTATTCTCGGTGTTGTTCATATTCTTTTCCCTCGGTTCAGATGTGTTCCCCTGTCTTGCTCTCCTCTCGCCATTTAATCATTCCGGAGTTCCGAAGATATCTCACGAAATTCGTCTGTCTTCCAATTAATTCGAGGTTGTCACCTCATTCGAGTCTTTCAATCGTTCTGGTGCATCATCTCCTTTTCGATCCTTTTCAACGATGTTTTCTCTTCGGTGGGCTCATAACCAACAGGTTTCCCAGGATCTTACCTGACTCTACTAATTTATCAGGAGCTATTCGCAAATTCTCTTCATATTGTGACATAAGCATGGATTCCATCAGTCATATGCCTTCTCCAAGATCGCTTTCAATTTTTTTCATGTGTGGTTCAACCTTTCCTCATTTCATTCATCCGGAGTATTTCATCAATTCTTTTCATTGTGATCCTCCGAAGGCCATCATTTCAGAAGATTTCTTCGTTCTCAGTTTTCAACTTCGTCCTTCAAATATTCTTCATTGATGCCTCTTCGTTCGTCTCACATTCGTCCGGTGCTTCGTTCAGGTATTCTTAATCAGTTCGCGATCTCTACGTTCTCTTGTATCTAAATTCCCCAAGTGCTTTATTCTTCCCGGCGATTCATTCTCTTGTATTCACTCGATTTTAATTCTTCCCAGTGGTTCGTTCCTTTTCTTCGCTCGGGTTCAATTCTTACGGTGGTTCACTCAAGAGTTCTTTTCTTTGTCATCATATCAACTCACTTGTTCTATCTGGTGGCTCATGAAGACTTTCTCGAGTTTTGCGTTATATCTCCCCTTAATCTTTTTCAAAGTGAATAAGTGATATGCAAATCCATTGCTTCACATCAATTTAATTGGTGGAGGATAAGCATAACATAATTCTTATTCTTTTCATCAATTTGAACAATCCCTTCCTTCGGAGTTTGTTCATGATGAATAAATCATAATCCCAGGTGTTTATTCTTTTATTTTCGGAGTTCATAGTTTCTCGGCCTTCTCGTCGGAACCCCGTCTAAATCATCGCAAGGACTTATTCTTATTCTTTTCGTCCTTCATCATCCTTTCGTTGCCCGTTCTTCATGGTGGTTTATCGCGATTCAAATGATTCTTCAAGTGTTCATCAAATTCTTTTGGATCAAGCGCAAGCATTCTTATTCTTGCCTCTCTAGTGCAATTAATTCTCCTTATTCTTTCAGTGGAGTTTTGCATTTCTTCCTTCATCTCATCTATTCAATCTTTTATTTGTGGCTTAACTCACCTCAAGTTCTGGGATGGTTTCCATAAGTCTACTTAAAGTTTAATCTTTTGTTGTCGATTTCTCAACAAATCCGTTCGAGTCTTTCTTTGAAGATGCTCTTTCAAATTCATCTGTGGTGAAAGCTGTCATGTTCTTCTCTGTTCTTCTCATTCCATTCTTTAATTCTTCCGGAGGCATTTTCTTGTTCATCTCGTCATGGATCGTTCCATATTCTCAAGTTCAAGTCCTATTTCTTCAATGCTCAACCGGAGATTTCCCAGAATTCCTTTTCTATCTCTTTTAGCCGGAGTGGTTTTTGAATTCATTCTTGTTCGTTCAGCTCTTGTTTCATGTCTTTCAACCATCAAAGTTCTCGTGTGTTCCTTGTTCCTCTTTTGTAATGGAGCTTCTCAGTCTAGTTCATCTCTGTTGTATTCTTCCTTTCAAGTGGCTCAACCTCTCAACATTCTTTGGTTTCACCTTGTTCTTCCTGTCCTCTCCCGTCTCGTTCCTAAGATCTCGGGACGAGATCTCTTGTTAGTAGGGGAGTGTTGTGACGCCCCAAGACCGATGCGCCAGGTGTCAGCCAGTTATTCGCTGCCTTTGCCATGTCATCTGCTTGCGTGTTGCACTTTGCCTTGTCATCATGTGCATTGCATCATCATGTTTTCAAACTTGCATTCGTCCGAGTCCGCCCATCCTCTCCGTTGTCCGTTCTGAGCCCAGTCACACTCGCACGCGCCCGCGGCACCTCTGAATATTTATTTTATAAGTGTCTGGAAAATGTTCTCGGAAGGGGATGAAACTTGGCGTGTGGTCTTATTATAGTATAGACAGACCGCCTGCCAAATTTCGTCGCATTCGGAGTTCGTTTGATAGTCCAACCGTTAAACTATAGTGGCACTATAGCCGGTTTAAACGTCAGACATTTTGGTCTCCGGAACTGCCGCCGGGCCTCTGTTCTTCCTTCTCGTCTTAGCCCGAGGCCTCTCCCCACAGCCCACTAGGCCTCTCCTAGCCCCCCTCCGCTCAGGAACCGTCGGATCGAGATCCGAGGCTCCAAAACGCTTCCAAACCCCCCTAGACCTAATCACTACCCTATATATACACCCTCCACTTCCAAATTTGGGCAACCCTAGCCCCTAGACCCTTCCCCTACCTCCCACCCGCCTCCCACCTGGTTTTCCGCGCCGCCCTGCTCCTTCCTCGCCACTGCGCGCCGCCCCGTTCACCGCGCCGCCACCTGAGCCGCCGCCCGTGCCCAACCTCGTGCAGCCACATCGCCCCCCAGCACCCCGCAGCCAATCGGCGCGTGGCACACGTCCTCCCCACGCCTCTAACCGCCGCGGCTCGGGGGAGCCCATCGCGGGCCCTCCCGGACCAGATCCCTCCGCCGCCTGGTCTGCGCGGTCCGTCCGCCCCGCCGACGCGCGCACGCCTCGGCCTCCGCCGCCGCTCTGCCGCTCGCCTTCCGCACCCAGCGCCTCAGCTCCGCCGCCCGCCGTGCTGCGCCGCCTTGCCCCGTGCTCGCCGCCCCGGCGCCTGCTCCCGCACCAGTTTCCCTCGCCGCCGGCGACCTCCAGGGCGACACCGCCGAGCCCTTTGCTCCGACCTCCTTGCTTGCCGCTAGTCTCTGCTCGTCGGCGACCGCGCGTGCCTCTGTCTCTGCCTTGTTGCGCCGTCGCCGCTGGATTCGAGTCCTCCCCGCCGTGGACCCCGCCCAGCTCGCCGATCTGCTTCCTCGCCGCCGTTCCGCCGCCGGACGGCCTCGATCCAGCCGGCTCGGGAGGAGGATGGCCCCGCGGGCCCGCTTGCCAGCCACACCGAGCCGGACGTGTCCGACCTGGATGCGGACAGTGTCCAGTCAAGACCCCCCTCCCACGGTTGTTTTCGTCTAAGTCTTTTTCTGAAAGTACTTCATATTGGCATTTTGTAGAGGTCATAAATGTGCGCATGATGGTCCATTTTCGGCGTATGATATGTCAAAATGTTCGTCTCGTGATGCTCTAGATGATGGTGTAGTTTTCATGCATGTTACTGTTCATTTTGATGTCTTAATCTTCGTTGCCAAACTGCTATGTGATGTTAGTGTCAAGTTCTTGTTGTCTGTCAACAATATGTTAGCATGCTTGTGAGGTTGTAACTTTGTGCATGTTGGTCCAAATGGAGTGTATGATATGGCAAAATGTTCATTGTGAAGTGCTCTACATGATGGTGGCTGTTGTATTCATGTTAGGTTGCATTATGCCATGTTTATGTTTGTTGCAAAAGTGCATGTGGTTGTTAAGTGCTGAAACTTGTTATAAGATGTTGATTTGTCTTTTTCATATCTTTATGTGTGATTTTTTATTTGAGCTACATGTCAACATGTTTTAGAAGCACAATCATGCCATCTTTGCTGTGGTGCAACCCACTTTTCATGATATGCCTTGTGGTGAGTGCAACAAGCTTGCAAAGTGACCCACTCGTTGTTGATGATTTCTATGACTTGTTGAAAACTGCTAAGTTTGAAACTGTTATATCCTGATGTCATGTTTGCTTGATTCTCCACTCAAATACATGAATGTTTTGGGATGTCCAATGACCATATCTTGAAGTTCATGTTATGCTCTACCCATCCATGCCTTGTTTGCATACATGACCTGTTGTAGCTTGCTGTTTTCATGCTCTCAAGTTGCTATAAAATGTTTATGTCAGCCTGTTAACAGTAAGTTCAGTTTTGCCATGTGAATATCTAGTGTTCTATGTATCCTATGACCATGTTCTTGCCATGAGTAGCTTCATAAACATGTCTTCTTGTTGTTGGTTATATTCATTTGCCATGATATGCTCTGAGCTGAGTTGCACAAGCTTGTAAACATGCCTACTCATCGTTGTTGCTGCCATGTTTAGTTTATTTCACTAAGTCTGTGAATCTGTTATCTTTTGCAATCTTGCCATGATGTTTTGAGCTTGTTCTAGTGGTGTTTTGTAGTAGCTCGGTGATCATGCTTGTAGTGCTTGACATGTACATGCTTGACATTCCCTTTGTTGCCATGAAATGTTATTGTATCATGTTTTTTTTATGTCAACTATATGTCTGCTTGTTGTTTTGGGCTGATTGTTGTTATATCTTGTTTCATATGTATGTGATGAACCGTTGCTCCGTTGGGCGTGACCTACATAAAACTTGTGTGTTTTTGCATGTAGATGCCTAATAACATGTTGTAAACCTGTTTGGAGTGTGTTTGCTTGTTGTTTGAATGCATCTTGCATCTTTGCCATGTTCATCTAGTTTTGCTCATATCTTCTAGGCCGTAGCTCTGAATTAAATGAACTTTATATGTAACTTGACTACAATTTCGAGTAGATCATCATGGTGCATGTTAACTTGATGTTTAACAACTTGAACTTAAGGTTTGTTCAGATGTGGACCAATTTCGAAATTTGCATATGAGGACTTACCGGAGTTGTTATATGTGGTTTCCAGCCTCATTTAAACTTGTTTGGTTGTGTTGGTCTTGTATGCATCATCCCTTGCCATGTTTTGCATCATATAGACTTGTCTTGCATCATACTTGGTTGTGCATCATGTCTTGTTATGTGTTGTGTGTTTACCGTATTGCTTGCTTCTTCTCATTAGTGCTTGTTTCGTTACGATCGTGAGGATTCGTTCGACTACACTTGGTTCGCCTTCGTGGCTTCTTCATCGTCTTCTTCATGGACTCATTCTTCTTCCTTGCGGGATCTCAGGCAAGATGACCGTCACCTTGGATCTCATTACTATCATTGTCATGCTAGTTGTCTCGATGCTATCACTATATGTCGCGCCACCTATCTTTTGTTGTCAGCCTCTCCTTGTTGCCATGAAACCTCTAACCTTTGACACCTTCCCAGCAAATCGTTGTTTGGCTATGTTACCCGCTTGCTCAGCCCCTCTTATAGCGTTGTTAGTTGCAGGTGAAGATGAAGATTGCTCCATGTTGGATCTTGGTTGTTTGAATAGCACAATATCTATTAACTAAATTAACACACATATATACTTGGCAATGGGTGGAAGGCTTGGCCTTTTGCTCGGTGTTTTGTTCCACTCATGCCGCCTTAAGAACCGATAAACCGTGTTATGTTCCTTGACTTTGCGTTCCTAACGCGGTTGGGTATATGGGGACCCGTTGACAGTTCGTCTTTGAATAAAACTCCTCCAGCAAGGCCCAACTTTGGTTTTAATTTGCAACATAATAAAAACTTAATTAATTAACTAAATTGCTTAGGGAGTTAGGGCTACCCGAGGATTCTTCTACATACAGTGCTGATGGTGTTGGTCCCAAACGGGCTGACCTATCCGGACGTGGCCTGAGACAAGATACACGCGACTACTATGAGGGTGTCGGCACGCCAGGAGGTCTTGCTGGACTTGTTTTAATATTGTCGAAATGTCTTGTGCACCGGGATTCTGAGTCTGATCGGGTTGTCCCTAAGATAAGGGGTATTATTATTTTTACCTCTACGGATCGTGAGAGCTTGTGATGGGCTAAGTTGGGACACCCCTGCAGGGTTATGATCTTTCGAAAGCCGTGCCCGCGGTTATGTGGCAGATTGGAATTTGTTAATGTCCGATTGTAGAAAACTTGACAGAGGATCCGAAATAAAATACACGAACCGCGTGAGTAACCGTGACCGTCTCTTTTCACTTTGAGAAGACAACACGGCGGGTTATGTTTGACTCGCAGGTAGTTGAGGATATTTAGCGATCATTACTAGTTTGTGACCGTTTGCATAGATGCTCATCTTATTCTTGTACTCGTAAGTTAGCCACCATACTTTTGCTTAGCCGCTGCTGCAACCTCACCTCTTAAACTCTCCATACCCTTTAAGCTTTGCTAGTCTTGATACCCATGGTTATGGGATTACTGAGTCCTCGTGGCTCACAGATACTACAACAACAGTTGCAGGTGCAGGTTTCCGATGACTTGACATGAGAGCGATGCTTACTTGTGTGGAGTTCTTTCTTCTTCTTCTTCATCAGTCTTGGGTTAGGTTCCTGGTCGGCAGCCTGGGTTAGCAGGATGGATGTCGTTGTGCTTTTCATGTTTGCATCCGCAGTCGGATGCCTTGTATTGATGTTGTTGTATTCACGTGACTTGTATGAATTGTTGTATCCCCATGTAATTATGTAATGGTTCGATGTAATGATATCCATCTTGCTAAGCGCCCGAAATGCGGTTGTGCCCCAATCACGAGTGTATCACGTGATCGGGATGGAATCGCATCTTGGGCGTGACACAAATGGTCAACATTTTGTTGCTGGTAAAGGGCTGAAACAGGGTGACCCTCACTCACCCATGTTGTTTAACCTAGTAGCTGATGTCTTTTTTAAGATTCTCTATAAGGCTGCTAAGTGTGGTGTGATTGCTGGTTTACTTCCACAAGTTATTCCTAGTGGTGTCATTAGCCTCCAATATGCTGATGATACTATCCTTTTTATACAAAACTCTGTGGATTATGCCAGGAATCTTAAATGGCTTTTGACTTGCTTTGAAAACTTTTCTGGGCTCAAGATTAACTTTCATAAAAGCAATCTTCACACTATTAATGTTTCCACTGATGTGTCCAATGAACTTGCTCAGATTTCCTACTATCAGTTTGGAGATTTCCCCTTTAAATATCTTGTGGCCCCTCTTCACTTTAAGAAACCGAGGAGGGAAGATATCCAACCTATCATTGATAGGATAATTAAAAATATAGCAGGTTGGCTTGGAAAACATCTATCTTACATGGGTAAACTGATCCTGCTGACCACTTGTATTGCTAGCATCCCTGCCTACCTTATGGCTGTTATGAAATTTCCAAAATGGGCTATTGATGCCATCACCTCACAAATGTCCCACTTCTGTACACAAATACCACCGTGCTAACTGGGGGTTGATTTCTAGGAGGAAAGAATTTGGAGGGATGGGGGTGCCCAATTTAAGAGATTTCAATATGGCCCTCCTTGTCTCTTGGGGGAGAAGATTTTATGATGGGAGAGACAATGACTGGAAAAAAGTTGTGAGCTATAAGTATGGCACTAATAAACCTAATATATTCTGGGGGGGAGGGACTGGGGTGGGCTGTCCTTTTTGGAATAGTCTAACCTGGGCTCTGGGTGCTGCCAGAAATTTCATTAGGTGGATCCCAGATGATGGGAAGAATATTGCCTTTTGGCATGATGTGTGGAGTGGTGAGATTTTATTAAAAACTAGGTTTTGGGAACTATTTACTATATGTCAACAACAGGATGCTACCCTTGCCCAAGTTTGGGATGGTAACACTCTGCAATTGACTTTTAGAGGATGTGTGGATGAGTCTGTTATGAATAGTTGGCATGATTTACTTGCAATAGTTAAAACATTTACTCCTGGGGCCTATGCTGATGTGCCCCAATGGAGGTTGGAACCCTCTGGTGTGTATTCTGTTAAATCTTTTTACAAAATGATTAATTTTGGGGGATTTCCTCTTATATTTAGGATGCTATCTAGAAGATTAAGGTTCCACCCAATATACATGTGTTTCTCTGGTTAGCTTACTATAACAAGTGTCTCACCAAGGATAACCTTGCCAAAAGAAGGCAGGTGGAAAATCCCACATGTGTGTTCTGTGGTGAAAATGAAACTGTTGAGCACCTATATTTTGGGTGTGTAGTGGCTGCTCAGACTTGGGCTGTGATTGCTGAGGGGATTTCTATTCCCATACCGGACTCTTTCATGTCTCTAATTCCTCTTTGGAAACAAAAGAAAAATAATGAAGCTATTAACATTGTTACTTGTGCTACCTTGTGGGGCTTATGGCTTTTGCGCAATGAATTTGTTTTTCAGGGGCGAAGCTGGCGAAATATTCACTACATCAAGGGCTTGGTGGGAGGATTGATAAGACAATGGAAGATCTTGTGCTACTTCTCCCGTGCTTAAGGCTTTTGGATCGTCGAAGAGGGGAGTTGCTAAGAATAGCCTGCTATGAGATATGAATACAGATGACTGAAGACTGCAAATTCTGGAACTTGATGGATGTTCATCTTTTCTGCTTTCTTCAGCCTCTGTTCTCTATTATGTGTAATAGGTCTAAGTAGAACCTTTTATCTGTAATAGCTACTTTGGTTGTTGCCGAGCGTTGTACGATGTCCTGGTTTGTGGTGGTCATGCCTTTGCTTTTTAATAAATGTTGGAGCAGGGGGAACCCCTTTTATTCAAAAATGTAAAGAAAATAAACAGAAAAAGAAAAAAATGAGAAAATAAAAAAAGAAAAACAGAAAATAAAGAAATCCGGTTCAGGAACCTTCTAGAAGGTTCCCAAAACCGTAAAAAAACGGCTGGGAAGGTTCCCAAAATCGAGAACGCTGAAAGCGCTTAAACAGGCCAGCCCAATACGACCTATCGGGTCGGCCGCCTGTGCAAACCTGCGACATCTTGCCGCGGATAGCGTCGAATAGGAAATTCCCTAAATAGGATTCGCCTAAGTACTGTGCGTTCTGTTCTTTATATGGGCCGGCTAAGATACTATTTTGGGGCAGCTATGTGCCGCCTGTTTCGCACGGCTGTCTCGTCTCAGAACGCAGTTGGTGGCCCGGCCCAGTAGGTCGTCGGTCGTCTTGCTGAGGTGACGCGAATTTCTGTTTTGTTACAGTTTTCTTACTTTTATGTATATTTTAAATTAAATGCATACATTTCAAAAACATGAATTTACAATAGGATAAAAAGGTTATAATAGGATATATTAAATTAAAATAATTTTTAAACAAAAAATTAAAAATATTATAATAGGATAAAACATTTTTGTGCTGTTTTAAAAAATGTTGATAAGTTTAAATTAAAATGTTCATGACACTGAAACAATGTGCCCACTTTTCAAAAAAAATGCAAAACTTTTAAGAAATAAGTATACAATGTGAACAAAGTGTTTGTGTAAAGTAAAAAAAAAAATTTATTTTGCTCTGTTACAAAATGTATGTCACATGTGATGGAATATTCCTGTGTTTCGAAAACATTTCAAAATGTTATATACAAATGTAAAAATAAAGTCACGTAGCTTCAAAAATGTCAATGAAAAATATTTTAATTTTTATACAATGCAAAAAGAAATGATAACGTAGTTTAGTTGAAATCTTTATTTCTATTTACAAAATGTACAACCTGTATACTACCATGTAATAGAAAGAAATAAACACAGCTATTTTTTAAATATGTACACAATGTATATGAAAATATCTAACGTGTATCGGAAAAATCTTTCGCATTAGCTGTAATAATGTACACTATGTACGAACCAAAAAACAGATATGTGTTGAAAAATAAGAAAACCAAAAAATGACAAAAAAGCAAATGAAAAAGGAGAAAGGCGGATGGAAAATTCAAAGAAAGCCAGTGAAAATCAAAGGAAAAGAAAGTATAACAAAAGAAAAACTGGAGAAAATCGGTCAAAAAACGATGAATGAATTTTATTTCTTGCGTGAACAATTGTAAACTATATCGGCTGAGAGAAACACACACAGGCGATTAGGGTTCCCTCACCTCCCGTCGGCAGTGTCGCCTCTCTGCCTCGTATTTGTGGCCTTCGGGCAATTGAGGCTGGGTGGATCTCAGCCCCCATTGGCGGGAGGGCTTCGTTTTCCTGGTTTCAGGGTTGAGGTTTGGTGCGACGACGCTCGGTTGGTGGCGGCAACATCTTGTCCAATAAAGTCTACCCGACTTCAGCCCCATCTCGGCAGCAGCGGTGTCGAGAAGCTTGTGGGAGTGGTGTGGTTCTTGAGGACTTCTTCCGGCTGCAGGGTTCACTGGATCATCAAGGAGCTTCATCGGCCGTTCTTCCTCCTTCATCTCTGGGTAAGATATGGTCTTCTTCTCTCGCAAAAAAAAACAAAGATATGGTCTTCTTGACCCGTTCAACGATGTCCGCATCCAACTACGTTAGGCCGGCTCACGGAGGAGAGACAGCGCCTTCGCCGACATGGTCCGGAGATTGAAGACGAAAGGCATCTCAAGGATTTCGTTATAATTTTTGTTTTTGTTGAGGTGCTTTTGTATTGTCCATTGTTTCTTTTAATGCCAAAGTCCTTTTTGTAAAAAAACAAAAAACGAAAGGAAAAATATTAGAAAACAAAGAAAACCTGAGCGAGCGAGCAAACGTACAGAAAGCACAAGTCGTAGCGACCGATTGCACTGATGGGTCGTGGGATTCGCTCCACTGTAGGCGATACATAATTGGAATGGTAAGGGCGGACGAGCAAACACGCACTCATCTGCACACTTTCGGCCACCCCACCGTGGGCGCGGGCTCCTCTGTTTTTTTCATTACATTTTTCTGCATTTCCTTTCTAAAAAAATTATTTTGAAATGTTTGCAAATTTAAGATTTTTTTTTCATATTTTAAGCATATTTTTTGTTAATTCACACATGCTGGCGATTTCAAAAATTGTTCACATATTTTAAAAGATGCTTGTGAATACAAAAACTATTCATGAATTTCAATATATCCATGAATTAAAAAATTCTACGAATTCAAGAAAAAATATCATGAATTTTAAAAAAAATCTGGAATAAAATAAAATTTTCAAAAATCAAATAAAATATTCATGAGTTAATTCAATTTTTACAGCTTCCAAAAATATTGTGAATTCCGAAAATATCCAAAAAGTTCAAAAGTAGTCATGAGTTCAAAAAAATGTTCATTAATTTAGAAAATTGCTTGCAAGTTTAGAATTTGTTTATGACTTTCAAAATATATATATCAGTTGGCAAAATTGTTCAAGACTTCCAAAATGTTTTCAGGAACTCATTCACGACTTTCAAAAGCATGTCCCCGACCGTGAAGAAAATGTTCATGAATTCCTACTTTTTTAAAATTCTATGTTGAGATGGTTTAAGAATGTCCACGAATTTAAGAGTTGTTTGCGATTTTAAAAAAAGTTTATGAATTCAAAAATTGTTCATGGTTTTGAAAATATCTTACGATTTCTTTTAGAAAATTGGAGAGAATAGCAGGAAAAACATAAAAGTGAAAAAGAACAACAAAATAGTAGAACAAATGAAAAAAATAGGTTATACTGTAGAGCATTCCTGAAACTAGTGGGGGGAAACGTAGAGGACGAGGCTCGCGGGTTACGAGTTTGATCTGTATCCCCTGACGAACGCGGGGAATAAGATCCGCCAACTATACTGTTTTGGTGCACAAGGGCAAACCAGAATTTGCCGTATTCTTCAGGATATCAATCTTAGACGCCCTGGGTTGGTTTCAGGAACTAGCTTAAACATATTATTTCGAGGAAAAAAACTTGCTCAAACATGAGAGTGGAAGGAGACCAAGGAGTAATTACGAGGCTGATTCAGTAGCGAAGTTTGTACCCTCTCTGTCCTGTGGCCGACACGTTTGGTTTGATCCACCACCACCAGACAAGCTTTCTGTACCTAGAACCACAAATATTATGAGTGGATAGACATGTCATAGATCCAATCCCTCTTTGGCAGCCAGCGGCGGCCGGAAGCTGCAGGCACAGGATTGAGGACCGACGAGCGGTGCATGCATGCACGGCGCTCGAGGCGGAGACCGGGAATGACACAAGGGCGGCAAGGCAACTCCGAGAAGGCAGCCGGCGCCGCGCTCGCATTTGATGAGCCTGAGCCTGACACGACATGCAACGCAGCCGCGGATGCGTTCGAAACAGTTGCGCCGCAGCGTATTTGCCGATGTGAAAGGGCGTCCGTTGCCTCGTCTGGTCTGAGCCGATTCTGACGCTCTGAGGCCATGGAGATGGAGTAATGCACGCACGTAGCATCTTATCATATGCTAGTAGATTGCTTGCTAGATCGACAGGCCACAGCCGCTGCTAACTTGTGCAGGTTGGTCTAGGCGGATGGAGTAAAGAAAGAGGCCAACCGCTGCCTCGATCGACCTGTCGGTCAGCCATGGGAGCAGAGACCAGGAGGCTTTGTGCTGTGTGGGCAAGCAGAAAATGTGTGTGTGTGTGTGCACCCTGCTGCATGGTGTCTCTGTTGGTATCTCGCTGCCTGAACATACGGATTAAGCAAATCATTTTTGCAAAAGTAGTCACCTGACTGTCTGAAGAATTTGGAACGGATGGAGGAGCGTGCAGTCAAAATCATGGCCGTGCGGTCTGTGCAGTGCTGTTCATCCGGTTTCGGTCCACGGCCACGAAAGCGTATACCTCAACCGACCAAATATGTTGAAGACATTTTCGAAAGAGCTTTGGAGGCTACCCCGGAACAGCAGGGCTGACCGGTCTACTACCACGGCGGCAATGATGGCGCCTGCCTCGAGCGCGCGTGTGGCAACGTGTTTGCATGATCCTTAATTAGACTCCTTTTGCAGCTGATGATGCTTAATTGGACTGATGATGATGTTAGTAGGTGTGCGATGAGCGCCCGTGTATAATTACGTGCGCTGTTACTCTAAAACCTCGCATTCAGCTGCGTCTACTCTAGCCCTTTTGGTAGAGGCATAATCAGTGGCCCATGATCCACAGTTCACCGATCGGTTAGCTCCATGATTAACCTTAGGGGACGATAATGCATCACGTCCTCACCAGCGTTTCAATTCAAGTTTGTTTGTCCAAGTGGCCCCTTACAGTAGTTCATTACAATTCATTACAAAATGGATTTTGGTAATTTTGTAACTACCAAAGTAATTACGCAATTCATTACAATTTCAATTATGAAGCTTGCTAGTCTCTCATACTATGCATTACATATGTATTTTCTTTCCTCGGTCCACTCCGCGGCCCGGAGGGGAGCGCCCTCGGCTATGATGCTCGTGGCCTCGTGGGTTGGTGCGTCTGGAAGCATTAGAATGCTATCATCTTTGACCATGCGCAACTCACCCTTCCTCGCCTTCTGGACGCGGTCAAGGCGGGGGCATGGGCAAACGGGCGGTGGCGGGGGCGCATGGTCTAGCAGCATTGCTTCCGGCATCCGCCACCTCCGGAGGCAACAGAGTTGCTACTACGTCCACACCGCGACTTGGAGAGGAACGTTCTTGGATATAATGCTCGTGGCTTGGTGCATCTAAAAGCATCGAAATGCGATCATCTTCGACCGTGCACAACTTAACATTGCTCGGCGTGATCAAGACGGAGGCAAGGCGATGGGCGACAGCGAGGGCCTGTGGTCTCACGACATTTCTTTCGACACCGGCCACCTTTAGCACTTGGAGGTGTTGGGTTGTAATCTTTGGATGTTGCTCGCTTTAGGGAGTATGCATTCTATTCTTTCTATCAATGCATCGACATATTTTATTTTTTCGGAGAGAAAAGCAATCGTTCCTAAGTTGTGTTATCGGTTTACTTTCTGCCTTTGAACTTTCTATAATATACTTGTGGTCTCTTGTATTCCAAAATGAATCAAGTTTGGGAAAGTTTGGTCCCTCACCAACCCTTAATTCTTTTCGTTTTTAAGTGGTGTACGATTTAGCCTTGCCATATAGCACTCTCTGATATCATGTCACTTCATCGTTGCTATTTTTTATTCACTCTTCCATGCATGGGCAATGACCACCCTTCTGGTGGAGAATTTGTGCAAGCCCTTCGTGCATGCTTGACGAGCCAGAGTCTTCCTCGTCTCCATTTCACCCCGTCATGGGAAATGACCACCCTTCCAACGGGTGTTGGACGAGGTGGGTAATTGTTGGGGATATAGCCCCGTGGCATATGACCCGCCCAGAAGGGGCCGGGTTATACTGTTGGCGACTCTAAGCAAGGGCCCAAGTAGGCCCAAGGAGACAAGACATGAAGACGGCGGCTTACAAGCAGGCATGTTGAAGGCCCAAGGCTCGGAGGCGACTCAAGACTCGAAGGTGTGACCCGCTCGATGATGACTTGCCTTGTTAGGCAAAGCGGTTTAGAACCAGAGTCGGTTATGTTGTGTGACCCGATCTGGACTCTTTTAAGCCGCCGGGCCTCGACCTGTGTATATAAAGGCGAGACCCGACGGCGGGTTAGGGAAAGAAACAATTTGATCAAGAGCTAGGTTAAGCGATTCCGCTCCCTTGTAATTGATATGTCAACAATACAACACAAAGCGGGAAGTAGGCTTTTACCTCGTTGCGAGGGGCCGAACCTGGGTAAACTCGTGTCTCTCGTCTAGTTCAACCCCTTCCAACTAACCTACATTGCGATGGCTCCACACCCAAGTCCTTTCACAAGGGCATCTGTCATGATAAAACCACGACAGTTGGCGCCCACCATGGGGCCAGCGCACGGTAGTTTCGAGTTATTGAAGGGCACTTTCCCAGGGCTTGAGGGATGCGCCGTTGGTAGGATGACCAAGAGTCGTCGTGGCAAACTCTACATCGACGATGCTGTCTGGGGCTCCGAAGCTGACTCAATCGAGTACGGGTACCGGGTCCCCTTCGGCGGAATTCACGTCTTCATCGGCAAGATCGGAAAATCTATGCCTGACCCAGACATCTTCCCCAACATCTTCGAGTCGGCCCGGCGCGCGCAGCCCGCCCGGGTCACACCCGGTCGGAAGCATGCTTTCGTCGGTTTCGCGCAGGGTTCGGAGCTTGCGGAAGATTCTGCATCTGGTGGGGAGACTCTCATTTATTTAGATGGCGAGTCCTCAACTAGAGAAACGAAGTTGATCTATCAGCTTCAAGATGGTGGGCTTGGGGGCTGTTCCGATGGTGACAGTATTCCGGACCCCTATGAGCCGCCATACAGGGTTGCGGTCTTCATGGCCGGCACACAACCAATTTTAAATTCGTCAACGGCGGCGACTTTGATATATGGGTCGGCCGCAGCTGCAGGGGCTGGCGGTTCAGTTGTACCACCGGCTCAGGTTTTGTCAGATCTCTTAAACACTCTGAGCACAGTGCTCGCGACGGAGGTTACTGTGGAGAATCATGCAGAGCGTAATGCAGAGATTGGAAGGATCCAAGCAGATATTGCTAAGGCCCAGGAGGATATCAACGTAGAGAATGCCAGGATGGCGAAGGAACGGGCTCATATTGCGGCTGAGTCGAAGTAAGTCAAGGCGGAAGCTTGGCGCTTGAGTCTGGATTAGAATGCCTCTAATGTAGTTTTCCGGAGGAGACACTAGACCCGCCTGTCTCTATAGTATGACCCCAGGAATTTGTTTAACACCCCTAGAGTGGGTCCAAGTACTTCGGGTGCTCGGGTGGATCTTCAGTCGAACCCAGATGGGCCTGGAGCTGGGGCGGCGTCTTAGCCTCGACAGCCTGAGCCGGTGCAAAGGGACGAGCGAGCGCCTAACCCCCCCCCCCCAATGGCACTACGCCTCAACATTTTCTAGCACCACCACCTGGGCATTTTTCTAACCCGATGGATAACATGGAAGCAGCAGCAACATGGTTGGCGGCTATTCCGGTCGAGTGCGAGTCACCAGTGGCCGTGGAGACTCAGAACATGGTGGATCTCCTTCAAACAACCATTGCACAGCATGCGACTTACTCATATAGTCGAGATCGTGTTCATTCAACCCCTTGCCCGGGTCGACGTTATAGCCGGTGTGTTGAATCGCCCGCAGCTTCCAGCAGTGAGCGGCATCGTAACCCGCCCCGTAAGAATACCTCACCCCGTGATGATAACCCGTCTCATAACGATGATATACTGATCAATGCTCAAGCAATTGTGGTCAGCGCCAGGGCTCGACGTGAGGCAGAGGCGGCGGGCCGACAGGAGGCTTATCAGCAGCCTCTGATGACTCCTTTGGATTTAGTGGAAGCCGGAGTGACTTCCAAAATGGTTGGAGTACCATGTTTAGCACCAGCTTTGCGTAATGAGCATTTGCCCAAGGATTTCAAAGGCCCTCGCAAGGTGCCTAATTACACAACCGATCTCCCACCGGAAGCTTGGACAGAAAGTTATGAGTTAGCCATGGAGATGTTGGATGTCAACGATGCAGTCTGTGCCAAGTACTTTACTATGATGATGGATGGACCCGCATGTACATGGTTAAAAAGTTTACCTGCTAATTCTATCAACTCATGGACGGAGCTGAAGGTGTGTTTTATCAAGAATTTCCAAGGAACTTGCGAGCAGCCACTAACAATCATTGATTTAGACAACTGCGTTCAACGAGCGGATGAGTCGGCCCATCATTGGGTCCGGCGGGTCTCAGCAATTATCCACTCACCCGATAGCATTGTGGGGGGTCAGGCGGTTCTGGTTTTCGAAAAGAACTGCCACTTTGAGCCCCTTAAACCGAAGCTTGGATGGCTTAAGCGTTATTGTAATGTTATGGGAGAACTCATGGCAGCTCTCATTAAGTATGCAGACTCTAATAATACCAAAGATCCTGGTCAAATAAAGGTAAGAAAAATGGTAAGGCTCGGCGGCAAATCTCGACGGGGAATAATGGCAACAACCAAGGTAATGGTGGAAAGCGCAAACACCCCGACGGCGGGTCAGATTTCGTGGCTAACACCCATGTCGGGTATAAAGGTCAGCGCCACAACAATAAAGGTAAACCGTCCTTCGGAGGTAAAAACTTTAATCTGGAAGCAATGCTCAATGAAACTTGCCCCAAACATAGTCTGCCTGATGAACGAGCGACTCATGCCTGGAAGGATAGTTTTATTATGCAAGAGTACTAAAATTCAAATAAGAGTCATGGTAATAATAAAAATGGACCGCGTGGGGTCAGGATCCGGGTCATAGGAGTCTGACTTTGGTGGTGGCGGCTTAAACTCTGGTTTTCAAGGTCAAGGCAACCAGGGTGTTTATAACCAACAGTCTGACCAGGGCAACCAACAGCAAGGAAATCAGTGAGCGTATCAGAGTAATGCAAAGCAGCTCAATAGTGGCAAATACCATGTTTTCACCACAAGTTTATGTAAACGAGATCAAAAGGTACACAAGCATGTGGTCAATGCTATTGAGCCGGTCGCACCTGAATACTTGCGGTGGTGAGAGTACCCAATCACATGGAGTCGTGAGGATCACCCGCCCCGAGTTGAGAATCCGAGTCATCTGGCTTTGGTGGTAGCCCCTCGGGTTGGAGGTTATAGATTCACTAAGGTGCTTATGGATGGTGGTAGTAGTATCAACATTCTGTATTATGACACCTTTCGCCGGATGAACTTAACTGACAAGGATCTTAAGCCGTCTTCTATAGTTTTACATGGTGTACTGCCTAAGAAGTCGGCATATCATGTTGGGAAGATTGCCCTGGAAGTCGCCTTTAGCAATGATTATGATTACAGATCAGAGACATTGTGGTTTGAGTTGGTCAAAATCACGAGTCCGTATCACTCCTTATTTGGATGACCGACTTATGCCAAGTTCATGGCTCGACCTTGTTATGTTTATTTACAGCTCAAAATGTCAAGGCGTAAGGGCGCAATCATGATTCATGGTGACCGAAAAATTGCTTTGGAATGAGAAGAAGGAGATGCACCATATGCATAGTCGGCTTGTGCTACTGAGGAGCTGAAATATTATAAGGATAATGTTGACCCGGCGGATATGACCCCTCTGAAGAAGCCTAGTACTGAGTAGGAGCCTCAGTTGAAATTTCAAGCTGGTGATACTAAGCAGGTTGATTTTGTCCCCGGCAACTCATCTCAGCAGTTCACAGTAGGAGCTAATATGGATCCTAAATAGGATAGCGCCCTCATCGAGTTCATCTGTGAGAATCAGGATATCTTTGAATGGAAACCTTCTGACATCTTGGTGTTCCAAGAGAATTCGTTGAGCACACTCTTAATGTGGATCCTAAGTTTAAGACGGTTAAACAGTTCCTTTGTCATTTCAGTGAAGAGCGACGTAAATTGATACGTCTCAAACGTATCTATAATTTTTTATTGTTCCATGCTATTATTTATGAAGTCTTGGATGTTTAATGGGCTTTATCATTCACTTTTATATCATTTTTGGGACTAACTTACTAACCCAAAGGCCCAGTCCAGATTGCTGTTTTTTTGCCTGTTTCAGGGTTTCGCAGAAAAAGAATATCAAACGGAGTCCAAACGGAATGAAACCTTCGCGAGAGATATTTTTGGAGAAAATCACGCACGCGGAGCTTGAGAACCACGTCAGGGGATCAAGAGGTGGCCCACGAGGGTGGGGGGCTGTAACACCCCAAAATTTTTGACCTTGATTTATAAATCAAAATTTTGCCACAGAATTAAACCTTTCTTTTTCTGGGTTTTCTTTGGTTTCAGAACCACTCCTTATTTTATTATGGAGTTTTTACCCCAGGTGAAAACTTCTCAAATATATTAATTGGACTGGTCTGCCCTACCATGAAAAATATATCTTTTATCAGTGGATTTATTTGCATAATTATTTCCCCTTGAGCTTTATCACTTAAAGTGAATTTTCATTAGTTTTAAAGCTCTATTTGCACTACAGCCCTTTGATAAATTTCTTTAAAAATCCCACCAAAATTTGGGAATGTCATGTGAAGTCCCTACATCACTTTTCTGCAAAAACCCATTGGTGTTCTTTGAAAAAGTTGAGCAAAACATCCTCTTTTGCTCTCTGGTCCAGATTGACATTTTCTACTGCAGCCATGTGTTAACTTGCTCTTTTAACCATGAGCTTTTTCTTACTTGTATTCCTCCCCACAAAACCCTTAAGTCCAGGAGATTGGACCATTTGGAACATTTTTGGTCCATGCAATAATGCCTTTTAGTTTCTGTCCAGAATTGATTATCTCAAAAGCTTACACTTGCAAGTTTCTAGTTTTGCCCAACTAACCCTGTCACCATCTTCTACACCCAGAGAGACACTGGGTGGAGATTTTGGCCACCCCAAGAGTTGCCTTGATGCTCATGGCATTCTGTCGAACACCTTATATGCATAGCAAGCTTTGGCATGATTTTTAATTTGCATTACAAACTTGATCCACTGACCCAGTAGCTTTGTCCACTAAACTTATTGATGTCTCTAACCTAGACCTGTTAAACCCCAGCCCCAACCAAACCTCCTAGCCGGCCTTGGCATTTTGCCGAGCTGTTGCCGTGCGTGCCCGGAGTGCGTGTAGAGCGCGCGTTTTGCACGTGCGTGCGCACGCGTCGCCGCGTCCCACTGCCGTCACCCCCGAGCTCGTTCTGGTTCCTTCCACTCGTAGCCAACACGCCCTGGTCCCTCCCACAGCACATGGCCACCCTGACGCCCTACAGCGCCACCGTCAGGTCGGCCTTGGCGGCACGCCAGCGACCACAGTGCGCCCTGCCATGGACGGTGCCGCCCGAGCCACTCCAGCGCGCCAGCTGCCCCCGGTACAGTCCTAACTTATCCACGAGCCCGTCCGCTAGCGCCCGCCGCCCTACTGCAACAGAACGGCGGTTCGCCGACGAGCTTATCCTCGGCCGCCGCGGAACCGACCTCGAGCGCTATATATAGGGGGCCCCGAGCTCGTCCGAGCACTCAAGCGACCTCAAGCCACCTCTCTAGAACTCCCGTGGCCAGCAATTGATGGGGGAAAAGCTGTCTTCCTCGCCTCCGGCCAGTTCGGCCGCCACCGCACCCCAGCTCCGTTTGCCGCGAGCAGACCCTCCCTCGCCCATCCAGCACCACCACTAGACTCCCCTTGCTCGTGCGGAGCTGCCCATACTCTCAACTACGACCAGGAGCCACCATAGCCAGGATCCCCAAATCCAACCGAGTCCACCTCCGCCGCGGAGCTCACCGCCGGCGATTCCCACCACCCCTGCCGACCTAGCAACTACTGGGAGGACCGCCCCAGACTAGCAGATCCATCCCCGCCCTCAGAACCCCGTGAGGAGCCGTGGCTCGTCGACGGTGATCGCCAGAATCCCCGCCCCGCTCGGACAGAGGAGGAAGAAGGCGCGACGACTGGTTAAACCTGACCAGTGGGCCCAAGGGACCCACTGTCAGTGACCTAGAGCCAGCCCGCGCTGTCTTAAGATGAAGCGTAAACACCAAAGTACGTTTCCCCTGCCTCGAACACGTATTCTTCCCCGAAATGTTTTCTTTTCTTGTTTTATTTAAAAACAGAATGTTGACTAAACTTTGACTTGCTACAACTTTTTAAATATAAGTCCAAATGACTTGATTCTTTTTCTGTTGTTCCTCAAATTTGGTCTAGTTTATTTTCATATTTATTTGAAAATTTTCCAAACAACTTTTTTGTACGGTTTTGAAACTATGTGTTGATTTCAAATTTTCTTAAATAGGATTTTTGAAGAAGGAAGAAAACTTTCTAAAGTTTTGGAATGCACCCTGCCTCTCCACTACTTGAAGGCAAGCATTCTGAACCCTGGCCCAATACTTGTGGTGTGTTGTTGATACGATTACAACATCACCTCGACATGGATGCATTCATTTTCCTATGTGATGATATGATCATACCCATGAGTGCATGATGTAGACTCCTTGCTGTTGAAAATTAATATGCGTGTGATGCTAATCCCCCTCGTATGCCTTTCATGCCTAACGGAAGAAAGCCGTGAAAGTCGTTGTCTTGTGTAGACACGAGCTTGTCACTAGTCCCTCGTCGGGACGGTGGTGTCCGGTATGGCATGGTGAGGTATGATGAGTGGTGGTTCCGTCTGTTGATGTGGAATATATTGGTTATGCTAATCATACAAGTGATGCTTGAACCTCCTAAGTCGACCATAGATCGAGTCTTGTTCCAGTAACCCCCATACTTGTTTCATACTACCACTTGTCCCTGCCATAGGTAGGGTACAATTTAGTAAATTGTCAACCCCTATCCTAGCACAGACCGTACAGAGAGGCCATGGTGGAAGTTACCGGCTGCATCCGGTAGGCATGCCACCTGGTCAGGGGGCATGGGTGTTTTCGGTTGGAGCCGAAGGGGGTAGCTTCCCTAGTTTGCGCGCGTTATAAATTTTGTGATCCCATGCTAGTCGAGGTTGCAGCCTCCCCACTTAGAGTTTTGCTTAACGGGTGTAGTGGGTGAATCCGGACACCGGTAAGTTATACTGGTGTGTGCAGTCAGGTGTGTTCTCAATTAGAAGACCTTGGATGGAATTAGTCCCGATGGACTAAAGGAATCCGGTAATCATGGGTAAGAGTACACCCTCTACAGAGATTCAATCTATTCGAATAGCCGTGTCCCTAGGTTAGGACTACAGTCTGGGATGGGTCAAGTGTCGGTCTTAGTGTCGGTCCTCGGAGAAAAGACTACCAAACCAAAACATGGATCATGACTTGTGACCTATGATGACTGTTATTATTATTATTATGGACTAACCCTTTATATTATTTGAGTTATTGAGTATCCCTGGGATGGTTCTACCGCCTGGGTATTCATCATCTTTTACTTTATTTTCAAGCCCTTTATGTGGTGTCGCTCAGACGCCCGACTGTGACATGCTTGATATTTCTTTTATAAGCCCTTTATGTGGTGTCGCTCAGACGCCCGACTGTGGCATGCTTGATATTTCTTTTATAAGCCCTTTATGTGGTGTCGCTCAGACGCCCGACTGTGGCATGCTTGATATTTCTTTTATAAGCCCTTTATGTGGTGTCGCTCAGACGCCCGACTGTGGCATGCTTGATATTTCTTTTATAAACCCTTTATATGGTGTCGCTCAGACGCCCGACTGTGGCATGCT
>LR738712.1:25600221-25692923 GCA_902687465.1 Secale cereale
ATAAGCCCTTTATGTGGTGTCGCTCAGACGCCCGACTGTGGCATGCTTGATATTTCTTTTATAAGACCTTTATGTGGTGTCGCTCAGACGCCCGACTGTGGCATGCTTGATATTTCTTTTATAAACCCTTTATATGGTGTCGCTCAGACGCCCGACTGTGGCATGCTTATTACTCCTTTTTAAGCCCTTTATGTGGTGTCGCTCAGACGCCCGACTACGACATATTTTTTTGTTTTTTTTCTGATTGCATATTCATGTTTCATATGAGTAACATTCTTGCATCGTGGATTATTATTCCGTGACCAGCGTAGTGATTAACTAATATTTCCAGGCATGATTGTCTTTTCTTACTTTGTACCTGTGTTCATAATGTTTGCGAGTACATTCAAAGTACTCACTCGCTTGTCCCTGACTATTGTCTTGGCCAGATTCCTTGCATGGAGAGGAGCGTTGCGACGACCGCCCCGGAACCTACGCAACGATGATAGCAGCCTCGCGAAGATAGGAGTTAACCTGGTCAGCTGTTCCCCTGGGAAATGGAGTCCCACACACACCGATGCACTATAAACCGCTTCCGCCATCAGCCACTAGACACCATTCGTTGTACTCTCAGGCCAGAATGGTCTTGTACTACATATTTTGTATTTTGCTTGGAATTTTTGTATCAAGTGGTGCCTCATCAGCTAACAGTAATCCTGAGGCTGGTAAGCACAAGGGCCACTTTTTGGGAGATTTCTTCCGAAAATCCGGTCCTGACAGGGGCGTGCCCCCCTGCCTCGTGGCCCCCTTGAGCGTCCCTAGGTACCCTCCTTCTTCCTATATAATTCTACGTACCCCAAAACCTCCGTGAACAGAGAGAAAACCCTAATTCCACCACCGTACCTTCTGTTCCCGTGAGATCCCATCTTGGAGGCCATTCCGGAGCTCCACCGGAGGGGGATCCATCATGGAGTTCTTCATCATCATCATCATCGCCCTCACCATGAGTTGTGAGTAGTTTACCACAGACCTTCGGGTCCATAACTAGTATCTAGATGGCTTCTTCTCTCTCTGGATCTCAATACAAAGTTCTCCTCGGTCTTCGAGGAGATCTATTCGATGTAATCTATTTTTGCGGTGTGTTTGTCGATATCCGATGAATTGTGAGTTTATGATCAAGGTTATCTATGAAATATATTTGGTTCTTCTTTGAACTTTTTATGTGTGCTCATAATATCCTTGCAAGTCTCTTCGAATTATTGGTTTGGTTTGGCCTACTAGATCTATAGTTCTTGCAATGGGAGAAGTGCTTGGCTTTGGGTTCAATCTTGCGGTGTCCTTTCCCAGTGACAGTAGGGGCAGCAAGGCACGTATTGTATTGTTGCCATCAAGGATAAAAAGATGGGTTTTATATCATATTGTTTGAGTTTATCGCTCTACATCTTATAATCTTGCTTAAGACGTTACTCTGTTCATTTTTGACTATAAACGTTACTCCGTTCTTATGAACTCAATACACTAGATGCATGCTAGATAACAGTCGATGTGTGGAGTTATAGTAGTAGATGCAGAATCGTTTCGGTCTAGTTGTCTCGGACGTGATGCCTATATACAATGATTATGCCTAGATAGTCTCATAATTATTCGCTTTTCTATCAATTGCTCGACAGTAATTTGTTTACCTGCCATAAAATATCACTATCATGAGAGAAGCCACTAGAGAAAACTATGGCCCCCGGATCTATTCTCAACATATCAATCTACATCTACTTTACTTTTACCGCTTTTATTTGCTGTTCTTATAAACTAAAAATACCAAAAATATAATCTATCATCTCTATCAGATCTCACTTTCATAAGTGACCATAAAGGGATTGACAACCCCTTATCGCGTTGGCTGCGAAGTTCTTATTTGTTTGTGCAGGTGCGAGGGACTCGCGCGTGGTCTCCTACTGGATTGATACCTTGGTTCTCAAAAACTGAGGGAAATACTTACGCTACTGTGCTGCATCTCCCTTTCCTCTTCGAGGGAATACAACGCAAGCTCGAGAACTAGCTAGAAGAATTTCTAGCGCCGTTACCGGGGAGGCTTACGCAAAAGTCATATGCCAAGTACCTATCACAAACCCTTATCCTTCGCATTACATTTATTTGCCTCTCGTTTTCCTCTCCCCCACTTCACCCTTGCCATTTTATTTGCCCTTCTTCTACCGTGTGTTTATCGTTCGCGTGCCTCTTGTTTGCTTGTGTTGCTATGTGCCCTCAATTAGCTTGCATCTTCGCTTGCTAAAGTATGAATCCTCATCCACTTGCTAATATCTTTAACAGATCCAATTATGTTGAACCTATTGCTAGTGAGCTGCGTGAACTAGATTATCTTTATGGGGTTTTGCTTGAAATTTATGAGTCTGAAAATTGTGATGAAATATTGAAAGAAAATTATAAAGTGATTCACGATAGCTCCTTGAGTAAAAAGCATGATTGCAATGATGTTACTATAAATTCTATTGATGTGAATTGTGCTAATGACATGCAAAACCCTAAGCTTGGGGATGCTTATTTCGCTATGTCCACTACTTGTTGCTATGATCATGATTGGGGTGATTCTTCTTATGATCTTGAAAATTTATTTAATCCCCATGATGAATGTAAGATAGATAATAATGTTTGCAATAATATTTAAAGTGGGTTTGGAAGAGTTTCAACTTTAGATCCCACATACTTGGAGAATGTTCAATCTTATGAATTTTTTGATAAAAGTGGGTTTGGAAAGGTCATGACTTTAGTTAATGTCGATCCCATTATTTTGGAAGAGTGTCAACTTCGCATGCATGTGGATCGTGTTGAGAATATGTTATGTGATGGCTATATTGTTGAATTTCCTTATGATACTACATGCAATTATTATGAGAGAGGAAAATATGGTCATAGAAATCTTCATGTTACTAAATTACCCCTCTTCATGTTGAGATTGATCTTGTTTCTTTCTTCTTCCTTGCATACGCTAGATCTTGCTTGCTATGATAATTTGTTTACTTATAAAATGCCTATGCATAGGAAGTATGTTAGACTTAGATGTGTTTTTTACATGCTATATGATGCTCTCTTTGTGCTTCAATTCTTATCTTTCATGTGAGCATCATTGAAATTATCGTGCCTAGCTAGGGGCGTAAAACGATAGCGCTTGTTGGGAGGCAACCCAATTTTCTATTTTTTTTGCTTCTGTTTAGGAATAAATATTGCATCTAGCTTCTGTTTATATGTGGTTTTGTGTTTTGTTTAGTGTTTGTGCCAAGTAGAACCTTTGGGAAGACTTGTGTGAAGTTTATGTGATCTTGCTGTGAAAAACAGAATCGTTAGCGCTCGCTAGAATGGTCATCAGATTTTACTGGAGCGTGCTATTTAGTTGATTCTTTTTGAAGATTATTAATAGACAAATTCCTCACGTTTACCAATTTAGTGTGAATTTTTTGGAGTTACAGAAGTATGCGAAACCTGCAGATTACTACATACTGTTCTGTTTTGACAGATTCTGTTTTTCGTGTGTTGTTTGCTTATTTCAATGCATCTATGAGTAATATTGGGAGGTATGAACCATAGAGAAGTTGGAATACAGTAGGTTTAACACCAATATAAACAAAGAATGAATTCATTGCAGTACCTTTGAGTAGTGGTTTGCTTTCTTATACTAACGGAGCTCACGAGATTTTTTTCTAAGTTTTATGTTGTGAAGTTTTCAAGTTTTGAGTATTGCTTTGATGGACTATGTAACAAAGAGTAGCAAGGGCCTAAGCTTGGGGATGCCGAAGGCACCCCAAGTAAAATTTAAGGACAACCAAAAGCCTAAGCTTGGGGATGCTCCGGGAAGGCATCCCCTCTTTCGTCTACATCTATCGGTAACTATACTTGGAGCTATATTTTTATTCGCAACATGATATGTGTTTTGCTTGGAGCGTCTTGTATAATTTGAGTCTTTGCTTTTTAGTTTGTCACAATAATCCTTGCTGGACACACCTATTTGAGAGAGTTAAATATGGCCTACAAATTATTAGAACACTATATGTGCTTCACTTATATCTTTTGAGTTGAATAGTTTTTTGCTCTAGTGCTTCACTTATATCTTTTAGAGCACGGTGGTGGTAATATTTTGTAGAAATTGTTGAACTCTCATGCTTCACCTATATCCTTTTGAGAGTCTATTAAAACAGCATGGTAATGTGTTTAGGCTAAAGAAACTAGTCTTCACATGATAGACATCCAATGTCAATGTAGTAAAAAAAAATCACATCAAGTGCATTGAATAGAATGAGATGTTGGATGCTTGATAATTGTTTTGAGACATGAGGATAGTGATATTAGAGTCATGCTAGTTGTAATGCCCCGGATGTAATACTTTCCCTTTTGGGCATATAATATATCTCCGGCTTCATCTATTCCATTTCGGGTTCTTTGTCTTTCGGGTTTTCGTCGTTTTGTTGTGTGCGTGTGGGGCATTCATTCATATCATGTAGTCATATGCATCGCATTGCATTCGTGGTGTTGTTTGCATCCAGTTCCACGCGTTCCTTCCCATTGTCCGTTTCGCGTTCCGGAGCTCCCTCACGTGTCCGTGGCGTCCCGTAGGCCTACTTTGGTGTTTGGCCATGTAACGTTACCAGTTTGGCGCAAGACTTGTCGTGTGTTGTTGTTTTGGTGTGTGTAACCCGCCTGTCAAATCTCGTCGCGTTTCGAGTCCGTTTGCTACCCCAACAGTTATTCTCGTGGGCTCAAAGTGCCTCCACTTTGAGGCCCAAGACACCCCTCCAACAGCCCACTTCTCTCCTCTTGGCCCATCCTAACTCCCCTCGCGATCGGATCCGTCGGATCGCGATCGGAGGGCTCTAAAACCCCCCAAATCCCTCAAACCCTAGCTCCTACCCTATATAAACACCCCCATGCCATTTTGGCAGCCTAAACCACCTCCACCTACCTCTAGCCCCTCCTCCCCTCAATTTTCGTGCCTGGCCAGTTCCCCACTGCCACTTGGATCCATCCCCTCGAACCCAGCTGCCGGGAGCCTGTTGTTCGAAGCCGCCGCTGTTTTTCCCTCGTAGGGAGCAGCCGCTCCTCTGGATCTGGCGAACTCGCCGCTCGATCCAATCCCAGGGTCAACGGCCGAACCGCTCCGCCCGATCGGTTCCTTCGATCCATCGCCCAGGCCCGTCCCGACCGCATCGCCAGGCGCCTCGTCCCGCTGGACCACATCGCCACCCCGCAGCGCAGGCCCCGATCCCGCTTCGATCGAGGCTCCAGCCTCCACCGGTCGCTCGAAGGCCCGAGGCCCAGGCCGCCTTCCCCGATCCGGCCTACTCAGCGGATCCCGCCGGCCGCTCGCTTCGGGCCACCTCCCTCCCGCGGGCCCGCGTCGCCCAGGAGCGCCAGCCGCCTGCTGCGCCGGTTGCCACCACAGTGGGCCACCGCTCCCAGCGGCCCACTCGCCAGGATCTGGCCCGTCCGCCTCCCTCCATCAGCCGCGCCGTCTCCCGGCTGGGCCGGTCGCCAAGCCGCCTCCTCGGGCCATCCGCGCCAGATCTGCCACCGCCGAAGGCCCAGCTCCTCCACCCCTTCGGCCCGTTGACTTTTGGATCCAGATCTGAGGTTGATTCAAATCTCTAAGTCCTAGTTTTTATCTGTCTGATGCAATTTTAGAACTGCAATAACTTCTTGTGTGTTGCTTCGTTTTGAGTGAATGACATGTCCAGACGTTCGTGGTGATTAGCACTACGATTCATTCCATTGTGCCATGCATGTTTGAGATCATCTAGATGCTTATTTTTCTGTTGCAAGAGTGCATCCCGTTATAAACTGCTGCTATGTGTTGTTTTTATGCCATCTTTGCATAGTGATATTTTTTAGCTCGTTTATCCGAATGATGCAAATGACATGTCCACGTGTTCGTCTTGCCATGCTCTACATGTTAAATGCTTAGGTTTGCATGATAGATTTAATCTTGCCATGTTTATCTTCGTTGCAAAGTGCTATGTGGCTGTTTAGTTATTTAACTTGTTATGAAATGCCATCTTGTTGAGCTCATTGCTATCGTTGTGTTTATCTCCATGATGCATGCTTGTATGTTTCGGAATCACCATCATGTGTACTTTGATGTGGTGCTTACCACTTGCCATGTTTAGTTTCTAGGTGACTTAAACTTGCTCTTTTAGATGCCATGATGAAACTGCTGTTTTAACACTTAGTGGATTTTCACTAAGTCTGAAATCTGTAATGTTCCGATGCCATGTTTGCGTGCTGTTCTAGGACAAACCATGATAGTTTTGGAGTGTCTCTTGATGGTTCCTTGTATTATATATTATTGGCTATCCATTCATGTTCTCACATGCTAATTTGAGTGATTTTAGCATATTTAACTTTTGCTCCAAAGTTTCAATAAAATTCTGCTGTCGGGATTTTGTTGTCAAGTTCAATATGTCCAAGCTTGTTGCTATTGATCCGTGGCTCCTTTGGGGGTGCACCTTCGGACTTATTTGCTGTAGGATATGTCTAGATTATGTTCATGCTCTTTGCCATGATGTTTGAGTGCTGTAGCTTATTTATCTAGTGCTCCGAAGTTGCTATGTTGCTGTAATTTTCAGCTTTCGCATGTTTCTTGTTTCGGGCATAACTTTTAGCCCGTAGCTCCGTTTTCAGCGAGTCTTATATGAAACTTGATTGATTTTTCGTGTAGATACATAATCTCATATTGTTGCCATGTTTTGAATTGATTTGCTTGAGTGCTATTTTCCGTGCTCCGTGTGCTCTCTTAGTGCATCCATCATGCATCCATCATTTTGGTGTGCGCATTGCATCTTGTTGATTCGTGCCTTGTGTGATTGTATTGTTTAGAGCCGGAAGCTGAGACCGAGTACGAGTACGAGCACGAGGTTACCAACGAGGTTGAGCACGAGGACCCTTCTTACGTTCCGAACGACAACTTTTCAGGCAAGATGACCGAACCCCGATAACATTACTATCTTTGCCTATTGCTAGTAGTTCCGCTCTATAGTTTTGCCTCGATGCCCATGTCTTTCATGTCAGCCTCCTACTTGTAACCATGAACCTGTTTAACCACCCTACCTATGCAAACCGTTGCCTGGCTAAGTACGCTTCGCTCAGCCCTTCTTATAGCATTGATAGTTGCAGGTGAAGATCGAAGATGCTTGCTTCATGTTGACGTTTGTTGGGTTATATCACACTATATATAATGCTTAAATGAAATCATCTATATATTGGCAAGGGTGGAAGGCTAAGCCTTTTGCTTGGTGATTTGTTCCACTCATGCCGTTAGGAACCGTATAAACCGGTGTTATGTTACTTGATTATGCGTTCCTAACACGGTTGGGGTGTATGGGACCCCCTCGATAAACCGCTAAGTGCTAAGTCTTTTCCAGCAAGTCCCAACATTGGTACTATTTGCCTAATAACTAAATAAACTTGCATAGGGAGTAATTAACCCTCTTTCTTAATTCTACAACCCGGGCCAGTGCTCCACATGAGTGTTGGTCCAAACTGGGGGTTACGCGGGGCCACCACGAGGAAACTCGAGGTTTGGTAAAAACCTGTGGGATCGCCCATCCAGTCGTGGCCTGAGATGAGATACGCGCGGCTACTATCAGGGTGTCGGCACGCCGGGAGGATTTGCTGGATTAGCCTTACCTTAGTTCGGAGTATCTTGAGCACGGGATTCCGAGAATACTCGGGTCTTCCCACCTTGGAGTTGCGACTCCGCGGATCGTGGGCTTGTCATGGGCCAAGTTGGAACACCCCTGCAGGGTTTTGAACTTTCGAAAGCCGTGCCCGCGGTTATGTGGCAGATGGGAGCTTGTTAATATCCGGTTGTAGATAACTTGACACATTGTTCCAATACACTACCAGTGTGTGTACCGTGACTGTCAATTTCCGAATAGGGATTCGGGAGTTGAACACGGTGGGGTTATGTTTGCTGAGCTTTAGCTAGGATCACTTCGTGATCACCTCTCGACCGAGGCACTTCTCTTCTCGCACTCTTTCACGTAAGCTAGTGCTAGTTGCTGCTGCAGACACTTATTCTTTTCTTCAGCCTTGTTCCACACCCAAGGCTTAAATAGTCTTGTTACCCGGGAACGAGATTGCTGAGTCCTCTGTGGCTCACAGTTACTTCACCACACCAGATGCAGGTCCAGTTGTGAGCTATCCAGGTGATGGCACCGAGCTAGACTGGGAGTATGACGAGGAGCGTAGTCGATACTATGTTCGTTATCATGATGATCAGTAGTGGAGACTTCTACTAGGATTCGATCCGACCTGTGGATTTAAATTATGTTTGGTATCTTGTCATTTGGATTTTACCCTTAGAGGGCTGTGATGTTTTATTGAATGATGATTTGAACATGTAATGTATTTGTGTGACGTGGCGATTGTAAGCCAACTATTTTATGTTTTCCATCCCCATCTTTTACATGAGTTGTGCAAAGATACCAGACTTGCGATCATTCCAGCATGGGGTTATGTCTCTAAGTCGTGCCTCGACACGTAGGAGATATATTCCCATCCTGGGCATTACACTAGTGGAGTTATTATGAAATTGAGAAATACTTGTGTTAAGGTTAGTGATTCCCGTATCATGCATGAATGGCGAACCGCTATGTGACGAAGTTAGAGCATGAGGTATTTGTAGAGTGCCAACCTTTGTGTGGAGGTCGGGGCGCGCGATGGTTAACTCCTACCAACCTCCCCCCTAGGAGCATGCGTTGATTGCTTTGTTTTGATGACTCGTAGATTTTTGCAATAAGTATATGAGTTCTTATGATTAATGTTGAGTCCATGGATTATACGCACTCTCACCCTTCCACCATTGCTAGCCTCTCTTGTACCGCGCAACTTTCGCCGGTACCATAAACCCACTATATATCCTTCCTCAAAACAGCCACCTTATTATTCCTCAAAATAGCCATCATACCTACCTATCATGGCATTTCCATAGCCATTCCGAGATATATTGCCATGCAACTTTCCAACGTTCCGTTCATATGACACGCTTCATATTGTCATATTGCCATGCATGATCATGTAGTTGACATCGTATTTGTGGCAAAGCCACCATGCATAATTTTTCATACATGTCACTCTTGATTCATTGCATATCCCGGTACACCGCCGGAGGCATTCATGTAGAGTCATACTTGTTGTAGTATCGAGTTGTAATAAAAAGTGTGATGATCATCATTATTAGAGCATTGTCCCAAGTGAGGAAAGGCCAATAAAAAAAGAGAGATGGCCCAAAAAATAGAGAGGGGCTAATAAAAAAAAGAGAAAGCCCCTCCAAAAGAGAGAGAGAGAGAGAAAAGAGAGAAGGGACAATTGCTACTATCTTTTTTTCCACACTTGTGCTTCAAAGTAGCACCATGTTCTTCATTGTAGAGAGTCTCATGCTTAGTCACTTTCATATACTAGTGGGAATTTTCATTATAGAACTTGGCTTGTATATTCCAATGATGGGCTTCCTCAATTGCCCTAGGTCTTCGTGAGCAAGCAAGTTGGATGCACACCCACTAATTTCTTTTGTTGAGCTTTCATTCATATTTAGCTCTAGTGCATCCGTTGCATGGCAATCCCTACTCACTCACATTGATATCTATTGATGGGCATCTCCATAGCCCGTTGATACGCCTAGTTGATGTGAGACTATCTTCCTCTCTTTTTGTCTTCTCCACAACCACCTCTATTCCACCCATAGTGCTATATCTATGGCTCACGCTCATGTATTGCGTGAAAGTTGAAAGGTTTGACAAGATAGAGTATGAAAACAAGTGCTTGGCTGAAATCGGGGTTGTGCATGATATGAATATTTTGTTTGATGAAGAGGGAGCATAGCCAGACTATATGATTTTGTAGGGATAACTTTCTTTAGCCATAGCATTTTGAGAAGACATGATTGCTTTGTTAGTATGCTTGAAGTATTGTTATTTCTTATGTCAACATAGACTTTTATCTTGAATCTTTCAGATCTGAACATTCATGCCACAATTAAGAGAATTACACTGAAAAACTATATTGGTTAGCATTCCACATAAAAAATTCTTCCTTTATCATTTACCTACTCGAGGACGAGCAGGAATTAAGCTTGGGGATGCTTGATACCTCTTCAACGTATCTATAATTTTTGATTGTTCCATGCTATTATTTATGAAGTCTTGGATGTTTAATGGGCTTTATCATTCACTTTTATATAATTTTTGGGACTAACCTACTAACCCAAAGGCCCAGTCCAGATTGCTATTTTTTTGCCTGTTTCCGGGTTTCGCAGAAAAAGAATATCAAACGGAGTCCAAACGGAATGAAACCTTCGCGATAGATATTTTTGGAGAAAATCACACACACGGAGCTTGAGAACCACGTCAAGGGATCAAGAGGTGGCCCACGAGGGTGGGGGGCACGCCCCCCTTCCCAGGATGCGCCCCCTGCCTCGTGGCCCCCTCGAGCATCCCCCGGCGCCCTCCTTCTTCCTATATAAGTTTACGTACCCCAAAACCTCCATGAACAGAGAGAAAACCCTAATTCCACCGTCGTACCTTCTATTCCCGTGAGATCCCATCTTGGAGGCCGTTCCGGAGGTCCACTGGAGGGGGATCCATCACAGAGTTCTTCATCATCATCATCATCGCCCTCATCATCAGTTGTGAGTAGTTTACCACAGACCATCGGGTCCATAGCTAGTATCTAGATGGCTTCTTCTCTCTCTGGATCTCAATACAAAGTTCTCCTCGGTCTTCGAGGAGATCTATTCAATGCAATTTCTTTTTGCGGTGTGTTTGTCGAGATCCGATGAATTGTGAGTTTATGATCAAGGTTATCTATGAAAGATATTTGGTTCTTCTATGAACTTTTTATGTGTGCTCATAATATCCTTGCAAGTCTCTTTGAATTATTGGTTTGGTTTGGCCTACTAGATCTATAGTTCTTGCAATGGGAGAAGTGCTTGGCTTTGGGTTCAATCTTGCGGTGTCCTTTCCCAGTGATAGTAGGGGCAGCAAGGCACGTATTGTATTGTTGCCATCGAGGATAAAAGATGGGGTTTATATCATATTTTTTGATTTTATCCCTCTACATCATGTCATCTTGCTTAAGGTGTTACTCTGTTCTTATGAACTCAATACACTAGATGCATGCTGAATAGCGGTCGATGTGTGGGGTAATAGTAGTAGATGCAGAATCGTTTCGATCTACTTGTCTCGGATGTGATGCCTATGTACAATGATCATGCCTAGATAGTCTCATAATTATTCGCTTTTCTATCAATTGTTCGACAGTAATTTGTTTACCCGCCGTAAAGTATCGCTATCATGAGAGAAGCCACTAGAGAAAACTATGGCCCCCAGGTCTATTCTCAACATATCAATCTACATCTACTTTACTTTTACCGCTTTTATTTGCTGTTCTTATAAACTAAAAATAACAAAAATATAAACTATCATCTCTATCAGATCTCACTTTCGTAAGTGACCGTAAAGGGATTGACAACCCCTTATCGCGTTGGCTGCGAAGTTCTTATTTGTTTGTGCAGGTGCGAGGGACTCGCGCGTGGTCTCCTACTGGATTGATACCTTGGTTCTCAAAAACTAAGGGAAATACTTACGCTACTGTGCTGCATCTCCCTTTCCTCTTAGAGGGAATACAACGCAAGCTCGAGAAGTAGCATAAATCTATTGGAGAAGAAGTGGTCCGGCTCTTGGCAGCTGGGTTCATTGTTGAAGTTTTTCACCCTGGGTGGTTGGCTAACCCGGTGCTTGTGCTCAAGAAGAATGGCACTTGGCGTATGTGTGTTGTTTACACAAATCTTAACAAGGTTTTTCCGGCTGATCCATTTGCTCTCCCTCGTATTGAATAAATTATTGATGCCACGGCGGGTTGTGAAAGTTTATGCTTCGTGGACGCCCGTCCTGCTTATCATCAGATCAAGATGGCAGTCAAAGACCAAGAGAAGACATCTTTTATTACACATTTTGGTGCTTTATGCTATGTTTCTATGCCTTTTGGGCTTGGAGTGCCCAGGCGACTTATCAGTGACGTGTTCAGAATTTTGGGCGTAATGTTCATGCTTATGTGGATGATATTGTGGTCAAGTCTAGATAGAAGGAGACTCTCCTGGATGATATGAAAATAAATTTTGATAATCTCTGAGTCTACAAAATGATGCTTAACCCGGCCAAATGTGTCTTTGGTGTACCTGCAGGTAAACTATTGGGGTTTCCGGTTTCAGAACGGGGCATTGAAGCTAACCCGGAGAAGATCAAGGCCATCACCTCCCTTGCTAAGCCGACATGTGTCAATGATGTCTAGCGTCTGGTGGGTCGTATTGCAGCTTTGATCCGTTTTATAAGTTGCCCGGGAGAGAAGGCAATCCCTTTGTATCAACTGATGAAGAAGACGATCACTTTGTCTAGAGTGATGCTGCTAATGAGGAGTTTGAGGAGCTCAAGAAACAGCTAGCTGAGCCACCCGTCCTTGTTGCTCCTGTCGAGAAAGAGCCCTTGCTTATGTATGTGGGGGCTAATAGCAAAGCTGTCAGTGTGGCAATAGTTGTTGAATGCAAAGAGGCAGGTAAGGAATATCATGTTTAGCGGCCGGCTTATTACGTGAGCGAGGTGTTGGTTGAGTCCAAGCAATGATACCCACAATGGCAGAAGCAGATGTATGGGGTATTCATGGCAAGTCGCAAGCCGAAGCAGTATTTTCTTGGTCACCCTATTACTATGGTCAGTTTTGCTCCTTTAGGGGATATTATTCAGAACAGAGAGGCTACAGGCCGGGTTGCTAAGTGGGCAATTGAACTTGTGCCTCATGGTTTGAAGTATGTGCCAAGAATAGCCATTAAGTCTCAGGTGTTGGTGGATTTCATAAATGACTGGATATAATTACAGATGCCCGAGGAGAAGCCTGACAACACATATTGGACGATCCACTTTGATGGGCCCAGGCAGTTAGAAGGCTCGGGGGCTGGAGTTATTTTGACTTCCCCACGAGGTGACAAATTTTGTTATGTTTCAAGGCTAATGTTTCCTTGCACTAATAATGCAGCTGGGTATGAAGCTTTACTCCATGGCCTTCGCATGGCCAAAGAGATGATCCAGGTCAGGTGTTTGGGCGACTCAGATCTTGTGGCTCAACATACTCTGGCAAGTGGGACTCTAAGGACCCGCTCATGGCGGCTTATCGCCGGGCGGTTGATAATAGGGTTAATTGGATCTATGCCACTACTACTTTCACGAGTTGGGAAAATGCCATTACAATTTTGCATATTGGAAAAATGCCATTACAATTCTTCGATCCTCCTCCATATGACATTATGTTAAATTTGAGACACAAATACCCTTGTCTTCCTCCTTTCACCCTCCCCTCATCTTCTTCTACGAAGCTGACCTGCCATTAACTCCAGCGAGCATGGCGCCATGCAAAAAATATCTTCCAGAACAAACCATGCATACTGTATGGGGCTGCGCGACTTCTCCGTCGGCGCCGGATGGGTTGTGCAGCCGCTGCAGCCCGTCTCCCGCGAGAATGCTTCCTCGGTCGTCATTTACGCACAATGTTTATAGCCAAGATACGGCTTCATGTCGCGCCGGCAAGACAGGCATATCGATGCCCTGTAGAACGAGTCAGCGATGCAGCTTCTATGGAATGCCTGAGAGCAGCCGCGCAAGTTTTTGACTCGACCATTGTCTAACAACCAGCTCCTCGATGTCTCGCCACCAGGAGCACGGGATGGTGCCATCGTGGTGCCCTCGCTAGCGGCTCCTGTGTCTCACATATCAAAGGATTAAGCTAGCCTTGTGCAGGCACGTGCACAACAACCAGATCTGTTATTGCTTGATGGACTCCGGCTGGAAGCTCACGTAACAGGACGCACATATTTGGAGGCTTGGCTGATTGCCACACGCACTCAGGCACGGAGCCTGCATCTGTTTTATTGATTCTTTACTGTGGTTTGATTACATGGAGCTTCACATATATAAATATATAAACATGCATGAGGTAAACCATGCTGCTGCAACACTAGCGGGAAAGAAAGATACTCGCCGGAGTTAATGGCACGGCTGTGAGTTTGGTAGAAGAAGATGAGCGGAAGGTGAAAGGAGGAAGACAAGGGTATTTATGTCTCAAAATTTAACATAATGGCATATAGACGAGAATGGAAGAATTGTAATGGCATTTTTCCAATGTGCATAATTGTAATGGCATTTTTCCAACTCGTGAAAGTTGTAGTGGCATAGATCCAATTAACCCTTGATAATATTGCAGGTCATTTTAAGGGTTATCAGGTGGATCACCTCGATTGATGAAAGAATGAGGCGGTTGATGCTTGAAGCCGGCTTGGTTCTCCACGTAAGCCGATGCCTCCCAATGTGTTCTTTGGTGTGCTTCACAATCCTTTTGAGAAATTGCCATCTGAAGAAGACCTTGTTGTTCCTGACCCAGAGGCTCTGTTGGTGGTAGCTCTTCATGTTATTCCTGATTGGACGTTACCTTATCTGGCTTATATGACCCAGGGCTAGTTGCCTGAGGATGAAACTTTAGCACGGCAGAGGACCAAATCTATGACTATCATCAATGTCAAGTTACACTGGCGCAGTGTGACTGGTGTGTTCCAGCGTTGTATTTCTCGTGAGGAGGGCTGTGAAATTTTACGGGAAATTCATGAAGGCGATTCTGGTCACCACGCCGGCTCAAAATCTTTGGTGGCTAAGGCTGTGATGACCCCGGCCCGACCGTGCACTAATCATACACGCAAATGCACACGATCAAGCCTAAGGACTCACGTGAAGGAATCACAGCACAACTCTAAAACATAAATAATACATACAAGTTATATATTACAAGCCAGGGGCCTCGAGGGCTCGAATACATAACAAGTGTCACACACATAGTCAGCGGAAGCGTTAGGTATCTGGGTACAGACATAGAACACAAGTTCAGATAGGCCTCATACGAGGCGGGGCAAAAGAAAAGCTACGATCGAAAAGGCGCAGGCCTCCTGCCTGGGACCTCCGATCCTACTCCTGGTCGTCGTCCGCCGGCTCCTCGTAGAAGTACTCGCCGGCCGGGTAGTAGTAGTAGCCAGCCTCGGGCTGGTAGTAGTAGTCGTCAACGGGGGCTGCGGGCACCATGGCTCCGTCGTCTGGTTTATCAAGCGGGTAGGACAAAAGAGGAAGCAAAGCAACCGTGAGTACTCATCCAAAGTACTCAGCAAGACTTACATCAGATCTATACTAAGCAATGCATCATTTTCAAAGGAGGCTTTATGTGGGTGGACTAGACTGCAGAAAGCCAGAGTAGAGAGGGGAAAGCCTAGTCCTGACGAAGACTAGCATCTTCAGGGTCTTGCAGCAATTAGAAGGGAGCAGAATAGTACATCATAATGTAATGGGTTTATAGTAATATCAACTTCATATCTCAAGTCACCAGTTCTAGTTGTACCGAAGTGGATACAACTCCGAGTGTCCGTTACCGTAGGACAGGCTATCGATAGATTGTTTCTTCCCTGCAGGGGTGCACCAAGTTACCCACCACGCTCGCTTAACTCCGGCCGGACACACCATCAGGTCGTGCCCGCCCTCGGCCAAACAATACGAGGCAACCCGACCGGATACCGCCAGAGAGGATCGAGCACGCCGGACTAATCCTATGCCACCGGGGGTCGGGGCCATCGCCCCGGACGCTCCGCACGTTGCGAGGCCGTTCGGTAGCAGACCTAGCAACCCCTTATACAAGCACGCAGTTGCATCCTAAGTCCAATCCGAACGGACCGCTCAATCGCTGACGTCGTGACGACTCCGGCTGATGTATACGACGCAGAGCACCCACTCACACCCACGTGGTGGTTAGTGCTATCGGACCCGAAGGCCCCTCGGATCAAATATCCAAATCGCTTAGTGGATTGGGAGCGCGCGGTAACGAGCGTTGCCACCACACCGGTGGCCCCGACGTCCCGTCTCGAAGACTTGTGACAAGGACCTTACGGACCGGCCACGCTTCGTAGTTATCTCGCGGGTACCCTCTCTGGTCACCCGACTCCACAGCTCACGCCTCAAAGGCACTCGCGGGCACCCCTCTGGGTCAACCCGCCTCCATCCAACATGTGTAGTAGTAACTTCAAAGTGTCTTCAGACGCACGATACCTCTGGCCGCACGCCTTTGTTCCTGGCGACGTCCGGCCTCGGGGATCGATACGTCTTTAAACACGGTATGGTGAAACAGGGCATCCGTGTGGTTTCCATGCCGATGAGGAATCCGAGGAATCACCCTCGTTGGACTCCGATACGACAAGTCCCGTTAAGGTGATACCGGAGGAATCACCCTCGGCGGTAATCACCATAGCGGATGCACGACAAAAGCTAAGTCGGAAGTGGGAAGAGGAATCACCCTCGGTAACCCACAACGAGCTAGCTATACAACAGGGACAACATCGGAAGTGAGTTCGGAGGTATCACCCTCGTCACCTGATGTTAACTCTGCGGAGTCGAGCATATTAGGGGGGTGTGCGGTGATGTGAAGAAGGTCAGGGGAAGGGGCTCGATCGCTTGATCGAGGCAAGGGTACTATGCGAGGCAACTACGAGAAAGCGGGACCACAGCAGTGCTACCCAACCTATACTAAGCAGTTTATGAATAAAGACAGGTATCAACAGTTTAGCAAAAATAGGCTATGCAACAGTAATAGGAGCAGTAGCAGTAGCAGCAATTCTAATGCAAGAATAAGAGAGAATAGACATAGGCGATATCGGAATGATCAAAGGGGGGGTTGCTTGCCTGGTTGCTCGGTGGCAAAAGCAAGGTCGTCGGAGGGGGAACCAATCACCGGGACAGCGTCGGTCTCGGGATCTGCGTCAGCGTCGGACTCTACCGAGAGAGAAGAGGGGGGAGAAACAGATAAATACACAAATCATATGCAACACAGAGCGTGCTAAGCTAACGTGAAGTGCAGGGTTGCCTAAAAACATGTCTAAGTTATATTGGTTATTTTTGGGATTTAACTGGATTTATTTACCGGGTGTATGTTCACTATTCATCTACCGGAAACAGGTTAAAAGTTGCGGGTTCACCTCCGTAGAGGGTCCCGTCATGGAAATGGATAGCACGGTTAGAATCGTCTCGTCGTTCTGAGCAACTTTCATGTAGAAAGTTTTTCGATCCGAGCTACGGTTTAAAAGATATGAATTTCTAAAGATTTTAGCATTTTCTGAAATTATTTTTATTAACAGAAATGAATTATTGCGCCAGCATGACATCACAGTGACGTCAGCAGTCGGCTGACCAGGTCAAACCTGACCTGTGGGTCCAGTGGGACCCACATGTCAGCCTCTGTTACTTTAACAGAGTTTGTTTTAATCTAAACTAAATCTATTTAGCTACTGGACCCCACCTGTCATAGACTAATTAATCTTAATTAATTTATTTTTATTTATACAACATTTTAGTTAATTAAAAGGGCGGTGGGGCCCGCGTGTCAGTGGGCCAGGGGTGCCCAGTCAGCCAGTTGACCAAGTCAACTGGTCAACTGGGGCCCGTGGGGGCCACTGGCAGTGACCCTGGGGGTGGCCCCAGGTCAGCCACGTCGGCCAGCGGCGCCGGAATCGCGCCGGCGACCTCTGCCGCGGCGGATCCTCGCCGGAGTCGATAGGAAATCGACTACTGAGGGCCAAAACGCGAGCGGGGGGTCGCGTTCGAACGAGTGCGTTGCACCGCATCTCGTAGAGCCGGTGGTTTCGCCGGAAACGAGTCGGAACGGCGACGGCGAGCACGGAGGCGGACGCCGGTGTTCGGTCGTGATCGAAAATGGAGCTGGAGGGCACGGCTAGCGCTACGGAGGGGCGCGTTCGAACCGATGGAGGGTGCTAAGCGCGTTCATGCACTCACACGTCCAGGATATGGACTGCATCGCCGGCGGCGAGGTCCATGGCGGCGGTGCTTACGGGCGGCTATGGCAGCGACGGCTACGGCGACGTAAAAGCTCGGGCGAGAGAGAGAAAAGGAGCGCGAGCTCACCGTGAGGGCGCACGAAGGCCCGGCGTTGGTTTAGGAGCAGCAGATCGACGGCGATCGCCGGAGAAGCGTCGGCGGCCGCAGGTAGGGGACGAGCTCGTGTGGGCGCAGCTGCGTCTCCGAGCTTCTACAAGTCGACGTGGTCGACGTAGACGAGGACGGGGAAGCTCTCCGTCACCGCGGTGAGACTTGGGAACGACGGAGAGCACGGGATCGACGGCGGCGTCGGCGATGGCTTCGGGCGAGATGGGAGCTGGGGGAAAGGAGAGCGATGGGAGAGGGGAGGAGTGAATGAGGGGCCAGGGGGAGGCGCTGGGGCTTACCCTTATCCTCCCCAGCCACCTGCCCGTCGCCGTGGCGGACCGCGACCGGAGCGAGACGGGCGCGGCCATGGCGCTGGCGACACGCGCGGAGGAGGACGAAGGGGCAGGTGAGTGAGGCCCCAGTGGGCAGGGCCGACCACTGTTGCCGCGGCCCAGTCGCAGGTAAGTGGGCCGTTGCCCTTTTTCTTTTGTTTCATTTCTGTTCTGCCTTTGTTTTAAAACAGAGGGAGAAAAGAAATTGCTTGGGCACCCAAAAGATTTTGGAAAATGGCGGAGCTTAGATCATTAATTCCAAAACATTATTAGCCACTGCCACATCAAGTGTGAGGATTTTTGGACACTGTATGGAGTTTTAAAAAAAATGGTTTAGGCATTATTTTAGTGCTGTTAAGGCACTGTTAAAATGCTCTAACCCAATGTTGGAGTTGATGGTGATGTTGATTTCCTCAACAACAGTTGTTTTGGAATATTTGCTAGAGGATGAACATTTTTCCATAATTTTTGGAACAACTTCATTTTGCATTTGAATTTGAATTTGAATTTTCAGGGGCAAAATTGAGTTGTTTTGATTAACCACTGTGATTAGCTTTGCTAATGAGCATGACATGGCATGATTAACATTATGACACAGTGATTAATACAAGGGGGTGTTACAAATTCTCCTCCTCTAAAAGAAATTCTCGTCCCGAGAATTTAGGAGGTAGAAGTAAAGAGGTCGGGGTATTCCGCCCGAAGATTTTCCTCGCGTTCCCAAGTGGCTTCATCTTCAGTGTGATTTGACCATTGCACTTTCAGGAACTTGGTGGTTTTCTGGCGGGTCCGACGTTCAGTTTGATCGAGGATGCGGATCGGATGCTCCTTATAAGAAAGATCATCTTGAAGCTCGAGCATCTCGTGATCCACAGCACGATGCGGGGACTCCTTGAAAGATCGGCGGAGTTGCGACACATGGAACACATCGTGGATATGAGAGAATTGCGGAGGCAATTCAGTTTATAAGCCACAAATCCACGTCTAGCAACCACGGGAAAGGGACCAATGTAGCGCGGAGCTAACTTGCCCTTAATGCCGAAACGGTGAGTGCCCTTCATAGGGGTGACACGAAGATAAACTTGATCACCTGGTTGATAAGTCAGACCCCATCGCTTGCGATCATAGTTGCTCTTCTGACGGTCTTGAGCCGCTTTGAGATTTTCACGCACGACACGGACTTGCTCTTCGGCGTGTTGAATAATGTCCGGACCAATAACTTGTCGTTCCCCAGTTTCTGACCAGTTCAGAGGGGTTCGACACTTTCGTCCATACAGAACTTCAAAGGGAGCCATCTTCAAGCTTGCTTGATAGCTGTTGTTATACGAGAACTCGGCATATGGAAGGGATTCTTCCCATTTCTTACCGAATGATATAACACAAGCTCGCAGCATATCTTCAAGCACTTGATTGACTCGTTCAACTTGACCTTGGGACTGGGGGTGATAAGCTGAACTCCAGTGGATATGAGTTCCCAAAGCTTCTTGAAAACTTTCCCAGAACTTGGAAGTGAACAGGGTGCCACGGTCCGAACTGATCTCCTTCGGAATTCCGTGGAGGGATACAATTCGGGAGATATACAGTTCTGCTAACTGGCTAGCAGTGATAGTCTCCTTGACTGGCAGGAAGTGTGCAACCTTTGAGAGTTGATCGACGACGACAAGAATGGCATCGTTACCCTTCTGGGACTTAGGAAAACCAGTAATGAAATCCATCTGCACCTTATCCCACTTCCACAGCGGAATAGGAAGAGGTTGCAGAAGTCCAGCAGGCTTCTGATGTTCTGCCTTCACGCGACGACAGACATCGCATTCAGCAACATAACGAGCAATATCCCGCTTCATATTAGGCCACCAGTACCTTTGGCGGAGATCACGATACATCTTAGTACTACCAGGATGAATAGACAGCGGTGTATCATGTGCCTCCTTCATGACCTTGTCAGTCATTAGGTCGAAACGAGTTACCACGATGCGGCCTCGGAAATACAAGGTTCCATCTTCGGATATTGAAAAATCCCTGTATTTCGGAAGATGCAGTTCCTGTTTTATAACATCAACGTGAGCATCTTTGGTTTGCGCTACCTTGACAGCCTTCTCAAGATCCGGCTGTATCACAAGGTCATTAAGCGAACCATGTGGAACGATATGCAGATTCAGCTTGCGTAATTCCTCATAAAGACGAAGCTGAGCTCGCCTAACCTTGAGGTTAGTGCTGTATGACTTGCGACTCAAGGCATCGGCCATCACATTAGCCTTGCCAGGGGTATAAGAAATACCACAGTCATATTCAGAAATAGTTTCCAACCATCGCTGTTGGCAGAGATTAAGATCCGGCTGAGTGAATAAATACTTCAAGCTTTGATGATCAGTATAAATCTCACACCGGTTACCAAGAAGGTAATGTCGCCATAGTTTCAATGCAAAGATCACTGCAGCAAGTTCAAGATCATGCACTGGATAATTTTCCTCATGCGGACGTAGTTGACGCGATGCATAAGCAACTACTCTTCGTTCTTGCATTAGGACACAGCCTAAGCCTTGACGAGAGGCGTCACAATATATCACGAAGTCCTTGCGAGAATCTGGAGGAGCAAGCACTGGAGCAGAAACGAGCTTGTCCTTAAGAGCTTGAAAGCTTTCCTGGCATTTATCTGTCCACTCAAACTTAACGCCTTTGTGAAGCAGATTAGTCAGGGGCTTGGCAATCTTGGAAAAGTTCTCGACGAAGCGTCGACAATAGCTTGCCAGGCCGAGAAAACTTCTCACTTGCTTGACATTCTTCGGAGGAGTCCATTCAAGAATAGCCTGAACCCGTTCCGGATTAACGGCAATGCCATCCTTGGAAATCACATGTCCAAGGTAGGTTACTTCGGAAAGCCAGAACTCGCATTTGGAAAACTTAGCATAAAGCTGATGCTCTCGCAGCTTCTCCAGAACAAGGCGAAGATGTTCGGCGTGTTCTTCCTTGTTCTTTGAGAATACCAGAATATCATCCAGATATACCACGACAAACTTGTCGAGGTAATCCATGAATATATAATTCATCAGGCGGGAGAAGGTAGCTGGAGCATTAGTCAGTCCAAAAGACATGACAGTGTACTCATAAGAGCCATAGCGAGTAACAAATGCAGTCTTTGGAATATCCTCTTCGCGAACACGGATCTGGTGATAACCCAACCTCAAGTCGAGTTTGGAAAACACCGATGATCCAGCCAGTTGATCATATAAGTCATTGATCCGAGGAAGCGGATATTTATTCTGGATGGTTGCCTGGTTGATAGGTCGGTAATCTTGTACCAGCCTATTCGTACCATCTTTCTTCTTGACGAAAAGAGACGGTGCTCCCCAGGCAGAGGAACTAGGACGGATGAAGCCCTTCTTGAGTGACTTGTCGATTTCCTCCTTAAGCTCGAGACATAGCAAAGGCTACATCAACGTCGGAGAAAGAAACTGAAACGGGGTAGCTGCAAGTGCGGGCGGCGGATCTCGATCGCAGAAGGATCCTGAGCTCCATGTGCACTCTGATGCAGAACCCGGTCTCGGACGGGAATCAGAGGTCCACGAACTGGCGTGTAACCTCCAACCGCAGGCCACTCGACACCTGGAGGTGTGTTGATCCTGCGCGGGCAAAGGATAGACTGAGGAAGTGTCCCTGCTTGGACAGCCGGTACCAACTGCGTCAACGTCTGGTAGAGAACCGTCCGAGTGATGGACAACTCGACCGCCAGGGCCCGAGCAGTTCGATCCAGCGCCTGAGTGTGCTGAATCAGAACCTGCGGGTCATAACGTCGACTCTCGTACGGGGCACAGATAGCAGAGTAGTATCCAGTCTCATCTCCAGCAGGTGCATACGGAATGTACCGAAACTCAGAGGCATCCAAGCTATCTCTGTGCTCTCCTCGGAGGCGTGCGACAGCAGCGTAGGCAGCATCATGGACTGCCATCGCAACCGTCACGCCACTACCGCGAAAGCGGTACAGCTCAGTGTCTGAGTCATCCTGCCGGTCATAGATACGACCAACAGCATAATACTGCTCCTGGTTGAACTCGCGATACTCCTCGTAGACCATGTACTCGGGATACCAGCGGTAACCCAGTCTGGTTAGGAGAGCGACTAGAATGGCCGGAAACCCAGGGGCATCTCGAGCCCAGGTGCGAAGCACAAGCTGAGTCTCCGGGCGAGGTGGAAACAGAGGATTCATCTGAAAGAAGAAGAATCAGACTTGTCAAGTCCTGATGATAATTGAACAGAACTTGGTAAGAAAGGTTAAACAAACAAATGGAAAGGAATGATTATCAGACTATTCAGGTCAATGATAAGAAATCGCACTGATATCCAGCTCTCCGGGTAGATGTGAAAACGAGAACCTAATGGAGTTAGTAAAACTTAACCCGAATAGACGAGAGAGAAGAGTCCCAGAGTATAGACGAGGAATAAAAGAAGCTACACCACCCAAGTGGCGACGTGGGGCCATAAGCCACACAGCCAAGTTAGTAAAACATTTTTGGACCTCTAGACTCGACTTCGACCAAGGAGTTGGAAAGGGGGTTCCTACAGGCAGTCGGCTCTGATACCAACCTGTGACGACCCCGGCCCGACCGTGCACTAATCATACACGCAAATGCACACGATCAAGCCTAAGGACTCACGTGAAGGAATCACAGCACAACTCTAAAACATAAATAATACATACAAGTTATATATTACAAGCCAGGGGCCTCGAGGGCTCGAATACATAACAAGTGTCACACACATAGTCAGCGGAAGCGTTAGGTATCTGGGTACAGACACAGAACACAAGTTCAGATAGGCCTCATACGAGGCGGGGCAAAAGAAAAGCTACGATCGAAAAGGCGCAGGCCTCCTGCCTGGGACCTCCGATCCTACTCCTGGTCGTCGTCCGCCGGCTCCTCGTAGAAGTACTCGCCGGCCGGGTAGTAGTAGTAGCCAGCCTCGGGCTGGTAGTAGTAGTCGTCAACGGGGGCCGCGGGCACCATGGCTCCGTCGTCTGGTTTATCAAGCGGGTAGGACAAAAGAGGAAGCAAAGCAACCGTGAGTACTCATCCAAAGTACTCAGCAAGACTTACATCAGATCTATACTAAGCAATGCATCATTTTCAAAGGAGGCTTTATGTGGGTGGACTAGACTGCAGAAAGCCAGAGTAGAGAGGGGAAAGCCTAGTCCTGACGAAGACTAGCATCTTCAGGGTCTTGCAGCAATTAGAAGGGAGCAGAATAGTACATCATAATGTAATGGGTTTATAGTAATATCAACTTCATATCTCAAGTCACCAGTTCTAGTTGTACCGAAGTGGATACAACTCCGAGTGTCCGTTACCGTAGGACAGGCTATCGATAGATTGTTTCTTCCCTGCAGGGGTGCACCAAGTTACCCACCACGCTCGCTTAACTCCGGCCGGACACACCATCAGGTCGTGCCCGCCCTCGGCCAAACAATACGACGCAACCCGACCGGAAACCGCCAGAGAGGATCGAGCACGCCGGACTAATCCTATGCCCCCGGGGGTCGGGGCCATCGCCCCGGACGCTCCGCACGTTGCGAGGCCGTTCGGTAGCAGACCTAGCAACCCCTTATACAAGCACGCAGTTGCATCCTAAGTCCAATCCGAACGGACCGCTCAATCGCTGACGTCGTGACGACTCCGGCTGATGTATACGACGCAGAGCACCCACTCACACCCACGTGGTGGTTAGTGCTATCGGACCCGAAGGCCCCTCGGATCAAATATCCAAATCGCTTAGTGGATTGGGAGCGCGCGGTAACGAGCGTTGCCACCACACCGGTGGCCCCGACGTCCCGTCTCGAAGACTTGTGACAAGGACCTTACGGACCGGCCACGCTTCGTAGTTATCTCGCGGGTACCCTCTCTGGTCACCCGACTCCACAGCTCACGCCTCAAAGGCACTCGCGGGCACCCCTCTGGGTCAACCCGCCTCCATCCAACATGTGTAGTAGTAACTTCAAAGTGTCTTCAGACGCACGATACCTCTGGCCGCACGCCTTTGTTCCTGGCGACGTCCGGCCTCGGGGATCAATACGTCTTTAAACACGGTATGGTGAAACAGGGCATCCGTGTGGTTTCCATGCCGATGAGGAATCCGAGGAATCACCCTCGTTGGACTCCTATACGACAAGTCCCGTTAAGGTGATACCGGAGGAATCACCCTCGGCGGTAATCACCATAGCGGATGCACGACAAAAGCTAAGTCGGAAGTGGGAAGAGGAATCACCCTCGGTAACCCACAACGAGCTAGCTATACAACAGGGACAACATCGGAAGTGAGTTCGGAGGTATCACCCTCGTCACCTGATGTTAACTCTGCGGAGTCGAGCATATTAGGGGGGTGTGCGGTGATGTGAAGAAGGTCAGGGGAAGGGGCTCGATCGCTTGATCGAGGCAAGGGTACTATGCGAGGCAACTACGAGAAAGCGGGACCACAGCAGTGCTACCCAACCTATACTAAGCAGTTTATGAATAAAGACAGGTATCAACAGTTTAGCAAAAACAGGCTATGCAACAGTAATAGGAGCAGTAGCAGTAGCAGCAATTCTAATGCAAGAATAAGAGAGAATAGACATAGGCGATATCGGAATGATCAAAGGGGGGGTTGCTTGCCTGGTTGCTCGGTGGCAAAAGCAAGGTCGTCGGAGGGGGAACCAATCACCGGGACAGCGTCGGTCTCGGGATCTGCGTCAGCGTCGGACTCTACCGAGAGAGAAGAGGGGGGAGAAACAGATAAATACACAAATCATATGCAACACAGAGCGTGCTAAGCTAACGTGCAGTGCAGGGTTGCCTAAAAACATGTCTAAGTTATATTGGTTATTTTTGGGATTTAACTGGATTTATTTACCGGGTGTATGTTCACTATTCATCTACCGGAAACAGGTTAAAAGTTGCGGGTTCACCTCCGTAGAGGGTCCCGTCATGGAAATGGATAGCACGGTTAGAATCGTCTCGTCGTTCTGAGCAACTTTCATGTAGAAAGTTTTTCGATCCGAGCTACGGTTTAAAAGATATGAATTTCTAAAGATTTTAGCATTTTCTGAAATTATTTTTATTAACAGAAATGAATTATTGCGCCAGCATGACATCACAGTGACGTCAGCAGTCGGCTGACCAGGTCAAACCTGACCTGTGGGTCCAGTGGGACCCACATGTCAGCCTCTGTTACTTTAACAGAGTTTGTTTTAATCTAAACTAAATCTATTTAGCTACTGGACCCCACCTGTCATAGACTAATTAATCTTAATTAATTTATTTTTATTTATAAAACATTTTAGTTAATTAAAAGGGCGGTGGGGCCCGCGTGTCAGTGGGCCAGGGGTGCCCAGTCAGCCAGTTGACCAAGTCAACTGGTCAACTGGGGCCCGTGGGGGCCACTGGCAGTGACCCTGGGGGTGGCCCCAGGTCAGCCACGTCGGCCAGCGGCGCCGGAATCGCGCCGGCGACCTCTGCCGCGGCGGATCCTCGCCGGAGTCGATAGGAAATCGACTACTGAGGGCCAAAACGCGAGCGGGGGGTCGCGTTCGAACGAGTGCGTTGCACCGCATCTCGTAGAGCCGGTGGTTTCGCCGGAAACGAGTCGGAACGGCGACGGCGAGCACGGAGGCGGACGCCGGTGTTCGGTCGTGATCGAAAATGGAGCTGGAGGGCACGGCTAGCGCTACGGAGGGGCGCGTTCGAACCGCTGGAGGGTGCTAAGCGCGTTCATGCACTCACACGTCCAGGATATGGACTGCATCGCCGGCGGCGAGGTCCATGGCGGCGGTGCTTACGGGCGGCTATGGCAGCGACGGCTACGGCGACGTAAAAGCTCGGGCGAGAGAGAGAAAAGGAGCGCGAGCTCACCGTGAGGGCGCACGAAGGCCCGGCGTTGGTTTAGGAGCAGCAGATCGACGGCGATCGCCGGAGAAGCGTCGGCGGCCGCAGGTAGGGGACGAGCTCGTGTGGGCGCAGCTGCGTCTCCGAGCTTCTACAAGTCGACGTGGTCGACGTAGACGAGGACGGGGAAGCTCTCCGTCACCGCGGTGAGACTTGGGAACGACGGAGAGCACGGGATCGACGGCGGCGTCGGCGATGGCTTCGGGCGAGATGGGAGCTGGGGGAAAGGAGAGCGATGGGAGAGGGGAGGAGTGAATGAGGGGCCAGGGGGAGGCGCTGGGGCTTACCCTTATCCTCCCCAGCCACCTGCCCGTCGCCGTGGCGGACCGCGACCGGAGCGAGACGGGCGCGGCCATGGCGCTGGCGACACGCGCGGAGGAGGACGAAGGGGCAGGTGAGTGAGGCCCCAGTGGGCAGGGCCGACCACTGTTGCCGCGGCCCAGTCGCAGGTAAGTGGGCCGTTGCCCTTTTTCTTTTGTTTCATTTCTGTTCTGCCTTTGTTTTAAAACAGAGGGAGAAAAGAAATTGCTTGGGCACCCAAAAGATTTTGGAAAATGGCGGAGCTTAGATCATTAATTCCAAAACATTATTAGCCACTGCCACATCAAGTGTGAGGATTTTTGGACACTGTATGGAGTTTTAAAAAAAATGGTTTAGGCATTATTTTAGTGCTGTTAAGGCACTGTTAAAATGCTCTAACCCAATGTTGGAGTTGATGGTGATGTTGATTTCCTCAACAACAGTTGTTTTGGAATATTTGCTAGAGGATGAACATTTTTCCATAATTTTTGGAACAACTTCATTTTGCATTTGAATTTGAATTTGAATTTTCAGGGGCAAAATTGAGTTGTTTTGATTAACCACTGTGATTAGCTTTGCTAATGAGCATGACATGGCATGATTAACATTATGACATAGTGATTAATACAAGGGGGTGTTACAAAGGCTATTCTTCATGGAGTTTACTGGTTAACGGCTCATGCTAATGCACAGGACATCGTTAGTAAGTATGATGGGTGTCCAAAGTTTGCAAGGCAGGCTCATGTTCCGGCTAAGGAATTGCGGATGATTTCAATAACTTGGTCATTTGTAGTTTGGGGCTTGATATGGTTGGACCGTTCAAGAGGTATAAGGATAAGAAGACCCACCTTCTGGTGGTGGTTGACAAATTTACAAACCGGGTTGAGGCAGAGCCGGTGAGCAAGTGTGATGCAGCGACTGCAGTTCAGTTTGTTAAAAAATTGATCTTCCGCTTTGGTTACCTGATACGTCTCCAACGTATCTACTTTTCCAAACCCTTTTGCCCTTGTTTTGGACTCTAACTTGCATAATTTGAATGGAACTAACCCAGACTGACGCTGTTTTCAGCCGAATTTCCATGGTGTTGTTTTTGTGCAGAAATAAAAAGTTCTCGGAATGACCTGAAAATCCACGGAGAATTATTTTGGAAAATATAAACAATACTTGCGGAAAGATCCACGTCAGGGGGGCCACACCCTGTCCACGAGGGTGGGGGGCACGCCCCCTCCCCCTGGGCGCGCCCCCTACCTCGTGGGCCCCCTAACGCTCCACCGATGTATCTCCGGACCCCATATATTCACTTTCGGAGAGGAAAAAAATCAAAGAGGAAGAATTATCGCGTTTTACGATACGGAGCCACCGCCAAGCCCTAATCTCCCTCGGGAGGGCTGATCTGGAGTCCGTTCGGGGCTCCGGAGAGTGGAGATCGTCACCATCATCATCATCAACCTAACTCCATCACCAATTCCATGATGCTCACCGCCGTGCGTGAGTAATTCCATCGTAGGCTTGCTGGACGGTGATGGGTTGGATGGGATCTATCATGTAATCGAGTTAGTTTTGTTAGGGTTTGATCCCTAGTATCCACTATGTTCTAAGATTGATGTTGCTATGACTTTGCTATGCTTAATGCTTGTCACTAGGGCCCGAGTGCCATGATTTCAGATCTGAACCTATTATGTTTTCATGAATATATATGTGTTCTTGATCCTATCTTGCAACTCTATAGTCACCTACTATGTGTTATGATCCGGCAACCCCAAAGTGACAATAATCGGGACCACTCCCGGTGATGACCTTAGTTTGAGGAGTTCGTGTATTCACTATGTGCTAATGCTTTAGTCCGGTACTCTATTTAAAGGAGGCCTTAATATCCCTTAGTTTCCACTAGGACACCGCTGCCACTGGAGGGTAGGACAAAAGATGTCATACAAGTTCTTTTCCATAAGCACGTATGACTATATTTGGAATACATGCCTACATTGCTTTGATGAACTAGAGCTAGTTCTGTGTCACCCTAGGTTATAACTTTTACATGATAAATTGCATCCGACATAATTCCCCACCACCGATCCAATGCCTACGAGCTTTTCACATATTGCTTGTTGCTTATTTACTTTTCCGCTGCTACTGTTACAAAAACTACAAAACACTACCGTTACTTTTATTGCCGCTACCGCTATCTCCATATTACTTTGCTACTAAACTACCTTGCTGCAGATACTAAGTCTCCAGGTGTGGTTGAATTGACAACTCAGCTGCTAATACATAAGAGTATTCTTTGGCTCCCCTTGTGTCGAATCAACAAATTTGGGTTGAATACTTTACCCTCGAAATCTGTTGCGATCCCCTACACTTGTGGGTTATCAAGACTATTTTGGCGCCGTTGCCGGGGAGCATAGCTTTTTTCTGTAAGTCACTTGGGATTTATATCCGTTGATCACTATGAAGAATTTGAAGGACTCAAAAACCAAGATCTATCCCTCAACTACGAGGGGAGGTAAGGAACTGCCATCTAGCATTGCACTTGATTCACCATCTGTTATGGGTAAATTTGCGTCACCTACTCTTGTTATTGAATCTGATATGTCGTATGTTCTTGATGATGCCACTTCTGCTATGTATGATGAAACTACTTCTATGCCTGATACTGTGCCACTAGGTGAATTTCTAGATGAAGAAATTGCTAAGGTTAGGGAGAATGCAAATATTGAAACTGATAATATTTATGAAAGTGATGATGAAACTTCTCCCAATAGATATGAATTGCCTGTTGTTCCTGAGGGTAAAGTTATGGATGAAGAAACTGGTAGTGACTTTCTTGCTTGCAACGATAGATAAGATCTTAAGAAACTATTAGCTAAATCGAAAGAAAAGTCCTTGAATGCTAGAATGAAACATGACCCTGCTTTTGCTACTTCACGTATCTGTGTTACTGATAAGGATTATAAATTCTCTGTTGATCCCGAGTTAATTACTTTGGTTGAATATGATCTTTTCCATGGCTATGAGTCTGAAACTGTTGTGGCACATCTTACTAAGTTGAATGATATAGCCACCCTGTTCACCAATGATGAAAAGATTCATTACTACTATATCCTTAAGTTGTTTCCATTCTCGTTAAAGGGTGATGCTAAGACTTGGTTTAATTCTCTTGATCCTGGTTGTGTGCGTAGTCCCCAGGATATGATGTATTACTTCTCCGCTAAATGTTTTCCCATTCATAAGAAACAAGCTGCCTTACGGGAAATATATAACTTTGTGCAAATTGAAGAAGAGAGTCTCCCACATGCTTGGGGGAGGCTTCTCCAATTACTTAATGCTTTGTCTGATCATCCTCTTGAGAGGAACGATATACTTGATGTCTTTTATAATGGACTAACCGATGCTTCCAGAGACCACCTGGATAGTTGTGCTGGTTGTGTTTTCAGGGAAAGAACAATTGATCAAGCTGAATTACTATTGAATAATATGCTGACCAATGAAAATAATTGGACACTCCCTGAACCAGCCCCTAAGCCAACTCCGAAGAAAAGGGGTGTTCTATTTCACAGTCCTGAAGATATGCAAGAGGCAGAGAAATCTATGAAAGAAAAAGGTATTAAAGCTGAAGATGTTAAGAATTTACCACCTATTGAAGAAATATATGGTCTTGATAACCCGACACAGGTAGTGAAGGTAAATTCTCTTTATAGATTTGATGAAGGTGATATTCCTCGTTATAAGTCAGCTAGTCAATGCTTAGATGAGTTTGACAATTTTATTGTGAAACAAGAAAACTTCAATGCTTATGTTGGTAGACAATTACAACACAATGCTTATATGATTGAACGCTTGAGTGATTATCTGTCTAGAGTTAAAGGTGAGTTGAAACTCATTAGTAAACATGCTTCCATGGTTACCACTCAAGTAGAACAAGTACTTAAGGCTCAGAATGATTTGCTCAATGAATTAAATAGTAAGAATAATGATAATGCCATTAGAGTTGTGACTAGAGGTGGCAGAATGACTCAGGAACCTCTGTATCCTGAATGCCACCCTAAGAGAATTGAGCAAGATTCTCAGAGAGCTAATTTAGATGCACCTAGTTCTTCTAAGAAGAAGAAAAAGAAAAGTGATAGGACTTTGCATGCTTCTAGTGAACCTGTAGCTGACACACCTGAGAATCCCAATGATATATCTGTTTCTAATGCCGAGACACAATCTGGTAATGAACATGAACCTAGTGATAATATAAATGATGATATTCATGATGATGCTCAACCTAGCAATGACAATGATGTAGAGATTGAACCTGCTATTGATCTTGATAACCCACAATCAAGGAATCAACGTTATGATAAGAGAGACTTTGTTGCTAGGAAGCACGGTAGGGAAAGAGAACCATGGGTTCAGAAACCCATGCCTTTTCCTCCTAAACGATCCAAGAAAAAGGATGATGAGGATTTTGAGAGCTTCGTTGAAAAGATTATACCTATCTTTTTGTGTATGCATTTGACTGATGTGCTTAAAACAAATCCTTATGCTAAGTATATGAAAGATATTATTACCAAGAAAAGAAAGATACCTGAAGTAGAAATTTCCGCCATGCTTGCCAATTACACTTTTCAAGGTGGGATACCTAAGAAACTAGGAGATCCAAGAGTACCTATTATACCTTGCTCCATTAGAAGAAACTATGTTAAAACTGCTTTACGTGATCTTGGAGCCGGTGTTAGTGTTATGCCTCTCTCTTTATATCGTAGACTTGACTTGAGTAAGTTGACACCTACTGAAATATCTTTGCAAATGGCCGATAAATCAACTGCTATACATGTCGGTATTTGTGAGGATGTGCCTATTGTGTTTGCAAATGTTACTATTCTAACGGACTTTGTTATCCTTGATATTCCCGAGGACGCTAGTATGTCTATTATCCTTGGTAGACCCTTTTTGAATACTGCAGGGGCTGTTATTGATTGCAACAAAGGCAATGCCACTTTTCATGTCAATGGTAAAGAGCATACGGTACACTTTCTGAGGAAACAACCTCAAGTCCACAGTATCAATTATATTGGAAATTTTTCAACTATCATTATTGGAGGTTTTGAATTTCCTCTTCCTACTGTCAAGAAGGCATATGATATTCTTATTGTTGGGGATATACATATCCCCATTGAGGTAACATAGTGCTATTCGAAAATTCTCCGGTTTCATGTTATTCGGAAAGAGTTTATTAACAAGACCTGATCAACCTTGTTAATGGATTCCTTTTGATGAGCATGAGATAGGTGAATCTAGATAGCACAACCTTATGTACCCCCCTTTTACTTTCTATTAATTAGGATAAATAAAGCAAAAATTGTATTCTCTGTCTGTTTCAAACTTATCCATGCAATAAAAAATACCCTGATAATAAAAGTTCTCCAAATGCCCTAAAAATGAAATATGATTTTTTTCTAGAATATTTGACAATATATGGCACAGAAAACACAGCGAGGGGAGCCGGCACCTGGCCACGAGGGTCCAGGGCGCGCCCCCTGCCTCGTGGGCCCCACGTGGCCCCCTCCACTTATTCCTGCACCCATACTCTTCTTCTTCCTCCCAAAAAAATCACCAACCAGCTCAAGCACGAGTTCTAGGTCATCTTGCTGCCATTTTCGATCTCCTTGCTCAAAGCACCATTCACCAAACCGTTTGGGGAGATTGTTCCTTGGTATGTGACTCCTCCATTGGTCCAATTAGTTTTTGTTCTAGAGCTTTATTTGTTGCAAATTTGTGCTGCTGTGGTGACCTTGTTCTTGAGCTTGCATGTCAAATTTCTTTGGTCCCAAGTAGTTCTAATGCATGGTATAGTCTCTAGGCACTTGTAGGAGTTGTTGCTATCAATCTTGTTAAGTTTGGTTAACTTTTATTTTGAGTTACTAAAAATTTCAGAAATTTTCAGAGGAGGAAAATGATAAAGATATTATTGAGGGGTTCCTCCAGTAAAAGTTCAGAGGAGAAGAAGAAAGAAGAAAATAAGAAGCCTAAATATAACCTTCCTCGTATGGCGGAAGTTCGGCCGTGTGAATGGCCTTGTAATGAGTTCATGAGAGCCGCCGGATTTACAAAGACTTATATTGGTTGGCAAATAACGCAGGCCACACCGACTTCCTCCATGACCAGCGTGATCAGTATCTCTTACTCACTAATATTTTCATGCAAAATTTTCATTATCATGCTAAGAAAACACCACCTATAGTGGAGTTTCGTTTATATGATGAGGTTAAGGAGATATCACTCTTAGAATTTTGTGAAGTATGCAAGATACCCTTTGAAGGTAGACTTGATGAACCACGTCGTGAAGACGTTGAAGGGTTTATTGATATGATAGTTGTAGGGGAAACTAGACAAGTCTCAGGGGCAAGAATTACTAGTATACATTTCCCTGTTCTGTGCTACTTTGCTTTATTTGCTAGTAGATGTTTAATTGGTCGCGGGAACAATGGGAATCTTAGTGCCCCTGATATTGTCATTTTACGCCATGCTTTGTTTCAAGACACGACTTTTAGCTTGGGTGCCGTCGTTGCTAAATGACCGAGTTTGAACCGCTCAAAGGGGCCCGTCTTTGGAGGCATCTTTGCTTCTCGCCTTGCTGAACATTTTAGAATACCTATTAGGCATCATGAGAAGGAAGAAAAATTGCTTGCCCCTGTTTATCTAGATTACAAGAGCATGATAGCACATAATTTTATTGTTAAAGACAAGGATAGGTTGCTTAATTATAAATTGAGGTTTGATGAAAAATATTGTGAGATTGTTACCTTGCCAGCACCATCTCTGTTTGATCTGTCTACAAGCATATATCTTGTTACGTCAGATGCTTTCTACAAGCACCAGAGCCAGGCACAAGCTTCAGAGCCTGAGCCGGAGCCACCACTCGATCCTCATCATCAGTCTGTTTATGGGTGGGAGCTGGATGAGCTTGCCAACCAGTGGCACCCAGAGGACACATCTCAGTACACTGGAGGGAGTAGCTTCGATCCGTGGCCATAGACCAACTTAGGCTAAAAATCCTAAGCTTGGGGGAGGACGGGTTTCTCACCTACATTACATTCATGCTCACACACTTATTCTAAGTTATCGGTGCTCACACTCTTTCATTGTACCATCCATGTTTAGTTTCAATTCTTTTTCTTAGTCTTTTTCTCGTGTGCTAGAAAAAACCTTAAGAAAAACAAAAAATATATTAGTTGTAGCTTCTAGCTTGTTTACTTTCCTTGTAGTAGTAATTAAAAGAAACCCAAAAAGATTTCATGTTCTTCTTTTGCTTGTTGGGAGCTTTCCCGTGTAAATAGTTTCTTTTCTTTTCTTTGGGGGTTAAAAGTAGAAGACCATGATTGAAAATGCTTAGTGGCTCTCATATGCTTTGTTGTTGATTTAACCTTGAGCCATATTACCTTGTCTTCTCTCTTGTATTAAATACTTGCAGATTCCAGCTTAGTCCAATGCACGTGCACTATTATTATTATCCACACTATTCGGTTGTGCGAGTGAAAGGCAATAAGGATGATATATGATGAACTAATTGGGATGAAAAAAGCAGGTATGAACTCGACCTCTCTTGTTTTTGTAAATATGATAGTTCATTGTTCCTGATTCAGCTTGTTATGAATGAAACATGTTTGCAATGACAATTAGAGATCATAGTTGCTTATGCCATGCTTAATTAGCTGAGAGTTTATAATGGTCTATCTTGCGTGCCAACATGATATTAAAATGGTTGTGATGTGGTATGATGGGGTGGTATCCTCCTTTGAACGATTCAAGTGGTCTGACTTGGCACATGTTCACGCATGTAGTTGAAACAAATCAACATAGCCTCCACGATATTTATGTTCATGATGATTTATATCCTACTCATGCTTGCATTCATTGTTGATTAATTTTAATGCATGTTCATGACCGTTGTTGCTCTCTAGCTGGTCGCTTCCCAGTCTCTTTCTAGCCTTCATTTGTACTAAGCGGGAATACTGCTTGTGCATCCACTTCCATAAACCCAAAGTTATTCCATTGAGTCCACCATACTTTCCTATATGCGGTATTTACCTACCGTTCCAAGTAAATTTGTATGTGCCAAACTCTAAACCTTCAAATGAAATTCTGTTTTGTATGCTCGAACAGCTCATGTATGAACTAGGGTTGTCTATATCTTCCATGCTAGGTGGGTTATTCTCACGATGAGTGGACTCTGCTCATCATTCATGAGAAAATGGATGGTAACCGGGATGCCCAGTCCCATGCTCAAAATCATAATAATTAAACAAAACTCCCCCAGGGCTGTTGTTGGTTTGGACGGTACCCGTTGTTTCAGACCAGCCGTGGAGTGTGCTTGTTGGTGGTTGTGGGAGTATAAACTTTACCATTCTGTTTGGGAACCGCCTATAATGTGTGTAGCATGGGAGATATCGAGGTTCTTGGTTGATATGTTGACAATGAAAGTATACCGCTCAAAATATTATTCATCTCTATTTAAAAATCGAGCTCTGGCACCTCTACAAGTCCCTGCTTCCCTCTGCGAAGGGCCTATCTATCTACTTTTATGCAGAGTCATCATCCTCTTATAAAAGAGCACTAGTAGGTGAGCACCTCTGCCATTTGCATGTATTATTATTAATTTGCATTGAGTATGATCATGACTGGATCTCTTTTACCATGAATTACAATGTCTAGTCAGTCCTTGATCTTTATTATTATTGCTCGCTAGTTGATTATGCCATTGATGTGAGTAGACTTGAGACGTGAAAGTTATTGTGAATGTGCTTAGTTCATGATCATTGCTGAAAACCTGAATGTTGGCTTACATATTTACAACAACAAGAGCAAACATAGTTTGTCAAAGTTTTTCTTTATCACTTTCAGTTTATCAACTAAATTGCTTGAGGACAAGCAAAGGTTTAAGCTTGGGGGAGTTGATACGGCTCCAACGTATCTACTTTTCCAAACCCTTTTGCCCTTGTTTTGGACTCTAACTTGCATGATTTGAATGGAACTAACCCGGACTGACGCTGTTTTCAGCATAATTTCCATGGTGTTGTTTTTGTGCAGAAATAAAAAGTTCTCAGAATGACCTGAAAATCCACGGAGAATTATTTTGGAAAATATAAAAAATACCTGCGGAAAGATCCATGTCAGGGGGCCCACACCCTGTCCACGAGGGTGGGGGGCGCCCCCTGCCTCGTGGGCCCCCTGACGCTCCACCGACGTATCTCCGGACCCCATATATTCACTTTCAGGGAGGAAAAATCAGAGAGGAAGAATTATCGCGTTTTACGATACGGAGCCGCCGCCAAGCCCTAATCTCTCCCGGGAGGGCTGATCTGGAGTCCGTTCGGGGCTCCGGAGAGTGGAGATCGTCGCCATCGTCATCATCAACCTTCCTCCATCACCAATTCCATGATGCTCACCGCCGTGCGTGAGTAATTCCATCGTAGGTTTGCTGGACGGTGATGGGTTGGATGGGATCTATCATGTAATCGAGTTAGTTTTGTTAGGGTTTGATCCCTAGTATCCACTATGTTCTGAGATTGATGTTGCTATGACTTTGCTATGCTTAATGCTTGTCACTAGGGCCCGAGTGCCATGATTTCAGATCTGAACCTATTATGTTTTCATGAATATATGTGTGTTCTTGATCCTATCTTGCAAGTCTATAATCACCTACTATGTGTTATGATCCGGCAACCCTGAAGTGACAATAATCGGGACCACTCCCAGTGATGACGTATTCACTAAGTGTTAATGCTTTGGTCCGGTACTCTATTAAAAGGATGCGTTAATATCCCTTAGTTTCCACTAGGACCCCGCTGCCACGGGAGGGTAGGACAAAAAATGTCATACAAGTTCTTTTCCATAAGCACGTATGACTACATTCGGAATACATGCCTACATTGCATTGTTATAACTTTTACATGATGAATTGCATCTGACATAATTCCCCATCACCGATCCAATGCCTACGAGCTTTTCACATATTGCTTGTTGCTTATTTACTTTTCCGCTGCTACTGTTACAAAAACTACAAAAATACTACCGTTACTTTTATTGCCGCTACCGCTATCTCCATATTACTTTGCTACTAAACTACCTTGCTGCAGATACTAAGTTTCCAGGTTTGGTTGAATTGACAACTCAGTTGCTAATACTTAAGAGTATTCTTTGGCTCCCGTTGTGTCGAATCAATAAATTTGGGTTGAATACTTTACCCTCGAAAACTGTTGCGATCCCCTACACTTGTGGGTTATCATTACCCTCGTAGTATCATTACTGATAATGGTACTAATATGTCCAAGGGTGCTATGAAAGAGTTCTTTCAACAAGTACATATCTATCTTGATGTTTATTTTGTGGCTCATCCACAGTCTAATGGTCAAGCGGAAAGGGCTAACAAAGAAATTTTGAGAGGTATCAAACCCCGGCTTATGGTTCCTTTGGAGCGCACGCCGGGTTGTTGGGTTGAGGAGTTACCTTCAGTGCTTTGGAGTATAAATACCACTCCCAACAGATCAACAGGCTATTCGCCTTTCTTCATGGTCTACGGTGCTGAGGCGGTTCTACCAAGTGACATCCGTCATGACTCGTGGATAAGTCGGCTGGGCCTAAGCCTAACTCTGGTAGCCACGCATTGGCCCGGCTTAAACATGTTATGGCACCGGCTCTCGCAAACGACCGCTTCATTTCATCAATTCTGGCAGGTAGCACAGAAAGTTTCTTCAAGATATCTATTAAAAGAGTTGGTGTCTGGTTGGACGGAGACACGGTAACCAATGCGCGCTGAGCTCCAGTATATAACTGTTCAACAAGTGTATAAACAACTTTAAGCTTCACGAGCGTCTCTTTGGCAAGATTCCTGCTCTTGCGGCCTACATAAGTCATAAATTGGTTAGCGGCGGTTTATGCTATTAAAGGAAAGATTCAATTTTCAACAAGGCGGCTTACCAAAGATAGCTGAAGCCATTTGAGATACACGGTGCTTTAAGCCGGTGAGCTCAGTGGTCACCTCTTCAAGAGTTGCTTCCGCATTTTAGGCTCGTTGTACCAAGGCGGTTCTTTCTTCAGCCCAAGCAGCTTTCTCCGTTTCAAACTTGGCCTTCCGTTCTTCCGTTTCAGCCACACTAAATTGAAATTTTGATTCAGCTTTCTGGGTCTCAGATTCTTGAAACTTCAGCCGGCTCTTTGCATCTTCTAATTGCGATTGCAATTCAGCTGTGGTATCCTGTATAAACAAGGAGTTACGAAACACATTATTACCCGGGTTACAAGAATTGAAGTCCCAAGCCTTTTGCAAGCAACAACACTTGGCACTTGGGGGCTAATGGTTGCCGAAACGTTCTTTATGTGCTGGTTCATATCAATAAAGTCCCAAGCACTTCGCGAGCAAGAGTACTTGGCACTTGGGGGCTAATGCATATTGCTTTTCTTTTATTATTCATTTATGCTAACCCGGTGGCACTATAAACATTGATCGCCGGCTTATGAACGGTATATAGGCAAGTTCTCGAAATGCATAATGATGAATAGGACAGACTCATTCATACTGGTTAAGCTGGCCCTTGGGGGCTACAGGTGCAGTGTTCATCAAAGTCAGATTTCCTATAATTATGTGTGCCGACTATGGAAGGATTCTATTAAAAATACTCATGCTATTATAAGTCTACATCATATTCAATTATATCATATCCAATAGACTTGGAGGCTGGAATGATATATATGATTTAGTCAAGATACATACCTCAAATTTCTTATGCATCTGCTTCACCATGTCAATTTCAAGATCACGGCTACTGTGGACTTGACTGAGATAGCCGGAAAGCACTTCACTACTGCTCGGCTGTGCATAATGAGTCACGTCAAACCTTACTTTCCGGTTCTCAGCAAGTTCTTGTTTGGCGGTGTGTTTGGCTAAAACTGTTGGATTGCCCGGTTCTCTAAAGCCGGTGCCAGTGATCATCACATCATCAGTCTGCTTTTCTATCGGCTTAGTTGGAGTTGACGATTCAGCATTTACAGATGTGATATTGGTATGATCAAAAGAGATGTCAGGAATTTCAGGAGGAGCGTTGTGAGCAGTTTCCTCCGTTGGTTTTTCAGCATCTGTCACTGAGACTTGCTGCTCCGGCTCAATGATTTTAGGATCAGTTGCCGGTCTGGTCATTTTTACTTTCTTACAAGGCTTGGCTTGTCCACTGCACAAGTTAGGACAAATCAGTACAAAGTTATAAAGTACGAGGAAGAACAGAACAGGGAATAATTGTTACCCAGGGGCAGTCTTGAAAGCCGGCAGCTGAGTCTGAGATGAATCGCCGAACGAAGAGCAAGAGACTTTCTGGCAGTTTGAATCAGAAGAGTTCAGTGGCTAGCGAATGAGACCCGCCAGCTGCTAAAAAGAATTTAAGTGTGGAAGAATCTCATTTTGATGTTTCCGTCGGATCGGAGTATTCGGTAAGCCGGAGGACAGCTCTTCACCTTCGGTGTTCCAAGTTTGACACCGGTTCTCGTGATGTTGTTGCTTCAAAAGAAAGTGAGGATCCAAATGAGCTAAGGGGTGTGAAAATCTTAGTTTCCAGGTTACTCGTCGAATTTTCTGTCTTTGCAAGGTTTCTGAGCCGGAGGATATAGTAATTACCTCTTCATCTAGAGCCTGCCTGGCCCCCGTATCATCCTGGCAATAATTAGTGTCAATAATATAATTGAAAAAGGAGCCAAGAGAGTCAAGGGCTACCTCCGACTTAGAGTTGTCGTTCAGTTCAAACAAGTTACAAGCACTTGGTTTCTTCTTGGTCTTTTTAACGACTTTCTTGACAGCTCTGGCCTTTTTGGCAGCCTCATGATCATATGTCTTCTTCCAGAAATCCGATTTAGACTGTGAAAGTCGGCAAGGTTGAGTTGACAGGGGAATCACATAATAAAGCAAGAAAGGTTAAAATTAAGACTCACATCTAGTGCCGGATTAAGCTTGCAGAAAGGGTTTAGACCCACTTTGCTGCAGTCTCCCAGGCCTTTGTTCAGAAGAGTCTTGGTGATTTATGTAATTGTATCCTCAGTCAAGTCCAAGGGGCTATGGCGTAATGGATCTTTGGTCTCACTAGTGTAAGCACAAATTAAGCCGGACCTACGGCTCAAAGGAATGATTCACCAGGAAACCCAACACCGGACCAAGTCAATTCCGTTTAGCCCATTTCCCAGTAGGGCCTTGACTTTTGCAATAATGGGAGCAAGTTTTTTGCGCTCCGCCGCGGTAAGCTTTTCAGCAAGAGGATGTTTTGGGTCCAAATGCTGGACACAGTAACCCGATAACGGATTTTCATCAGCCGGAGAGGCGTCTTTGCAATAAAACCATGTTTGATTCCAATCTTTGGGGTGACTCGGCAGACGAGCATAAGGGAAAATAGCATCTCTTCTTCGTTGAATTGAGATGGCTCCAAGTTCCAAGCTAGGTCCGTTCGTGAACTTGTTTTGGTGGTTTAAATAGAAATACTCTCTGAAGAGCTCGATGTTGTGCTCCTCTTGAAGGTACACTTCGCAGAAGACTTGGAAATTGCAGATGTTTGACATGGAATTGGGTCCGATGTCTTGAGGATGGAGCTGAAAGAAGTGCAGAATGTCACGAAAGAACTTAGAGCAGGGTGGTGAAAAGCCCCGGTTCATGTGATCAGTAAAAGCAACAACTTCATCGTCCTTTGGATGAGGTCTCTCTTCGCCCGGCTTAGGGGCGCGGTAATGCATGACGTATTTTTTCAGCAAATACCCAATTTTGACAAAATCATCAAGTGTAGCATCATTGACAACAAAAGGAACCCAATTGCACGAAGTGATTGTCTTCGGCGGCATTGTGAGAAGAGAAGCCTAAAAGAAGGAAATATTTTGCCGATTCAAAATTGGTTCATTAAGCCGGAAATCAGACTACAACATATGTTCAGAACGGCGGCTTAAATGGGGCCTTATGGTATATGGATAATTGTAAACCGGTGACATAACCCGCCGGGACAAGCGCTGATACTCAAGAATCGTTAAAAAGAAAAAAAAATACTAAGTATTGAGACAGACAGGTTTCACATATTGGAGCTGCAACTTTGGATCTACAACAGTTCAGAAAATAAAGTAAAAACCTAAAATTAAGGTGGTGGCGGCGAGAAAGCAAGATGGTCCAGATGACATCTATTACAATGAGGACATATTTCGAGATCAAGACTAGTGTTAAAACTGCTACCGCACAAATTTCACACACTAATATTCTGACTTGGATCTGGGGTGCTAAATGGCAAACAATCAGACCTAAATGTCAGTATGAAACAGTTCATGGATTCAGATTGGTTTTTCTCGTGCAGATGAGATGTTACAGTATTCAAAAAGAGATGTTATGAATACTATTACACAGAGGAGAGTCAATTACAAGCTCAAAATCGCAACTACAGGGAAGGAAGAGGACGAACTCCGAAGAACTCGCAGTAACCCTAATGGATGTAAGAGAGGAAGAGAGAGGAGAACATACCTGGGCTGATGAACGGAGGCGGCGCGCGGATGAGATCTGGTCAAGTCAGGTTGATGTAGCGGCCGTTGTTGAGGAAGAGACGGAGGTTGACGGCGTCGGCGGAGTTCGTGTGCGTAGGCGTAGCGAGGAAGGAGACGGAGATGAAGAGGTAAGGGGGGAAATGGAAAGGGGCCCCTGGCCCTATTTATAAGGTGAATGGATAAAGGTCATGCGCGGGAATCGAGGAGGCTGAAAAACAGATATGTAACAGTGCAGGCGCCTCGATTGTCGGAGTTTCAGTAAATGTAGAGATTTGTTCAAGATTTGGGCAATTCAAAATTAAATTACATGTGACATCATGGTGGGTTAACACAATTTCAGGGAATGACGTCATGGCGGGTTACGATATCTCGCGAGAAGATGAAGAAAGATTGACATGAACAAGTTCAAATCAACCTGGGGCCTAACGTTGGGGATATAACTATTTGACATGACCCGCCCAGGAGGTGCCGGGTTACCCCAATGGCGGTTCATGGGCCAAGCCCGGAAGTATGTTGAAGATGGCGGTTCAAGAAGTGTAACGTATAAAGGGCCCAAAACCCAGAGTGGCTTAAGGCCCGTAAGTGTAAACCTCCATGTATGTTTGACTTGTACTGTAAGGCATGTAACAATGAGTCACCAGGCTGGACACGATTGTATGAGCCGGCTGGGACTCTGTAAGCCGCAGGGCGTTAACCCGCGTATATAAGGGGACAACCCGGCAGCGGCTTAGGGCAAGAAACAACAGATCGAAAGCCAGGCTAGCATATTTGCTCCCTAGCAACCGAAACCCTAGCAATACCACCTCAAACTGGATTAGGTTTTATCCTCATCGCAAGGTGCCGAACCAGTATAAACTCCCCGTGTCCTTTGTCCTGTTTTAACCCCTTTAAGCTAACCACGTCGCAATGGCTCCACAATTAAGTCTTTTCCTTAGGATATCTGCCATGACAACTCCATGACACCTAGGGTGGTGGCTTGTGTTGAAACTGATAATGAGACGACAAGACAAAACACACTCGATGCTTTGGATGAAGAGTGTGACCTTGCGGTGGCTCGGTCGGCAATATACCAGCAAGACATGCGTCGCTATCATAGCCGCAGAGTGAGGACTCGGGCATTTCAAGAAGGCGACTTGGTGCTCCGGTTGATTCAAGATCAGAGAGATACACATAAGTTATCTCCTCCTTGGGAAGGACCTTTTGTGGTCATTAAGATCTTAACAATGGCTCGTATTATCTCATTGACATACATGAGCACCAGAAGTCGCGCACCTCTTAGCAGGAGACCAACGGGCCATGGAACATTGCTCACATTCGGCCTTACTATACTTGAGCCACCGGCTCTCCCTATTGTACATATTTCTGTTGATGTATATATCTTTTATGATCAATATAATGAAGTCGGCATCCCTGAAAATTTTAGGGCCTCTGTCATTTCATTTTTGTGTATCTGAGTCTTTATTAACTGGTCATAAGGTCACATAGGGGCTTCCAACCAACCGAGATTTAGCTTCCCATACCCTCTTGACCGACCTGAGTTGCCATATTGTGAGTTACACCTGCCTGTTTGCAACTTGCTACTCCAAGTGACCCGCCGAACTCTTAATAGTTAATTTTTGTAAGACACTAAACTTGTTAAGGTTAAAACGACGGCTTGTGTCACGTGAGAGCCGGCTTACAGTGAGCTAGGATAAACTCAAACGGTTGTGCGGCCTTGAAAGCACATGGCCTATGAGACAACTTGTTTGGTCGTGTTTTGGAAAACCGGCCTCACAAATATTTGAGCTTTGTTCTATGTTTTCTCCTTTGGGATTTGTTGGATGATTTTTTTAAATTTTCTTTTGTGTGGAAATCATGACTACCAGGACCGTGAGGTTCCGGGTTATGATTCTCGCGATTGAGAAATTTGGGTTGTCACCTGCCCTGGTTTTTGACTTTAAGTCGCTAATATGTTTTTGCTCCAACAACCGTGATTATGATTTTTTTCAGTGGTCCTGAAAGGCTACATATATTGGGGTTGTCACCCCCTGGTTTTTGACTTTAAGTCGCCAGCACATATGATTGATTGGTCTCTTGCAAATATATAAAAATTAAGGAGAAGCTGAGAATTGTGGCATTCATCATACGTCTGATTCAATCAAGCATGCAATATTGTTCTTTCTGATAAGTCTACAGTTCAATAAAACATGCACGGAGGAATGACAAGGCGGATAATTGTTTTAAAGGCTACCCTATTACATGGCTTTTAACTAAGCCTAAAAGATTCTGTATCAAGTGTTTTTTGAGCCCCACTATTCCGTTAAGCCAATGTTAGCGCCATCCGGATTTTGACCTGCTGAGTTTTTGTCATCATCACGCCTTGAGGCGGGGGCTTGCGGGTCAGCTTGTGCAGGCTCTTCTTCGTCTGCCATCTGGAGATCAGCCGACGCCAAATCGACACCAAATAAGGCTTAAAAATGGCTTCATCGTTGATAATTGTAGCAAGATCAATTTCAGGAGCGAAAGTATGCTTACGCCTTGGTTGGGTGAGGTCTACGATGTCATGACTTGGGGATGTAATCCTGACATTGACCATATTATAAGCCGACTGATACTTTGTTAAGTCAGTCTCCTCGGCTACTTTGCATGCCAAGGGACGTATTTCTCTCACGCATTTAGCAAAATCAGCCTGGTCAAAGGTAGACTCGTCCTCCTTCAGTCCTAGACAGCCGGTTGCCATCTCCTCTAGGTCTAGCTCTGCTTGCCATGCTTTGGCCCGACTAAGTGTGGAAATAGCACCTGACCAGGTGGCTGATAACTTCAATTCCTCAACTTGCTTGGGCACTGTGGACAATTGATCTAGCACCATCCTAATGAGAGTCGGCGGCAGCTTTCCGTTTGAGATAGACACAAGTGCCCGTTGAGTGCCAGTGTATAGTTGTTCAACCAAGGAATATATGGCCTTTAGCTTTAATTACATATCTTGACCAAGGTTGGAGCTTCTGGGGCGTGTTCAGCAAATTGCATGCGAGTCACGAGGCGAGTCAGAAATTGAAAAATTATGAAGCGCCAAAATAGTCAAATTACTCAAAATTAAGCTTCTACTTACCAAAGATGGCAGCTGTCATATGACAAATGCATCGTTTTAAGCTGTTAAGCTCTTAAGTTGTGGCTTTCAATGAAGTTTCAACAGCCTCTACCTTCTGCTGCAATGTGGTCCTCTCCTTCTCCTAGGCGGCTCTTTCTGTGGCAAAACTGGCCTTAAGCTTTTAATTCTCTTCCAAGCTAAATTTGAAGTTGGTCTCACCTTTGAGGGTTTCAGCTTCTTGGTGTTTGAACGTTTTTCTTAACTCGCCCAACTCCAAGTCATTACTGCTTAAAGCTTCCTGCATATGAGAATTGGAGGTCATAAATACAATTCAGCATGGAGATGATTTGTTATGGAACAAGCATTTAAGTCCCAAGCACATTGCCAACAATATAATTGGCACTTGGGGGCTAATGTGTGTTGAAGTTCTTTTTTCCACTCAAAAGACACAGCTCATCCGTATTTTATAATCTGGCCATTGGGGGCTATGTTTGGAAGTGTTTTCTTAATCGAATTCCTAGAAGATCCGGCTCATTTTATCGATAAGCCGTCACTTCGGGGCTATGTGAGGCTCTTTTAAGGTGCATATTATGAAGATCCGGCTCATACTAATAATATAAGCCGACACTTTGGGGCTATGCGGGGCACTTTTAAAAGTGCATATTATGAATATTCGGCTCATACTACTTATATAAGCCGGTTCTTGGGGGACTACGATCCGAAATTCTAAGTCAAAGTTCTACTAAAGTCAAAACATATTCAATGGAGTATATATATATGCAGAAGTTAAAAGGAGGGAGATATGTTTCATACCTCATATTTCTGTCGCACCATATTAACCAAGTTGGCTTCCAGATCACGACTCGTATGGAGACGACTCAGATAGCTAGAATACAGCTCATTAGCGTTCAAATTTAAATAGCTCTCAAGATCAAGTTTGGGCTTATTCTTCTCTGATAAATGTGCTTCATCCTTAGCAGAATGCTTGGTAAGCACGGTGGAGACTTTGGGCGGCTTGTAGGTTGACCCGGTAAGAGTCACTTCCTCAATGTTGTCATCAGCTGGGTTTTTATCGGTTGAATTAGTAGGAGCAGGCGGCTTAGGACTTGGCGGGTCATGACTGGTCGCCGGGTCATTATTGATATCCATGGTCGGCTCAAGGTTGGCAGGATCGGTTTGAGGAGACGGGTCAGTTTGTTGGTTCATGGGATCTTCAGAATCCCGAATAAGGGTCTCGGTACCCTCTGGCACCTACTTCTCTGGTTCAACAACTTCAGGAGTTTTGGAAGAGCCCGCCGCTTCATGCTTCTTGCTCGTCTTCGGCTTTGCCTTGTGATGAAGATAATATAGCCTTACGAACATGAAATGATAACCAGTTTATTGAACAGAGTTAAATACTTACCCTGGATTAACCACAAACGTGGGAAGCTACGTTCTAGTTGAGTCACCGAAGGAATGAGATGTTTCCTGATATGCCGAGTCAGAAGGGTTAATAGGTTGTCGTATGAGGCCAGCTTGTGGAAGATATAAAGTAGGGCTATTTGGCACCTCATGACGACGCTTTCGAGCAATCGGGGTGTTGGGTAAGCCGGCCACAAGTTCTTCCTGGCCGCTACTCCGGTTATTGCGTCGGGACTCGTGTAGTTGTTTCTTCAAAAGAAAGTTTGGGTCCAAGTAAGCAAGAGGATGGGAAAATCTTACTTTCCAGATGACCCGCCGTGTTTTCTCTCTTGGCAAAGGTTCTGAGTCGGAGGAGACAGGAATTACCTCGACTACATCAACATGACTCGCTTCCGCTTCCTCTTGAGGGGAATCAACATCAATAAGTTGCATAAAAAGAATATCAAGTGAGTCAAGTTCTACCTCTAACTCGGCCAGCTCAAGCTGCTCTTGCGCCGTTGGCTTCTTGGGGCGACCCGGACCAACACCAGTAGTCTTAGATCTTTTGGTTGGAGTGGCGATGGTTGGTAGTTTCTTCCTTCAAAATGCAGAGTCGGACTGATTATACATGAGCAATAAGATTAAACTTGATATTTAAAAAATTGACAAGCAACATGAAATTTATTCAAGACACTTACAGCCGGAGCCGGATTAAGGGTGCAGAAAGGGTTCAGACCCGTCTTGCTGCAGTTCTATAATGACTCCCCAAGGAGTGACTTGACCATTTCATTTATCTCTTTGTCAGTTAGTCTGGTACAGTTGAAGCGCTGTGGTCCTTTTGTGTCACCTGTATATTCGCACATTAAACCGCTGCGCCGACTCAATGCCAAGATTCTCCAGGCAACCCAGCAGCAGACCAAATCAACTCTGGTTAAACCATTGGCGATCAACGCTCGAACCTTAGAAAAAAGTGGAAGCATATAAGCCGCGCTCAGCAGCAGTCAAACGACCTGGAAGCGGGCCACTGGTGGTGAGCCGGTACGGGCGATAACCCGACAGGGGATTTTCATCCATGCAATAGAACCAAGTGTAGTTCCAATCTTTTGGATGGCTTGACAGGGAGGCTGATGGGAGGGTTACATCCCTCCGCCTCTGAATTGAGACGCCTCCAAGTTCAAGACTGAGCCCATCAGTCATCTTAGTCTGGCGGTTGATATAGTAATAATCTCTGAACAGGTCAATAAAGGGTTCTTCCCCAAGGTTAATATACTTCACAAAATACTTGAAAGTTGCATGTGTTGGAAACAGAATTGGGGCCGATATCTTGTGGATGAAGGTTATAGAAATGCATAACGTCCCGGAAGAACTTTGAGTCAGGCGGTGAAAAACCGTGGAGCAAGTGGTCCGTGAATACTACAACTTCACCTTCTTGAGGTTCTGGAGGGCATTCAGAGCCCGGAACCTGCCAGTTGATAACTTCTTTGGTGGCTAAAACCCCCATGATTACATAGACATTGAGTATTTCTTCTGTGACTCGGGAAGGGATCCAGTCCCAAGTCGTGGGTGTTTTTGTCATGATGAGCTGGAAGCGATGAGTTGTGTTCAAGAAATAAGGTGCGGCGGGTTAAACAGTGCAATACAAAGCCGCGTATAAGATTATAATGTCATGAGCCGCCCTATTTCATAGAGCAGGGTCAATTTCAAATTAATTAAGCTATAGCGGATCAAGTCGTGAACAGTTTAAGCCGGCCAGAGGTTGGCGGGTCACAATTCATTATTTAAGCCGCCTATACAGAGTATGGCGGGTCAGTGGCTTATGGGTTCCGAGTTGCTAAAATTCCGCTACGTGTTGGACAAACAAGTTTTATCGAACACAGCTATATTTATGGATCTACGACAACACACAAAGAAAGGTTATTTCTGACTTAAAGTATGGTTGTGGAAGAACTAGCACATTGGGCATGGATTTGAAAGAGGAAGGACCTGTCTAAAGATACGAGATAAGAGATAAGATTACTAACGCGCTGCTTTGAGATTGTTCCTAGATTGAAATACCGAATGCAAACAAGGTATGGATGAGCTAGAGCGAGCATCGATGAACTGCCAAGAACTAACAGGACCTAATGTACATCTATGAAGGAATAAGGAGTTACTTGATGACTTGGGTGATGAGCGGAGGTGCGCATCGGTTTTCTAGTCCAAACAGGTTGATGCAGCGGCCTCAGCAGGGTGGTCGGCGAGGTTCGGCAGTGGTGGTGGAGCTCTGGTAGCAATGGATGGTGCGAGGAAGAAGAAGAGAGAGCGATAGGGGTAAAAAGTGAAAAAGGGGACCCCTCGTCTCTATTTATAAGGGAAAGGTGAAATAGTAGAATGGCAAGTGCAGAAATCGAGGGGACGTCATGATTATCTCAATAGTGGAGGCGCCTCGATTTTCGGAATGATTGGTTAATGCAAAGATCCATTGTGACGTCATGGGATTTTTTTCTTCTGAATTTAATGACATGACATAATCCATCGTCATGGCGGGTCATGAAGATTTGTTAAGATCACTATTGAGAAAAAGTCAATTAGATTCGCCAACCAAGGGATGAAGATTGACATGAACAGGTTCAAATCAATCTGGGAACTAATGTTGGGGATATAACCCCGTGGTATGACCCGCCCAAGAGGGGTCGGGTTATACTGTTGGCGACTCTAAGATAGGGCCCAAGTAGGCCCAAGGAGACAAGACATGAAGACGGCGGCTTACAAGCAGTCCTGCTGAAGGCACAAGACCCGAAGGTGTGAGCCGCTCGATGATGACTTGCCTTGTTAGGCAAGGCGATTTAGAACCAGAGTCGGTTACGTTGTGTGACCCGATCTGGACTCTTGTAAGCCGCCGGGCCTCGACCTGTGTATATAAAGACGAGACTCGGTGGTGGGATAGGGACAAAAACAATTTGATCAAGAGCTTGGTCAAGCGATTCCACTCCCTTTTAATTGATACATAAGCAATACAACACAAAGCAGGAAGTATTCTTTTACCTCGTTGCGAGGGGCTGAACCTAGGTAAACTCATGTCTCTCGTCCTGTTCAACCCCTTCGAGCTAACCTACGTTGCGATGGCTCCACACCCAAGTCCTTTCACAAGGGCATCTGCCGTGATAAACACGACAGTAATGGTGTAGCTCCTTGATATTTTTACTACCATGGGTCCTCCTCAATAAGTGGTTATGGTGTCGCCTTGTTGTAACTATCAATTGGTGTCCCTCGTAGTTGGCCTCTTTGCTGTCTCCTGGCAGGATGAGGGGCCTCGACGACCTCCTCTCTTGTTCTAGCAGACCTTGTGTGTGGTTATGATATAACCTGTGTTGCATACTACCACCTAGATTTACATGTTGAGGAAGCTGATCATTGTATTGTGTTGTAACTATGTATGCAACATTTTTCTTTGTTTAGTGTTACCTGCTTTAGTGAGATGTATTTACAACCGTCTTTTCAAACTATAAGTAGTTGCACAACTTTTTGCATAGTCCTGAGTCAGGTAGTATGATGGCTGGCCTTTTTTCCGCTCTATAAGATATATCATTACAATTTTTTCTAATATTATGATAATTACACAAAAAAGCTAGAGGGAGTTCCAAATCTTGTATTGCTCTGCAGTCCATAACAAATTAGACATATGTGCATTGCTCTCCTACCAGCCTATTAGTAAAGAAAATACTCCCTCCGTCCCATAATGTAAGACGTTTTTTACACTACTATAGTGTTAAAAAACATCCTATATTATGGGACAGAGGGAGTAGATTATTTGGATGTATGCAATAGTTGATTTACCCTCCCACCTCTTCTCCTCTTCAAAATATTGATCTCCTACATCACTGTCTTCACTTTCTCCTCTATATTTGGAAGGCATTACAGCGGATCCACCTCTTCTATCCCAACATTCTAGCCCATCACATCACCTCTAATCCATTCATTGTCTCCCCTCTTTCACTTATCCTCTGGCACATGCCACTCACCATCTTTCCTATCGGTGGCTAGTACCATTGTCATGCTCCTTCGTCATAACATCCTCATGCATCATCTCCATGTCGATATGCATCCTCTCTCAATCTTTCCTCGAGACAAGGAGTGGCAGAGGGGACACAAAACACCCACGTTGAAATTTCGTCCCTAAGCAAATTTGTCGAATCCAGGCTCACTAGTAGAAAAACGACCTTACGTTCGCATGATTAGTCCCGGTTTCATTACGGCCCGGGACTAAGGTTACCATTAGTCACTGTTCCAACAGCTAGGGTGCGGGCATTATTAGTCCCGGTTCATGGCATACCTCTAGTCCTCGTTTGCGTCACAAGCCGGGACTAAAGGGTTGGTGGCAGGCTGCATCAGGTTGGGCCCCTCGCGAGCCCCTTTAGTCCCGGTTTGTGACACAAACCGAAACAAGAGGTAAGCCTTTAGTCCCGGTCTGTATAACCAACTAGGACTAAATATGTCCCTATATAAACCCTTCGTCCAGCCCGAGCCCATTTCTCTGTTTTCTCCTTTCCCCTCTCTGTTCTTCAGTTAGCTCGAGCTCATCATCCTTTTTTTGCCAAGATTTTTCAAAATTTGAAGACACCCCATCTCTCCAAGTGTTCACAAAGGTTAGCAACTTTGTCATCTCTCATTGCTAGATTAGCTCGTGCAATGCTCTATGTATAGTGATTTCCGGGTTTTAGTTTGAGAGTGATTATGTGGGAGTTTGTTTGATTTATATGCAATTTGAGTTGAAATTAACTTCTTAGTTTGCATATGTGTAGGTGTGGTTTACTTAGTGTCTTCCCATCCCCGTCCTAATCATCATCGATCACCCGCACCATCCCGTCGCCGGCACAACCTTGGTGAGCCTCTTTTTCTAATCATTTTATAAAAATCGTGCTTGTATGATTTAGATAGTTACTTGTATAATTTTCTTACTTGTATGATTGTTTGTTATACATAGTGCCATGGTCTTGATATTCGTCCCCGTCGGCCCTCGTCTGATTTATGATTCAGATGTGGTATATATATTCTCTTTTAGAACTATTTGTTGCATTTCACGGTTATGACAATTATGTCATTTGTTGACATAGATATTTTTATTTATAGGAGGTATGTGAACCGGAAATTGCAACTCACCCTCTTGTCGAGAAGTTAAATTTAGTTAAAAAGAAAACGATTATTTGAAAGAAAAATTGAAAAGAATTGAAGAAGAGAAGATGAAACTGGAGTTTTATGTTGCCGATGTCGTCGATGATCACAAGATCAAGATGGATGCAATGCGCTTGAAGATTAGAGAGATTAGAAAATATGCCGTTAACAATGAGGCGTGGTATCACTACGCTGTTGGATCAATTGTCACCTTAATTGCGATCTTCATCGCATTTGTTGTTGCATTTAAATGCTTTAGCTAGATAGTTGTATGTTGTTTTATGAGAATAAGTGTGTATGAACTTGTATTTATTTGGTATTTCGGGGTTATGTAATGAAGATGAGCCGGCAATGGATGTACAATGACCGACACTCTCCCCAGCTCATTGATGGCGTGCGTACTTTTCTGCTTGCGGCTGAGGCAAACAAGCGCCCGAATGGTTTTATGTGTTGTCCATATGTTGTGTGTAAGAATGATCACAATTACTCTAACTCAAGAGTCATTCACGTCCACCTATTTACATTCGGTTTCATGTCCTGCTATAACTGTTGGACCAAGCACGAAGAAAGAGAGGTTCTAATGGAAGAGAATGATGAAGAAGAGGATGATGATAGCTACCCTGGCCACGGGTTCCGTGAATACGATGGTACTACAATGGGGGAAGAAGCCGAAGAGGGGGAAACTGAAGATCAAGAGGCACCAGATGAGCTCGTTGATGATCTTGGTCGGGCCATTGCTGAGTGTCGGGGGAAACTGTCCACCACGAGCACCTATGGGACCGGAGCCCCTTGTCTGTGCGGTACGAGGGCGGAGGGAGCACGAAGAGCAGATCGAGGCAGACGCACGGGCAGTTTTACCCAGGTTCGGGCCGCACGGATGCGTAAAACCCTACTCCTGCTTGGTTGTGTATTGAGTTGGGCGCTCGGAGCTTGAAGAAGCAGCTACACGAGCGTGAGAATGATCTAGGTTTCGAACCCCCTCCACGTTGTGCATGGGCCTCCTTTTATAGTGCAAGGGGTCACCGACAGGTGTCAACGTAGGAGAAAGGGGTAAAAAAGTAAAAGATGTGGTAGTTGGAACAGTGCGGGAACAGTGGAGCTACAGTGCAGAACAGTGGTCTATACCTACTCTAACAGTGGGGGACAAGGGCATTTAATGCCCGTCGCCGTCGACCCCAAAAGCTCCCGCCGTTGCGTCTCCGTCTGCCACGGCGATGGATCCACTGCCGTGGAGTGCCACCGTGTCCCCCAGGCTGCACAGCCATCCGCCACGCGTCCCCGGAGTGGCCCCAGGGCGACGCGTGGGCCGATGAGCTGGAGCGCGGGCACACAGCGCACCTCCCCCGGCAAGCATCTTGCCGGGGATCTCGACCTTGCCGGGCCCGGAAGCTTGCCGCTCCCCGAGCCCTTGCCGGGTCTTCTAAGATGAAATCTTCTATTCGTCCTGACAAGCTCCTCTTGCCAGGGCCTCGTGCTAGTTAAGCAATCTTGAGCCTGGGACGGCCTTCCCGGCAAGCTCCTCTTGCCGGGGTCTTGGTCTTCTGTCTTGTATACTTTGTTTTTGAATGGTTAGATAAGGACCAGGAAGGTCTCCGGCGAGCCAGCAGTAAACCTTGCCGCGGGAAGCTGCAACTGCCCGTGCACAAGTTGGGGTACTGAGGTACCCCTACCTTAGTACACCGACAGGAGCCCCCGGGCCTGGGCCACACACGGTGCCGAGCGCTGTTGGGCCAGGCCCAAAACAGTGCACGGGCACCCGCGGCCCGCGGCGCGCCGAATCCACTTCCCTATCCGCCGCACCCCACGGTAACGGCACGCGTCGATTGCGGCGCCGTGGGATGGGACGTGCCCACGATTTCTTTAATGGGGAGGGCGAAACGCCCCCCACTCCCCCATAAAAGCAGAGAGAGCGGCGCGGTTCCCCTCCCTGCGCACTCATTACCATCGTCTTCTTCCTCAGATTCCTCTGCTCTTTGCCTCTACTCCTCCGCCACCACCAAGCTCTTCGCCCCCTTCCTTCCACCGCGTCCGCCATGGCCCCAAAGACCGACAAGGCGAAGGCGGAGAAGTCCAAGCGGGAGAAGTCAGATCAGGCGGCGAAGCTCGCCGCGTACCGGAAGGAGCACATCGTCTTCTCGCCGAGGCTCGGCGTGCGGGAACTCTGGAGCAAATATTACTGGTTCTGGTCCAAGGAGACTCCAGCGCACCCCCGCACGCGCGTCTACCCGGCCGTCGCCAAGGATCACTACCCCGGCGGGTATTACTTTTTCGCAGCCTTCTTCCACTGCGGTCTGTGCCCTCCCTTCTCAAACTTTTTCTGCGATATCATGAATACTTATGGCCTCCACCTCCTCGACTTCACTCCCAACGCCATCCTCACCATGTCCGTTTTCGCACACATGTGCGAAAACTTCGTAGGAATCCAGCCCAACGTAGCTCTCTTTAGGCACTTTTTCATCCCCAGAGTAGAGGCCGACGCCCCCCTCTCCGGAGGAATCTCTTGGGTGTTCAGGCTGAATAAGAAACCCGCCTACTTGCCGGGGGAGCTCCGCGGCAAGTGGGAAGAGTGGCGTGCGGAGTGGTGCTGGGTCGTCGAGGAGCGGCCGCAACACTTCATCGCGCCGCGCACATCGCCCATCGTGCGCGGCAGGGATTGGAGTAACTTCGATTCCGACGACTCCAAGCTGGATATTGCTCTCGTCAGGATCATGCGTCTTCGTTTGGCGCCGCTGTCTGTCGCTGAAGTGGGCAAGGACTTTCTTCGTCGCCGGATCGCCCCCCTCCAAGACCGGAAGAGGCCGGCGTGGCAATATGGCGGCCCGGCAGACATCATGAGGCTGCGCCCCGGCCTCAATTTTAACTTCACAACACTCGAGCTGCGGGGTATGGTCAGGGAACTTTTCAAGTTCGACCCGGCCCACCCCGAGTACTTCCGCGCTCCCCGGGGAGTGGTGCCGCTCTGCGCCAGCAGCGCCCGGGATCGCCTTGTCGCTATGATGCCCGCGTGCGACTCGCATGGAGTGGAGCGCACGTGGATTGCGCCCAAGCCCATCGACGTCCTCGAGTTCTACGACCGCCTTGTGGAGGTGTTAGAGAAGAAGGACGATCTCAAGCTGCACACGCGGGCCACCACCGACCAAGAGATTGCTTACATAGCTTCTCGCGCTGAAGAAGTCGCCGCAGCCGCAGCGGCGGGGAACTTTGGATACACACCCGCGGAGGCGGAAGCCGCGGATGCCGCCAGCCAGGCGGACAATGAGGAGATTCGCAAGCTGCTGGAGCTCCCTCCCGACGCGCTCGCCGTGATCCCCTCGCTGAGGCACTCCGGGATCAGTGGGATCGCGACGGAGGCCGCGGCAATGGAGGGAAACGCCGGAGGAAGCAGAGGCGCCGCGAGGGGCGGAGGCGCCAAGGGGAAGAGGGCCGCATCGTCGGATGCTGGGCCCAGCGAGCCGGCCGAGGCAGAGGAGGAGGAGGAGGAGGAGGCCGAAGGCTCCGGCGGATCGACAGAGTTGTACGCCGACGACCTCTCCTCGTCGGAGAACTCCCCGCCCCCGGCAAGCCCGAAGCAGTCCCCGTTGAAGCGTCTCCGCAAGGCGGCGACGGGAGAGCAGACGCGAGCGCCCCGGCAACAGCCAGCTCGCCGGGCAGCTCCCCGGCCGAGCCAAACTGCGCCAAGGGCGGCCGGCGTGCCGGCCACGGCAGAGGCGTCCCGCAGGCCGGCACCGAGCCGGCAAGGATCTTCTCGGAGCGGAGCAGCTGCTCCGCCCCCTTCTCGGGCGCCGGCCACCACAGGGGCTGGGCCTACGCAGCCCCCAGCCCCGGCGGCTCCGAAACGCGCGAGGGAACCTTCATCCTCCGCTCCTCGCGCCGACGCGCCCACCGTGGAGTTCGACTTCTCCGCGCTGAGCGAGGACGACGAGGAGGACCAAGAGTAAGGACCCGAGACCTTACTCCTTCTTGATTTTTATATCTCGATTGTTGCTGACGCTTGACTTTGCTTGTTGCTTGTGATTGCAGGACCTTGGAGCAGCGCGCGAAGAGGGTCAAGGTGCCCACGGTTGAGGTCGGGGAAGACCCATCTGTCGCGGAAGCAGGGATCGCGGCGGAGCCGATCTTGCCGGACCCGAGTGCCGCTCCGGGGAGCAGCCCCCAGCGCAGCCCCCAGCGTAAGTTAGAGGTTTACTGTTTTTGCTCGTCGGGGCGCGCTTAGGGCTTTGATCTCTGAATGTCTTGGTTCTTCTATCTTCTCTTGTGCAGAGGTGGAGCCGCAGCGGGGAGAGCGCCCGGAGGCCGTCACCGAGGAGCCGCAGGCCCCGCCGTCCCCGGCAAGGCAAAACTCTCCGGCGAGGGAGAGCGCTCCGCCAAGGGCGGGTACTCCGCCAAGGCAGAGTACCCCGCCAAGGGCGAGCAGCCCGGCGAGGACGGCCACTCCGCCAGGGCCGAGCTCCCCGGCAAGGGAGCCCGCCGCAGAGGACGTCCGCCAAGGTACGTTCTGTACTTGGTCTTCTTGACTTTGCTTCTTTTTGGATCTTTGCTTGATTTTGAACTTCTTTTTCTTCTTCTTCTAGATCTTCCTCCTCCTCCTCCCGTGCCGATGGAGACCGAGGTCATCAATATTGAGGATGAGGAGGGCGCGCAGGGCGGCGGCGATGACGTTCCCGTCGTCGTGGAGATGGCCGAGGCCACCGCGGAGACGGCCGAAACCACCGAGCCGGCCGTGCAGGAGACCGCTCCGGCTGCCGATGCAGCGGCCGGGGAGGGGGACGGCGACCGCACCGCCAACCCGGAGGTGGCGGGAGCATCAGATGCTGCACCGGCCGCCGGTCCCTCCGCCGGCGAGGAGCCAGCCGGTTACTATCTTCGTGCCCCCAATGGCATCTTTATCCAAGTGCCTTGGGGGTCTTCATCAAGAGCTCCCGCGGAGGGCGAGGCGTTTGACGGGGAAGTCCTCGCCTCCGCGGGTCTGACAGTCGTCGAAGCGCCCGGCGAAGGAGATGGGCCCGAGGAGGAGAAGCTTCTCCACCGACTCCTGGCCCTTTACCGGGCCAGGCAGGCGAAGCTCGCCTCCCGGGAAGCGCTTGCTGCCCAGGCCGCCGCTGAAATGGAGAAGCGTGCGGCGGAGCTTAGCGCTGCCCACAAGGCGGGCCTCCGCGAGGTGGCGGAGGCGCGCGAGCGCCTTGCCGGCGAATATGAAGAATGGGTGCTGGAGAAGGCCGAGGCTGAGGAACAGCAACGGCTCGCCGGGGTGGAGATGTCCCGGCGAGAGGGAGAGCTCACGCAGCGGAAGGTGGATCTCGACTCCCACGAGGAGGACCTTGCCGCTCGCGAGGCTGCTCTTGGCGGGGAGCTGAAGGAGGCGAAAGCCGCTGCTGCTGCCGCGGAAGACGCCAAGAAGGAGCTCGCCGCCAAGGTCATCCAGCTGGAGAAGGCGATGAAGGTGAGCGCCGAGAAGGTTGCCGCGCTCATTACTGAGCGCGAGAAGGACGCCCACACCAACGCGGAGCTCCAAGTAAGCTTATCCAAGAAGGGCGACGAGTTGAAGGCCGCCAAGGATTCCATCGAAGACTTGGAGCTGAAGGTCTCAACTCTGAGGGATTCAATTGACGCCGCCAAGCTCCGAGAAGACAAGCTGAAGGAGGAGCTCCGGAAGGAGCGGACTTTGGTGGATAGCGTCAACAAGGCGTCTGAGCTATTCCGGCAAACCATCGAGGCGTGGACCGAAGAGCTGGCTTCTTCTGCGTCCAACATTGACCAGGAGTTGCTTGCTTTGAAGGCCGAGCATCTTATCTACTCGCCGGATCCAGATCTCCCGCACAGCGCCAAGCTCAGCCTCTTCTTCAGAGGCGTCGCTCCGGCCCTTGCAGGTCTCCGGAACCGCATCCCCGCGCAGCTGGCCGAGGAGTCGCGCCGTCTCTGCGCGGGAACTCTGGAGCGGGTCTTGACGAAGATTGTGTTCCGCAACCCGGGGATCAACCTGACGAACGTTCTTCGCAGCTTGCCGGAGGATGCGAACACGGAGGCCCTGAAGGAGCAGGTCAGCCACATCATCGCCAAGGTGGCAAAGCTCGGCAGGAAGGAGGGCGACCGCGTAGACTAGGGCCCCATCTATCTTTATCTTTTTGTTGCTGCACGTTATGTTATGAACTCATTAGTCCATTGCGACAAGTTATCCTTGTAAGATATTTGCTTTACTTTAATCAATCAGTGCAATGTTATCTTCCTTGTTCCAATCTTTGACTTTGTATGTTTTTCACCCTACGCTCCCGGGGAGCTTGCCGGCAAGGGGCCCTGGCCGCGAGCGCTGAGTGCTGGACTCTGAGCAGCCTGCTGGCCAAGGTCCTCGCCGGCAAGCAACCTTGCCGCAGCAGGTCGCAACGCACTTAGCTTGCTGAGTGTACTCGGAAACGAGGCAAGGGCGCGACACTTGTCGCAGCTCACTTAAATCGTTGAGTGAACTCGAAAACAAGATAAGGGTGCGGCAAGCCACGGGTAGGTTCCTCCGCGCACAGGTTTTCCATACAAAGTGTGATCGTTCAAGGAAGACAACCAAAATTTTAAAATTTGAACTGGTCAAATTCTAACAACTTATCTTTCATAAGCTGCTTGCTCATGTTGTTTGCTTCCCGGTAAGGCTCTTCTTACTTGAACGGCACTTAGTTCCTCCTCCATCTCCTCCCCCCCCGGCAAACTTGTGCGCGAGGAGCGTCCCTTCTGCTTGAGAGAAAAAGGAAAAGGAGAGGAAAACAAGCATGTCGCCTTTCGGCGTAATAGTGCTTACCGAGTATCTAAGTGTTGCATCAAATGCCAAATAAAACATGCAAATAGCAAAGAGAAGCATGCAAAAGGCAATCGATGCGAAAACACGAAATCTTTACTGATGCACGGGGTCTGCGCCCGGCTTTGTACAAAGGGTTACATGCAACAGCGGCAAGGCTTGTACAAAAGGTGGTTGCCGGAGCGGATCACGGCAACCGCGCCTTAGGGGTGAAACTTGCGAAGATGCTCTATGTTCCAGGAGTTGCTCACCGGTAAGCCTTCTTCGGTCTCGAGGCGGACAGCGCCGGGCCTCGTAACTTGTCTCACCCGATAAGGGCCTTCCCACTTCGGCGTCAACTTGTTGGAATTCTTGGCGGACTGAACACGCCGAAGAACAAGGTCGCCTTCCTCGAGACTCCTGGCCTTGACTTTGCGGCTATGGTAGCGGCGCAAAGCTTGCTGGTATCGAGCAGCTCGTACAGCAGCCTGGAGACGTCCCTCCTCAAGGAGCAAAGCGTCGTCTTGCCGCAGTTGCTCTTGCTCGAGCTCATCATAAGCGAGCACTCGAGGAGATCCGTATACGAGTTCCGTGGGGATAACTGCTTCTGCCCCGTAGACTAGGGCAAAGGGTGTCTGTCCGGTGGCTCGATTCGGTGTCGTTCTGATTGACCAAAGAGCCGCCGGGAGCTCCTCTATCCAATTCCTTCCGCACTTGCGCAGCCTGTCAAAAGTCCTTGTCTTGAGTCCGCGCAGCACTTCAGCATTTGCCCTCTCCGCTTGACCGTTGCTCCTCGGGTGAGCAACAGAAGCGAAACAGACCTTGGCGCCAAGGTCTTGGACGTACTGCATGAAGGTGCGACTAGTGAATTGCGTACCGTTGTCGGTGATGATCCTGTTAGGGATCCCGAAACGGCAAACAATCGACCTGAAGAACCTGACCGCTGATTGTGCTGTCACCTTTCTCACTGGCTCCACTTCTGGCCACTTTGTGAACTTGTCGATTGCAACGTACAAGTACTCAAAGCCCCCGACAGCGCGAGGGAAAGGGCCGAGGATATCGAGCCCCCAGACCGAGAAGGGCCAGGACAAAGGGATTGTTTGGAGAGCTTGAGCTGGCTGATGAATTTGCTTTGCATGGAACTGGCACGCTTCACACTTGGTTACTAGTGCAGTTGCATCTTGGAGGGCTTCTTGCCAAAAGAACCCTTGCCGGAAAGCTTTCCCGGCAAGCGCCCTTGCGCCAATGTGGTGGCCGCATATGCCTCCGTGTATTTCCGCCAACAGCTTCTGTCCATCTTCCCTGGAGATGCACTTCAACCTGACACCATTGAGTCTTCTTCTGTACAGCTCGTTATCCACAAACTGATACATACTTGACTGCCTGGTTATCTTCTCTATCTCTTGAGGGTCGTCGGGAAGTTCTCCAGTTTGCAGAAAACGGACGATCTGCTGTGCCCATGCCGGAGCCCGGGGCTCGACGGCAAAGACTAAAGGCTCGAGGGCCGCTGCGGGAACCTCAGCTTCTACGGCGAAGACCTCTGGTTCCGCCGGAGCTGACGGTCCCCCGGCAAGCTCGCCGGGGCGAGGCTTGTCGGGAACACTTGCTTCAACTGCACAAGCCCGAGGGCTTGCAGGAGCAAACTGTTCCTCAGCGTTCTTGTCGTTGATCTTGGGGACCTTGGCGGCGGTTTCTGGAAGATCCGCCGGCAAGTAGTCGCCGGAGACCAACTTTCTCTTCTTAGACTGCCCAATTGATGGTGTAACTGATGGCTGAGTCAGCTTGAGCAAAAAGGTCCCTGGTTCCACAGGTAACCTCATCGCAGCACACTTTGAAAGGCCATCTGCAATTTCATTTTGGGCTCTTGGGACGTGCTCCATCTGCAAACCTTCAAAGTGCTCTTCAAGCTTTCTCACTTCATCTACATATGCTTCCATCAAAGGGCTCTGGTAGCTCTTGTTGACTTGCCGGACCACCAACTGAGAATCTCCACGTACAATCAGCTTTCTGATCCCAAGTTCAGCCGCAATTCTGAGGCCGGCGAGCAAGCCTTCATACTCTGCAGTATTGTTTGTCGCTTGCTCTCTTGGGAAGTGCATCTGGATAATATACTTGAGGTGTTCTCCGGTGGGCGCAATGAGTACTACGCCAGCACCGGCGCCTTGCAGCGAGAAGGCACCGTCAAAATACATTACCCATTCACTTGTCGCTTCTTGTACGGGTACACTTGTTTCTTGAACTTCTTCTTCTGGCGTTGGGGTCCATTATGCTATAAATTCTGCCAAAGCTCGGCTCTGGATGGTTGAAGTACTTTCAAACTTGAGTCCGAAGCTTGACAGTTCCAGTGCCCACTCGACAATCCTGCCTGTTGCCTCTGGATTGTGCAATATCCTCTTCAACGGAAAGCGAGTGACCACTGTTATCTCATGGGCTTGGAAGTAGTGGCGCAGCTTCCTCGAGGCCATGAGAAGGCCGAAAAGCAACTTTTGCACACCAGAGTACCTTGATCTAGCCCCCTGGAGAAGGGAACTTACAAAATACACCGGGCGCTGCACCATCTTCTTCCGCACCTCTCCTTGTTCCTGCGCAGAGTCTTCCTTGTCGGGGCCAGAGCTTGTCGGGACAGCCTCCTGCTTGTCGCTAGATTCGCTTGCCGGCGATGCTGACTCCTCGTCGGACTCCCTCTCCGCTACTAACGCAGCACTAACCACCTGGTTGGTTGCCGCTAAGTATAGCAACAACTTTTCCTGTGGTTTAGGTGCGACAAGTATAGGAGTGGAGGACAGGTACCGTTTCAAATCCTGCAACGCCGCCTCCGCTTCCGGAGTCCACTTCATGGGACCTGCCTTCTTCAAGATTTTGAAGAAAGGTAGGGCGCGTTCCGCGGATTTTGAAATGAACCTACTGAGAGCAGCAACGCAACCTGCAAGCCTTCTGACATCCTTGACGCGCTTCGGGGCTTCTATCTGCTCGATGGCTTTGATCTTGTCGGGGTTGGCTTCAATCCCCCTTTGTGATACAAAGAACCCGAGAAGCTTGCCGGAGGGAACTCCAAAGACGCACTTCTCGGGGTTCAGCTTGAGCTGTATCTTGCGCAGGTTCTGAAACGTTTCTTCTAAGTCTTGAATCAGGGTTTCTTTGCTCTTGCTCTTCACCACGATGTCATCCATGTAGGCTTCTACATTCTTGTGGATCTGTGGCTCAAAAGCAGTGTACACTACCCTTGCAAAAGTTGAGCCTGCATTCTTCAGTCCAAATGGCATGCGGATAAAGCAGTAAGTGCCACATGGAGTGATAAATGCAGTCTTCTCTTCATCTTCCTTGGCCATGAAAATCTGGTGATAGCCTGAGTATGCATCAAGAAAACAGAGTAGCTCACATCCGGCAGTGGAGTCAACGATCTGGTCAATGCGCGGCAAAGGGAAGGGATCCTTGGGACATGCTTTATTGACATCAGTGAAGTCTATACACAGTCTCCACTTCCCGTTGGCTTTGCGCACGACGACTGGGTTTGCCAACCACGTCGGATGGATCACACCTCTAACTAGGCCTGCTGCCTCTAGTTTCTTGATCTCCTCGTTGATGAACTCTTGGCGCTCCACGGCTTGCTTCCTTACTTTTTGCTTGATAGGTCGCGCATGAGGGCAGACAGCAAGCTTGTGCTCAATCACCTTCCTGGGAACACCGGGGATGTCAGATGGTTGCCAAGCAAACACATCGACATTCGCCCGCAGGAAGGCGACGAGCGCGCTTTCCTATTTGCTGTCAAGGGTGGCACTGATGGTGAAGGTACCACCAGTGCCATCCTCCTTTGCGGACACCTTCCTGGTTGCCGGAGGAGCAGCCATTCCTTTCTTGCTCTTGCCGGTGGAGCTCGATGGAACGTCCTCGACGGCAGCGCAGCACTCCGAAGAGGTGCGGTTGCCGGAGTGTGTCCCAGAGCACTTGCCGGACTTGGTCTTCGTCTTCTTCCCCCCGGGAGCTTCAGCGGCAAGAGTATCCTTCTCGGCCGCAGCTGTCGCATCCCGGTAGATCTTGTCGATGCAAATAAGCGCATCTTTCTTGTCGCTGTGGACAGTGATGACGCTTATCGGCCCCGGCATCTTCAGCACGTTGTAGGCATAGTGGGAAGCTGCCATGAACTTGGCGAGGGCGGGACGGCCGAGTATTCCATTGTAGGGCAATGGAATATCAGCAACGTCAAAGGTGATGCGCTCAGTCCTGAAGTTGAGCTCCCCGCCAAAGGTCACCGGCAGAGTAATTTTTCCCTTGGGCTTGCTCCTTCCCGGGTTAATTCCTTGGAATGAACCGGTCTCTTCGAGCTCGCCGTCTTGAATCTGGAGTTTCTTGATCACAGCAGAGGAGATCAAGTTCAGCCCGGCCCCGCCGTCAACCAACATTTTGGTGACCTTGAGGTTGCGGATGGTGGGGGAAACCAGCATCGGCAAGTGCCCGACCGCCGTGGTGCGGTCAGGGTGATCCTCAAGGTCAAAAATGATGGGCGTGCTGGACCATTTGAGGAGCCTGCGCGACTCCACGGGCGGCTCCGCTGCATTCACCTCACGCACCCACTGTTTCAGCTGGCGGTGGGAGGTGTGCAGGGAGGCGCCACCGTCGACGCACAGGACCTCCGTGGCCTTCTGGAACTCCTGCTCGCTGTTCTCGTCGTCCTCCATGTCTTCATCGTCGTCTTCGTCGTTGTCGCGGCCCCGGGGAGGTCGATCTCCTTGCCGCTGCTTGGCCTTGCCGCGGCGTCCTCCCCGGCCATTGAATGGCCGCTTCTTGCTGGGCTCTTCCCCGCCACCTTGGGCCTTCTCCTTGTCGCGCCTCTCGTACTCAGCTTTTTGCTGTTCGACGAGGTACTCGACGCGCTTGCAGTTGGAGAGGTCGTGACCCTTGGTGCGGTGAATCTTACAGTATTGCTTGTCGGAGCTACCCGGCTTGTCGGCCGCCGCCGCAGGGGCAGGCTCCTTGCCGGAGCCGCCAGCCTGCGCTTGCTTGGCGGGGGCCTCCTTGCCGGACTTCTCGACGGCAAGCACTTCCTTCTTGCCCTTCTTCCTGTTGTTCCGCCGCCGGCTCTTCTTTGCCGGGGCGGCGTCGTCGCTGTCGCTTCCCCCTGCGCCAGCATCCTCCCCGGGGAGTTTCCTCCCCTCTTCTGCACGGGCGCACTTGTCGGCAAGAGCGTAGAGCTCGCTGACGTCCCTGATCTTGGTCATCGCCATCTCCTCACGCATGCGGCGGTTACGTACGTTCTGATGGAACGCGCTGATAACCGCAGCAGGGTGAACGTCGGGGATGTTGTGCTGTACCCGGCTGAAACGTTGGATATACTTGCGCAGGGATTCGCCCTCCTTCTGGGCCAAAATGTGGAGATCGCTCTCCTGGCCATGGGGTTTGTGGCCGCCGGTGAAGGCGCCAACAAACTGATGGCAGAGGTCGGCCCAAGAAGAGATAGAGCCTTCCGGCAAGTGCATGAGCCACGAACGGACGTTCGGCTTCAGCACGAGCGGGAAGTAGTTGGCTAGGATCTTCTCGTCGCGCCCCCCGGCAGCTTGCACTGCTATGGTGTAGACGCTGAGAAACTCCGAGGGGTGCGTCTTGCCGTCGTACTTCTCCGGTACGTCGGGCTTAAAGTTCTTCATGCTGGGCCACTGGACGCGCCGCAGCTCGCGGGTGAACGCAGGGCAGCCTGCCGCGTACGGCAAGTCGCCTGGTTCGCCGGGCGCGGGTGCGTCGACAGTGTTCCCAGCTCTCTTGTCGGATTGTCGCCGAGCTTCTCGGCGGCGCTCGATCGTGGTCCGAGCGTCTTCATCTCGCCGGTCGTCGAGGACCTGGCGCTGGTCCCGACGGGCCCGCGGGTCCGACGAGGCTGTGGAGCCGTCGTCGGGGTTGTTCCGGCGGGGCGGCGTCTTCTGCTTCTGCGGCGGGGAGTGCACGCTTGTCGCACCCCCGGCAGTCTTGTCGCCGATAGCCTTCGTCTTCTCGGCCTGCCGCGGCCGTGAGGCCGACGGCTGTTGCGGAGAGTCGTTGTTGGCGAAGTCTATCAGGCTCCGGATAGTGGCCCTCCATTCCTCGGCCTTGTCGGCCGCTGGAGGAAAATCGAGGAGCAGCTGCGCCCTTGCGAGCGCTTCTGCCGGAGTAGTGGGGAACGCGGGCGAGCGGTGCGAGGAGCGGGATACGCTCGGACTTCTAACCACGTTAGAAGGAGCGGGGTCCCGCGCCGGCGCCTTCGCTTTGCTTGTGCCCGGACGGGGGTCCGGGGCGTCCCGCGAACCTCCGGTATGGCCTTGTCCCAGCAATCGGATACCACCTCCCGTGGTATGGCGCTGCGGGGTCGTCGTATGTTGCGATGGACGTGGCGCGTCCACGGAGACCGAGGTCCGGTCGTCCGTCCTGTTCTTGGATCTGGTGGCACCGTGAGTGTCCTCGCCGGCAACCACCCTTCCGACGGCGTCTCCCCCGCCCACCGTTGGCTCTGGTGGCGGCGGGTGAGACGCAGACGGGCCTCCGACCTCCGAAGGCTTCTTCTTCGGGGCCATGGAGTTGTTGCTGATGAAGTTGTTGATGAAGCTGGAGAGGTTGATGAAGATTGCGCCCGCGCGAACGCCGGATCAGGTTCGCACAACCTCGACGCCCCCTACCTGGCGCGCCAAAGATGTCGGGGGAAACTGTCCACCACGAGCACCTATGGGACCGGAGCCCCTTGTCTGTGCGGTACGAGGGCGGAGGGAGCACGAAGAGCAGATCGAGGCAGACGCACGGGCAGTTTTACCCAGGTTCGGGCCGCACGGATGCGTAAAACCCTACTCCTGCTTGGTTGTGTATTGAGTTGGGCGCTCGGAGCTTGAAGAAGCAGCTACACGAGCGTGAGAATGATCTAGGTTTCGAACCCCCTCCACGTTGTGCATGGGCCTCCTTTTATAGTGCAAGGGGTCACCGACAGGTGTCAACGTAGGAGAAAGGGGTAAAAAAGTAAAAGATGTGGTAGTTGGAACAGTGCGGGAACAGTGGAGCTACAGTGCAGAACAGTGGTCTATACCTACTCTAACAGTGGGGGACAAGGGCATTTAATGCCCGTCGCCGTCGACCCCAAAAGCTCCCGCCGTTGCGTCTCCGTCTGCCACGGCGATGGATCCACTGCCGTGGAGTGCCACCGTGTCCCCCAGGCTGCACAGCCATCCGCCACGCGTCCCCGGAGTGGCCCCAGGGCGACGCGTGGGCCGATGAGCTGGAGCGCGGGCACACAGCGCACCTCCCCCGGCAAGCATCTTGCCGGGGATCTCGACCTTGCCGGGCCCGGAAGCTTGCCGCTCCCCGAGCCCTTGCCGGGTCTTCTAAGATGAAATCTTCTATTCGTCCTGACAAGCTCCTCTTGCCAGGGCCTCGTGCTAGTTAAGCAATCTTGAGCCTGGGACGGCCTTCCCGGCAAGCTCCTCTTGCCGGGGTCTTGGTCTTCTGTCTTGTATACTTTGTTTTTGAATGGTTAGATAAGGAGCAGGAAGGTCTCCGGCGAGCCAGCAGTAAACCTTGCCGCGGGAAGCTGCAACTGCCCGTGCACAAGTTGGGGTACTGAGGTACCCCTACCTTAGTACACCGACACTGAGGCAAAGAGAAACTGCGCAAGTGAAAAGGAGAAGTTGAAGTTGCAACGCATGTTAGAAGATCACAAGAAATTGTTGTACCCAAATTACAAAGATGACAAGAAAAAAGTTTGGTACCACACTGGAATTGCTGCAATGGAAGGCACAGAATGATGTATCTGACAAGGGATTTGAAAAGTTGCTGGTAATGTTAAAAGATGCTTCCATACGACAACGAATTGCCCGACAATACTGTAATGCCCAGGATGGGATTATACCTCCTACGTGTCGAGGCACGACTTAAAGGTATAAGCCCATTCTAGAATGATCTCAAGTTTGGTATCTTTGCACGACTCATGTAAAAATAGGGATGAAATTGCAAAAGGATAGTTGGCTTACACTCGCCACGTCACACAATACATTACATAAGCAAATCATCATCCAAATAACATCACAACCCGACTACGGGCGAAGATCCAAATGAAAGATACCAAAAACATAAAGCCACAAGGTCCGAATCGCCCCTAGTAGAAACCACTACTGATCATCGGGATAGTGCACATAGTATCAACTACGTTCTTCATCAAACTCCCATTGAAGTTCTGATCCACCTCCCGCACTGTTCTCGGATGTACCTGCATCTGGTGTTGTGTATAATCTGTGAGCCACATAGGACTCAGCAAACCCATTCCCGGGTAACAAAACTAACAAAGCCTTATAGGTGAGGGAAGGCTTTAAAAGTGTTTGCAGCAAGCACTAAGCAACTAACTTACGAGTTTAGAGCGAGAAGAGAAGTGCCAACGATCGCCAGGTGATCACGAAGTGATCCTAACTACTCACGTCAGACATAACCCCACCGTGTTCTTCTTCTCAAAACCCCTTCGATAAGAGACAATCACGGAACTCACACAGGTAGTGTATTCTTAAGGATAGAGTGTCATGTTTTCTACAACCGGATATTAACAAATTCCCATCTGCCACATAACCGTGGGCACGGCTTTCGAAAGATCAAAACCCTGCAGGGGTGTCCCAACTTAGCCCATCACAAGCTCACGATCTGCGGAGTCGCAACTCCAAGGTGGGAAGAGCCGAGTATTCTCGGAATCCCGTGCTCAAGATATTCCGACTAAGGTAAAACTAACCCAGCAAGACCTCCCGACGTGCCGACACCCTGATAGTAGCCGCGCGTATCTCGTCTCAGGCCACGACCGGATGAGACAGCCTACAGGAAAATACCAAATACCTCGGGTTTCCCCAAGGCGGCCCTGCAGTCTGCTCGGTTGGACCAACACTCAAATCGAGCACTGGCCCAGGGGGGTTGATTAATTAATCCTCGGGTTAATTACTCCCTCGGCAAGTTTTAGTTGGTAGGCAAATGGAGTACCAATGTCGGGCCTCGCTGGAAAAGCTTTAGCGCTAAGCGGGTTATCGAGGGGGGGGGGGCATAAACCCCAACCGTGTTAGGAACGCAAAATTCGGGAACATAACACCGGTTTATCGGGTCCTAAGGTGGCATGAGTGGAACAAATCACCGAGCAAAAGGCCAAGCCTTCCACCCATTGCCAAGTATATAGGTGTGTTAATATATTTAAGAGATAATGTGATATTCCAACAACAAGTTCCAACATGGAGCAATCTTCATCTTCACCTGCAACTAACAACGCTATAAGAGGGGCTGAGCAAGCGGGTAACATAGCCAAACAACGGTTTGCTGGGAAGGTGTCAAAGGTTAGAGGTTTCATGGCAACAATAGGGGGCTGACAAACAGACATAGGCATCGAGGCAATATCTAAAGAGCGAAACATCTAGCATAGGCAAAGATAGTAGTGATATCTGGGAATGGTCATCTTGCCTGGGATTCCGCAAGGAAGAAGAACAAGTCCATGAAGTAGTCAAACAAAACCTCACAACTCCGGAACGAAACCGAAGCTATCGAGAGAAGCATACCGGAAAGAAGCAAACAACACAGTAAACAGACAAGCTCAAACATGGCATATGATGCACAAACAAGTATGATGCATGTCCGGTTAAAATATGCATGGCATGGCAAGTGCACAAACAATACTACAAGTTAAGTGGAGCTCAATATGCAACGAGTTGCATATTGACAAAACACCACATTATTTATTTAGTTGACTCCCGTTTTATCTACAAGACAAGATTAAAGGTTTGTTAACATGGCAAGAGGTGAAGCTTAAACAAATACACTAACTAGTCATTTTAAAAGAGGCCGGAAATAACAACAACAATTCTGAAAACTCCCCATGAAACATATTTAGCAATTATCAAGCAACAACAATTTAACATTTAAATGTTGTTATCATGATGCGGATGACATTTTCAAGTTTTATGCAATTTTAGTTAAAAGTCAACATAAGAGATGTGAAGCATTTGTCACCGGGGTGGAACGAAAGGGTGCCATGGCAACGATCCGAAAATGATGCAACGGCAATATCTCGGTTCCGGTAACTCGTTGAGAGACCGGTGCAAAAGAAAGGGTCGATGTGAGCGTGTCATGCAAGATGGTGTGGTGCTCCCGGTTTCCGGGTTCCCATGGGTCGGTGGCAAGGCAAACGAAAGGCAACGCAAGCGACGATTCGGCAAGATGCAAACATACAAACCATCTCATACATCACACAATCACAAGCGTTCATCCACGGGGTCGTCTCGGTGGTATACCTTTGTAGCGTGCGGATTCGGGGTGGTTCGAGACGTCGAGGGAAGTAGTTGAACACGTTCGTAGTGGGAAGTAGTCGTTCCGTTCGTAGTCGTACATGGGGCGTCGGGGTTGTCGTTGACGTAGAGGTACACATTCCGTTTCGGAGAGGTACTTGACGAATCCATCGTTTCTGGGGCGACGGTAGTCATACACGTTGGCGGTAGTCGAACTTGGAGGAGTAACGGTAGTCGTTCACGATCGTCTTGTCATTTGGCGCCATCCTGGTCTTGGCGACGGTAGTATTCGTTCACAGTGCTTGTGACCCACGGTTCCTCGTACGCGTTCGTAGATGTACAAGTCGTCGTAGCCGTTCGTAGACAACGTGGTTGAACTTGACGAACCCGAAGGTGTACTCGGCGGTCTTGGGGTTCCTCGTTCGATGAACTTGGCATCATGGCAGCAATAGGCTGGACAAAGGCAAGGTCGACGGGGCACAGAAGCAAGCAAAAGAGGCGCAGGCATCATGGCAGCGCCATTGCCGGCGGGAGCAGCAGCGACCTCTACGAGGCCTGGGTGTGCTGGACGCGGAGGCTGGTCGCGATCAACGCGTCCATGACCACGACGAGCAGAGCTCGTATCGGTTGCAGAAGAGGACGGAGTCGGGTCGAGGCAGGCCAAGGCGGGGCACTCCGGCGAGGAAGGTGGCCGGTGACCAGAGCAGGCGGGCACGGCGGCGTTAGCGGTGGAGTAGAGGAGGGGACGGAGCGGGCACCGTGGCGGCGAAGCGGCCAGGGGCAGGATGCACGGGCGCCGGGCATGAGGAGCTGGGGGCTCGGGCTCGTCCATGGAGGAGGCCGCGGTTGGAAGTCTGGCGACGGGGGCCATACGGGGACAGGAGGAGCGGTACGGCTGAGGCCGCCGGTGGGATGGGTCGCACGCGGGCACCTGGCTGGTGCGGGGCGTGACGGGGAGGAAGATGGGGATCGGGCTCCCGGGGGGTCGGGTGGAGCGAGAGAGAAGGGAGGAAGATGGGGATCGGGCCAGAGAGAGATTGCCTGGCGGCGGAGGAAAACGAGGAGGAGGGTCGACGTGCGGCGCGAGGGAAACGTGAGGGAGCGATGGGGTGCTGGGCATCGCTAGGGTTAGGAAAGGATGGGCCTTAGGTGGGCCGCGGCAAGGCCGAAGCGGCCTGGTGTGGCTAGTCGGGTGGAGGCGCAGCTGGGCCTGGGGCAAAAGGGGCCGGCCTGGCTGCAGGGAGCAGGCCGGGCTGGAACTTTTTCACTCTTTTTTTTTGCTTAACATTTTAACAGAAGGACTAGAGAGAAAAAAATAGAGAAGGGGTCTAGAAGAAGAATTAGAGCAAGAGGCCATTTTTCTTGGACTCATAAAAATATGAGGAATTTTAACAAAATGGCCTGAGGTTTATAGAGGAAGTAAAAACCCAAACAAGTTGAAAATAACTCAACATGTTTGAATTTTTAAACCCATTCAAATGAACTCTAAATGAGTTCAAATTATAGGAGGTGACCCTACACACTAGATGTGATTTATGGGCAGATTTCGAACATTTATGGAGAAAGTAAAATTGCGACCCAATTTTACTAAAATGCCTCAAGGAAGAAATGAAGTTGAGTTGGACAAAAGGAAAATTGAAGAACGGTGCAAATGTGTTGTAGGTGATTCCAAGGAATGGAATATTTATATAGCTCCATATTTATTAGGAGCATATGTTATAAAGAGAAGTCACTCTTCCCTCGATTTAAATGGATCGAGGATCCATACGGTTTATTTAGTTGAGTTACAAAAATTTAATGACATGATGACATGATGCAATGCAAAAATAAATAAAGCAAGCAAAAGAAACACACGGCAAAACCCGGAACACCTGAAAGTCTTCTCGAGCACCAGTCTTGGGGCGTCACAACTCTCCCACACTAATAGAGGATCTCGACCCGAGATCTTGGAGAAGGCACCGGATAAAAACGGACGAGGAAGAGGTAAAACAAAGTTGCTTCTTCGACAAACGAGTGAAACCACGAACCTGAGAGGTTGACTAGATTGAAAGAAGAATACAACGGAGATGAACGAAGATGAAAACACTCCGTTAGAAAAGAGGAACAAGGAGCATTATGAGAACCTTGTAGGTTGGAAGACATGAAACAAGAGCTTACGAACCAAAAGAATATGAAACTGCAATGGTATAGCCAAGGAAAAAGAATAACAGAATTCGGACAGCACCCCGACTGAAAATGTAAGGAATTGAACATGAACTTGCCAAGTTGGGATGATAGTTGATGAAATCAACAACACACAGCCTCTGAAACAATTGAAAGAATGGCACAAGAGGTAAGAAGGATTCAGACAGCACTCTAGTTGAAAAGAGAGGCAAAACTTGACAGGATGAGAGAACTTGAACGGAGGACACAACACTCCGGTTAAATAGACAAGTAAGGGAAGAATATGATCTTGAAACGGCAAGATGATGGGACGAATAGAGCAATATTACAATGCCTCCGGAATGAAAGAATAGAATATAGATCAATGGAAGAAATGAACGGAGAAAAATATGACAACTTCTCTCAAAATTGAATTTGAAAGAGCATCCTTACAACGATGGATTGAATAGAGTTGTTGGAAATTCAACAACGAAAAGAATAAGCTTGATGTGGGCTTATGGAAAACATCTCAAAACTATAAGGTGACAACCGGCCACTGACGAAAACATTTGATTGGATTGAGATCAACAAGGAGATGAAAAACTTATTTCATCGGAATGATAAATGAAGAACTTGGGTCATTTATAAGCACCATAATAGCAACAATCCTTAGGGAAAGCTTTTAGGTGAGCTACAACCCAAGATAACTTCAACAAACAAAATGGGAGGTTGAAAGGATCTCCTGAGAAATAAGGATGATGGGTTTAAATATTTCATTCTTGACAACTTGTGAATCATGAAACATAAAGGGAAATTGTCAAAATGACATACCACCATCTCAAACGATAAGGTATAAAGAATTGCACTTCGGAATGCAAGAAGAAGAATACTTGAGCTCATTGATCAAGAATCTTGATGAACACTTCGAGGATGAATTAAATCATGATGAACCACTATGACGAACTCTCCGATAATAAAAGGATGAGAAGTGAAAGATGAAAAGAATAATATTCAAGGCATGCAATGATTCAGATAGAGCTTCGTGACAAGATAATTGAGAGAGTTTGGAACTCCGGAAGAAAAGATGAACAACCAATAATTTGATATCATGAACGAACACCAGACAAATGAATTAAACACTTGGAAGGAACAAGAATAAGAATTATGTTATGAGTATCCTTCACCAATTTAAATTGATGACAACCAATGGATTTTGCATACTACTTATTCTTGTTGCAAAGAATTAAAGAGAGATCTCGCACAAACTTGGGAAAGTATTCAAAGAAGCACCGGTAGGGTTAGGAAAAGAACTACTAAGATCAACCAGGCAACGACATTGATGTGTACCTAAGGCCATTAGTTGAAGAACTTTTACAGTTGTGGAATTTAAATGGTGTACGTGTGTGGGATGAGCACAAAAAGGAGGAATTTGACCTACATGCATTGATATTTGTAACCATCAATGATTGGCCTGCTCTTAGTAACCTTTCATGACACACAAACAAGGGATACCACACATGCACGCATTGTTTAGATGAGACTGAAAGTGTATATTTGGATAAATGCAAGAAGAATGTGTACCTGGAATATCGTCGATTTCTCCTGAGCATGCATCCCTTAAGAAAGAAAGGCAAACATTTCAAAGGTGAGGCAGATTGATAACCCACAAGTATAGGGGATCGCAACAGACTTCGAGGGTAGAGTATTCAACCCAAATTTAATGATTTGACACAAGGGAGCCAAAGAATATTCTCAAGTATTGGCAGCTGAGTTATCAATTCAACCACACCTGGAAAACTTAATATCTGCAACAAAGTATTTAGTGGCAAGTAGTACGGAAGTAATGGTAACAATGGCAAAAGTAACAGTACCAGTTTTGTAGTGATGGTGACAACAGCAGTAACGAAAGTAACGAAGCAAGTATCAATATGGAACGAACTCGTAGGCAATGGACCGACAATGATATGTGTCGGATAATATTCATCATGTAGTTGTTATAACCTAGGGTGACACAAAACTAGGTCCAATTCATTAATGTAATGTAGGCATGTATTCCGAATATAGTCATACGTGCTTATGGAAAAGAACTTGCATGACATCTTTTGTCCTACCCTCCCGTGGCAGCGGCGTCCTAATGGAAACTAAGGGATATTAAGGCCTCCTTTTAATAGAGTACTGGACCAAAGCATTAGCACTTAGTGAATACATGAACTCCTCAAACTATGGTCATCACCGGGAAGTGTCCCGACTATTGTCACTCCGGAGTTGCCGGATCATAACAAATAGTAGGTGACTATTGACTTGCAAGATACGATCAAGAACACAAATATATTCATGAAAACATAATAGGTTCAGATCTGAAATCATGGCACTCGGTCCCTAGTGACAAGCATTAAGCATAGCAATGTCATAGCAACATCAATCTCAGAACATAGTGGATACTAGGGATCAAACCCTAACAAAACTAACTCGAATACCTGATAAATCTCATTCAACCCATCACCGTCCAGCAAGCCTGCGATGGGATTACTCACGCACGGCGGTGAGCATCATGAAATTGGTGATGGAGGATGGTTGGTGATTACGACGGCGACGATCTCCACTCTCCGGAGCCCCGGGCGGACTACACATCAGGTCTCCTGATGAAGAATGGGAGGTGGCGGCGGCTTCGTATCGTAAAACATGATGGGATATTCTCTCTGATTTTTTCCTCCCCGAAATAGGTTATATGGAGTTGGAGTTGGTGTCGGGGAAGGTCTAGGGAGGTCACAAGGTAGGGGCGCGCCCTGGGGGGCGCCCCACCCTTGTGGACAGGGTGTGGGCCCCCTATGGTAGTTCTTTTCACCAGTATTTTTTATATATTATGAAAATATTCTCCGTGAAGTTTCAGGTCATTCCGAGAACTTTTATTTCTGCACAAAAATAACACCAAGCCAATTCTGCTGAAAGCAGCATCAGTCCGGGTTAGTTCCAATCAAATCATGCAAATTAGAGTCCAAAACAAGGGCAAAAGAGTTTGGAAAAGTAGATACGACGGAGACGTATCAACTCCCCCAAGCTTAACCCATTGCTTGTCCTCAAGCAATTCAGTTGATAAACTGAAAGTGACAAAGAAAAACTTTTACAAAGTATGTTTGATCTTGTTGTTGCAAATATGTAAAGCCAGCATTCGAGTTTTCAGCAAAGATCATGAACTTACCACATTCACAATAACATTTAGGTCTCATGTTTACTCATATCAATAACATAATCTACTAGCGAGCAATAATAATAAATCTCGGATGACAACACTTTTTCAAAACAATCATGATATAATACGATATAAAGTGGTATCTCGCTAGCCCTTTCTAAGACCGCAAAACATAAATGCAGAGCACCTAAGAAGATTAAGGACTGACTAGACGTTGTAATTCATGGTTAAAGAGATCCAGTCACACTCATACTCAATATCAATTAATAACAATGTATATAATTGACATAGGTTCTCTCCAACTGGTGCTTTTTATAAGAGGATGATGACTCGGCAATAAAAGTAAATAGATAGGCCCATCGTAGAGGGAAGCAGGGATTTGCAGAGGTGCCAGAGCTCAAGTATTTAAATCATAGATGAATATAATTTTGAGCGGTCTGCTTTGATTGTCAATGCTACGACCAAGAGTTCTCAATATCTTCAATGCTACATACATTATAGGTGGTTCCCAATAGAATGGTAAAGTTTTACCCCCCCCCCCCTCCACATCAAACACACTCCACGGCTTATCCGAAACAACGAGTATCGTCCAAACCAACAACAGTCCTGGGGGAGCTTTGTTTAATTATTTGCATTTTTGTTTTTGATCTTTTGATCATAGGACTGGGCATCCCGATTACCAGCCATTTTCTCGTGAATGACAAGCGGAGTCCACTCATCGTGAGAATAACCCACCTAGCATGGAAGATAAAGACAGCCCCCACTCGTCACATGAGCGATTTGGGCATACAAAACATAATTTTTATTTGAAGGTTTAGAGTTTGGCACATGCAAATTTACTTGGAATGGTAGGTAAATACCGCATATAGGTAGGTATGGTGGACTCTTATGGAACAACTTTGGGTTATGGAAGGGGATGCACAAGCAGTATTCTCGCTTAGTATAGGTGAAGGCTAGAAAGAGACTGGGAAGCGACTAGCTAGAGAGCGACAATGGTCATAAGCATGCCTTGAGATTAACCAACATTGAGTGCAAGCATGAGTAAGATATAAATTACCATAAACATAAATATTGTGAAGGCTATGTTAATTTTGTTTCAACTACATGTGTGAACATGTGCCAAATCGAGCCACTTAAATCATTCAAAGGAGGATACCATCCTATCATACTACATCACAACCATTTTAAAAGCATGTTGACACACAAGGTAAACCATTATAAACTCCTAGCTAATTAAGCATGGCATGAGTAACTATAATCTCTATTTGTCATTGCAAAAATGTTTCATTCATAATGGGCCGAATCAGGAATGACAAGCTAATCATATTTACAAAAACAAAATAGGTCGAGTTCATACCAGCTTTTCTCCATCTCAATCATTTCATCATATATCGTCATTATTGCCTTTCACTTGCACGACCGAACAGTGTGAATAATAATAATAGTGCACGTGCATTGGACTAAGCTGGAATCTGCAACATTTATTCAAAGGAGAAGACAAGGTAATATGGGCTCTTTGTTAGATCAACAATAATGCATATGAGAGCCACTCATAATTTTCATCGTGGTCTTCTCCTCTCGACCCCCAAAGGAAAAGAAAAGAATTTCAAAGAAACACACTGAAATATTTTTGGAGTTTTTGTTTTTCTAAAGAGAGCAAAACAAGAACGAGAAAAACTATTTACACGGAAAAGCTCCCAACAAACGAAAGAAGAACGAGAAATATTTTTGGATTTTCTTTTAATACTACAAACTACTAAGAAACTAACTAGAAAGAAAAGACAAAAGGAAGCAAGAAATATTTTTGGGTTTCCTAAAGTTTTTCAAACACATAAAAAGAAAGCGAGAAAGATAAACTAACAAGGATAATACAATGAAAAAGTATGAACACCCACAACTGAAATGAATGTGTGAACATGAATGTAACGCTGGTCAGAAATACGTACTCCCCCAAGCTTAGTCTTTTGGCCTAAGTTGGTCTAGGACACGTCTCAAAGTAGCCCTCTCCTGGGTACTGAGGTGGATCCTGAGGGTTCCACTGGTTGGCCAGCTCCTGCGGCTCCAACTGAAAACAAGCTCATGATAAGGATCAAGGGCTGGTGCTGGCTCAAGCACTTCGGGCTTTGGAAGTCCCCAAAATCTGTATATGTCCTCGGGCCAAATAGTGTACTTGCGTGAATGAATATCAAATAAAGAAGGTGTAGGCAAGGTAATAGTCTGAAAAGTATTCTAACTGAATATCAAATTATAAATAAGCTTCTTTTCCTCATCAGAATGAATAAATTTATGTGCTACCATGCTGTCATAAACTAAATAAATAGTGGGTAGCAATTTCTAATCTTTTTCATAATGCCTAATGGGTATCTCAAAGCATTGAGCAAGGCGAGAGGCAAAGATGCCTCCTCAAATAGGACCCTGAATACGGTTTAAACTCAACCGTATAGCAACCATAACACCCAAACTAAAAGTTCTATCATGAAGTAAAGCACGGCGCAAAATGGAAAGGTCAGGGGCACTAAGGCCTCCACTCTCTTCGCGACCAACCAAACATCTCCCGGCAAATAATGAATAATAGCCGAAAACAGGAAAATGTAAACTGGTGATACGTCTCCAACACATCTATAATTTTTGATTGTTCCATGTTGTTATATTATCATTCTTGGATGTTTTACAATCATTTTACAGTCATTTTATATCATTTTTTGGGACTAACCTATTGACATAGTGCCAAGTGCCAGTTGTTGTTTTATGCATGTTTTTTACATCGCATGAAATCAATATCAAACGGAGTCCAAACACCACGAAACTTTTTAGAGATTTTTTATGGGCCAGAAGACACCCAATGGGCCAGAGCTGCACCCGGGGGGTGCCCCGAGGGGGCACAACCCACCAGGGCACGCCAGGCCGCCCTAGCGCACCCAGGTGGGTTGTGCTCACCTCGGTGGCCTCCCGCACTGCCTCTTTACCCTATAAATTCACAAATATTCTGAAACCCTTCGGGGTAGACCTAGATCAGAAATTCCGCCGCCGCAAGGCTCTATACTCCATGAGATCCAATCTAGAGCCCTTTACAGCACTCCGCCGGAGGGGGAAATCATCACGAGTTGCCATCTTCATCATCACGGCGGCCACCATGATGAGGAGGGAGTAGTCCACTCTCAGGGCTGAGGGTTTGTACCAATAGCTATGTGCTTAATCTCTCTTTGTCGTCTTCGGGAATATCAAGAATAATAAAGTCCGTTAAGATAGTAATGTTTGCAACCACAATAGGCACATCGTCACAAATACCGATGAGTATAGTAGTTGATTTATCAGCTATTTGCAAAGAAATTTCAGTGGGTGTCAACTTATTCAATTCAAGTCTATGATACAAAGAGAAAGGCATAACACTAACACTGGCTGCAAGATCACATAAAGCAGTTTTAACATAGTTTCCTTTAATGGAGCATGGTATAGTACGCATTCCTAGATCTCCAAGTTTCTTTGGTATTCCACCCTTAAAAGTATAATTAGCAAGCATGGTGGAAATTTCAGCTTCCGTTATCTTTCTTTTATTAGTAACGATTTCTTTCATATACTTGGCATAGCGAGGCATTTTAAGCATATCAGTCAATCGCATACGCAAAAAGATAGGTCTAATCATCTCACAAAAGCTTTCAAAATCCTCAACATCCTTTTTATTGGATGGTTTAGGAGGAAAGGGCATGGGTTTTTGAACCCATGGTTCCCTTTCTTTACCATGTTTCCTAGCAATGAAGTCTCTCTTATCATAACGTTGATTCTTTGATTGTGGGTTATCAAGATCAACATCAGGTTCGATCTCTGCATCATTATCATTACTAGGTTGAGCATCAGTATGAACATCATCATTAACATTATCACTAGGTTCATGTTCATTACCAGACTAAGTCTCGGCATCAGAAATAGAAATATTATTGGGGTTCTAAGGTGTGTCTATAACAGATTCACTAGAAGCATGCACAGTCCTATCAGTTTACTTTTTCTTTTTATTACTAGGATCAGTTTATCAGTATTAATTATTTGAGAATCTTGCTCAATTCTCTTAGGATGGCCTTCAGGATACAAAGGTTCCTGAGTCACTTTACCTCCTCTAGCGGCGAGCATAACAACATTATCATTATTCTTACTATTCAACTCATTAAGCAAATCATTGTGTGCTTTAAGTACTTGTTCTACTTGAGTGGTAACCATGGAGGCATGTTTACTAATAAGCTTAAGATCATTAGAAGTTTAGTTGTCTACTAACATAAGCATTGAAGTTTTCTTGTTTAACAATGAAATTACCAAACTCATCTAAGCATTGGCTAGCAGACTTATTATGAGGAATATCACCTTCATCAAATATATAGAGAGAATTTACCTCTACTACATGTGCCGGTTTATCAAGACCATGTATTTATTCAATAGGCTATAAATTCTTAACATCTTCAGCTTTAATACATTTTTATTTCATAGATTTCTTTGCCTTTTGCATATCTTCGGGACTGAAAAATAGAATACCTCTTTTCTTTGGAGTTGGCTTCGGAGTTGGTCCAGGAAGAGTCCAATCATTATCATTACTCAATATATTATTCAATAGTTTTTCAGCTTGTTCAACAGTTTGTTCCCTCAAAACACAACCAGCACAACTATCTAGGTGGTCCCTAGAAGCATCGGTTAGTCCATTATAAAAGATATCAAGTATTTCAGTTTTCCTGAGAGGATGATCAGGCAAAGCATTAAGTAATTGGAGAAGCCTCCCCCAAGCTTGTGAGAGACTCTCTTCATCAATTTGCACAAAGTTAAATATTTCCTGTAAGACAGCTTGTTTCTTATTAGCAGGAAAATATTTTGTAGAGAAGTAGTAAATCATTACTTAGGGACTACACACACAACCAGGAACAAGAGAATTAGACCATAACTTAGCATCACCCTTTAATGAGAAAGGAAACAACTTAAGAATATAGTAATAGCGAATTTTTCCTCGTGAGCAAATAGGGTGGCTATATCATTTAATTTAGTAATATGTGCCACAACAGTTTCGGATTTATAACCATGAAAAGGATTAGATTCAACCAAAGTAATTAACTCGGGATCGACAGAGAATTCATAATCCTTATCAGTAACTCGGATAGGTGAAGTAGCAAATTCAGGATCATGTTGCATTCTAGCATTCAAAGATTTTTCTTTCCACTTGCGTACTAATTTCTTAAGATCATTCCTATCCTCACCAGCAAGAAAGTCTCTAGCTACTTCTCCTTCCATAACATATCCCTCATGCACAATAGGCAATTCATATTTAGGAGAGCTAGATTTAACAGGAATTACAAAGTTTTCAGTATCAATAATTTCATCAGTTTCAGAAATATCATCATCTTCAGCATAATCGATAGTACTATCTCTAGCAAGATGTTTATCATCTAATTCACCCAATGGCATAGTTTCATCAAGCATAGTTATAGCATCATAAGCATCATTCATAATAGAAGTGGCATCATCAATAACGTGCGACATATGAGAATCAATAGCATGTGTGGGTGTCACAAGTTTACTCAAAACAGATGGTGAATCAAGTGCAGAGCTAGATGGTAGTTCCTTACCTCCCCTCGTTCTAGAGGGAACAATCTTGGTTCTATCATCCTTCAGATTCTTCACAGTGATTAGTAGATATAAATCCCAAGTGACTCAGAGAATAGAGCTATGCTCCCCGGCAACGGTGCCAAAAAAGGTCTTGATAACCCACAAGTATAGGGGATCGCGGCAGTTTTCGAGGGTAGAGTATTCAACCCAAATTTATTGATTTAACACAAGGGGAGCCAAAGAGTATTCTAAAGTATTGGCAGCTGAGTTGTCAATTCAACCACACCTGGAAAACTTAATATATGCACCAAAGTATTTAGTAGCAAGTAGTATGGAAGTAACGGTAACAGTGGCAAAAGTAACAGTAGCAGTTTTGTAGTGATGGTGACAGCTGCAGTAACGAAAGTAATGAAGCAAGTATCAATATGGAATGAACTCGTAGGCAATGGATCGGAAGTGACAGGTGTCAGATAATATTCATCATGTAGCAGTTATAACCAAGGGTGACACATAACTAGCTCCAATTCATTAATGTAATGTAGGCATGTATTCTGAATATAGTCATGCGTGCTTATGGAAAAGAACTTGCATGATATCTTTTGTCCTACCCTCCCATGGCAGCGGGGTCCTAATGGAAACTAAGGGATATTAGGGCCTCCTTTTAATAGAGTATCGGACCAAAGCATTAGCACTTAGTGAATACATGAACTCCTCAAACTATGGTCATCACCGGGAAGTGTCCTGGCTATTGTCACTCCAGGGTTGCGGGATCATAACACATAGTAGGTGACTATTGACTTGCAAGATAAGATCAAGAAAACAAATATATTCATGAAAACACGATAGGTTCGGATCTGAAATCATGGCACTCGGGCCCTAGTGACAATCATTAAGCATAGCAATGTCATAGCAACATCAATCTTAGAACATAGTGGACACTCGGGATCAAACCCTAACAAAACTAACTCCTTTACATGATCAATCTGATCCAACCCATCGCCGTCCAGCAAGCCTACGATGGGATTACTCACGCACGGCGGTGAGCATCATGAAATTGGTGATGGAGGATGGTTAGTGATGACGACGACGACGATCTCCACTCTCCGGAGCCCCGAACGGACTCCAGATCTGGTCTCCCGATGAAGAACACGAGGTGGCGGCGGCTCTTTATCGTAAAACGCGATGGGATCTTCTCTCTGAGTTTTTCCTCCCCGAAATAGGTTATATGGAGTTGGAGTTGGCATCGAGGAAGGTCCAGGGGGCCCACAAGGTAGGGGGCGCGTCCTAGAGGGGGGCCACACCCTTATGGACAGGGTGTGGGCCCCCTATGGTAATTCTTTTCGCCAGTATTTTTTATATATTCTGAATATATTTTCCTTGAAGCTTCAGGTAATTCCGAGAACTTATATTTCTGCACAAAAATAACACCAAGGCAATTCTGCTGAAAATAGCGCCAGTCCGGGTTAGTTCCAGTCAAATCATGCAAATTAGAGTCCAAAACAAGGGCAAAAGAGTTTGGAAAAGTAGATACGGCGGAGACGTATCACAGATCACCGGAACAAGCCTCGCCACCGTACTAGTGATGATATATTTGATATGGTCAAGGATTTAAAAGTAATCTTTTGAAAGGGTCCTAGCGTACAATCTGTTCCGAATGACGCTGACGGACACGCACCCATGTGGAAGAAGAAATCTATATTTTGGGACCTACCCTATTGGAAAGACCTAGAGCTCTGGTCTGCAATTGATGTGATGCACGTGACGAAGAATCTTTATGTGAACCTACTAGGCTTGTTGGGCGTGTATGGGAAGACAAAAGATACACAGGAGGCACGGGAGGACTAGCAACGTGTGCACGAAAGAGACGACATGCATCCAAAGTAGTATCAAGGTCCTGTCAGCTACGCTCTTAGCAATGAAGAGAAGGAAATCTTCTTTGAATGCATGCTCAGTATGAAGGTCCCGTCTGGCATCTCATCGAATATAAAGGGAATAATAAATATGACAGAGAAAAAGTTCCAGAATCTAAAGTCCCATGACTGCCACGTGATTATGACCCAATTGCTTCCGGTTGCATTGAGGGGGCTTCTACTGGAAAACGTTTGATTAGCCATTGTGAAGTTATGTGCATTCCTCAATGCAATCTCTCAGAAGGTAATTGATCAAGAAATCTTACCAAGGTTACAGAATGATTTGGTGCATTGACTTGTCAGTTTCGAGTTGGTGTTCCCACCATCCTTCTTCAATATCATGGTGCATGTCCTAGTTCACCTAGTTGAAGAGATTGCCATTCTGGGTCCTGTATTTCTACACAATATATTCCCCTTTGAGAGGTTCATGGGGGTCTTAAAGAGATATGTTCATAACCGTGCTAGGACAGAAGGAAGCATCTCCAAGGGCCATGAAATAGAGGAGGACATTGAGTTTTGTGTTGACTTTATTCCTGACCTTAAGCCGATTGGTGTTCCTGAATCATGACGTGAGGGCAGACTGGGTAGAAAATGCACGCTAGAAAAAGGACCAATTAATATGTATGGACAGGTATTCTTGGGCGCAAGCACACTACACAGTTCTACAAAGTTCCACGGTGGTGGCTCTGTATATCGAGGAACACATGGATATTTTACGCTCCAAGAACCCGGAGTAGTCGAACAACTGGATTACATGTGAACAGATCCAGAGTTTCGGCGGTTGGTTGCAGACACATCTCATGCATGACGACACTGTTGGAGATGAGCTATACTTGCTGGCCAAATCACCATCTTTGACTATATTGACTTTCAAAGGGTATAAGATACATGGGAATACATTTTACACAATCGCCCAAGATAAAAGAGCACCAACCAAAACAGTGGTGTCCGCTTTGATGCAGCGAACTCCAAGAATAGGCCAAAGGACACATATTATGGTTACATAGAGGAGATATGGGAACTGGAATATGGAAATGATTTGAAGGTCCCTTTGTTTCAATGCAAATGGGTCAATCTGAAAGGAGGCAGGGTAAATGAAGACCCCCAGTACGGAATGACAATTGTGGATCTCAACAATCTTGGGTTCACAGACGAACCATTAGTCCTGGCCAATGATGTGGCGCAGGTTTTCCATGTGAAGGACATGTCTACCAAGCTGATAAAAATAAAATAAGGAAGCGAATACATCATACGATGAGGCAAAGCGCCAAATACTTCTTTCAAGGAAAAGAAACATCGTTGGAGTGGAGGACAAGACAGACATGTCAGAAGATTATGAAAAGTTTCATGAAATTGCTCCCTTCATAGTGAACACTAACCCAAGCATCTTGTTAAATGAGGAAGATTGTCCATGGTTACGGTGCAAATGGACACACGCAAAGAAAAAAATTATACCCCAAGATCCCACTGTGGGATGTGACCGACTTCACTGTCATCACTTTCTTCTCCACTAAGTTTCCAGTCTTATTTGGAAAGTCCCACTTCGGACAAACCGGAGGGATCTTTGTAATAGTTAGGTTATATATGTGTTTTAGCATTCGAAACGCAAAGAAAAATTATGGGGGAGTTAATTGATGCAATTACGTCCAGACAAAATATTTCATGCATTATGTAGGACTGCATTTGCTAATTTTTTAAGCTAAATCACCCTGAAATTGAAAAGAACTACAAATGGAGTGTGAAAAGGTTGAAAGTTGGCATGATATCATCATTTCACCCACATAGCATGTGCTTACAAGTTGAGAGGGTTACGGCAAAAACTGGATGCACTTCGTGTACAAAATGGACAATCTATTTCGAAGTACCAGGGTTTCGGACGAAAACTCATATGTTACAAAGGCATTTCATTTTTAAACTTATTTTCACTCCAGACTTTTTGTGCGTTCAATATGCACCATTCAAAGCAACGTCATCAATTTTTAACCCTTTCTGACTTCATTTGCTATTTTAATGCATTTAATGAAATTTTTTGAGCCAAATGACCCTGAAAGTGAAAAGCACTACAAAAGAAGTGTGAAAAGGTTGAAAGTTGGCATGGTATCATCATTTAACCCACATAGCATGTGCTAAAAAGTTGAGAGGGTTACGGCAAAAAATGGATGTACTTCGTGTACAATATGGACAATCTCTTTCGAAGTATCACGGTTTCCGACGAAAACTCAATTGTTACAAAGGCATTTCATTTTTTTCAAACTTATTTCAACTCCAGACTTTTCGTGTGTTCCATATGCACCATTCAAAGCCATGTCATCAATTTGCAACCCTTTCTGACTTCATTTGCTATTTTTCATGGATTTACTGATTTTTTTTAGCTAAATGACACTGAAATTGAAAAGCACTACAAATGAACTCTGAAAAGGTTGAAAGTTGGCATGGTATCATCATTTCACCCACGTAGCATGTACTAAAAAGTTGAGAGGGTTACCAAAAAAACTGGATGAACTTCGTGTACAAAATGGACAATCTCTTTCGAAGTATCAAGGTTTCACACGAAAACTCATCTGTTACAAAGGCATTTCATTTTTCTAAACTTATTTCAACTCCAGACTTTTGTGTGTTCAGTATGCACCATTCAAAGCCACGTCATCAATTTTCAACCCTTTCTGACTTCGTTTGCTATTTTTTATGCATTTACTGATTTTTTGAGCTAAATGACCCTGACCTTGAAAAGTGCTACAAATGAACTCTGAAAAAGTTGAAAGTTAGCATGGTATCATCATTTCACCCACATAGCATGTGCTAAAAAGTCGAGAGGGTTACGGCAAAAACTGGATGCACTTTGTGTACAAAATGGACAATCTCTTTCGAAGAATGAGGGTTCCGGACGAAAACTCATTTGTTACCTATTTAAAATAACCTAAAAATTACTGATATGTCTCCAACGTATTTATAATTTTTTATTGTTCCATGCTATTATATCTTCTGTTTTGGATGTTTAAGGCTTTATTATACACTTTTATATTATTTTTGGGACTAACCTACTAACCCAAGGCCCAGTGCAAATTGCTGTTTTTTTGCCTATTTCGGTGTTTCGCATAAAAGGAATATCAAACGGAGTCCAAACGGAATGAAACCTTCGGGAGAGTTATTTTTGGAACTGTATCTTCACATAAGACTTGGAGTACACGCGAGGGAACGAGAGAGGCGGCCGCGAGGGGGCAGGGCGCGCCGAGGGGTGCAGGCGCGCCGAGGGGTGCAGGCGCGCCCCCACCCTCGTGGGCCCCCTCTGGCTCCCCCGGTGCCCTCCTTCCTCCTATATATATCCTTGTACCCTGAAAACATCGAGGCAATAGAGAATACCCTAATTCCACCGCCGCAACCTTATGTTCCCGTGAGATCCCATCTTGGGGCCTGTTCCGGAGCTCCGTCGGAGGGGGGATCGATCACGGAGTGCTTCTACACCAACACCATAGCCTCACCAATGAGTTGTGAGTATTTTAACACAGACCTTCGGGTCCATAGTTATTAGCTAGATGGCTTCTTCTCTCTTTTTGGATCTCAATACAAAGTTCTCCTCGATCTTCGAGGAGATCTATTCGATGTAATCTTTTTGCGGCGTGTTTGTTGAGATCCGATGAATTGTGGGTTTATGATCAAGATTATCTATGAACAATATTTGATTCTTCTCGGAAATCTTTTATGTATGATTATAATATCCTTGCAAGTCTCTTCGAATTATTGGTTTGGTTTGGCCTACTAGATCTATAGTTCTTGCAATGGGAGAAGTGCTTGGCTTTGGGTTCAATCTTGCGGTGTCCTTTCCAAGTGACAGTAGGGGCAGCAAGGCACGTATTGTATTGTTGCCATCGAGGATAAAAAGATGGGGTTTATATCATATTACTTGATTTTATCCCTCTACATCATGGCATCTTGCTTAAGGCATTACTCTGTTCTTATGAACTTAATACTTTATATGCATGCTGGATAGCGGTCGATGTGTAGAGTAATAGTAGTAGATGCAGAATCGTTTCGGTCTACTTGTTACGGATGTGATGCCTATATATAATGATCATGACTACATATTCTCATAATTATGCGCTTTTCTATCAATTGCTCGACAGTAATATGTTCACCCACAGTAGAATTCTGCTATCATGAGAGAAGCCACTAGTGAAACCTATGCCCCCCCGGGTCTATCTTTATCATATTACTTTCCCTTCAATTTCTATTGCCGTTGCTTATTTACTTTCTTTACTTTCTGTTCTTATACCAAAAATACCAAAAAATACTATCCTGTCCTATCTATCAGATCTCACTTTCGTAAGTGACCGTACAGGGATTGACAACCCCTTATCGCATTGGCTGCAAAGTTCTTATTTGTTTTTGCAGGTGCGAGGGACTCGCGCGTGGTCTCCTACTGGATTGATACCTTGGTTCTCAAAAATTGAGGGAAATACTTACGCTACTGTGCTGCATCACCCTTTCCTCTTCGAGAGAATACAACGCAAGCTCGAGAAGTAGCAAGAAGAATTTATGGCGCCGTTGCCGGGGAGATCTACGCAAAAGTCATAAACCAAGTACCTATCACAAACCCTTATCCGTCGCATTACATTATTTGCCTCTCATTTTCCTCCCCCCCCCCACTTCACCCTTGCCATTTTATTCGCCCTTTTTTCCGTGTGTTTACTGTTCGCTTGCATCTTGTTTGCTTGTGTGTTGGATTGCTTGCTTGTCACTATGGCTCAAGACAATACCAAATTGTGCGACTTTTCCAATACCAACAATATTGATTTTATCAACACTCCTATTGCTCCTATTACCGATGCTGGATCTTGTGAGATCAATGCTGCTCTGTTGAATCCTGTCATGAAAGATCAATTTTGTGGCCTTCCTAGTGAAGATGCCGCTACCCATCTGAACAACTTTGTTGATTTGTGTGATATACAAAAGAAGAGGGATACGGATAATGATATTGTTAAATTAAATCTATTTCCATTTTCACTTAGAGATCGTGCTAAAACTTGGTTTTCCTCTTTGCCTAGAAATAGTATTGATTCATGGAATAAATGCAAAGATGCCTTTATCTCTAAGTATTTTCCTCCCGCTAAGATTATCACTCTTAGAAATGATATTATGAATTTTAAGCAACTAGATCATGAGCATGTTGCACAAGCTTGGGAGAGAATGAAATTAATGATACGTAATTGCCCTACACATGGTTTGAACTTAGGGATGATTATACAAAACTTTTATGCTGGCTTGAATTTTGCTTCTAGAAATCTTTTAGATTCCGCTGTGGGGCGCACTTTCATGGAAATCACCTTAGGAGAAGCTACCAAACTCCTAGATAATATTATGGTTAACTATTCTCAATGGCACACCGAAAGATCTACTAGTAAAAAAGTGCATGCTATTGAAGAAATTAGTGCTTTGAGTGGAAAGATGGATGAACTTATGAAATTATTTGCTACTAAGAGTGCTTCTTCTGATCCTAATGATATGCCTTTATCCACGTTGATTGAAAATAATAATGAATCTTTGGATGTGAATTTTGTTGGTAGGAATAATTTTGGTAATAATGCTTATAGAGGAAACTTTAATCCTAGGCCTTTTCCTAGTAATTCCTCTAATAATTATGGTAATTCCTACAATAACTCTTATGGTAATTTTGGTAATATGCCCTCTGAATTTGAGACTAGTGTTAAAGAGTTTATGAATTCGCAATAGAATTTCAATGCTTTGCTTGAAGAAAGATTGCTTAAGATTGATGAGTTGGCTAGAAACGTGGATAGAATTACTCTTGATATTGATTCTTTGAAACTTAGATCTATTCCACCTTGGCATGATATCAATGAGTCTCTCAAATCCATGAGAATTTCCATTGATGAGTGCAAAGAAAGAACCGCTAGGATGCATGCAAAAAAATATTGCTTTATGAAAGCGTGTTCTTCTAGCTATCATGAAAATTAGGATGAAGATCTTAAAGTGATTGATGTGTCTCCTATTAGATCCTTGTTTTCTAGTACGAATCTTGATAAAGATGGGACTGGAGATGAGTCTACTTTAGTTAAGGCGTCCCAATGATTCGGAGTTTTTAGATCTTGATGCTAAAATTGTTAAAAGTGGGAATGAAGAGAATAAACTTTGCATAGTGATGAACCCACTATTTTGGATTTCAAGGGATTCAATTATGATAATTGCTCTTTAATAGATTGTATTTCCTTGTTGCAATCCGTACTACATTCTCCACATGCTTATAGTCAAAATAAGGCTTTTACCAAACACATAGTTGATGCTTTAATGCAGTCTTATGAGGAAAAACTTGAATTGGAAGTTTCTATCCCTAGAAAGCTATATGATGAGTGGGAACCTACTATTAAAATTAAAAAAAATCATGAATGCTTTGCTTTGTATGATTTGGGTGCAAGTGTTTCTACTATTCCAGAAACTTTGTGTGATATGTTAGGGTCCCATGAACTTGATGATTGTTCTTTAAATTTGCATCTTGTGAATTCTACCATTAAGAAACCTATGGGAAGGATTAATGATGTTCTTATTGTTGCCAATAGGAATTATGTGCCCGTAGATTTCATCGTTCTTGGTATAGATTGCAATCCTTCATGTCCTATTATTCTTGGTAGACCTTTCCTTAGAACGATTGGTGTAATTATTGATATGAAGGAAGGAAATATTATATTCCAATTTCCGTTAAGGAAAGGCATGGAACACTTTCCTAGAAAGAAATGCGATTTACCTTATGAATCTATTATGAGAGCCACTTATGGATTGCCTACCATAGATGGCAATACCTAGATCTATTCTTGTATCGTGCCTAGCTAGGGGCGTTAAACGATAGCGCTATTGGGAGGCAACCCAATTTTATTTTCTTTGTTTTTACTTCTGTTTTGGAATAAATATTGCATCTAGCTTCCGTTTATATGTGGTTTTGTGTTTTAATTAGTGTTCGTGCCAAGTAGAACCTTTGGGAAGACTTGTCTGAAGTTTATGTGATCATGCTATAAAAAACAGAAACTTTAGCGCTCACGAGATTGGCTGTAATTTTTTACTGGAGAGTGATTTTTAGTTGATTCTTTTTGAAGATGATTAATAGACAAATTAATCACGTTTACCAATTTATTTCAAAAAAAATAGAGTTACAGAAGTATTAGAAAGTTACAGATTACTACAGACTGTTCTGTTTTAGACATATTCTATTTTTCGTGTGTTGTTTGCTTATTTTGATTAATCTATGAGTAGTATCGGGGGTATGAATCATAGAGAAGTTGGAATACAGTAGGTTTAACACCAATATAAACAAATAATGAGTTCATTACAGTACCTTTGGGTGGTGGTTTTTTTTTTCTTATACTAACGGAACTCACGAGATTTTTGGCTAAGTTTTGTGTTGTGAAGTTTTCAAGTTTTGAGTATGGCTTTGATGGACTATGGAACAAAGAGTGGCAAGAGCCTAAGCTTGGGGATTCCCAAGGCACCCCAAGGTAAAATTCAAGGACAACCAAAATCCTAAGCTTGGGGATGCCCCGGGAAGGCATCCCCTCTTTCGTCTTCGTCCATCAGTAACTTCACTCGGGATTATATTTTTATTCACCACATGATATGTGCTTTGCTTGGAGCGTCATGTATGATTTGAGTCTTTGCTTTTTAGTTTGCCACAATCATCCTTTCTGGACACACCTTTTGAGAGAAATAAACATGATTTAGAATTTATTAGAATACTCTATGTGCTTCACTTATATCTTTTGAGCTAGATAGTTTTGCTCTTGTTCTTCACTTATATCTTTTAGAGCACGGTGGTGGTTTTATTTTGTAGAAATTGTTGATCTCTCATGCTTCACTTATATCCTTTTGAGAGTCTTTTAGAACAGCATGGCAATGTGCTTTGGTTAAAAAACTAGTCCTAATATGATAGGCATCCAAGATGGGTATAGTAAAAACTTTCATAAAAAGTGCATTGAATACTATGAGAAGTTTGATACATGATGATTGTTTTGAGATATGAGGATGGTAATATTAGAGTCATGCTAGTAGAGTAGTTCTGAATTTGAGAAATACTTGTGTTAAGGTTTGCAAGTCCCATAGGATGCACGTATGGTAACCGTTGTGTGACAAATTTGAAGCATGAGGTATTTCATTGAGTGTCATCCTTTGTGTGGAGGTCGGGATCGCGCGATGGTTAACTCCTACCAACCCTTTCCCTAGGAGCATGCGTGTAGTACTTTGTTTTGATGACTTGTAGATTTTTGCAATAAGTATGTGAGTTCTTCATGACTAATGTTGAGTCCATGGATTATACGCATTCTCGCCCTTCCACCATTGCTAGCCTCCCTTGTACCGTGCAATTTTCGCCGGTACCATACACCCACCATATACCTTCCTCAAAACAGCCACCATACCTACCTATCATGGCATTTCCATAGCCATTCCGAGATATATTGCCATGCAACTTTCCACCGTGTGACACCCTTCATCATTGTCATATTGCCATGCATGATCATGTAGTTGACATCGTGTTCGTGGCTAGGCCACCATGCATAATTTTTCAAACATGTCACTCTTGATTCATTGCACATCCCGGTACACCGCCGGAGGCATTCATATAGAGTCATACTTTGTTCTAGTATCGAGTTGTAATATCGAGTTGTAAATCAATATAAGTGTGATGATCATCATTATTAGAGCATTGTCCCAAAGAAAAAGAAAAAAGAAAAAAAGGAAAGGCCCAAAAAAGAAAAAAAGAAAAGAAAAGAAAAAAAGAAAAAGAAAAAAAGGGACAATGCTACTATCTTTTTCCACACTTGTGCTTCAAAGTAGCACCATGATCCTCATGATAGAGAGTCTCTTGTTTAGTCACTTTCATATGCTAGTGGGAATTTTCATTATAGAACTTGGCTTGTACTCCCTCCGTCCCAAAATAAGTGACTCAAAAGTGACTCAACTTTGTACTAAAAGTGACTCAACTTTGCACTAAAGTTAGTACAAAGTTGAGTCACTTTTGAGTCACTTATTTTGGGACGGAGGGAGTATATTCCAACGATGGGCTTCCTCAAATGCCCTAGGTCTTCGTGAACAAGCAAGTTGGATGCACACCCACTTAGTTTCTTTTGTTGAGATTTCATACATTTATAGCTCTAGTGCATCCGTTGCATGGCAATCCCTACTCACTCACATTAATATCTATTGATGGGCATCTCCATAGCCCATTGATATGCCTAGTTGATGTGAGACCATCTTCCTCTTTTGTCTTCTCCACAACCACCACTCTATTCCACATAGTGATATGTCCATGGCTCACGCTCATATATTGCTTGAAAGTTGAAAGAGTTTGAAAAAAAATGAAGTATGAAACACGTGCTTGGCTGAAACCGGGGTTGTGCATGATTGGAATATTTTGTGTGACGAAGATGGAGCATAGACTAACTATATGATTTTGTAGGGATGAACTTTCTTTGGACATGTTATTTTGAGAAGACATGATTGCTTTGTTAGTATGCTCGAAGTATTATTATTCTTATGTAAATATAGACTTTTGTCTTGAATCTTTCGGATCTAAACATTCATGCCACAATAAAGAAATTACATTGAGAATTATGTTGGTTAGCATTCCACATCAAAAATTCTGTTTTTATCATTTACTTACTCGAGGACGAGCAGGAATTAAGCTTGGGGATGCTTGATACGTCTCCAACGTATCTATAATTTTTTACTATTACATGCAATTATATATTCTGTTTTGGATGCTTAATGGGCTTTATTATACACTTTTATATTATTTTTGGGACTAACCTACTAACCCAAGGCCCAGTGCAAATTGCTGTTTTTTTGCCTATTTCAGTGTTTCGCGGAAAAGGAATATCAAACGGAGTCCAAACTAAATGAAACCTTCGGGAGAGTTATTTTTGGAACTGTATCTTCACAGAAGACTTGGAGTACACGCGAGGGAACGAGAGAGGCGGCCACGAGGGGGTAGGGCGTGCCCCCACCCTCGTGGGCCCCCTCTGGCTCCCCCGGTGCCCTCCTTCCTCCTATATATATCCTTGTACCCTGAAAACATCAAGGCAACAGAGAAAACCCTAATTCCACCGCCGCAACCTTCTGTTCCCGTGAGATCCGTTCTTGGGGCATGTTCTGGAGCTCCGCCGGAGGGGGGGATCGATCACGGAGTGCTTCTACATCAACACCATAGCCTCACCAATGAGTTGTGAGCAGTTTAACACAGACTTTCGGGTCCATAGTTATTAGCTATATGGCTTCTTCTCTGTTTTTGGATTTCAATACAAAGTTCTCCTCGATCTTCGAGGAGATCTATTCGATGCTATCTTTTTGCGGTGTGTTTGTCGAGATCCGATGAATTGTGGGTTTATGATCAAGATTATCTGTGAACAATATTTCATTCTTCTCTGAAATCTTTTATGTATGATTATAATATCCTTGCAAGTCTCTTAGAATTATTGGTTTGGTTTGGCCTACTAGATCTATAGTTCTTGCAATGAGAGAAGTGCTTGGCTTTGGGTTCAATCTTGTGGTGTCCTTTCCCAGTGACAGTAGGGGCAGCATGGCACGTATTGTATTGTTGCCATCGAGGATAAAAAGATGGGGTTTATATCATATTGCTTGAGTTTATCCCTCTACATCATGTCATCTTGCTTAAGGCGTTACTCTGTTTTTATGAACTTAATACTCTAGATGCATGCTGGATAGCGGTCGATGTGTGGAGTAATAGTAGTAGATGCAGAATCGTTTCGGTCTACTTGTTATGGACGTGATGCCTATATATAATGATCATGCCTAGATATTCTTATAAATATGCGCTTTTCTATCAATTGCTCGACAGTAATTTTTTCACCCATCGTAGAATTATGCTATCATGAGAGAAGCCACTAGTGAAACCTATGGCCCCGGGTCTATCTTTATCATACTACTTTCCATTCAATTTCTATTGTCGTTGCTTATTTACTTTCTTTACTTTATGTTCTTATACCAAAAATACCAAAAAAATACTATCCTATCCTATCTATCAGATCTGACTTTCATAAGTGACCGTAAAGGGTTGACAACCCCTTATCGCGTTGGCTGCGAAGTTCTTATTTGTTTCTGCGGGTGCGAGGGACTCGCGCGTGGTCTCCTACTGGATTGATACCTTGGTTCTCAAAAACCGAGGGAAATAATTACGCTACTGTGCTGCATCACCCTTTCCTCTTCGAGGGAATACAACGCAAGCTCGAGAAGTAGCAATTACCAATTTTAATATTGTAATAAAACACACTAATATTAAATAACAGGAAAAATAATCACTCAAAATTCTATTTTTAAGGTAAAGTTGTTCACAAACTAGTGATTCACATAAATTTTAAAGAATTCAAATTTAAACTTTTCAAATTTGAAGTCTACTAGCACTAACAGAAAGTTTATAATTTTTTTGTGACCTAAAGCAAAAAATATTCACTCAAAAACTCTAAATTTTTCGCTATAAGTACAAACAAAAAAAGAGATAATGCAAAAAAAACTGGGACTAAAAAAATGCCCGCCTACAAGGCCACTGCGGCCTGCATACGACTAGAAACCCAACTTTAAATGGGCCAGGACGCAGGCCCGCGGGGCAGGTAGGCCCACAGGGCGAGAGTTTAGGCATGCACTGTCTACTTTAGAGAGGAGCTCGAGAAGGATGTGGCAGCCGCGCTTATAAACTGATGCGAGCTGCTCTTAACTGGCGAGGTGGGGCTAAACTTTCCACACCGTTGTGCCAGCCCTTTAGTCCCGGTTGGTGCTCCAACCGGGACTAAAGGGGGCCTTTAGTCCCGGTCCGAGGCACAAACCGGGACTAAAGGGGGCCTTTAGTCCCGGTCCGAGCCACCAACCGGGACTAAAGGGTTTTTCTTCCCGCCGCTTGGCCTGGTGAATTTCACCTTTAGTCCCGGTTGGTGGCTCGCACCGGGACTAAAGGGGGACTATCTTCCGGGTTGGAGCCACCAATTGGGACTAAAGGTCTCTGTATATAAGCGGCCACTTAGAAAATTCTTACCCACTTTCTCCATTCCCTTGACTACGCCAAACCCATCAGACGCCGTCGCCGACCCTGACGCCGTCGAGCTCCGCCCCGACGCTGCCCCCCCCCCCCCCCCCCCCCCCC
>LR738712.1:25692989-25741208 GCA_902687465.1 Secale cereale
CGTCGTGCCCTACCCCGAAGCCCTCGTCGAGCCCTGCCCCGACGCCATCCCCTGCTTCCCTCGTCGCCGGCCATCCAGCTCACCGCCCCCAGTGAGCTTCGATCCCCCTTCCCCTGCTGCCACTGCTTACCGCTGCCGCCGTCAATGTGCTTAATTAGATGTTTTTATAGAAATTGCGCTTAGATTTTTTTAAATTAGACTCCATCGCAAAACAATTTGATTTCATTGTGATAGGTGTGGCATAAAACATTCCTATAGTTGATATATACTTGATGACAAAAATGTTACTAAAATGGTTTATAGTTGGGGCAATTTCTAGAACTTATTTAGTATTGATCAGATGGCAAAGTTAACAATTTAGAGTTTATTTAGAGTTCATTTTGATGTTCATTGTGATGTATAAAAACTTGGTCAATATTTTGTCTTTAGAGTTTATTTAGAGTTCTTTTTGATATATGAAAACTTGGTCAATATTTTGTATTATGGATGTTAATGGTATTGCGGACGTTAATTTTGTTTAAGTGTGGATGTTAATGGTATTGTGGATCAATGGTATAAAATGTTGTTCAAATTTTCCCATCTAACTGCTATATAGTTGTAAAAGTTTATTAAATATGAGTAGCATAATAAAATGACAATTATTGCATAGGAACTTGTTTTCATAAGTATTTGTTCTCGACGTCGACTCGGTGGCTACAACCTACTTGAGAGGCGCCATGTCTGGGACTGGGCTCCGCCGGGCTGGCACTAGGAGGTGCTACCTTCCGGGGCGCGCAGCTTGGTGAGAAACCGGGCTTCCCTCGTCGACCAGGAGCTTCTTTGGTGGCGGTCGCGTGGGCCACTTTCAGTGCGGAGGCAGCTGGCCCCCACGGAGGTTGTATGTCGTCGTGTCAACGAGGAGGACGAGCACGTCCATCGCTACATGGTTGCGTTGGACGCCAGGTTCTCCAATACCTGGCAGGTTCTTCAGGGATCTCACCCGAGCTATTATCCTGTGATGGTTCCTTTTCTTTGGGTGTCCATCGCCCGCGCCTCAGGAACCGCGAGTGAACTAGATTATTTGATAGTATTCGATCTGTATTAGCTAGTGATGTTATATGATAATATTCGAGATGTGTTAGTGATAATACTAGAGATGTATTCGAGACTATATTCGATAATAGTCGAGATGTATTCCAGACTATATTCGATAATATTCGAGATTATATTCGATGATGCATATTATGTGTATTATTCGAGATGTATTAGTGATATTATTCGAGATGCATATAATCTACTATGATTCCGTTTTTTTATTATTGATCAATGCATTCTAATTTGAATATAAATTGTTTTATCTTTCTTCTCAATTAGTTAAGCTATGGACGGTAGCGGCAGAGACGGCGATGACCAACAACAGCTCATGTTCGACATCATACGCAAATCCTCGGTCATAGAGAATAAACCTACAGATGACGGATCACAATATCTGAACGATTCCGGAGAGGGGATATTTGAGGAAGAACGAAGAGAAAAAGGGCACACAAACAATGATGGTGAAGAAAATGTTCTTCAATTAACAATATATATATATATATATATGAGGCCTGTGGTGATCAATTAATACATGTATTAATTGATTTATATACATACATGCATATATATATTAACGAATCTTTCTTCTTTTAGCCCTCCGGATCGAGCAAATCTTCTACAAGGAGGGCGGTACGAGGCCCGGCCAAATAGTTGCTGCCTGGCATAAAGTACAACATCGATGAGATCAAACCAACTAGTGAACCGCTTGCTCCTAAAAAGAATGCGGACAAATTTACTCATCGGTGCGGAGTTATTGTCAGGGACCAAATCCCGATCTCCGTTCAAGAATGGAGTAAGCCAAAAGGAGATTGAGGAGTTAGTTTTATCGACGATAGAACAAAAGATATGCTTTGGGAAACGCTCATGTCACATTTCACCCTACTAGAGCATATCACAGATGCAAAAAGCCAGAAAGTCGAGAAGAGTGCTCTTAAGAAGATGGCCATAGCATTCTACAACCACAAGGAAAGATTATGGGCCAGCTACATCGAAGCAGGAAAGCAGACTCCAGAATTCACTGGAGCACTGGAAAAGGCAAAAGATCACTTGGACTCTTTTGTGGAGTTCAAGGAATCAGAAGCAGCTAAGGAATGGTCCAGGAAAAACAAGATCAATGCTGCGAAAAAACCCACCACCATAAGCTGGGGCCAGGTGGCTACCAGATCGCCATGCCTAAGTGGGATGAATCTGAGCAACATATGATTGCTACATGGGTCACTCCAAAAATATTGGGTTGGCCTGATAGGTGCAGGACTTGGTTTTATGCGCATGGGCGAAAGTTGGACCCAAAGACAGGGGAGATTATGGAGCATGCAAGTATTAAAGAAGCCTCTGATGCTTTAATTGTCGCAATAGAAGAGGCTCGAACGGGGGTGTTCCAGCCCAATAGAGGGAACGACGTGCTTATGCGTGCCCTCTTGAATCCTGAACACCCGGGACAAACACGAGGCAAAGGCGTTGTTCTATGGTATGAGGGGTTTGTGGAGTGGGACACCACTTACAGATGCCGTGCGAGAAATAAAAAGGAGGAGGAGAAGAAGAAGAAAGCAGCAGACCACCTTCTACAGGTAGAATCAAATCACGCAGAGTTGGCACGTGCTTTCATGCGGCAGCAGGAGCAGATCGACACACTTAGCCAGGAAAGGCAGCGACAACAGCAAGCAGATCCAGCATTGGATAGCACCGTCCCATCTAGGCCGAAAAGTAGCATGGGTTCCACGGGGGTCCCGGACGATGATGCACTGTTAGCTAGATACCCCTTGGATGATATCGAAGATACGACACCTTGTGAGCTACACATGAAACTAAAGAACATATCCATGAAGGTGTCGATCGGATATTCTTTACCAGATCCCCCTGAAGCAACCTTCCATAGCAATCCGATTCCAGCTGGCTATGCTCGTGTCGGGGTGGATGAAGTGATGTCGGGATATGACTCACTAGAGCTTGACATTCCTAGAGGTCAACATGAGCGCACACTGGGAGAAGCCGAACGTGGTATCTTCTATGGAGAAAGGATTGCATCGTCTTTCTAAGGCCACCGACTCCTCCTCCAAGTCCGGCACCGCGTGAGCCGTCTCCTCCTCCAAATCCGCCGCGTCAGCCTCCTCCTCCTCCAAGTCCGGCACAGCGTGAGCCGTCTCCTCCTCCAAATCCGCCGCATCAGCCGACTCCTCCTCCAAGTCCGCCGCGTCAGCCAACACAAGCCCACCCCGAGACAGCGCCTCATGGTTAATATTGAACTTTGATGTGTAAGCTAATTGCAAAGCGGAAGAGAGCAGCAAAGAATAAAGATCCTCCTGCCAAAAAGAAGTTGGCTTACGAGTTGACTGATGAGGAAACCAATCAGGTCGTGGATGCCAAAGTGAAGGCCCATTTTGCATCAAAACCACCCGCACCGCAAAAGGAGAAAATACCTTAACATATCATACAACACTTTATTGATCTTGCTAAACCGGCCGCTGTGAAGGAAAGGCAATGAGACTATGAATGCTCTATTAGCAAGTCATATGATGCAAAAAAGGTAAGGAGTCGAGCCTTACAGGTAATAGTGAGAAAAGCGGGAAAATTGTTCCCCAGCTCGGAGAACAGGCAGTGCAATCGATGCCCCCGCTGAAGGTGAGTACCGATTTGGCGGTAACCGATGACGCTGCTGTCAGAGAGATGGCTAGAGAGGTCGGATGCACTGTTGAACAACTCCTAGGCACCGAGACCATTCCCACGAGTCCGGATGTTGTAGCTTGGAAATATGTCCCCGGGAACCCTCTGGTCCGGCCTGAGGAGGTCCCACTTCTTCCAACGCAAATGTACAAATTGCATGACTCGTACATGAGAGAAGTAAACATCGGGCCTGAGAGCCTCACGGTGAAAGACAAGCAAGAGCATTACTTCCATGCAACCGATCTGTGGACTGAACTTCCAGAACTTTCTCAGTTATTCAATCAAGACGCACTCGACAAATCCCTCGTCAGTTGCTATTGTCTATAAGTGATTTCTTTTTGTAATTTAAGTCTCTAGCTCACCTCATTCATTGCATGTAATTGTCCTCACTATATTCTTTTGTGTGGTATTATATATGCAGAATGAAGATGTTTGAAATGAAAAGATATGGAGCCTATGGCATTGGGTTATTGACCCAAATACTATTTGTGAAGAGGTGTTAAATAGGCACCCAAATGACACAGAGGCAACCTTGCTGCAGTTTTTGAAGGATCTACATGCCAAACTAGAAATAATATTTCCTTATAACTTCAGGTGAGTGTTACTGTCTTGTACTGTAAATTCTATTTTGCTTACTCAATGCTAAGTGTAGTCGATGAGTTATGCATGACCACTTATACAAACGTGTCCACAGTTTCCACTGGATCATGCTAAGAGCATCTCCATCCGCGCCCCCAACAGGCCCCTCCAAGGCTGTTTTTTAGCATCGGCGCCGAAAAGTCGGCCCAGTCGCGCCCCCACGATCCTGTTCTTCGCCTGATTGGGCCGAAATTGGCGTCGGCGCACCCAACCCGAACCCGTCGCGCTAGGGGGGGGGGCGCGAACGTTTTGGCGCGAAAGAGTGGCGGGACCGGCGCGTCAGCGAGCCGAAGGCTGGTCGTCCTCATCGTCTCGGTTTTCCCACGGGGAATCAATGCCAAGGCTGCCGCCGGTCAGCCTGCCATTGATTTACGGGCGGCGCATTGCGGCGACGCCGCTCCGCCTTCCGCCACGCGTTCGCACGAGGCCGCCCCACGAGCCGCTATAAAAGGCGCACCTGGCCGCGCCGGTGAGGAACACGCAGTCCTCCCCCTCCTCGCCGCCGCACTTCTCCCCATCTCCCCCTCCTCGCCGCCGCACTTCCCACCCGTCTACCATGAGCACGAGGTACCCCGGCGACGCGGCGGCGGCCAATGGTTTCAGCCGCCGCTCGCTACACGAGTGGGAGGCGTACCTCCTCCACGAGGCCAACTACCCCACGCCGCCCGATATACGTGCTCCGTTGCGGTGGAGGCTCAGCGCCGGCGGCGTCCCTGTCCCCCCTCTTCCCGTCCTCGAGACGCCCAACTACTTCCACGCCGAGATCGAGCGTGAGCGGGCGTCCCTGACGGCCGAGGAGCGGGCGCTCCCGGAGTACGCCGTCAGCAACCACGTGGCGTGGGCGGCGTTCTTCGAACGCAGGTGATACATCTCCAACGTATCTATAATTTTTTATTGTTCCATGCTATTATATTATCCTTCTAGGATGTCTTATGGGCTTTATTATACACTTTTATATGATTTTTGGGACTAACCTATTAAACCAGAGCCCAGTGCCAGTTTTTGTTTTTTCCTTGTTTTTGAGTTTCGCAGAAAAGGAATATCAAACGGAGTCCAATTGACGAGCCATTTTTTTATGATTTTTTCTGGACCAAAAGAAGCCCCCGAAGATAAAGAGATGGGTCAGGGGAGCCACGGGCTGCCCTCGAGGGTGGGGGCGCGCCCTATGAAGGGGGGCGCGCCCCCCTATCTCGAGGACAGCCCATCAGCCCCCCTGACGTGTGCCTTACGCCAAAAAATCCTATAAATACTGAAACCTTCGGAAATTAACCTAGATCGGGAGTTCCACCGCCGAAAGCCTCTGTAGCCATCGAAAACCAATCTACAGCTGTTCTGGCACCCTGCCGGAGGGGGGAATCCCTCTCCGGTGGCCATCTTCATCATCCCGGCGCTCTCCATGACGAGGAGGGAGTAGTCCACCCTCGGGGCTGAGGGTATGTATCAGTAGCTATGTGTTTGATCTCTCTCTCGTGTTCTTGAGATGGAACGATCTTGATGTATCGCGAGCTTTGCTATTCTAGTTGGATCTTCTTCTCCCCCTCTACTCTCTTGTAATGGATTGAGTTTTCCCTTTGAAGTTATCTTATCGGATTGAGTCTTTAAGGATTTGAGAACACTTGATGTATGTCTTGCACGTGCTTATTTGTGGTGACAATGGGATATCATGTGATCTAATTGATGTATGTAATGGTGATCAACTTGCGGGTTCCGTGACCTTGGGAACCTATGCATAGGGGTTGGCACAGGTTTTCATCTTGACTCTCCGGTAGAAACTTTGGGGCACTCTTTGAAGTTCTATGTGTTGGTTGAATAGATGAATCTGAGATTGTGTGATGCATATCGTATAATCATGCCCAAGGATACTTGAGGTGACAATGGAGTATCTAGGTGACATTAGGGTTTTGATTGATTTGTGTCTTAAGGTGTTATTCTAGTACGAACTCTATGATAGATTGAACGTTGCTACGGACTCTTGAATAGATCGATCGGAAAGAATAACTTTTAGGTGGTTTCGTACTCTACCATAATCTCTTCGTTTGTTCTCCGCTATTAGTTACTTTGCAGTGATTCTTTGTTGCATGTTGAGGGCTAGTAATATGATCCAATTATGTTATCCTTGTTGAGAGAACTTGCACTAGTGAAAGTATGAACCCTAGGCCTTGCCTACTATCATTGCAACACCGTTTATACTCACGTTTACCACTTGCTACCTTGCTGTTTTTATATTTTTCAGTTTACAAAAGCCTATATCTACCATCCATATTGCACTTGTATCACCATCTCTTCGCCGAACTAGTGCACCTATACAACTTACCATTGTATTGGGTGTGTTGGGGACACAAGAGACTCTTTGTTATTTGGTTGCAGGGTTGTTTGAGAGAGACCATCTTCATCCTACGCCTCCCATGGATTGATAAACCTTAGGTCATTCACTTAAGGGAAATTTGCTACTGTCCTACAAACCTCTGCACTTGGAGGCCCAACAACGTCTACAGAAAGAAGGGTGCGTAGTAGACATCAGCCGGCAGGAGGAGCGGCTCGCCTCCACCAACAACGCGCCGGCGCCGCGGGGCCGCAACAACAGCAGGGCCGCCGCCTGTGGTGGGGCGTCCCTGGCCACACGCTCAGCCGCGTGCTCGCGCACCTCGAGGGCGGCAACGACCCACCGTTCGAGTACCCGAGCGGCGGTGCGTGGCTGCCGAGGAGGATGATGGGCTGGTCATCCTCCTCTTCCTCCTCCTCCTCCCGATCCTCCTCTCACTCCTCCGGCGCGCCGGCCTTGGTCGGCGTCAAGCCAGAGCCGGCCGAGACGCCGCTCGGTAGACGCACCCGCGGCGCCGGCCTCGTCATCAACGACGGCGGCCGTGGTTCCTCCTCCTCGGCCCCTCCTCGCCTCGTCAAGCCGAAGAGGGAGCCAGGGCTGGCGACGGTGAAGCATTATGGCCGAACTGCGGGGGCGGCGCATGGGAAAAACGCCTTAAATTTATCAGAAATATGCCGTGTTTGTTCAAATTTGGTCGAATTTGCTGAATTCTGGCCGTGTTTGCTGCATTATGGCCGAACTGCGGGGGCGGCCTGGGGGCGGCGGCTCGGAACGTGCGCGCCCCCACGCCTAAAATAGCACCGGCTCGCCCCCGAGCGACTGTTTTCGGCGCGTGTTGGGGGGCGCAACGGCTGGAGATGCTCTAATCATTAGAATTGACGCGGGAAAAGTTGAAGTACTGGACTCAAGAGAGAAAGAACCTAAAGAATACCATGGCCTGTTTAAGTTGCTCGAGAGGTAATTTTAATCGTTATCGCACTATGTTGGCCTCTTTAGTTCATTTCCTGATATCAACTTTTCAAGTAATTAATTAATAACTTTTTATTCATTTTCTTTGTCGGGCAGGATTTGAAAAAAATTCACCAAAGAGGTGGTCGGTGAATGGCAACCGAGGCTGAAATGGGTGCGATTTAATGTAATTAAGTAGTACTAGCTACATCCGCATATCTCTTTAAATCTATAGTTTCAATACTATTATCATACTTGATTATTATCTGATTGAATTATATTCTCGTAAAGGGCATGAGGTAGGCATCGGGGAATAATTTATTTGCATACTACGGTTGCGAGAACATTCGCATTATGACGTCCAAAAGGAGCAAATTTGCAAAACAACGTTGGGTGCGTAATAAACTCTATTCACCAAAAAAAATCCGCACGATCTAATATATACACACACAACTAATATATATTCATACATTGATCTCCTTCTTTAAAGATGTCGGAGATGCTGGATAAGTTCCTACCAGAGGACCGCATAAGAGCACTTCAAGAGGAATTTTCGGGATTTTTGCTTGAGCAGGTCATAGCTCCCACGGAGAATATCATTACATCTAATGCCTGCATGTAATGATCGGCAAATTGTAGGAGAAACAACATATACCAAATTGTATGTGTGTGTATGTGTGTGTGCGCGCGCGCACGCATATGGCTGTACGAGAAATTCTACGATATATGATTGGTCGTACGAGAAATTTGTTTGAAATGAAAAATAATTAAATGGAAAACACAAAATGAAAAAGAGAAATAAGCAATAAAAGTTAAACCCCCTAAACCCCTAATTACTAAACCCCTAAATCTTTTAGTCCAAATTAACGCCACCAACCGAGACTAAAGGTCCCAAGCCCCGGCACGCGCAGCTAGCCACGTGATGGACCTTTAATTAGTCTCGGACCGTGGTCAACCGGAACTAAAGAGGATGGGCGTTTAGTCCCGATTTATTAATTCCGGTTGGTGAACAGGGACTAAAAGCCCTTACGAACCGGGACTATAAACCGATTCCCTACTACTGGCTCTAACCATCAAGTGTATTAATAGAGAAGTGCACTAATGAGGAAGATAGTCCCGAGTATGAATCGCTGGAAAGGGAGCTCCAAGGTCAGAATTGTAATATGAAGAAAAAGGCTCTAGAATAGGCAACCACAAAAATTTGCTCCAAGGTCAGAATGTGATCTAAAGAAAAATGCTCTAGAATAGGCAACCCATAAAATTTTAAAATTTGAAGCAACAACACTTAAAATACTTTAGTCTATTTGACACTATACTTGAAATCAAATGTACAAAATAAGGGCAAGTTTGGAACATATGACATGAAAAAACACAAGAGGAGAAGAATTTTTTTGCAAGAATTGTATGTCTTGTCTTGTCAATTTCCTTTGGAATCTTAAACACATGAATTGAACAACATAACTGTTTGGATGCTCAATAGAAATTTGACAGAACAAAGTTTCTTCAGGAGAAAGAAAAGAGGAGAGATGAAGACACATGTTGCGTTAGACTTCACAAAGGAAGTGTAAATGAAGTTGAGCAAATGCTTACAATCCTCCGAAGTATGTCCAAAGGCCACCATAAAAGACATTCCTATAGAATTCCATTCCTATGGCACTCGTGTGCATTTGTTTCAAACGGGGTAAAACTGTGGCAGTAAAATTTATATACCATATCCACATGCGAGTGAGGATTTCTGGCTCCCGGGCTCCTTGTCGCTCTAATTTTGAAAAGATAAAATAAAGTATCATTATTATTGCTGGGAGAAAAATACCATAGTTTCAAAAATAATATATATATATATATAATGCATCCGTACAAATAAAAAACGCTCTTATATTATGGGACGGAGTGAGTACATCTTTGTAAAATTTCAGGATGAAATATGTTTTTATGCGATCTTCAAAAAAAAAGACAAAATCATGAGGGAGCACATCATGGAACTTTACAGCAATGTATATTTTTTTTTCGAAAAGGGGGGTCCCCGGCCTCTGCATCAGAAAGATGCATACGGCCATATATTATTAAAAAGCAGTAGGTTCAACAGAAGTTCTCATGTCGTGAACAAAGATTAGAAATAAAGGCTCTCAACGAGCTAAAAAGGAAAAGAAAAGCCACAACCGGCTGGCAACAAAAGATAGGATCACGAAAGGCCTATCCTATTACATGACCGCCATCCAAACCGGTTGAAGATAACCCGAGCTACCATCTCCCAACGGGTAGATCCAGTAACCAAACGCTCCCTGGCCTCCGTCGGTGTGAGTAGCGACCACATACGGATCAACGCAGTGGCTCGATAGATAACCTGCATAAAATGAATATTTGTTTTTCTGTTAAAGACCAAATCATTTCTGCAGTTCCAGACTGCCCATAATAAAGCACATACTCCTACACAAATGTGTCTCACTGTTTCGGAATCTATCCCATCTAGCCATGTCCCAAATAACATGTTGATAGAACTGGGAGGAGTAATATTAAACGCTATATGGACGGACCGCCACAATTTTTTTGCCAGAGGGCAATCAAGAAAGAGGTGTTTGATTGTCTCATTTTGGTCACAAAAACTACATCTTGTAGATCCTATCCAATTTCGCTTTGTCAGATTATCCTTAGTCAGAATGACTTGTTTATGCACAAACCACATAAACACTTTGATTTTCAAAGGGACTTTGACTTTCCAAACATGCTTCGACATAGGAATAGTGCTAGAGTTGATGACATCCACATACATGGATTTAACCGTAAACTTTCCATTCTTGGTTAGTTTCCAGTGCACCTGATCGGGTTGTTGGGACAGTTGGACATCCATCAATCTCCTCACAAGATTGAGCCGGGCTTCCCAACGGTTTCCCGCTAGCGTTCTCCTAAATTGAATATTGAGAGGATTGGACTGCAGTACAGTTGCAACGTAAGCGTCTCTTCGTTGAACAATACTATACAGAGAGGGATATTGGAGTGCGAGGGGTGTCTCCCCTAGCCATGTATCCTCCCAGAATCTCGTGGTGGTACCGTTGCCAACTATGAACTTTGTCCTATTGAAAAAAAGTGACTTAACTCTCATCAATCCTTTCCAAAAAGGTGAATCAGTCGGCCTCACTGTCACCTGAGACAAAGTTTTAGAGTGAAGGTACTTATTACGCAAGATCTGAGCCCATGTGGCCTCCGTCTCTTCAGATAGCCTAAACAGCCACTTGCTGAGAAGGCATCTATTCTTCACCTCAAGATTTTCAATGCCTAGACCCCCTTGGTCTTTCGGCCTGCAAATGATGTCCCATTTAGCGAGTCTGTATTTTCGTTTTTGTTCGTCATTCTGCCAGAAGAAACGTGATCTATAAAAGTCCAGCCTTTTTCGGACTCCAACTGGTACCTCGAAAAAGGAGAGAAGAAACATGGGCATACTCGTGAGAACCGAGTTAATAAGAATAAGCCGGCCTCCGTATGACATCATCTTGCCCTTCCAGCAGCTTAGTTTCTTCTCAAATCGATCCTCAATGCACTTCCATTCACTGTTTGTCAGTTTACGGTAGTGGATTGGTATACCTAAATACATGAATGGTAGAGCCCCCAATTCGCAGCCAAACAATTGTTTGTACGCATCTTGATCATCCTTAGCTCTTCCAAAACAAAACAGTTCGCTTTTGTGAAAATTAATCTTTAACCCTGACAATTGTTCGAATAAGCATAACACAAGCTTCATATTTCGCGCTTTTGCCAAGTCATGCTCCATGAAGATGATAGTATCATCCGCGTACTGAAGGATAGACACACCTCCGTCAACTAAGTGCGGAACGAGACCACCTACCGGACCCGCATCCTTAGCCCTTCCTATTAGAATCGTCAACATGTCGACCACAATGTTGAATAAAATAGGTGACATCGGATCTCCTTGTCTGAGACCTTTGTGTGTTTGGAAGTAGTGACCTATGTCATCATTCACTTTAATTCCAACGCTTCCTTTTTGCGTGAAAGAGTCTACCTGGTGTCTCCAGGCCTGATCAAAACCTTTCATACGCAAAGCCTGTTGATGGAAAGGCCATTTGACCTTATCGTACGCTTTCTCAAAGTCCACCTTGAAAACAACTCCGTCCAGTTTTTTCGTGTGGATTTCATGGAGCGTTTCATGCAGGACGACAACCCCTTCTAGGATGTTTCTGTCCGGCATGAAAGCAGTTTGGGACGGCTGCACCACAGTGTGCGCAATTTGCGTGAGCCTATTAGTCCCAACCTTGGTGAAAATCTTGAAGCTTACATTAAGAAGACAAATAGGTCTGAATTGCTCAATACGAACAGCCTCTGTTTTCTTAGGGAGCAAAGTGATCGTTCCAAAATTTAACTGAAACAACTGAAGCTGTCCAGAGAAAAGATCATGGAACATCGGTAACAAATCCCCTTTAACAATATGCCAGCATCTTTTATAAAACTCCGCCGGAAAACCATCCGGACCTGGAGCCTTGTTGTTCTTCATTTGTGAAATGGCTTCAAACACCTCTTTCTCCGAAAATGGGGCGGTCAAAATATCATTCTCATCCGCCGAGAGTTGAGGGACATCCTCAACTCGGGACTCATCCAAGGATACAAAGTTATCCTCCGGAGGCCCGAACAGCTGTTTATAATAATTGGTTATATAAACCTTTAGGTTTTCTTGTCCTACAATCGTCCCCTCATCCTGCTCAAGATGAAATATCCTCTTCTTTCTGTGCTTGCCATTAGCAATCAAATGAAAGAATTGAGTGTTATCGTCCCCTTGGACTATTTTGCGAGTTTTGGCCCGCAAAGCCCATTTCAATTCCTCCTCTCGAAGAAGCTCTTTCAGTCTTGTCTCCGCCTCCACTTTAACTTCCAGCTCACTGGTATCTAAAATAGTGGACTCGGCTTTTAATTCTAGGGATTGAATAAGTACAAGGAGCCTTTCCTTTTCAACCTTATACATCCCATGCATATGCTTAGCCCATCCACGAAGAAATCTACGTAGATGCCTAATCTTATTCTGCCATCTCTCCACAGGGGATCTCCCTCCTGAATCTTTAGCCCATTCCCTTGCTATCAGATCCATGAACCCTTCTCTTTCAAACCACGCTAATTCGAAAGAAAAAGTGTTCTTATTCCCCACGTGAGTTGCCTTGCCAGAATCAACGAGCAACGGTGTGTGGTCCGAGATTGCGCGTGAAAGCGCTTGGACTGTTACCAGGGGAAATTTTTGCTCCCATTCGATGCTAGCGAGAACTCGATCTAGCTTCTCAAATGTCGGGTTTGGCAACGAATTCGCCCAAGTGAACTTCCTACCAGAAAGCTCTATCTCTCTAAGATCTAGGCTTTTGATAATGGTGTTGAACATAAACGACCATCTGCCGTCAAAATTGTCATTATTCTTTTCCTCTCGCCTTCTAATAATATTAAAGTCACCCCCTACCAGGATTGGGAGCTGCTCACTACCACAGATGCGGACAAGATCAGCCAAAAAATCTGGTTTGAGTTCTGGCTGCGCGGCACCATACACTGCCACCAATGCCCAATCAAACCCATCTTCCTTTGATCTGACCCGAAACTTTACTGCAAAATCTCCCATGACCACACTCCGGACTTCCAAAGAGGCGCATTTAACCCCAAGTAAGATCCCACCGGACCTCCCTCTTGGAGGTAGGCAATGCCAGTCAAAATCGATACCTCCAGCTAAAGTGGAAAGGAACAGTGGGGTGAAATTGTCCCTTCCAGTTTCTGAAAGAGCAATAAAATCCAATTGGTGTTCAATGGACGCTTCCGCTAGAAACCTTCTTTTAGCCAAGTCTTTAAGACCTCTGCTATTCCAAAAAATTCCTCTCATATCTCATCGTGAAATTTTTTAGAGGTACGGATCCTAGCGCTTCTACGCACAGCCGAAGCTGGATAAATCTTCCGTTTCCACTTTTGCTTAGGCTTATTTAGCTCCGCCATCCGGTCCTCATAACCGGACTCCGTGATCCCCACATCCGGAGCATCTACATGGGTAGATTCCCTTGGGGAACTGCATCCCTCTTCCTCTACTGTCTCATGGGATGAAGGGGCAAGATCCGCACACAGACTATCAAGAGCCCTGACTCCCAACGCATCTATGTCGGAATCGTTCATGGGTTTAATGGCTGCTAAGTTACGAATCATATCTAAAGCGCGATCCGCTTCGAGATCCAAGATATCATTGACTGATCTAGTAATTTCACTATCATTATTACCTAGTGAAACTCCTAGTTGATTTGCATTGCGAACAATCTCATCATGGGAAAAATGCAGAATAGAATTGGATGTATTAACCGACATACCAGTAGTGACCTCCATGTCACGAAGCTTGGCCGCCCTCATAGCGCACCTTAGCTGCATGTCATCAGCATCCGGCTTATCCTGGAATCGACTACTCATCCTTCGTCCTTCAGAAACAGGATCCGGGATCCCTCCAAAAGCAATGATCTCCTCTCGCGAGACTCCATTCGGGGTGTGGCCTCCTACCCAACCCCCAATAGAGCCTAACTGAACAGAAGCAGCAGAGGTACCTCCGAGAGTCGTCGAACGCACCGAGGCCTCCCGCGGCTGCTGCCTCTGTCCGGATCCCGGTGGCGCCACGGGGGCCCCGGGATACATCCGTATGTTATATGTACGAGTGTGCTCCCTTCGTTTCACAATGTAGTGTGTATAGATTTATTTAAAAGTCAAATGTTACAAACTTTGACTAAGTTTACATAAAAAATGTGTACATTTAAAATAGCAAATGCATATCACTGGATACATCATCAGTTATATTTTCATGTCGTATATGTTTGGAATTGCATACACTGCAATAGTTCACTATGTAAACTCGTTCATAGTTTGCTTAGTTTGTCTTTCAGAAGAAGAAAAAACTATACGCACCACATCACGCAACAGAGGCAGTATTTTTTTTCCGGCATTTTTTGAATCACGAAGTTTTGAAATTGAGTTATTCAAAATTCGGTGTCCGTTAGCAATTTCTGATCCACATCGACTCACTGGGCCGGTGTAGTACATTCCGTGGAGGCGTGGCAGCAGCCAGTGGCCACCCGTGCATGCACAGACCGCTCGCTGTCGCAGGCTGCCTGCCCCGTACCCTCCCGTTGCTTCTGCCACGGACAAGACCTGCTGGCACGGACGCACGTATACTGCTCCCGCCATGGCCGTGCGAGTGCGATGTGCGGTGAGCCCGGCGGAATCATTTCCCGCGTCTTTGGTAGCCGTCTCCTCCCTCCTCGGCTACGCGCACACACACGAAGGATCGACGACGGACGGCCCGGCCCGACAGGCAGCCGAAGAAAGGCGCCGGTGGGAGCCCCACCGTCTGGCGTCAAACACTCTTTTAAAGCCCCTCCTAAGACACGTCCCTTTCGTCAAATGAGGCACTGTCTCCCCATCCCGGCGCCGCACTAAATATAAAGCCCGGCGAGAAAGGGAAAGGGAGAACGAATGAGCACTGTACGCACGAGAGCGAGAGAGAAATGCTCCTAGAATGAATGAACACTGTACGGCGTGTGTGTGGTGTGGGTACGCATAACATAGTGCGGGTGGTCCTGGCCGGCGGCACTCCAGGGACGAGGACCATTGCATGCCCGTTACAGCAACTCATTTGTTCACGTAACCCTGTGCATTTCTCTTTTATTTACGGGTGGCGGAGCATAAAGATATGCAAGTGAAACGCACGCCCTGCGGCTTCTTTTTCCCCTCTCATGTTTACTTACTTACCGATGAGTGACACCGAAGTTCCAGACCCGGCAGCAAGTTATTACGCGAGGAAGGAAACCGAACCCCGACCGTGGTTCGGCGTAGATTGTTCGAGCTCCGATCCGCCGCCCGGATTCCGACGCACGTACTGTACGTACGTGATCAGCGACGGGCGATGCCGGGCGGCCGGCCGGCCGCTTCGATCGCGCATGACTGACTGGACAGAAACGACGCGCGCAGAGAGGGCAAACTGTCGTCGCGTGTGGGAGGGAACTTGGGCAGCAACAGCATGCATCCACAGCTAGCTATATTGCTATGCTACACGACGCTACGCTAGACATGGAAGGCTTTGGGCCCTTGCCTATATGAGCTAGGGTAGGCCTGGGCTGTGGCACGCACCAGCTAGGGAGCAGTACTTGCAGCGTCTACTACAACCAGCAGCTGTAGACCTGTATGTATAGTGTGGCAGTGTAGAGTAGCCATGAGTAGCTACCACCACCACTAGAGCTAGTATAGTGGCTTGGAGCCGTGGAGATGCAACGGGTAGGTGGTTACGTTTTTATGGCACGAAGAAAGGCTCCGGCCACGGTCCAAAAAGAGGCCGGGGATCAAAGAGGGAGCCTGCCTGCCCGCATGCAAAGGTAAAGCCGGTGGCGGGCTCCTAGCCAAGCCATGCAATGCAATGCATGTGGGACGGCGGGAGGAGGAAGAAGCCATAGGGTGGCATGCATGACAATGGCATTGTGGTCGTTGCACATGTGGCGATGTGCGCATGCATGCATGCATGTGGGCGGCACAAACGAATTCAATGCCCTTTGCTGCTCGCTTGCTTGCTCCCTTGGCTCGAGCAGCTAGCCGTAGTAGTATAGCACTAGTGGTGCATGCATGCATGGCATGGCATGGGCCTACGTAGCGTGGAGCAGGTGCGCCGCGGCTCAAGGCGGATCGCAACAGGCAGTAGGGTAAAAGTGTGTTAGTAGTAAGATTCTAGGCGGTCAAAAAGACTAAAAGAGTAAAGGTTAGCGTTCTACTTAATGCGTGGTTTTGGTAAACTAATTAGAGTGGCATCTTTGACCCATGCCATCAAAGCTGATCAGTGCTTTTCGCAGAGAACGGCTGTAAATAAGGAGCGCATCAATGGGTGTGGGGTGGGGTGGGGTGGTGTGAGCTCTGCGGCGTGAGAATGTTTACTGCAGGGGCAACTGGGGGGCGAGGAGATGCTCTGATGCATCGGCTCAAGATCATGTGCTCAACGGTAGCTCATGGACCTGGCTAGCTGGTGCTGGCCTGGTGGCATTGCAGCTAGTTGCAGGAAATAAAAGGCAGACGAACTCCTCTTTCGAGGCGATATTGAAGGATTCTCGATAGCATTTCGGTGAATGTGTCATTCCAGTTTAGTATCTTTTCTGATTCTGTTACACCCTCCATTTCATAATATAGTGCGTATAGATTTTCTGAAAATCAAACATTACAAAGTTTGATCAAGTTTATATAAATTTTTATATCTACAATAGAACATATACAATATGAAAGTACGCCTTGTGATGTATCTAAGGATATGTATTTGGTATTTTGGGTGTATATATTTTTCTCCGTAAACTTGGTCAATGTTTGTAAAGTCTGACTTCTCAAAAAAAACTATATACACTACCAGGAATATTTGGAGTGCATCGAAATAACCGGTCATTCTTTTCCATACACTCCGTCCCCTTCCCCTTGCTCTTCATTTCGTGTAGAAGCATGTTCCTTTATTTGAAAACTAAATATGGATTCACTTCATATCTTTAAATAAAAAAATTGACCGCATAAATCTGACTGTAGATCCAAATCCATGCAGAAATGTTCCCATCAAATTCTTGAAACACATGCCCCACACCGCCATGCATCGATCCATTTGAATGTTTCGTTAGGACTGGTGTCATCGTACATTTTTTTCACAATAGCTAAACAGCAGTCGCCTGAAAATCCAATTTGGGTTAGTCGATTTTCGCTAGAAGGAAGCAGGCACCGAAGGGTAGGAAGAAGCTGTTGTAGTGAAGCAAGGAGCTCGCTAGCAGGCTACCCCATCATCTATCCTTAGGGGGGAGGGGGGAGCACGGCGGTGGTACAAGTTCGCCGGATAAAAAAAGGTCATCGCCGGTGCTAGAGGAATGACCGGGGGCTGTGATAGCACAGTGGTGAGAGGAGGTTAGGGCGGTGGCGGCGCAACGACGGTGGTGCAAGTTCTTGGAGAAAAAACCGGCCATCGCCGAGGCTAGAGGGATGACCGGGGACGGTGGTAACACAGTGGTGGGAGGAGGTTCCGAGGAGGGTTGAGCGGCGAGGCTGCGCGGGAGCACCGTCCACCGCGGGCGGTGGTGGCCGATAGTTTCGGCCCGTGGTACGCGGTTGGGAGAAGAAGAAGGTGATCTAGAGGTTGAAGAAACAATATGCACCGCTTGTTTTCCATCCAACTCTTGAAACGATATCGACCGACGTAAATTGAAATTTCAGTCAACTTACCAGTAGCTATTTCCTCTTTTCTTCTTCTTTCGTTCCACTGTAATTAAACAAACTCCATCTCATGTTGGCTTTTCATGGAATGCGGTTCCCTTCTGACGGAAATCGTGCACGGCTCACTTACGCAGCACAGTGCAGCTCCGAAGTTTTCAAGATAATTTAGGAGTAGAGTTTAGTGCCACATGTACGCATACGTGAATACGTACTTCATGCACACGTACGCGTCGTATACCAGATCGATCGAGAAGCCCGTGCTCGTGCTCGTGCCCGTGCATGCAGAGCGCGGATCTAGAGATGGCAGTAATCACACGAAGCACGTACGCCCTATGCTAAGCAGTACTGGAGCGTACGCGCCCATGCGTGTCCTCCCTCCCCACGTCAATTAAAAGCTTCACGTGAGCCGCTGCTCGTGCTCTGCTTCGCGAGTCATGGACGCACGTTGCACCGCTGAAAAACTAGCCCCTGCGGAAGCGTACGTGTAGTTTTTTTGCCGATGTGCATGCATGCATGAACATGGACGATGACATAGTCACCGCTGAAAGGAAGAGCGTGTACGTGTGAAAGTGAAGGGCGCGTCAGAGCCGTGCATGCATTTGTTTTTTAGTACAGCTGGCGCGTACGTGCGTGCGTGAAGACGACAGACTGAAGAGTGATGCGATGCACGAATTGCACGTACGTACTTGAAGACCAGCTCAACGGTATGGGCGTGTACCGCGGCGCGGCCCGTGAAGTGCATCACTTGCGGTGTCGAAGCAGGTGCCGCATCACGGATCGATCCCCCGCGTCAGGGGTCTCGTTCCCCCGCGTCCGCTCCACAAGCGAGGGGACCGGGGGCTCCTCTCCCCTCTCTCCGGCGCCTCCCCTCCCCCAACCCCCCTCCCGCCACCATCAGCGTGTGCCCTGGCCCCAGCCCGCGTGGTGTCGTCGACGGCGGTGGCCTCGTCCCTTCCCGAGCGCGGCGCCCCGGCTTGGGTGGTGGCGGCGGTGAACCTCGGTGTGCGGTGTTTCTGGCGGTGCCGGCTGCCTTGGGCGCCGCTGCTCCGGGTGATCAGGAGGCGGTGGCGCGGTCACTTGGCTGCGAGCTGCCAGCAACGCCCTCTTGGCTTGGATCTAGGCCCTTTTGAGGCCATATGGGTCTCGGCGGCCTTGGGCCGATCTCACATGGGATGGCTTCGGCGGGTGAAGGTGCGGCTCATGCGGGCGGGGAAAGGGGTGGGGTGCGGAGATGGTGGCGTGCCTACTGCAGCGCGGCAATGAGAGCTTCACGAGCCACTTTCGGGCTCGGCCGGACCTAGAGGAGCCTGGTGTGCTCCTATTGTTGCGTGCGGTCGATGACCGTCGGTGGCGGTGGAGGTTGTCCCCTTCGGCGTGGCTGCTGACTGTGCCGCTTCTCGTTCCCGGCTATCCCCTCTCGGCTTCGTCGGTCTCCCTCCGTTTACCATGGTGAGGCGGCGGTGATGATGTCAAGAACGTGGTGGCTCATGTTGAGGGGCGGCAAGTTTGGTGGAGCGCGCCAAATCGTTAGGGGTTGTGGGTGTTTGGCAGACAGGAGAAATGCTTGCCGGCTTGCCAACACCGACACGGTGACGTCCGTGGGCGCCATCGTTCCTTCCTGAAGGGCGTCGGGTATTCCCCTTACCCATGCCCCTCCGTGTACCGGGGAAAACCATAGGATCAGTTCGGGCAACAGCGTTGTGGTCGCAGCGTTCCTTCCTGAAGGTGTTGCTTGGTATGCGGAAGTTCGAGGTGCTAGGAGCGAGGTGAAAACTCTCCGGTGGCGCAGCGGTGGCGGGTCATCATGACAACTCCACCGCGCGACCCCACCCTGTCCGCGTGCGCCTGTTCGGGGTAAAACGGACGAACCAGACGGCCCAACGCGGCCCCAAACGGACAAATGTCCGTCTTCTGTCCGCTTTCGACCCATCCCCGACCCAAGTTTGCGCCGCTTTTGGGGTGAAACGGACAGCACGCGGACGCGCGGGCCGTCTGCGCGTGTCCTCCCCTGGCCCGCCCGTCGATGGCACAGTGACGCCTTTTTCTATCCGCCCCTCCCTCCCTTCGACCGCTCCCCCTCCACTCTTCCCCACTCTTCCCACCGTCGTCGCCGCCGCTGCCATTGCAGCTGTGTAGCTCGGACGCGCGCTCGCCCAGCCCCCTCCCCTCTACACCCCGAGCTACCCAACCACGGCCACCTCATTTGTGCACCCGCCGGCCGGATTTGGGGCGGATCCGGTCGGTCTTGAGCTCGCCCGGCTGCGGGAGGCCGCGCCGCGCCATGGACTGGCCGGGCACCGGGCCGGAAGGCCCTGGCAAGGCCGCATGCAGGCAGTTGTCGTGGTTTTAAGTCTGACGGTACGAGTAGGGGGTACGTAAGAGGAGGCAAGGTCCTAGCTACGGTGAGATCGTATGCAAGATGTTTACGAGTTCAGGACCTTCTCGGAGGAAGTAAAAGCCCTACGTCTCGGTGCCCTTAGGCGGTCGACTGGAATGTATATGGGTGTTTGAGTTACAGGGGGTGCGAACTCTTGTACTCGAGGTGGGGGTGGCTTATATAGAGTTCGCCAGGACCCCAGCCATCCCCACGTTACAAAGGGTTCAATGTACATAAAGGCAAGGCATTACTGATAACGCCTGCAATAAAGAGTGATAAAGGCATTCATTGTCATAGAATGAATGCCAGGCCGTTGATGTCCTAAGGGACCTTTGACCTTCAGGGGTCGAGTGTCTTTGAATGGTCGAGTGGAGTTGACTCATCTAGGAGGGGGTGTTCGGTCGAGTGATATGTCCTCTTGGGCCACCACAGTCGACCGACCTTGTTGTCTTCGAATTTGTCCTTTGAGCTTCTGGGGTAGTGACCTTGGGTGGGGTACCTGGGTCAGGCCCGTGACCCTACCCTAGGTCCGTAACATCATCAGTAGCCCCCGAATGGATTGAGGTTCGAGTGGAGGAGAGTGTTCAAGTTGGCCTTGGCTCAAGTTCGATGCCCTTGGGGAGATCTTCTTTCATCTCGCGGACCAGGCTGACTCTTCAAGCTCGACTTGATCGCCTTAATCGATTCAAGAACCACCGAGTGTACTTGTTTGTGTTGACCGTCGACTGAACTTTGTGCGCGGTCCCGAGCGCCGGTGGGGTGCGTAGTATTCGGCGGGATTGGTTGCTCTCTGGTCTCCGGATTTTGCAGGATTTCGAAATTTGGGGAAGCAAGCGGGACGGGTCGTGCCTCGGCAATCCGATCGGATATGCTCGGGACGCCTCGATCTCCGTGTCGCCTTTTTGGCCACGTATCGTGTGCGCGCCTATTGCGGGATTTGACGGGATTGCTCGGGGCCACCAGTCAATCACTCGACCGCTGCGCTATAAGTACGCGTTGCGGACGAGGCGGAGGCACTGTGCGCCCATTCCTTGCTTCTTCTTCCTCCGCTCCTCCGCCGCGCTCCTGCTCTCCACCTTCCGTCGCTCGGTCCGCACCGGCTCGCCTTCCTTTGGTAAGGACAAGATGGCGGCTCTGGAGAGCTCGAAGAAAGCGGCGGCGACGGGGAAAGGGAAGAGATCCAACCGAGGGGGATCGTCATCGAGGTCCGGGCTCCCGCCCGGCTGGATCCAGGGAGACTGGATCAGGTCCACGATGACACCGGGGGACATGGAGGAGCTGGTGGAGGAGGGCTTGATCGTCCGTGACTCCTGGCGGCCGCCGGAGGGCGAGTTCCAGCCCCAGCCGCGGGTGGGAGAATGTGTTCTCCTCGCGACTCACGTCGACCGAGGTTTTTTCTTTGCCCCCGCACCCTTTCTTCCGCGACTTTCTGGCTTTTTACGGCGCCCAGCTGCACCACTTCTCTCCCATCACCATCACCTACTTGTCCGCATTCGTTTTGATGTGCGAGAACTTCCTCGGATGCTGACCGCACTGGGGCCTGTTCAAATATATCTTCACTTGTCGTTCCCAAACCGTCAAGAAAGCGAACCCGAGTGACGAGAAGACGCACGTCATCCAGATGTGCGGCGGACTGGGTATCTGATGATCCACAAGTGTAGGGGATCTATCGTAGTCCTTTCAATAAGTAAGAGTGTCGAACCCAACAAGGAGCAGAAGGAAATGATAGGCAGTTTTCAGTAAGGTATCTCTGCAAGCACTGAAATTATAGGTAACAGATAGTTTTGTGATAAGGTAATTGGTAGCAAGTGACAAAAGGTAAAAGTAAATAAGGTGCAGCAAGGTGGCCCAATCCTTTTTGTAGCAAAGGACAAGCCTGTACAAACTCTTATATAAAGGAAAGCGCTCCCGGGGACACATGGGAATTATCGTCAAGCTAGTTTTCATCACGATCATCTCCCTCGCGTTCGGTACTTTGATAATTTGGTATGTGGGCGGACCGGTGCTTGGGTGCTGTCCTTACTTGGACAAGCCTCCCACTTATGATTAACCTCTAATGCAAGCATCCGCAACTACAAAAGAAGTATTAAGGTAAACCTAACCATAGCCTGAAACATATGGATCCAAATCAGCCCCTTACGAAGCAACGCATAAACTAGGGTTTAACCTTCTGTCACTCTAGCAACACATCATCTACTTATTACTTCCCAATGCCTTCCCCTAGGCCCAAATAATGGTGAACTGTCATGTAGTCGACGTTCACATGACACCACTAGAGGAGAGACAACATACATCTCATCAAAATATCGAACGAAGACCAAATTCACATGACTACTAATAGCAAGACTTCTCCCATGTCCTCAGGAACAAAAGTAACTACTCACAAGACATAATGTGGTTCATGATCAGAGGGGTATTAATATGCATAATGGATCTGAACATATGATCTTCCACCAAATAAACCAACTAGCATCAACTACAAGGAGTAATCAACACTACTAGCAACCCACAGGTACCAATCTGAGGTTTGGGTACAAGGATTGGATACAAGAGATGAACTAGGGTTTGAGAGGATATGGTGCTGGTGAAGATGTTGATGAAGATAGCCCTCCCCAAGATGGGAGAGTTGTTGGTGATGACGGCGGTGACGATTTCCCCCTCCCGGAGGGAAGTATCCCCGGCAGAACAGCTCTGCCGGAGCCCTAGATTGGTTTCCGCCTCGGTTCCGCCTCGAGACGGTAGCGTCTGGTCTCGAAAGCCTCCTTCAGATTTTTTCCAGGTCAAAACACCTCATATAGGAGAAGGTGGGCATCGGGGGTCTTCGAGGGGGCCACGAGACAGGGGGCGCGCCCCCCACCCTCGTGGACAGCCGGTGCCCCCCCTCGTGAACTTCTTTCGCCAGATATTTTTTATATTTTATGAAACGGAGTTTTGTGGAGTTTCGGGGCTTTTGGAGTTGTGCAGAATAGGTTTCTAGAGTTTTCTCCTTTTGCAGTCCAGAATTCCAGCTGCCGGCATTCTCTCTCTTCATGTAAACCTTGTAAAATAAGAGAGAAAAGGCATAAGTATTGTGACATAACGCGTAATAATAGCCCATAATGCAACAAATATCAACATATAAGCATGATGCAAAATGGACGTATCAACTCCCCCAAGCTTAGACCTCGCTTGGCCTCAAGCGAAAGCCGATATCAAAAAATATGTCCACATGTTTAGAGATAGAGGTGTCGATAAAAACAAAATACGGACATGAGGGCATCATGATCATTCTCATAACAACAACATATATATGTATATATTGTCATATGATTCTTATGCTAAAGTAACAATTCGTCCATAATATCAAGTATGAATCATAAACTTCATTGAAAACTAACAAACATTGATCTCGGTCATTGAAGCAATTGCAATTTATCGTAACATCGGAAAGAGTCAATGTAAGAGCTTTTCAGCAAGCCTACATACTCAACTATCATATAATCTTTCACAATTGCTCACACTCACGCAATACTTATTTTTATGGAGTTTTAATCGGACACAGAGAAAGATAGGGGCTTATGGTGTTGCCTTCCAACCTTTTACCTCAAGGGTAATGTCAACCGTAATAGACCATGAAAGCTTACATCCAAGTGGGTATATATATCAGGATCTTTCCAACACAACGTGCTTGCCAAAGGATAAAATGTAAAAAGGAAAGGTGAATTTCACCTTGACTCTTATAAGGAACGAATAATATATAGGCCCTTCGCAGAGGGAAGCATAGGTTGTCATGTGTTTTTATGGTTGAATGCACAAAGTCTTAGCATAGAAGAACTTCACTTTATATTGCCACTTGTGATAAGGACCTTTATTATGCAGTCCGTCGCTTTTATTACTTCCACATCACAAGATCGTATAAAGCTAATTTCCTCCACACTAATAAATCATACATATTTTAGCGAGTTTGCAACATGACAACTTACTTGGAAGGATCTTTCTCAATCCATAGGTAGGTATGGTGGACTCTCATGGCAAAACTGGGTTTAAGGATACATGGAAGCACAAGTAGTATCTCTACTTAGTGCGAGGAGTTTTGCCTAGCATGAGGGGGAAAGGCAAGCTCAACATGTTGGATGATCCATGACAATATACTTTATTTCGGATATAGGAAAACATAACCCATTATGTTGTCTTCCTTGTCCAACATCAACTCTTTAGCATGTCATACTTTACTGAGTGCTCACAATCATAAAAGATGTCGAAGATAGTATATTTTTATGTGAAGCCTCTCTTCTCTTATTACTTCCTATTAATTGCAAGGATGACCAAAACTATGTTTGTCAACTCTCAACAACTTTTATTTATCATACTCTTATATGTGAAGTCATTACTTTCCATAAGATCGATATGATCTCTTGGATACTTTTTATGTTTTCTTTCTTTTTATCATGACCAAAGTGAGGAAATCATGCCCTTGACTCAACACTAATCTTTATTATATAGCTCACGAACTTGATTACAAAGGGTAAAGATCATAAAGCAAAAGCTCACAACTAGATCATGCTAACTTTATTCTACTAGATCAAGATACTACCAAAAGGATCGAACTAAGAAAAATTGTAATGCCCAGGATGGGACTATACCTCCTACGTGTCGAGGCACGACTTAAAGGTATAAGCCCATCCTAGAATGATCTCAAGTTTGGTATCTTTGCACGACTCATGTAAAAGAGGGATTAAATTGCAAAAGGAGATAGTTGGCTTACACTCGCCACTTCACACAATACATTACATAAACAAACATCATTCAGAACATCACAACCCGACTACGGGTGAAGAACCAAAAGAAAGATACCAAAACAACATAAAGCCACAGGTCAGGATCGAATCCTAGTAGAAACCACTACTGAACATCGAAACGTCACGAGCAAACAGCCAAACTCTTCATCGAGCTCCTGGTGAAGCACTGAACCAGCTCCTGCATCGAACTCGGCTGAACCTGCATCTGGTGTGGTGAAGTAACTGTGAGCCATAGAGGACTCAGCAATCCCGTTCCCGGGTAACAAGACTATTTAAGCCTTAGGTGAGGATAAGGCTGAAGAAAGAATATGAGGTGAAGGAACAAACAAGAGTCTGCAGCAGCAACTAGCACTAACTTACGCAAAAGAGAGCGAGAAGAGAAGAGCATCGGTCGAAAGATGATCACGAAGTGATCCTAACTAAAGCCGGTCAAACATAACCCCACCGTGTTCAACTCCCGAATCCCTATTCGGAAATTGACAGTCACAGTACACACGCTGGTAGTGTATTGAAACATTGTGTCAAGTTATCTACAACCGGAATTAACAAGCTCCCATCTGCCACATAACCGCGGGCACGGCTTTCGAAAGTTCAAACCCTGCAGGGGTGTTCCAACTTGGCCCATCACAAGCCCACGATCCGCGAAGTCGCAACTCCATAGGTGGGAAGACCCGAGTATTCTCGGAATCCCGTGCTCAAGTTAAACCGAACTAAGGTAAGGCTAATCCAGCAAATCCTCCCGGCGTGTCGACACCCTGATAGTAGCCGCGCGTATCTAAGTCTCAGGACACGACCGGATGGGCGATTCTACAGGACCCAATCCTCGAGTTTCCCCGTGGTGGTTCCCGCAGACTCCCCGTTTGGGACCAACACCATCGGCACTGGCCCCCCCTGCTATGTAGAAATAAAGGATCCTCGAGGGAGCGACCCCCTATGCAAATTTAATTAATTAATTAAGTTGTTATTATGAGGCAAATAGTACCAAAAGTTGGGACTTGCTGGAAAAGACTTAGCACTTAGCGGTTTATCAAGGGGGTCCCATACACCCCAACCGTGTTAGGAACGCAAAATCAAGGAACATAACACCGGTTTATACGGTTCCTAACGGCATGAGTGGAACAAAACACCAAGCAAAAGGCTTAGCCTTCCACCCTGCCAGTATATAGATGATTTCATTTTTAAGCATTTATATAGTGTGATATAACCCAACCAAACTTCAACATGAAGCAAGCATCTTCAATCTTCACCTGCAACTAACAATGCTATAAGAGGGGCTGAGCGAAGCATACTTAGCCAAACAACGGTTTGCGTAGGTAGGGTGGTTAAACATGGCAATGGTTACAAGTAGGAGGCTGACAAGAAGAACATGGGCATCGAGGCAAAACTAAAGATCGAGACTACTAGCAATAGGCAAAGATAGTAATGGTATCCGGGTTCGGTCATCTTGCCTGGGATTCCACAAGGGAGAAGAACAAGTCCAAGAAGCAGACGGAGCAACAGACGAGCGGATCCTCACAACTCCGGAACGGAACCGAAGCTAACAAGAGAAACAACCGGAAAGAAAGAACAACACGGTAAACACACAAGCATAAACATGGCATACGATGCACAAACAAGCATGATGCATGTCCGGTTTAAATATGCATGGCATGGCAAAGTGCACAAACAACACTACAAGTTAAGTGGAGATCAATATGCAACGAGTTGCATATTGACAAAACACCACATATTAATTATTTAGTTGACTCTCATTATTAACAAGACAAGTTTAATTGTTTTTAGCATGGCAAGAGGTGAAGCATAAAGAAACTACACTATTAAGGCAATTTAAATGAGGCCGGAAATAACAACAACATATCCGGAAAATCCCCATAAGCATGTTTAATAATTATAAGCAAACAACAATTAAACATTCTCATGTTGTTATCATGATGCGGATGACATGATTAAGTTTTATGCAAGTTTTATTAAAAGGTTGACTTAAAGGAGATATGAAGCATTTGTCACCGTGGTGGAAAGGAAGGGGGCCACGACAACGATCCGAAAATGAAGCATGGCAACATATCGGTACCGGTAACTCGGTGAGGGACCGGTGCAAAACAAAAGGGTGGAGTGAACGAGTTGAACAAGATGAAAGTGGGTGATCCCGTTGCCGGGTTCCCACGAGTCGGTGACGAGGCAACCGAGGGACACGACAAAAGAGGCACAACGGCACGAAGCACACAAGGGAGACATTACATACAACACAACAAGCATGCAACACACGGGTCACGTCTCGGGGTTATACCTTCGGAACCACCGTTTCGGGACGGTTCGAGACGTAGAGGAAGGAGTCGTTCCGTAGAGGGAAGTAGTCGTTCCGTAGGCGGTAGTTGTACTCGGGCGACGGTAGAGGAAGTAGTGGTAGTAGTAGTACACGAGTCGTGGTACACGGGGCGTCGGTAGTGGTACACGGCGACGTCGGGGTACACGTGTAGTGGAAGTAGTTGTTCCGTTCGTCTTGGCGGTTCCACGACGGCGGTAGTTGTTCACGTTCATCGGTAGTCGTTCGGGTCGTCGTGGACGTAGTGGAACTTGGTCTCGGCGCATCGAAGGGGTACTTGTCGCATCGTCTTGTGTCGTGTAGGCGTACACGGAGCGTTTTGTAGATGTTCACGGATCTTGTTCGTAGACGTACTCATTCCCGTAGATGTACACAAAACCGTAGAGGAACTTGGCGTATTCGGAGATCGGGTCTGCCTGCGGTGCACTTGACAAAAAACAACAACAGTGCACAAACATGACACGCATCAGAACAAAAAGGACAGCACGGGGCTAGGCGGCGCCGGAAACAGAGGCAGGGGCCTCGGCGCTGGTGCGACGGGAGGACGAGGGCCTCCATGGCGCTGGAGTCGGAGGGAGCAGCTCCGTCCTCGGTCTGGGGCGGCGCTCTGTTCGGCTCGGGCGCCGGGCTTCAGCGACGCAGAGAGGAACGGGAGGATGACGGGCGCGGCTCGGGGCGTGGAAGAGGCCTGGACGGCCATGGCGCTCGGGGCGTCTCCAGCCGCGGCTGCTGGAGGAAGGGGCGCGGCTGCGCGGCTGCCTGAGGACGGCCGCACGGGGTCGTCTCGAGGCTGGAGGACGGAGGCCACATCCATGGCGCGGCGGCGGCGGATGGCAGCCGGGCGATCCGGGCAGAGGCGAGCTCGCGAGGGAGGGAAGGGCGCCGGCCTGGGAGCAGAGCGGGCGAGGGAAGCCTCGGCGCGACGGGATGAATCCGCAGGGCGCCGGCGACCCTGGAGGACCTGACGAGGAAAAGGAGGCGAGCGGGGTCGGGCTCGGGAGGAGAGGGAAACGAGGCTCGATGGGTTCGGGCGACGGGGAGAGAAAAGGGGAGTGTGGTCGGGCTCGGTCGAGAGATGAGCGAGAGGGTGCGGCGGCGGCTGAGGGACGAGAGGGAGAGGAGCGACCTCTAGGGTTCGGTGGGGAGGAACGGGCCAGCTGGGCCTGCGGGGGGAGAAGTGGCCCAAGAGGGAGGAGAGAGGAGGAGGAGGGAGGAGATGGGCCAGGGAAGCTCTTTTTTATTAACAAAACTGCTGCTGTTTTACTAAAAGAAAACAGAAAACAACAACAAGAAGAAAGAAGGGAGGTGCTAGGAAAGGAGTTAGGGCAAGGGGTAAAAACCCTGGACTCACAAAAATGTCAGGGATTTAAATAAAATAGAAGGAGGTTTTTTGGAAGAACCTCGAACAACGGAAAAGAATTATTGGCAAGATTTTGAAGGTGAAACTCGAAGTGAAAAGACATGGGGAAAATATGCAAGTGTGTTATGGTGATTCCGGAGCAACGGAATAATTATTAATATAGCTCCATAATTATTAGGAGGCTTTTATATGTTTTAAAGAGAAGACAATCTTCCCTCGATTTAAATGGACCGAAGGTCCACACGGTTTATTTAGGTTGAGATGCAAAAATAAATATGACATGATGGCATGATGCATGATGCAATGCAAAAATAAATAACACAAGCACAAAAGAACACACGGGCAACCCGGAATGTCTGGAATCTTCGGGAAGCTTCTGGAATCTTCTGGGACGTCAGTCTCGGGCGTCACAACTCTCCCACACTAACAGAGGATCTCGACCCGAGATCCTAGAGATATCACCGGGTAAAAACGAAAGAGGAGAAGGTAAAACAAAGTTGCTTCTTCGACAGACGAGTGAAACCAGGAACCTTGAGAGGTTGAACAAGTTGAAAGAAAGAAAGCAACGGAGATGAACGAAGTTAAGAGCACTCCGGTAGAATGGAGGAACAAGGAACATAACAAGAACCTTGTAGGTTGAAAGACATGAAACAAGAGCTCACGGATGACAAGAGAATATGAAACTGCAATGGTATAACCAAGGAATAAGAATGACAGAATTTGGGCAGCACTCCGTTTGAAAATGGAAGGAATTAACAAGAACTTGAGAAGATGGAATGATACTTGATGAAATCAACAACACATTGCCTCCGAAACAATTAAAAGAATGGTACAAAGGGTAAGAAAGATTCAGACAGCACTCCGGTTAGAAGATAGGCAAAACTTGATAAAATACGAAGCTGAATGAAGAATACAACACTCCGGTTAAATGATAAGCAAGGGAAAGAACATGATCTCGATAAAAATGAGATGATGGTTAAAGATAGCAATATCACAATTCCTCCGGAATGAAAGAATAGCATAAAGATCAACGAAAGAAAAGAATGGAGAAGAAAATGACAACTTCTCCCACAATTGAATTAGGAAAAACCTCCTTACAAAGAAGGGTTGAAGGGATTCGTTGGAAGAATCAACAAAGAAAGAATAAGCTTGAAGTGGGCTTATGGAAAACATCTCAAAATTAAGAGGTGACAACCAGCCACTAACATAAACAAATGCTTGGATTGAGAACAACAAGGAGATGAAAAACTTATTTCACCGGAATGAAAAATGAAGAACTTGGGTCATTTATAAGCACCATAATTAGCAACAATTCTTAGGGAAAACTTTAGGTGAAATACAACCCAAGATAACTCCAATGAATAAATTGAAGGGTTGGAAAGATCTCCTGAACAAAGAAAATGATGGTTTTAAATATCTTATTTTTGATAACTCGTGAATCATGAAACATGAAGGAAAAATTATCAAGAATGACATAACACCATCTGAAAAGATAAGGTAGAAAGAATTGCAATTGGAATGCATGATGAAGAATGCTTGAGCTCCAACAAGAATGTTGATAAGACTTCAAGGATGAATTAAAACATGATGAACCACCATGAGAACTCCGGTAATGAAAAACATGAGAAGTGAAAGATGAAAGAATAAGATTCAAGGCCTGCGATGAATTAGATGAAGTTGAAATGATATAATAGAAATAACTTGGAGCTCCGGAAAACAAGATAAAGAATTTAGAACCGAGAATATGATATGATGAACAAGCTCCAGGCAAAAGAATTAAATCACGTTGAAGGAATAAGAATAAGAATTATGTCATGCATCTCCTTCACCAATTTAAATTGATGACAACCAAAGGATTTGGCATACTACTTATTCTCGTTGGAAAGAATTAAAGAGGGATCTAGCACAAGCTTGGATAAATCTTCAACAAAGCGCCCGTAGGATTATGAAAAGAACAAATGAATTAAAATGATAACAACGGAAGGGTAAACTTGAAAGAACCAACGTAAAAAAAAATATGGAGACGAACGAAGAGACATCAATGAAGAATAGTTGAAGGACGAAGTTGAAAACTGAGAACGAAGAAATATGCTGAAATGATGGCCTTCGGAGGATCACAAAGAAAGAATTCATGAAATGCTTCGGACGGGTATAAAAGAATTCCTCACAATCAAAACAATAATGAGGATGGCATGAAGCTAGAACCACGAATCTTCAAGAGAACGGGTCAAAATTTAAGAGAAACTCTTCTCCGGTCTCCAAATGTTGAGATGAAGACGAGAAATGCCATGAAGAATTGTTGAGCACTCCGGAATGAAGAATTAAAAAGGTTGAACCAATGATGAGAAGAATTTGAAAGCGATCTTGGAGAAGGCATGTGACTGATGGGGATCATTCTTACGTCACACTTTGAAAGAATTTTAAAACAACTCCGGAAAATAGAAGAGTCAGGTAAGATCCTGGGAAAAGACCTGTGGGTTAGGGCCCACTCAAAGAAATCACCGTTGGAAAAGATTGCTTAAGAGATATTGCACCGGTTGAATTAAATGGCTTGAATAAGGAGACAAAGCTCAAAATAGCTTGAACGGATTAAGAAAGGAATTATGAATCTTCAGCACTCCGGATAAGAATAGCAAGAGGAGAATGATTAATTGGTGCACCGGAATAAGAAAGCATTGTGAAAAGAGGAAAAGGATAAGATCAACACCGAAATCTTGAATTACATCCACCGGCAGAATTAGAGAACAAAAGAATGATGAACTAGAAGCTGTTGATCATCTTCACGAGAAATCACCGGAAAAGAACATTGAAGGAAAAGAATGAAGAAATATCACATGAATAAAATGGATATTTCATTTGAGAATTCTTGCTCTGAGAAGAAGAAGGGTGAGAGGGTGGGGAAAACAAAGACAACTTGGGATGAAAGAATACAGACAAAACGTCAGATTTCTCAACGACGTCCATATGGAAAAACTTGAAGAGAAGGCACACCGGTTGAAAAGGATTTAACATGACCATCTTGATGATCAAGAAGAATTTGCAGTCTCATAGAAATATGAGAATACCGATTAGGAAAGGTATGGAATCAACATTTGACATCGAAGCAACTCGAATACCAGAATCAAAACGAAACAAAGGGTAGATGTGTTGCATGATCTTCACAACATCATCCGAACAGAGAATTGAACGAATGAATTCCGCCGGTACATTAACTTGACGAGAAGCCAGTTGAGAGAAACAAAAAGTAAATAAAAGGAACAAGGATCAGATAGAACAAATACAGGATAGAAGTTTCGTTCGACATCTTCGTGCTGAAAGTTCATGGAACGTGTTACAAAAGGGTTTTGCAATCCCCGGATCAGCATAGCCAAGGACCCTTTAAGATGCAACTCCCGATCAGAACAAGTCCATAAAACCACTTCACTCAATGTAGAACCCCAAACTTCATATCGAGCATCCGTTGGAAGAATGCCTAGAACTACTAGATGAACCCACCTATAGATTTCCGAAAGTTCCCAGTTATGCAATCAGGTGTTGGGGATACACGGGAAGCACCGCGCAATCAACTCTAAACCTACATCCAGGTGTATCCATCCTTCAACACATAACCAGTCTTTCTCGGAAACTGTTTACCTCGGACCTTCGAAAAGCATCCACTATAACAAGCTATGGCAATACTCTCGAACTACCTCCCCAGTACTGGGTGATGTCGGGGTTATCTTGCCACTGGTCGTATAGGAGAGATTTTCGATGTCGGCCGTCTTAAGTATTTAGTACTGCCGCGATATGCTTGTGTCAATGATACCCCGAAGCTCAACTCCTCGGTAACAGGAGGCATCGAGAACAATATCCTTGTCACAAGAACATCGAAACAATCCCAGAATACTCGCGGGATCCTAAAAAAAATTTGGTGCAATTTTTGAAAGTAGAAGAGAAAAGAGTAATCGTCAGGAGTCCTCACCAGAGTGAAAGGGGATGAGAAGCAAAGAAATCTTACTCTCCGATATAATATAGGACTCAAAAGTTTTCAGTGTGTGCCTAGACTCAACCGTCAACGATTCGATCAAACAGTGGGGCTTCTAGGTCGGAGAAGGCTCTGAATACCAACTTGTAATGCCCAGGATGGGACTATACCTCCTACGTGTCGAGGCACGACTTAAAGGTATAAGCCCATCCTAGAATGATCTCAAGTTTGGTATCTTTGCACGACTCATGTAAAAGAGGGATTAAATTGCAAAAGGAGATAGTTGGCTTACACTCGCCACTTCACACAATACATTACATAAACAAACATCATTCAGAACATCACAACCCGACTACGGGTGAAGAACCAAAAGAAAGATACCAAAACAACATAAAGCCACAGGTCAGGATCGAATCCTAGTAGAAACCACTACTGAACATCGAAACGTCACGAGCAAACAGCCAAACTCTTCATCGAGCTCCTGGTGAAGCACTGAACCAGCTCCTGCATCGAACTCGGCTGAACCTGCATCTGGTGTGGTGAAGTAACTGTGAGCCACAGAGGACTCAGCAATCCCGTTCCCGGGTAACAAGACTATTTAAGCCTTAGGTGAGGATAAGGCTGAAGAAAGAATATGAGGTGAAGGAACAAACAAGAGTCTGCAGCAGCAACTAGCACTAACTTACGCAAAAGAGAGCGAGAAGAGAAGAGCATCGGTCGAAAGATGATCACGAAGTGATCCTAACTAAAGCCGGTCAAACATAACCCCACCGTGTTCAACTCCCGAATCCCTATTCGGAAATTGACAGTCACAGTACACACGCTGGTAGTGTATTGAAACATTGTGTCAAGTTATCTACAACCGGAATTAACAAGCTCCCATCTGCCACATAACCGCGGGCACGGCTTTCGAAAGTTCAAACCCTGCAGGGGTGTTCCAACTTGGCCCATCACAAGCCCACGATCCGCGAAGTCGCAACTCCATAGGTGGGAAGACCCGAGTATTCTCGGAATCCCGTGCTCAAGTTAAACCGAACTAAGGTAAGGCTAATCCAGCAAATCCTCCCGGCGTGTCGACACCCTGATAGTAGCCGCGCGTATCTAAGTCTCAGGACACGACCGGATGGGCGATTCTACAGGACCCAATCCTCGAGTTTCCCCGTGGTGGTTCCCGCAGACTCCCCGTTTGGGACCAACACCATCGGCACTGGCCCCCCCTGCTATGTAGAAATAAAGGATCCTCGAGGGAGCGACCCCCTATGCAAATTTAATTAATTAATTAAGTTGTTATTATGAGGCAAATAGTACCAAAAGTTGGGACTTGCTGGAAAAGACTTAGCACTTAGCGGTTTATCAAGGGGGTCCCATACACCCCAACCGTGTTAGGAACGCAAAATCAAGGAACATAACACCGGTTTATACGGTTCCTAACGGCATGAGTGGAACAAAACACCAAGCAAAAGGCTTAGCCTTCCACCCTGCCAGTATATAGATGATTTCATTTTTAAGCATTTATATAGTGTGATATAACCCAACCAAACTTCAACATGAAGCAAGCATCTTCAATCTTCACCTGCAACTAACAATGCTATAACAGGGGCTGAGCGAAGCATACTTAGCCAAACAACGGTTTGCGTAGGTAGGGTGGTTAAACATGGCAATGGTTACAAGTAGGAGGCTGACAAGAAGAACATGGGCATCGAGGCAAAACTAAAGATCGAGACTACTAGCAATAGGCAAAGATAGTAATGGTATCCGGGTTCGGTCATCTTGCCTGGGATTCCACAAGGGAGAAGAACAAGTCCAAGAAGCAGACGGAGCAACAGACGAGCGGATCCTCACAACTCCGGAACGGAACCGAAGCTAACAAGAGAAACAACCGGAAAGAAAGAACAACACGGTAAACACACAAGCATAAACATGGCATACGATGCACAAACAAGCATGATGCATGTCCGGTTTAAATATGCATGGCATGGCAAAGTGCACAAACAACACTACAAGTTAAGTGGAGATCAATATGCAACGAGTTGCATATTGACAAAACACCACATATTAATTATTTAGTTGACTCTCATTATTAACAAGACAAGTTTAATTGTTTTTAGCATGGCAAGAGGTGAAGCATAAAGAAACTACACTATTAAGGCAATTTAAATGAGGCCGGAAATAACAACAACATATCCGGAAAATCCCCATAAGCATGTTTAATAATTATAAGCAAACAACAATTAAACATTCTCATGTTGTTATCATGATGCGGATGACATGATTAAGTTTTATGCAAGTTTTATTAAAAGGTTGACTTAAAGGAGATATGAAGCATTTGTCACCGTGGTGGAAAGGAAGGGGGCCACGACAACGATCCGAAAATGAAGCATGGCAACATATCGGTACCGGTAACTCGGTGAGGGACCGGTGCAAAACAAAAGGGTGGAGTGAACGAGTTGAACAAGATGAAAGTGGGTGATCCCGTTGCCGGGTTCCCACGAGTCGGTGACGAGGCAACCGAGGGACACGACAAAAGAGGCACAACGGCACGAAGCACACAAGGGAGACATTACATACAACACAACAAGCATGCAACACACGGGTCACGTCTCGGGGTTATACCTTCGGAACCACCGTTTCGGGACGGTTCGAGACGTAGAGGAAGGAGTCGTTCCGTAGAGGGAAGTAGTCGTTCCGTAGGCGGTAGTTGTACTCGGGCGACGGTAGAGGAAGTAGTGGTAGTAGTAGTACACGAGTCGTGGTACACGGGGCGTCGGTAGTGGTACACGGCGACGTCGGGGTACACGTGTAGTGGAAGTAGTTGTTCCGTTCGTCTTGGCGGTTCCACGACGGCGGTAGTTGTTCACGTTCATCGGTAGTCGTTCGGGTCGTCGTGGACGTAGTGGAACTTGGTCTCGGCGCATCGAAGGGGTACTTGTCGCATCGTCTTGTGTCGTGTAGGCGTACACGGAGCGTTTTGTAGATGTTCACGGATCTTGTTCGTAGACGTACTCATTCCCGTAGATGTACACAAAACCGTAGAGGAACTTGGCGTATTCGGAGATCGGGTCTGCCTGCGGTGCACTTGACAAAAAACAACAACAGTGCACAAACATGACACGCATCAGAACAAAAAGGACAGCACGGGGCTAGGCGGCGACGGAAACAGAGGCAGGGGCCTCGGCGCTGGTGCGACGGGAGGACGAGGGCCTCCATGGCGCTGGAGTCGGAGGGAGCAGCTCCGTCCTCGGTCTGGGGCGGCGCTCTGTTCGGCTCGGGCGCCGGGCTTCAGCGACGCAGAGAGGAACGGGAGGATGACGGGCGCGGCTCGGGGCGTGGAAGAGGCCTGGACGGCCATGGCGCTCGGGGCGTCTCCAGCCGCGGCTGCTGGAGGAAGGGGCGCGGCTGCGCGGCTGCCTGAGGACGGCCGCACGGGGTCGTCTCGAGGCTGGAGGACGGAGGCCACATCCATGGCGCGGCGGCGGCGGATGGCAGCCGGGCGATCCGGGCAGAGGCGAGCTCGCGAGGGAGGGAAGGGCGCCGGCCTGGGAGCAGAGCGGGCGAGGGAAGCCTCGGCGCGACGGGATGAATCCGCAGGGCGCCGGCGACCCTGGAGGACCTGACGAGGAAAAGGAGGCGAGCGGGGTCGGGCTCGGGAGGAGAGGGAAACGAGGCTCGATGGGTTCGGGCGACGGGGAGAGAAAAGGGGAGTGTGGTCGGGCTCGGTCGAGAGATGAGCGAGAGGGTGCGGCGGCGGCTGAGGGACGAGAGGGAGAGGAGCGACCTCTAGGGTTCGGTGGGGAGGAACGGGCCAGCTGGGCCTGCGGGGGGAGAAGTGGCCCAAGAGGGAGGAGAGAGGAGGAGGAGGGAGGAGATGGGCCAGGGAAGCTCTTTTTTATTAACAAAACTGCTGCTGTTTTACTAAAAGAAAACAGAAAACAACAACAAGAAGAAAGAAGGGAGGTGCTAGGAAAGGAGTTAGGGCAAGGGGTAAAAACCCTGGACTCACAAAAATGTCAGGGATTTAAATAAAATAGAAGGAGGTTTTTTGGAAGAACCTCGAACAACGGAAAAGAATTATTGGCAAGATTTTGAAGGTGAAACTCGAAGTGAAAAGACATGGGGAAAATATGCAAGTGTGTTATGGTGATTCCGGAGCAACGGAATAATTATTAATATAGCTCCATAATTATTAGGAGGCTTTTATATGTTTTAAAGAGAAGACAATCTTCCCTCGATTTAAATGGACCGAAGGTCCACACGGTTTATTTAGGTTGAGATGCAAAAATAAATATGACATGATGGCATGATGCATGATGCAATGCAAAAATAAATAACACAAGCACAAAAGAACACACGGGCAACCCGGAATGTCTGGAATCTTCGGGAAGCTTCTGGAATCTTCTGGGACGTCAGTCTCGGGCGTCACAAAAATGGTATAGATAGGAGTGATGGTGATACGATACCGGGGTCACTCCCCCAAGCTTGGCAGTTGCCAAGGGGAGTGCCCATACCCATATGATTATGTCTCCTTCTTCGGGGGTGGTGATGATGGGGTTGTTGATGATGTAGGCTTGTTGTCCACCTGCCAAGGCATGGGCTCACCATCGTAGAAGGATGATCGAGTCTCCGGGATACTCAAATCTGCAGCCAAACTCATCTTCTTGAATCTATAATCATACTCACAGTTTTGGTTTTGCAGGTCATAGATCTAGGCTTGGAGGTGTTCGGTTTTCTCTTGAAGATTGGAGATAGCCTCCCCGAAGATCCTTGAGTCCAGCTTGAGGTTGTTGGCGAGCTCCGAGATCATCATATGGTTGGCGTTGAGCCCTCGTTCCACCATACATTGGCACTTGAAAACTTGCTGCTCCATTGCTTCGAGTCTTGTCTCCACACTTCCGGTCCTCCTCGGACCCTCAACATCACGGATGTGCAGCACCCCCTCATGCAACTCCATGGTTTTAGGGTGATGCAGCACCTCCGCAAGGTAGGGGTTGATGACCTTCTCGAAGAACTTGTCCTTGGGGATGTTGGAGGACGCCATGATGATCTAGATCTGTCAAAAACAGCAGCTCGAAACGAAAACAACGAATTTTTGCGTGATACAGAGGTCAAAACCTTTGGGAGTATATATAATGAATTTTTACCGACCAAAAGGAGTAACCCACAAGAAAACGGAGTCCGGGAGGCACACGGGGTGCCCAGGAGGCAGGGAGGCGCACGGGGAATGGGGGGCGCACCCTCCACCCTCGTGGACGCCTCGTGTCTCTTCCGGACTGCTACTTATTTTTCTATTTTTCTAAATTTTCCAAAACGGAGAAAAAAATGCCTTTAGAACTGTTTTGTAGTCGGTTTACTTACCGTATCACACACCTCTTCCTTTTAGGAGGCTGAATCGTTCTGGAGAGTGTCCCTTATGTATTCCTCCGGAGTTACGGTTTCAATAACATTGGTTTCAACCTTTATAGGGTTACCTGAGATATAATGTTTGATTCTTTGACCGTTCACCACCTTCGGATTTGTGCCTTCGAAGTTGTTGACTTTTATGCCACCGGAACGATAGACCTCGTTGATAACGTAGGGTCCTTCCCGCTTGGAGAGAAGTTCTCCTGCAAAAAATCCTAAACGAGAGTTGAATAGCAAGACATAATCACCTACATTAAACTCACGCTTTTGTATCCTTTTGTCATGCCATCTTTTAACTTTTTCTTTAAACAGCTTGGCATTCTCGTAGGCCTGGGTTCTCCATTCATCGAGACAACTAATGTAAAAAAACCTCTTTTCACCGGCAAGTTTGAAAACATAATTGAGCTCTTTAATAGCCCAATATGCCGTATGTTCTAGCTCAAGAGGTAAGTGACAAGCTTTTCCATATACCATCTTATATGGAGACATACCCATAGGATTTTTGTATGCAGTTCTATAGGCCCATAATGCATCATCAAGTTTCTTGGACCAATTCCTTCTAGACCTATTAACCGTCTTTTGCAAAATTAATTTGAACTCCCTATTACTTAGTTCTACTTGACCACTAGTCTGCGGGTGATAAGGGGATGCAATTCTATGATTCACATCGTATTTTGCAAGCATCTTACGGAAAGCACCATGAATAAAGTGTGAACTACCATCAGTCATTAGGTATCTAGGGACTCCAAACCTCGGGAAAATAACTTCTTTAAGCATCTTAATAGATGTGTTATGATCAGCACTACTAGTTGGAATAGCTTCTACCCACTTAGTAGCGTAATCAACAACAACTAAAATATGTGTGTACCCATTAGAGGCAGGAAACGGTCCCATATAATCAAAGCCCCAAACATCAAATGGTTTAATAACAAGTGAATAATTCATAGGCATTTCTTGACGTCTACTGATATTACCAATTCTTTGACATTCGTCACAAGATAAGACAAACTTACGGGCATCCTTGAAGAGAGTAGGCCAATAAAAACCGGATTGCAATACCTTATGTGACGTTCTATCTCCCGCATGGTGTCCTCCATAAGCTTCGGAGTGGCACTTGCGTAGGATATGTTGCTGTTCATGCTCAGGTACACAACGTCTAATAATACCATCTACTCCTTCTTTATAAAGATGTGGGTCATCCCAGAAGTAATGTCTCAAATCATAGAAGAACTTTTTATTTTGCTGGTATGTGAAGCTAGGAGGTATAAACTTAGCAACAATATAATTAGCATAATCAGCATACCATGGAGCAGTACGAGAAGTATTTATGACAGCTAATTGTTCATCAGGAAAGCTATCATCAATAGGTTGTGGGTCATCAAGTATATTCTCTAACCTAGACAAGTTATCGACAACGGGGTTCTCAGCTCCCGTTCTATCAATAATATGCAATTCAAACTATTGCAGCAAGAGAACCCATCTAATAAGTCTAGGTTTAGCATCTTTCTTTTCCATAAGGTATTTGATAGCAGCATGATCAGCGTGAATAGTTACTTTAGAATCAACGATATAGGGTCTAAACTTATCACAAGCAAATACAACTGTTAAAAATTCTTTCTCAGTAGTAGCATAATTTCTTTGGGCACTATCTAGAGTTTTACTAGCATACTGGATAACATTCAATTTCTTATCAACTCTTTGCCCTAGAACATCACCTACAGCATAATCACTAGCATCGCACATAATCTCAAAAGGTAAATTCGAGTCAGGAGGCTGGACAATAGGTGCAAAGATCAATGCTTTCTTAAGTATTTCAAATGCTTCTAGACAATCATCATCAAAGACAAAAGGAATATCTTTTTGTAAGAGATTAGTCAGAGGCCTGGAGATTTTGGAGAAGTCCTTTATGAACCTCCTATAAAACCCGACATGACCAAGGAAACTTCGTATACCTTTGATGTCCTTAGGGCATGGCATCTTTTCAATAGCATCAACTTTAGCTTTGTCAACTTCAATACCTTTTTCAGAAATTTTATGTCCCAAGACAATGCCTTCATTAACCATAAAGTGGCACTTCTCCCAATTCAAAACAAGATTAGTGTCTCCACATCTCTGCAAAACTCGATCAAGGTTGCTTAAGCAATCATCAAAAGAAGTTCCGTAAATGGAAAAATCATCCATGAAAACCTCAACAATCTTTTCACAAAAAATAGAGAATATAGCCATCATGCATCTTTGAAAGGTAGCAGGTGCATTACATAAACCAAAAGGCATACGTCTATAAGCAAAGGTACCGAAAGGACAAGTAAAAGTGGTCTTTTCTTTATCCCCTTTTGACACAGGTATTTGAGAGAAACAAGAATAACCATCTAGAAAGCAAAAATGAGTATGCTTGGATAACCTTTCTAGCATTTGATTAATAAATGGCAAGGGGTAATGTTAGTAGCTTTATTTAACTTACGGAAATCGATTACCATCCTATAACATGTAACTATTCTTTGAAGGATCAATTCATCTTTATCATTAGGAACGACAGTCATACCTCCCTTCTTAGGGACACAATGGACAGGACTTACCCACTGGCTACCAGCAACTAGATAGATAATACCTGCCTCTAGAAGCTTTAGTATTTCCTTCCTTACCACTTCTTTCATCTTAGGATTTAACCGTCGCTGGTGATCAATAACCGGTTTAGCATTTTCTTCCAATTTTACCTTGTGTTGGCATATAGTGGGACTAATGCCCTTAAGATCATCCAGAGTATATCCAATAGCAGCACGGTGCTTCTTCTGAGTTTTCAATATTTTTTCTTCTTCCTGCTCTGAAAGGTTAGCACTAATAATAACAGGATATATCTTCTTTTCATCAAGATAAACATACTTAAGATTATCAGGTAAGGTTTAAGTTCAAACACGGGATCACCCTTGGGTGGAGGAGGATCCCCTAGGATTTCAACAGGCAAGTTGTTTTCAATACGGGTCCCTGTTTAAAGAATATTTCATCTATTTCCCTTCTCTCATTCATATGCATATCATTTTCATGGTCGAGCAAGTATTGTTCTAAAGGATCATTAGGAGGCACAACAATAGAAGCAAGACCAATAATTTCATCCTTACTAGGTGGTTCTTTATCAAGGGGTTGTTTACGAAATTTAGCAAAGTTAAACTCATGAGACATATCCTCTAATCCAACAATAAAAATATCTTTCACGCAGTCTATCTTGGCATTAACAGTATTCAAGAAGGGTCTATCAAATATAATGGGACAAAATTCATCTTGTGTGGAACTAAGAACAAGGAAATCAGCAGGGTATTTAACCTTTCCACACAAGACTTCAACATCTCTAACAATCCCAACTGGTGAAATAGTATCTCTATTAGCAAGCTTAATAGTAACATCAATCCCTTCTAACTCAACAGGTGCAATGTCATGCATAATTTCTCGATATAAGGTAAGAGGGACAATACTCGCACTAGCACCTACGTCACATAAACCATGATAGCAATGATCTCCTATCTTTACAGAGATAACAGGCAAGCCTACAACAGGTCTGTGTCTATTCCTTGCATTGGGTTTGTCTATTCTAGCAGACTCTTCTTGGAGGTAAATAACATGTCCATCTAAATGTTCTACCAAGAGATCTTTAACCATAGCAATACTAGGTTCAACTTTAATCTGCTCAGAAGGTGTAGGTGTTCTAGTATTACTCTTACAAACTACAGTTGAAGCTTGAGCATGATCCTTTATCCTAACAGGGAAAGGTGGTTTCTCAATATAAGCAGTAGGAATAATAGGATCAACATTATAAGTGATAGTCTTTTCTTCAACTTTAGCAGGTTCAACTACTTTTACTTCAATAGGGGGATGGTATTTAAACCACTTTTCCTTGGGGAGATTAACATGAGTAGAAAATGATTCACAGAAAGAAGCTACTATCTCAGAGTCAAGTCCATACTTAGTGCTAAACTCACGGAAAACATCGGTATCAATAAAAGCTTTAACACAATCAAACTTAGGGGTCATACCTGACTCCTTACCTTCGTCGAGATCCCAATCTTCAGAGTTGCGTTTAATTCTTTCCAATAAATCCCATTTGAATTTAACAGTCTTCATCATAAAAGAGCCAGAACAAGAATTATCGAGCATGGTGCGATTATTGAGAGAAAGCCGAGCATAAAAAATTTGAATGATCGTTTTTCTTGAGAGCTCATGATTGGGGCATGAATATAACATTGACTTAAGCCTCCCCCAAGCTTGAGCAATACTTTTTCCTTCGCGAGGCCAGAAATTATAAATATAATTACGATCACGATGAACCTGGTGCATAGGGTAGAACTTCTGATGAAATTCCAACTTCAGACGATTATAGTTCCATGATCCAATATCATCACATAGCCTAAACCATGTCAATGCATCTCCCTTCAAAGATAAAGGGAAGACCTTCGTCTTGATAACATCCTCGGGCATACATGCAAGCTTAAATAATCCACAAACTTCATTCACATAGATTAGATGTAAATCGGGATGCAGTGTTCCGTCTCTATTAAAAGGATTTTCAAGCAGTTTCTCTATCATACCCGAAGGAATTTCAAAGCAAACATTTTCAGCAGGTGCAGTAGGTTGAGGAGCAACTCTTTGCTCTTCTGATAGGGGTGAAGATACCCCAAACAAGCCCCTCAAAGGATTTTGAGCCATAGTAACAAGTGACAATAAATTTCAGCACACTATATAAATTTTTCCTTACCAAATTCCACTTACCAAAGGCGCTTCACTCCCCGGCAACAGAGCGAGAAAAGAGTCTTGATGACCCACAAGTGTAGGAGATCTATCTTAGTCCTTTCGATAAGTAAGAGTGTCAAACCCAACGAGGAGCAGAAGGAAATGATAGGTAGTTTTCAGTAAGGTATTTCTGCAAGCACTGAAATTATACGTAACAGATAGTTTTGTGATAAGGTAATTGGTAGCAAGTGACAAAAGGTAAAAGTAAATAAGGTGCAGCAAGGTGGCCCAATCCTTTTTGTAGCAAATGACAAGCCTGGACAAACTCTTATATAAAGCAAAGCGCTCCCGAGGACACATGGGAATTATCGTCAAGCTAGTTTTCATCACGATCATCTGACTCGCGTTCGGTACTTTGATAATTTCGTATGTGGGTGGAACGGAGCTTGGGTGCTGTCCTTACTTGGACAAGCCTACCACTTATGATTAACCTCTAATGCAAGCATCCGCAACTACAAAAGAAGTATTAACGTAAACCTAACCATAGCCTGAAACATATGGATCCAAATCAGCCCCTTACGAAGCAACGCATAAACTAGGGTTTAAGCTTCTGTCATTCTAGCAACCCATCATCTACTTATTACTTCCCAATGCCTTCCTCTAGGCCCAAATAATGGTAAAGTATCATGTAGTCGACGTTCACATGACACCACGAGAGGAGAGACAACATACATCTGATCAAAATATCGAACGAAGACCAAATTCACATGACTACTAATAGCAAGACTTCTCCCATGTCCCCAGGAACAAAAGTAACTACTCACAAGACATAATATGGTTCATGATCAGAGGGGTATTAATATGCATAATGGATCTGAACATATGATCTTCCACCAAATAAACCAACTAGCATCAACTACAAGGAGTAATCAACACTACTAGCAACCCACAGGTACCAATCTGAGGTTTGGGTACAAGGATTGGATGCAAGAGATGAACTAGGGTTTGAGAAGAGATGGTGCTGGTGAAGATGTTGATGAAGATAGCCCTCCCCAAGATGGAAGAGTTGTTGGTGATGACGGCGGTGATGATTTCCCCCTCCCGGAGGGAAGTATCCCCGGCAGAACAGCTCTGCCGGAGCCCTAGATTGGTTTCCGCCTCGAGATGGCAGCGTCTGGTCCCGAAAGCCTCCTTCTGATTTTTTCCAGGTCAAAACACCTCATATAGGAGAAGATGGGCATCGGGGGCCCACGAGACAGGGGGGCGCGCCCCCCACCCTCGTGGACAGCCGGTGGCCCCCTCGTGAACTTCTTTCGCCAGATATTTTTTATATTTTCTGAAACGGAGTTCTGTGGAGTTTCGGGGCTTTTGGAGTTGTGCAGAATAGGTTTCCAGAGTTTGCTCCTTTTCCAGCCCAGAATTCCAGCTGCCTGCATTCTCCCTCTTCATGTAAACCTTGTAAAATAAGAGAGAAAAGGCATAAGTATTGTGATTTAATGTGTAATAATAGCCCATAATGCAATAAATATCAACATATAAGCATGATGCAAAATGGACATATCAGTATCCAGCTCAGGGGTAGGAGCGCTTTCCCTGCCATGACCCTTCCTGAGTCGGTCCGGGGTTGGCAGTCGACCTGGTTCTATTGTAGGGATGTTCCGACTCCTGGTCAGCCGACTGGGCTTCCTTCATTTTCTTTGGGTCGAGTCAACCAGCCACCAATATTGCTCGTGAGTCGCGCTGAGAGGGTAGAGGTAGACATGCTGGTGGAGCGGGTGGTTCAGCTGGTCCGCGACGGGTTCACGGGGATGGATCTGCTCGAGGTGTTCCTCATGAGGAGGATCCAGCCCCTCCAAGCCCGGGACCATCCAATGTGGATGTACTCTGGCGCTGACGACACGTCTCGGGTCCATCCGGAGGAAGCTGTCGCACAGACAGTGGCGCAATACCTGAAGTGCATCACGGGGAACAAGGACAATCCTCGAGGGACTGGAAGAGTTCGCCCATTCGACGCAGACCACCAACCAGACAAGGTTTGGCCTCGGCTTCCGAGTGAATTTTATGTTTCCTGCTTGCGGCCGTCTGACGAATCCGACTGACGTATGATTATTCTTCTTTTCTGCAGATCTATACCGAAATGTTCTCGGTGCCCAATGGCGAGCAGGTCCAGGAGGGGGAAGAAGGCGTAGGCGAGGCTTCTGACTGGAAGTCTGACGAGGAGACTGAGGAGGAGAGCGAGGATTCCAGCAGCGGCAAGGAGGTCGAGTTGCCTCCCCGCGGCGAGAAGCGCTCCAAGGAGAAGCACGACCCAGAGGCCGCGCGTACCAGGGCGGGCCCCTCCAGCTCCCAAGTGCAGAAACGGACTCGCATGTCCACTCCAGATCCGACTGAAAAGGCACCAAAGCAGCCTAAGGTCACTACTGTCAAACCCCGGAAGGCCCTGCCCAAGATCAAAGTGGATGTTCCGATCGCCTCCACGTGAGCGCAGCTCTGCTTCATTTTCTCTTCCCCCTAAAAGACCAACTTTGCTTTCGTCGACTCATTTTCTGCGAAATTTTCAGCGCTGCTGCTTCTGCGACCTCGATGGACATTGACAAGGGCCGCGACGACGAGGAGATCGCTGACGCCGCCACGTCCCGCCCAGGTGCGGATTTTCGATCGCGCTTTGTTTTTCACTCATTCGGATTATCCGTCGACTGAGCTTCTTGATTGTCTTTTGAAGGGCCACACAATGTCATAGAGCTTCTTGATGACGACGACAACGGGGAGGAGCGCACGGAGGTGACTCGACGAGGCACAGGAAGGAGGGGTCGGAAGGCACCCTCCGGCTCGGAGGCCCAGCAACAGGGGGGTGTGGCCCGGACCGCGGTCTCCTTTGTCGTTCATGTGTCGACTGTTCGTCCCTCCTCATTGACTGACCCATCTGCCGACCCTGTGACTGCTCCACCGTCTGTTCTCTTCACCACCCATCACGTCCCGGAGGACCCCGTGAATGCGGCCCGGGAAGCCGTTCGTCGGGCAGGATTGATGATGGAGCGAACGAAGGCGGCATATGAGGCTAGCATGGCTGTCTATAATGCCAGCTCGGCTCTTCGAACCAATGTCCAGGTCTATCCTTTCCGACTGGTTTGCTGTGTTGTTGTAATCTTCGTTCTGAAAATTGCTGCTTTGTTCGTAAGATGATGTTACACCCACTGGGTGTTTTCTCTTGTAGCTTTAGCTCTTTGTAACCCAATCGATTGGATTAGGGCACGCTGAGTGCACCCACTGGGTGTAGTCCCCGAGGTCACGGTCGACTGAAGACAGTCGGCTATGGTCTTTAGAATTTGACTTGTTCATTTGTTTCAAACCCTTCTCACTCGCGCAGGACTGATCCAGCCGAGTGGAACCAGTGGGGGCACGCTGAGTGCACCCACTGGGTGTAGTCCCCGAGACCGTGGTCGACTGCTGGCAGTAGGCCATGGTCTGAGAACAAAATTTATCAATCTCTCTCTTTTTTTGAGCTTGGGCAAGACTGATCTGACCGAGTGAGAACCAGTGGGGGCATGCTCAGTGCACCCACTAGGTGTAGCCCCCGATACTACTGTTGAGTATTTGACTCGGCTATAGTCTTAGAATTCTGTCTTGTTGTGTCGATGCAGAAATCTACGAGTTCGGAGCCAAGTTCGCGGATCTTGAGAAGAAGCAGGTCCAGCTCAATCTTGATTTGCAGCTGGCCAGGGATCATTTGAAGAAAACTCAGGATGAAGCCTCTAGTAATTAAAGCATGTAGCTTGTCGACCGATCTTCAGCGAATATGCCGTGTGTATCCTTATGTTCATCTGTTTTGTAATGTCTCTTGTAGATCAACTGAGGGCAGCCCTGGAGCAGAAGGATCTTGACCTGGCGGCAGCGCTGTAGAGGGCGCAGGAGAAAACTGAACTGGCAGAACAGAAGCTGGCTTCGGTCGGCACGCTTGAGGCGGAGATCGCCAGGCTGAAGGACTCTCTCGGCGCGGCCAACAAGGAGGTGACTCGACTGAAGGGGGCCAAGGCTTCCCTAGATGAGAAATACGGGGGCCTTTTCCAGAAGAAGAACGAGTTGGAGGCTTATCTGAGTGATCTCACCAAGAAGTGGTAACTTGTGCTTGAAGGTATGCCTCTTTTGCTTCGACTGAATCAAGGTGGTCGACTCATAACTTGCTTGCTAATCCGTCGTGTTCTCTCTTGTGTAGAATTCTGCCGGTACTTCGAGGAGGAAACTGGGTGGGTCGAGCCTGGTCTGGACCCCGCCAACTCTATTGTCAAGGATGAAGCTGCTATGAATATCTTGAGGTTGGAGTTTCGCCTTACCAGCGCCACAGGCTACCTCGGTCAACTGAAGGCAGTGATGTCTCGGATCGACACTGCACTCTGGAGGGGAGTCGTGCAAGAGAATGACCTCAAGTCTCTGATGACTCGACTCAATGACATCCCTGGTCAAGTGCAAGAGTGGAAGAAATCATCTGCCCTTTGTGAAGCCGACGTTGCACTGTCTCTGGTTCGGGTGCATTGCAAGGAGGTGAAGGAGAAGAGGCTGGCCACACTCAAGGTCGCCAACACGAAGGAACTCCAGTTCCAGTCGTTCATGGAGACTTTCTTGGAGGCCGCTACCCGTATTGCCGACGGGATCGACCTGGATGAGTTCGTTGCGCCTGCAAGCCCTCCTCCCCCGAGGAGTGAACAAACTTTGGTACTCTGATTCAGTTTGCCTTGGAATGTCGAGTGATCTTGTAACCGTTAAACTCTCGTGGGCTTGATGCCCAAGTACTTCTACCCGAATCTTGCGGGGCTTTATCTGCACTTGATTCCTTTTGCATTCGCTTGTTTTGCTTCCGACTCTTTTTGATCTTTTGGATTTCGAGTGGACGTCGTGTCTACGGCACGGCTCTGATGGTCGAGCCGCTTGATGGTGACACCAAACTTATGGCGGGGCCCGAAGGACCGCAACTAAGCCCCCGAGTGAGAGGGTTGCTCTTCACTCGGAGTGGTTTTAGTAACTTAGGCGATTACGGGGTTGCGGCTAAGCCCCCGAGTGAGAGGGTTGCTCTTCACTCGGAGTGGTTTTGAAATTTAGGCGATTACGGGACCGTCGCTAAGCCCCCGAGTGCGAGGGTTGCTCTTCACTCGGAGTGGTTTTTGTAACTTAGGCGATTACGAGCTACATTATACTTGTGGCGGAGCTCGGAGGACAACGCCACGTTGTACTTATGGCGTAGCTCGGAGGACGGCAGCTAAGCCCCCGAGTGAGAGGGTTGCTCTTCACTCGGAGTGGTTTTCGTAACTTAGGTGATTACGAGCTACGTTGTACTTGTGGCGGAGCTCGGAGGACAGAGCCACATTGTACTTATGGCGTAGCTCGGAGGACCGCAGCTAAGCCCCCGAGTGAGAGGGTTGCTCTTCACTCGG
>LR738712.1:25741612-25905642 GCA_902687465.1 Secale cereale
GATTGCGGGGTCGCAGCTAAGCCCCCGAGTGAGAGGGTTGCTCTTCACTCGGAGTGGTTTTTGTAACTTAGGCGATTGTGGGGTCGCAGCTAAGCCCCCGAGTGAGAGGGTTGCTCTTCACTCGGAGTGGTTTTTGTAACTTAGGCGATTACGGGGTCGCAGCTAAGCCCCCGAGTGAGATGGTTGCTCTTCACTCGAAGTGGTTTTTGTAACTTAGGTGAATCGGGTTCGCGACTAAGCCCCCGAGTGAGAGGGTTGCTCTTCACTCGGAGCGGTTTTTGTAACTTAGGCGAATCGGGTTCACGGCTAAGCACCCACTGGGGGATTTGAGGACCAGCATCTTAGAAACCAACAATCATTAAGGAATTGCTGCAAACTTGTCTTTGAAAACAAACTAAAAGATTCTTATTACAACTCGACTGATCGAGTGCTTCAAGTATAGAAGCGGCGGAGCAGGTCCGCGTTCCACGAGCGGGGTTCATCTTTCTTCTTGGCGATGTTGTAGATGTAATACGCCCCATTGTGCAGTACCTTGGTGACGATGAAGGGGCCATCCCAAGCCGGGGCAAGTTTGTGCGGTCGCTTCTGACATACTCGGAGAAACAGGTCTCCCTCCTGGAATGCTCGGCTCCGGACATTGTGAGCATGGAATCGACGCGGGTCCTGTTGGTAAATGGTCGAGCGGATCAAAGCCATCTCCCGTTCTTCCTCCAGGAGGTCGACTGCATCTTGACGGGCTTGCTCTGCTTCTTCCTCGGAGAAGAGTTCCACTCGGGGGGCGTTGTGCAACAAATCACATGGTAGCACGGCCTGAGCTCCATAGACCATGAAGAAGGGGGTACGGTCAGTCGACCGGTTCGGAGTTATCCTCAGCCCCCGTAAGACAGACGGTAGTTCAGTCACCCAAACTCTAGCGGCATGCTTGAGGTCGCGCATAAGCCGCGGCTTCGGGCCTTGGAGGATCATACCATTCGCTCTTTCTGCTTGTCCATTCGACTGCGGATGCGCTACGGAGGCGTAGTCGAGCCGCGTACCTTGGGAGGAACAGAAAGCTCTGAATTCGTCAAAGTCAAAGTTGGAGTCGTTATCCGTGATGATGCTGTGGGGGACTCCGTATCTGAATATCAATTCTCTGATGAAGCTGATGGCAGTGCTTGAGCCGAGGTTCTTGATGGGCTTGGCTTTGATCCATTTGGTAAACTTGTCGACTGCCACGAGCAAGTGAGTGAATCCGCTTCTGCCAGTTTTGAAGGGACTAACCATGTCCAACCCCCAAACGGCAAAACGACCAAACCAACGGAATGGTCTTCAAGGCAGACGTCGGCTTATGAGACATGTTGGAGTAGAACTGGCAGCCTTCGCACTTGTCTACAATATCTTTTGCCATCTCGTTAGATCGGGGCAAATAAAATCCAGCTCGGTACGCCTTGGCCACTATAGTCCGAGAAGAAGCGTGGTGGCCACAAGTTCCCGAGTGAATTTCGTTCAGAATCAGTCGACCTTCTTCGGGTGATGCAGCGTGATGGCTTCTCGCCCCTCGTTGGTTACCCCAAGTGGAAGGTTGAGATGTAGCGTAGCGGCAAATTTCCCTTGGCAAAGGTACCAAGGATCGAATCCCGTGAGACTCCGAGGGTCGACAAGTAGGTGCAAACGGCGCCAGAAACTTAGCGGTTGACGGGACCTGCACACAGATACAGATAACTTTGCTCCCAACGAGTACAGAGAGGTTGTCAATCCCTCCGGCCTTGTTGTTTACAAAGGATCAAACACAAGAGATAATAATGATAGCTATGACTGCAACTAGGAAATAAAAACAGGAAGTAAATAAAAGGTGTGATCAGCGGTGGTAATATGGACCGGGGTCCCATGATGTTCACTAGTGATGTCTCTCTCCCAAAAGACGATAAAATAGCAAAGCGAGGTAAACAAATTACAGCTGGGCAATTGACAGGATTATGTGCGCAAACCAATGCTAACTATGCTGCAAAGAAAGGTAGAGGCTTAAAAGCATGGGCGGTACGCCAAGGCAAGTAGACCGAAATCCATCTGCATCTACTACTAATCATCCACCTTGAGATATCTATCCAGAACATCTCGCAGGTATTAAGTTGCGAATCCCACCCAAAGTGTAAACTCAAAGCAACAGACAACTGCATTAAAATAACTTTGCATAAAGTAAACAATCCTTGCACCCGCAAGTACAAGCACCGTTGTTTTCCCCCTTGTGGCAACAGCACATCCCCTAGACTCATGTTTCTGTCACTCAAGCTAGTCATCAGGGGGCATGAACCCACAATCAAGCATAACGCTCCCTCTTGGAGTTACTACCTACTACTTGGCCAAAGCAATAAACAGCAACGGAGAACATGCAAGAATTACTCAAGAACAAAGATATAAAAGAGGTGAATCAAATATATTACTCAAACACAATCTGAACATAGTCTCATAATCCATCAGATCCCAGCAAACTCGGCAAAGCAACAGCAGAAAGATTACATATGTGCCTCGATCATGTAGGGCAGCTCACGAGGTCTAAACCATGAAGAGCAAAGAGGGGAGGAGAACATCACATAGCTACTGATCATGGACCCATGGTCCAAGGTGGACTACTCACGACTCATCCGGGAAGCGTCCATGGTGGTGGAGAAGCTCCCGGTGGTGGTTCTCCCCTCCGGCAGGGTGCCGGGAAGAGTTCTCCTGATGCTCCCGATCTTGGAAGCGCTGCGGCGGCGGAACAGAGGCGAGATCGCGAAAAATGGTTCTGTCCTCGAGGGTTTCGGGACGAGAGGGATATATATGCGAAGGGGGGCAACCAGAGGCGGAGCAGGGGCCCCAGGCGCCCCCCTAGCGCGGCCAGGGGTGGGGCCGCGCCAGGTGGCCGCCTGGGCCTCCCCTGGCTCCCCTCTGGCCCCGCTTTGGTTCTTCGCGAAGCTTCCTGTATGCTGATTTTTCCTGTATTTTTCCCGGAATTTTTGGAGCACTTTTAATATGGGGGAAACCTGAAATAGAAAAACAGCAGAAAACAGGAACTGGCACTGTGGTGCACTGAGTTAATAGGTTAGTCCAAATATGATCAAAAGTGTATGGAAGTGCATCTATATCATAGCAATATCACACAAAAGAAGCATGGAGCAATCAGAAATTATAGATACGTTTTGGACGTATCTACATCCCCAAGCTTAATTCCTGCTTGTCCTCGAGTAGGTAAATGATAACAAGCATAATTTCTGTGGTGACATGCTACCAACCATATAAGAACTTTTTAAGTAAAGCAATCAAGGCATGTAATTCAATTCAAGTGATAACAAGCAAGAGTCTATATTAGCATTGTAACAAGCAACATAAGAACATAAAGGTGCAAGAGCTCTCGCTGTCCGTGACTCAAATGTCCCCAAATGGTGTTTGTGTGCAAGAAAGGGGATAGGGATATACGAGAGAGTAAAACATAGTTTTTGTATTGTTGAGAACTTAATCTACTAAAGTTTCACACTTGGTCTTCTTTGGAATCTTATCTTGACTCATCCCCAGACCACTAGCCAGGTACAAGTCAAAATGATCCACTCCCTTTCGATATTTTGAGCACTCATGCAATGGATGAGCGTAAGCAAGAAAGGTGACACTTAGGATGGCAAAGAAAGAAAAATGATGAAGGGGGAAGACAAAAAAAGGTGTGAAAGGCTCACATCAATGAGGACAATCATAGGCGAGAGAAAGCCAAATGATAGATATGATGTGAGGAGTAGGGATTGCCATGCAACGGATGCACATATGAGCTAAGGTAAGCTCTCCAATGGAACTAGTGGGGTGCATCCAACTTGCTTGCTCAAGAAGACCTAGAGCTCTTTTGAGGAGGCTCATCATTGGAATATACAAGCCAAGTCCTATAGTGTGAAGGTCCCCACATAGCTATATGCATGAATGATAATCTCTATGGAGTACAAGGTATAAGATGGAGTACGAGTGTGGATCTCTCAAAAGGAATAGTAGTGTGCCCCCTTCTCTCTTTTTATTTCTTTTTCTCTTTTTTCTATTTTTTTTATCTTTTTGTGGCCTCAATGGCTCTTTCTATTTAACTCTCATTTGTCCTCTTTGGGATCTTTTGATTTTGTCCTCTTTGGGATCTTTCCCTCACTTTAGGGGCAACACTCTATATATTACAAGAAGTATAGAAGATCTTTCACACTTTACAAAAGTACTCAACATAAAGAAAATGAAACTATCATGATGTATGCAAATGTATGCCTCTGCCAGTGTAGCAGGATATGCAATGATACTAGCGCGTCATGTAGCAATGATTAGGGCAAGGCCAAACTAGCATGCGGCTCATCGATCAAGCAAAAAGCATGTATGACATGAAGATCAAGTCATGAGAAGATGGATGTTGCATGGCAATGCATCTCGGAAAGGCTATGGAAATGCCTTGATAGGTAGGTATGGTGGCTGTTTTGAGGAAGGATATAAAGAGGCTTATGATGACAGAGCGTATCGTGCCAAGGATTTGGATGCACCGGCGAAGTATGCGCCAACTCTCGAGGTGAGAAAGGGCAATGCACGTTACCGAAGAGGCTAGAAAAATATGGCTAGGTGGAAGTATCAACTTTCGAATACTCACATTAGTCCGAAGAACTCATGCACTTATTATCGGTAACTCTCAATCTAATTAGGAGGTTCACAAAGAGACAAGTACCCCGAGGAGGAGTATATGGGGGTTTGGTTATCCTTGCGCATCCTCGACTCATGGTACGTGAGTGTACTCTAATATTCGATCCCTCCAAAGATTAGTGATCCATCTAGTAGCTAAAGTTCTCAACTATTTTGTAGGTTTTCGAAAATAAACACGGATTGCCCAAAATACGACATCTATCACTAATAGGCTAAAGCTCTTGACACCAAAAGTTCAGACATTACTCATGGCAATACCTCAAAACTATTGCAAGTTACTACTAAAATTAAATAGCAACCTCAATTACCTACTTTAAGTTAAGACACACAACTCAGTGCAACAGGCAAACTCTCTTAACAAGATTTTAGGATCGAAAGTATGTCTAGAGAGGGGGTGATTAGACTACTTGTAAATATAAAAATTCTGCCTTTTGATCAAGAACAGTTTTTGGCAGATTCACAATTATGATCAAGTCAAGTATCACCCTACACATGCAATTCTAGAGTATAAGCAGCGGAAAGTAAATTGCACATGTAGTAAAGAGAGGTGGAGAAGATCAAACGCAATTTGGAGACGCAATGATTTTTCCCGTGGTTCCGATAGGTAGTGCTATCGTACATCCACGTTGATGGAGACTTCAACCCACGGAGGGTAACGGCTGCGCGAGTCCACGGAGGGCTCCACCCACGAAGGGTCCACGAAGAAGCAACCTTGTCTATTCCATCATGGCCTACGCCCACGGAGGGCTAGCCTTACTCGGGGTAGATCTTCACGAAGTAGGCGATCTCCTTGCCCTTACAAACTTCTTGGTTCAACTCCACATCTCGAAGACGGAGGCTCCCAAGCGACACCTAACCAATCTAGGAGGCACCACCCTCCAAAAGGTAATAGATGTTGTTGATGGTGATGAACTCCTTGCTCTTGTGCTTCAAATGATAATCTCCCCAACACTCAACTCTCCTCACTGATATGGCTGTGGTGGAAGAAAGGATTGAGTGGAAAGCAACTTGGGAAGGCTAGAAATCAAGTTTCATATGGTAGGAATGGAATGGCTTGATCTCAACACAAGGGTAGGTGGTTCTCTTCTCAGAAAGTGTATGGTAGGAGTGGTAGACTTTCTGATGGCTCTCTTCTCGAATGAAGAGGGGGTGGAGGGGTATATATAGCCTCCACACAAAATCCAACCGTTACACACATATTTGAGCCATCTCGGTGAGACCGAAGTGAAAACTCGGTCAGACCGAAAGTTCAAATATAGTGAACGTTGGGATTTTCGGTGGGACCGAAAATACCATCTCGGTGTGTCCGAAGTGAGTCAAAGGTAGGAGCTTGCCATCTCGGTGGGACCGAAATTAACAACTCGGATATTCCGAAGTGATGTCAATTGGTTACAGAAGGTTGACAGTCCAGTTTCGGTGAGACCGAAACTCAAAATCGGATGGACCGAGAAATTAGGGTTTGGAAGAATAACTGAGGTGGTTCATCTCGGTGGGACTGAGTTTGCAGAATCGGTTTGTCCGAGATTACTTATGAGTGTGTTAAGTAGTGAAGAGTGCTGATAGTTGAGGGAGCTAGATCACTAAGCACTTGAGCAACCAGATCATTAACACAACCTCATCCCCTTTTAATAGTATTGGCTTTTCCTATGGACTCAATGTGATCTTTGATCACTAAACCAAAAATAGAGTCTTGAGCTTTTGCCAATGCTTGTCTTAGCATTTTGAGGGGTCCACTTCTTCAGACATTTCCATACCCATATCATCGAACTTCTCTGAAATGATTCTCAAGTAAATATTAGTTCAATGATATATATGTTGTTATTAATTACCAAAACCACCAGGGGATTAGTTGCACTTTCAGTATGTAGCCGAGAACTCATGTAGAATCCCTTCCTCATCGAGAAAAGAGTCTACATTGGCATTCTTGAACTCCGTTCCATTGTCACTCCGAACTTTCTTGATCTTCACTTCAAATTGATTTTGGGCCTTTTTGGCAAAGGTTTTGAAGATTCTCTGAACCTGCGATTTGTCATCAAGGAAAAATACCCACGTAAATCTGGAATAATCATCAACTATAACTAGACCAAAGGAGTTACCACCAAGGCTTTTGTAAGCATTGGGACCGAAGAGGTCCATATGAAGAAGCTCAAGCGGTCTCCTTGTGGTCATGATGTTTTTCACGGGATGACTTCCACCTACTTGTTTTCCTGCTTGACAAGCACTACAAAGTCTATCTTTGTCAAAGAAAACATCTTTAACGCCAAGAATATGATCACCTTTGATCAACTTGTCTAGATTACGCATACCAACATGTCCAAGCCTTCTATGCCATAACCAACCTTTAGAGGATTTAGCAATGAAACAAGCTCTAGGTTGGGCTTTCTTAGTGAAATCAACAATATATAGATCACCTCTACGGATACCGATAAATGCCATGTTTTGATTGTCACGACGAAAGACTTGGCAATCTACTTTGGTGAACAACACATTGAATCCAAAGTCAGCTAATCTAGACACGGAAAGTAAATTGTATCCAAGAGATTCTACAAGCATGACATTTTGAATAGAGCTATCATGAGATATGGCCACCTTACCAAGGCCAAGTACCTTACCCTTGGAGTTGTCTCCAAAAGTCACATACTTGCGTGGACCATCGTTCTTTGCAAGCTCTCCAAACATGTCTTTGTCTCCGGTCATGTGGTCGGTGCATCCACTATCAAGAATCCACTCTTTTCCGCCGGACATGTAGTCTCTCAGATTTGCCATAAGATTGAGACTCTTCATGATCTTGTCTAGCTCGGTGTCCGAGTCGGAGTAATCATCATCATGCTCATGCTTATCATCATATTGACCCATAGATTGTTCATCATCAACACCTAGGTCAATTTGATAACCACTTGCATTAGTTTTGTCAATGTGACAATAATCTTGGGAATGTAATGCAAGAGCATTTCTAATTAAAACATTGATAAGACCGGGATCACCCTTCTTTTTCATAAGATCACGAAGCTCAAAGAAGCATTTATCAAAGTTGGGATCATTGGGGCGCATCTTATCAAATTCAATAGTCTTGTGTAGAATTTCATCAAGACTTCTCAAAGAGTAGTCCGGATAAAGTTCTTCCAAGAACTTCCACATAGCATAGGCGCACTCAAAGTTTGTAACAAGCTTAAGCAAGTCATCGGGTAACCCTCTAATGATAAGATTTACAGTCCTAAGGTTACGAAGCAAATCAAGCTCTTCATCCATGGTAGGGTGCAAGGGATCAAAAGGAGGCACATAGGGGGTCTCAACATATTTGCACAAATTGTACATCTTAAAGATACTAAGCATTTCAGACCTCCATGAGTTATATGACTCTCCATTAAGAATAGGCACTCTATGGCTAACACTCCCAAACGTAGACACGTCCATCTTCCTCCAATGGTGTGTAAACCAAAGCAATGGAGACCAAAGCTCTGATACCAATTGAGGGATCGAAGAAGGTGAGAGTGTCTAGAGGGGGGGTGATTAGACTACTCGACAAGATAAAAATTTTGTCTTTTATCAAGGACAGATTTTGGCAGATTTTGCATAACACACAAGTCAAGTAGCACACTACACATGCAATTCTAGAGTATGGGCAGCGGAAAGTAAATTGCACAAGTAGTAAAGAGAAGTGGAGAAGATCAAACGCAATTTGGAGACGCAATGATTTTTCCCGTGGTTCCGATAGGTGGTGCTATCGTACATCCACGTTGATGGAGACTTCAACCCACGGAGGGTAACGGCTGCGCGAGTCCACGGAGGGCTCCACCCACGAAGGGTCCACGAAGAAGCAACCTTGTCTATTCCATCATGGCCTACGCTCACGGAGGGCTAGCCTTACTCGGGGTAGATCTTCACGAAGTAGGCGATCTCCTTGCCCTTACAAACTTCTTGGTTCAACTCCACATCTCGATGACGGAGGCTCCCAAGCGACACCTAACCAATCTAGGAGGCACCACCCTCCAAAAGGTAATAGATGTTGTAGATGATGATGAACTCCTTGCTCTTGTGCTTCAAATGATAATCTCCCCAACACTCAACTCTCCTCACTGATATGACTGTGGTGGAAGAAAGGATTGAGTGGAAAGCAACTTGGGAAGGTTAGAAATCAAGTTTCATATGGTAGGAATGGAGCAACTTGATCTCAACACAAGGGTAGGTAGTTCTCTTCTCAGAAAGTGTAAGGTAGGAGTGGTAGTTCTTTCTGATGGCTCTCTCCACGAATGAAGAGGGGGTGGAGGGGTATATATAGCCTCCACACAAAATCCAACCGTTACACACATAATTGAACAATCTCGGTGAGACCGAAGTGGAAACTCGGTCAGACCGAAAGTTCAAATATAGTGAACGTTGGGGTTTTCGGTGGGACCGAAAATACCATCTCGGTAAGTCCGATTTGAGTCAAGACAGGAACTTGCCAGTTTCGGTGGGACCGAAAATGTCATCTCGGTTATTCCGATATGATGACAAACGGTTACAGAAGGTTGGCAGCCCATGTTTCGGTGAGACCGATCTCAAACTCGGAATGACCGATTTTTCTAGGGTTTGGCTTATGGCTGAGGTGGTTCATCTCGGTGGGACTGAGTTTGGAAAATCGGTTGGTCCGAGATTACTTATGAGTGTGTATTGTAGTGAAAGTTGCTGATAGTTGAAGGAGATATATCACTAAGCACTTGAGCAACCAGATCATCAACACAACCTCATCCCCTTTTAATAGTATTGGCTTTTCCTATGGACTCAATGTGATCTTTGATCACTAAACCAAAAATGGAGTCTTGAGCTTTTGCCAATGCTTGCCTTAGCATTTTGAGGGGTCCACTTCTTCAGTCATTTCCATACCCATATCACTGAACTTCTCTGAAATGATTCTCAAGTAACTATTAGTTCAATGATATATATGTTGTTATTAATTACCAAAGCCACCCGGGGATTAGTTGCACTTTCAATCTCCCCCTTTTTGGTAATTGATGGCAACATATAGATCAAAGCTTCGACAAAAGATATAATCAATGAATAATATCGTCGCTTTGAGAAGTATGTGATAAGCAAGAGCTCCCCCTAAATTTGTGCATTATTTAAAATTTGCGTTTGAATGCAAATGCACAATCAATTAGGATCATGGGTCACTCTTCCATGTCACATACATCTTGGTGGAGCGCACAAAATGATAAGAATGAATAACATGCACCCAATCACCAAGACAAGAGTAAATAATCATACAAGATAGGAAAAGCATATGATAAGCATTAAGCACACATTAAAGCATAGTATGACCAAGCACTCATTAAGGTAGCATCAAACGTAGTATCAAGCACATTGAAAGTTTCAAGAACCAAAAGACCAAAAGTATCTCAAAGAAACCGGCAAAAGAACGAAAGAGCACTCTCTCTCTCGAAGCCCTATGATCTATACAATTTCTCCCCCTTTGGCAACAAGTTACCAAAAAGTTTGAAAAAGCATAGAGCTAAACGTCACTGTGGGCTCTGCTGGCGGCTCCCGTCTGGGTAGATGTCAGAGTAGATATGACGGCATCGGCGAAGACTTCAGCTGATGTCTGCGCTGGAGGAGTGGATGCTGGAGCTGTGGGAGGTGCTGAAGTGGTAGTCCTGGTGTCAGTCACTGGAATAGCAGCTGATCGGGATCCTCTGGGAACCGGAACAGTCTGGCGATGAGAGTCCTGGACTAGATCATCCTGCACAAGCTCTGCCTTGTCCTGCCTTGCTTCCTCCATGTCTGCCTCAAGCTTGTTGACGGTCACTTGAAGTTCAGTCAGCTTCACGTCCAGAGCGTGGACCTTCTCGTCAACAATCCTCTCTAGGCTCTCCTGAGATTGTTCAATGCTGGCCAGGCGTTGTTCAATCCTTTGGGTAGCTTCAAGAATCTGCTCTCCGAAGCTCTTTGGTTTAGCTGCTGCTGCTGCTGCCTCTTTATCAGCTTTGGCTTTCCTAGCAGCTTCAATCTTGGCTTGACCTTCAACCGAAGTTGGATCCTCCTCGTCCATCACAACAACGTTGTCTTCATGCTCTGGCTGCAGTGGTAAGTGCTTCCTATCCAACAGGAATTTGCCCGTGCCAAACTTGGCATTGATAAGCATCTGAATCTGCGGGGCAAATCCACATGACCTCTTCTGGTCAGCTGCAGTCCTCTTAATGGTCTCTACCATTAAGTCCATCACCTTGAAAGGTGCCTTCTCATCAAGTATGTGCAACATGTTGATAGAATAGCCTCTGATCATGCGATGGTCTCCAGACTTGGGCATCAAGGTATGCCTCAGAATAGTGTTAGTGGTAGGTAAACCTGCCTGGAGATAGTAGACTGAGCCAAGCTTCCACACTTCCAAATCTGCTGCGTGGATCTCCTTGTACATGTTCTTCATGGAATCATGGTTCTTCTTTGGAATCCCATAGACATCAATGTCGTCCTCTCTTTGCACTGGAGCATTCAGAAGTTCTGCCCATTCTTCAACAGAAGAAGAAAACCTTTGACCTTCAGTCATCCAGGTGATTTTCCCATCAGGATAGAAGTGGGATGTGGCATAGAACTGCATAATCATCTCATCGTTCCAATCTGTCAGTTTCTGACCCACAAACTCATCAACTCCACATGCAGTGAAGCTTTCATGCACATGGGGAAAGAAGTCTCTGTGCTCTTCGCTGTCAATGTATTTCCAGTCAACATATCTGGTATCTGCAACTATAGGCTTCTTGTCCATCAGCACAGTCTCATAGAAGTCCTGCTGCTCTCTGGTGTGGAATCTGGGGTCTACAGCAGTCCTTCTCCTCACGGCATATGGATCAGCTTGTCTCCATAGCCTGAGACCTCTATCTTTCCTTGCTTTCATATCCTCGGCTTGAGGATGAGCATCATTGTGAAGTGGCAGTTTTGGACGGAGCTTCAGCAACACATGTCCTTCTTCATCAGACTCAGACGGTGGCACATCACCCTTGTTCTTCTCAGATGCTGGAATGTTCCTGGTTGTCCTCTTGGGCTTGGCAGAAGGCTTTGTTGGAGCTGCCTTGGCTTGAGCAGGCTTCTTGGGCTTTGAAGTGGCTCTAGCCCTAATAGCATCACCCATGAGTTTCTGCTTCTGAGGAGCAGGCTGGGGTGCTTCTTCTTCTTCTTCTTCAACTGCTGCATCTGCATGAGGATCAGCATACACTACCCTCTTCCTCTTGGAAGTTTTCTTCACCTTGCTTGGGGCTGGCTCTCCCAAGTTCAGCTTCTTGGCAACAGCTGACTGCTTGACCTTGCTGGTGCCTTTCTTTGACTGCTGCCCTTGTTGCTCTTTGGCAACAACTTTTCTCTTAGGCTTGGAGGACACCTCTTCCTCAGCAATGAAATCAGAGTCCTCATCATCAGAATTTCTCTCCTTTCTGGTTCTGGTGGCTGCAGGAGGTAAGCCACTAGGTGTACTCCTCTCACCATCATCAACTGGACTACTAGCCTCAGGACTAGTGTCTGCTTCCGGAATGTCCGCAAAGGGTGATTCTGACCTGTTCTGGCTGTCACTGGCATCTGACATGGCTGACAACCTGTGAATAGATAAGGTATAGGTAGAGTAGAAGAGTTATCACAAACTGCAGAAGTTTTTGCAAACAAAATGAGTTCAAATCTTAGTTTTAAGTTTTCACAGAATGCATTTCGTTCAGACCGATTTTCAGTTTCGGTGAATTCGAAGTGTATAACAGAAACTTTACACACCACTTTCGGTTGGACCGAAATGGGTTTCGGTCCTGCCGATAAACTAGGGTTTCACTAAAACTATACTTCGGTCACACCGATTTGCACAACTCGGTTGGACCGAAAGTGCAGTGCAATGGCCAGAGGCCGAATCGGTCACACCAAAAATTTAAAACCGGTTTCACCGAGATGTTTTCCGTGGAAACCTAACCCTAAGAATTTTACTCGAAACTAGAACTGATCTGGTGGAGAGGAAATTTTCAAACGTGGGCAGATATAGGGCAAACCAATCGTGCAATGAATCAGATGGGAGCACGAGAGGGATCGAGACTCACCCTAACTTGGTGGAGTCCCTCTACGGCGGCAACGGCGCGGAGGAGAAATCCGTTGACAGCGGCGGAGACCTGCGGCGAGGGCGCACAGGCGACGACGGCGACGATCCGGAGATCAGGGCGACGGCAGCAGGGGACGTGGGAGCGAAACGTTTGAAGGAATAATCAACGCGTGATGCCCTCAGTATTTATATCCCCTTGCTGTCGGTGGGACCGAGTTGAAAAACTCGGTGACACCGAGATGGATAACTGCTATGCAGTTACGCATTTCGGTCACGCTGAGATTTAGAACTCGGTTTCACCGAGATGAAACCTAGATCAGTCTAAGTGCTTTCGGTTTGACCGAGTGGGAATGAGTTGGTCTGACCGAAATTTACTTAGAAGGTTTTGGAAGTCAGCCATTGACGGATCGGTGGCTCCGAGTGCTCCTCACTCGGAGGGTCCGAAAATGACTTGTTCAAAGTTTGTGATATAAGCATGAATAGAATTTGAGACAAGAAAGCATAGATAGCTAGGGAAAGTACTTAGGCATTCTTGTCCATCCATTTGGCCAGAAAAATCAAAACAATCAAAACAACAAATGGATGTCCTCGAATGGATAAAATCATGCATTCAACATGCTCACACAATAAGATAGCAAATGAAATATGTGTCAAACATGCACAACCAAAACTCTAGCTACTAGCACACAATTTGTCGATGACTAGGTCATCTTTATATGAGTATTTTGACTTAGGAGTCAAATGAGAACATTTGATCATAGGTCATACTCATCGTTTAAGCACAAGTGGGGTTACCACTTTTACATAAAGCATTGATGTGTTCACATCATTTGGAGATGCTTTAGCTCAATTTTTAGAGCAAAGCTCCCCCTAGATGTGAGAACCCCTTTTAAAGGGTCAAACTAACCTTGGGTTGTCGTAGAAGACTTCATGTAGATGTTGAAGATGTGGATGCTCAATGTTGATGTAGATCATCAAGAGTTGGGAGCTATCCTTTGGATTAGGGAACTTTCAATACCTACATGGGTTAGTCCCACAAGGAACAAACAAGGATATCCATAGACATAGATTGAAGTTCACAAAAGATGATGTCCATGAAAGCAATGATTACCTTGTCCCTTGACTTACCAACAAGAGGGTTTGTGACTCCATGAACTAGTGCATGATGTGGAAGTTGTTTGCACAAGTTGCCAAAATGAATGTGAGTGAAGTATGTTGGCGGAGTCACCCTCAAGAACCTTCTAGTTCTTCTTCTTCGGGATCCACATCATCTTGATGGGAATCCTTGGGGTTGTAGTTGAGCTTGACGAAGTAGAACTTGACGTGTCCTTGGGAACCCACTTGACCATGGCTTGAGGTGCTTCAATGAATGCATCAATCTCTTCTTGAAGCTTGTCCTTGGCTTTTAGCTTGTGGTCTTGTGGTGGAAGGTCATCTTGAGCTTGTTCCACATTGGAAGAAGTAGGATCATACTTCTCCTTTTGAGAAACAAACTGTGGAGTAGGATATTGACCTTCTTCCCACTCAACACCTTCGGCGTTGAACTTTCGCTCAAAACCAATTCCTTGATTCTTCCGGTGCCTTCCTTGTTTGCGAACGATTTCCTCAAAGTTCTTGCTTCCGGCAAGGCTCTTGTAGACACCTTTCTCTATGATTTCCTTCAATAAGCTATTCTCTTGCTCAAGTGTAACTTGGCTTGAAACATTGTTAGTGGAATCAAGAGAACTACTAGAAGTAACAACATTAGATTTAACATGGTTATTGTTACTACTAGAGGAAGAATTTTTCTTATGCTTGTCATGCTTAGTCTTAATAGGTGGCAAGAAATTAGACAAGAGAAGTCGTTTGGCAAGATATGAAGAACTCTTCTTTCGAAGATCGTCATTGATCGCTTTTAGAAACTCATGTTCTTGCTCTAGAGTGAGCTTCTCGAAGCGTAGCTTCTCATGAGATCTTAAGAGCTCTCTATGATCTTCTTGAGTTGTTTCATGAGCTAACTTAAGAGTGTTTAGTTCTTTAGTTAGACGCTCAATCTCCTTCATAGCATTGTCATTCGACTCTTCTCGACTATAAAGACTACTAGCATTTTCATCGTTACTAAGCTCACTAGATTTATCATGCAAAAGCTCATCTTCACCAAGCAAGTCATCCTCATCACTATCAAAGTCAATGAATTCAGGGTGTGTTACCTTGGGGCCTTTAGCCATGAAGCATCTTCCAATTCCCTCATTTGGTGAATCAAATAAGTCGTAGGAGTTGGACTTGGAGGATACGAGAGCAAGACCGGCAACACCTTCATCTTGACTGTAGTCGGAGTCGGAGTGATAGCTTCCATCGGATTGATTGTCGGAGTCGGAGCCGGAGACCCATTCACCTACATGAGCTTGATGTCTTCTTCTTGTGTAGCTCCTTGATGACTTGTCTTTCCTCTCCGAATCCTTGCTTCTCCGAGAGGGTCTTCGTTCATAACGATCATCTCTACTCCTTCTCTCTCTCTCCGAGGTGACTCATCTCTTGATCTTCTTCTTGGAGATTCTTCTCTTCTCTTGTGGGGAGCCATACACTCATTTGAGTAGTGTCCGGGTCTTCCACAATTGTAGCAGTTTCGATCACGACTAGAAGATCTCTTTTCATCATATGATCTAGACTTTGAGCTTCTCTCTTTGCCTCTATTCTTGTAGAATTTGTTGAAGTTCTTAACCATTAGGCTTATCTCTTCATTGGAAATTAACTTGTCACTTGAGGTTGTGGGAGCATCACTTGTAGCTTTGTAAGCACCGCTTGACTTGTTGTGAAGCTCTTCCTTATCCTTAAGTGTCATCTCATGAGCAACAATTCTTCCAATGACTTCAGTTGGCTTGAGAGTCTTGTAGTTTGGCATCATTTGGATCAAAGTGCACACGGTGTCATACTTTCCATCCAAAGCTCTGAGAATCTTCTTAATGATGAATCGGTCGGTCATTTATTCGCTTCCTAAGCCGGAAATCTCATTTGTGATGAGAGCAAGCCTAGAGTACATTTCAGCGACTCCTTCACCATCCTTCATCTTGAACTTGTCAAGTTGACCTTGAAGAATATCTAGCTTTGATTCCTTCACAGACTCGGTACCTTCGTGCATTTCAACCAAAGTATCCCAAATCTCTTTAGCATTCTCAAGACGGCTGATTTTGTTGAACTCCTCGGGACACAAGGCATTGAAGAGAATGTCACAAGCTTGAGCATTGTTTTGCAACATCCGCAACTCTTCCGGTGTAGCTTCGCGATCCGGAACTTTTCCTTCCTCGAAGAATTCACCTTGCATACCAACACAAATAATGCCCCATGCGGCTGGGTTATGACCAAGAATATGCATTTTCATTTTATGCTTCCAACTAGCAAAATTTGTACCATCAAAGTAAGGACCTCTACGATAATTACCCTCACTAGACGCCATACTCTCCTAGGCTGTGAAACCAAGCTTATGGAGTCCAATGCAATGGAAACCAAAACAATGGAGACCAAAGCTCTGATACCACTTGTAGGATCGAAAGTATGTCTAGAGGGGGGGTGATTAGACTACTTGTAAATATAAAAATTCTGCCTTTTGATCAAGAACAGTTTTTGGCAGATTCACAATTATGATCAAGTCAAGTATCACCCTACACATGCAATTCTAGAGTATAAGCAGCGGAAAGTAAATTGCACATGTAGTAAAGAGAGGTGGAGAAGATCAAACGCAATTTGGAGACGCAATGATTTTTCCCGTGGTTCCGATAGGTAGTGCTATCGTACATCCACGTTGATGGAGACTTCAACCCACGGAGGGTAACGGCTGCGCGAGTCCACGGAGGGCTCCACCCACGAAGGGTCCACGAAGAAGCAACCTTGTCTATTCCATCATGGCCTACGCCCACGGAGGGCTAGCCTTACTCGGGGTAGATCTTCACGAAGTAGGCGAGCTCCTTGCCCTTACAAACTTCTTGATTCAACTCCACATCTCGATGACGGAGGCTCCCAAGCGACACCTAACCAATCTAGGAGGCACCACCCTCCAAAAGGTAATAGATGTTGTAGATGATGATGAACTCCTTGCTCTTGTGCTTCAAATGATAATCTCCCCAACACTCAACTCTCCTCACTGATATGACTGTGGTGGAAGAAAGGATTGAGTGGAAAGCAACTTGGGAAGGTTAGAAATCAAGTTTCATATGGTAGGAATGGAGCAACTTGATCTCAACACAAGGGTAGGTAGTTCTCTTCTCAGAAAGTGTAAGGTAGGAGTGGTAGTTCTTTCTGATGGCTCTCTCCACGAATGAAGAGGGGGTGGAGGGGTATATATAGCCTCCACACAAAATCCAACCGTTACACACATAATTGAACAATCTCGGTGAGACCGAAGTGGAAACTCGGTCAGACCGAAAGTTCAAATATAGTGAACGTTGGGGTTTTCGGTGGGACCGAAAATACCATCTCGGTAAGTCCGATTTGAGTCAAGACAGGAACTTGCCAGTTTCGGTGGGACCGAAAATGTCATCTCGGTTATTCCGATATGATGACAAACGGTTACAGAAGGTTGGCAGCCCATGTTTCGGTGAGACCGATCTCAAACTCGGAATGACCGATTTTTCTAGGGTTTGGCTTATGGCTGAGGTGGTTCATCTCGGTGGGACTGAGTTTGGAAAATCGGTTGGTCCGAGATTACTTATGAGTGTGTATTGTAGTGAAAGTTGCTGATAGTTGAAGGAGATATATCACTAAGCACTTGAGCAACCAGATCATCAACACAACCTCATCCCCTTTTAATAGTATTGGCTTTTCCTATGGACTCAATGTGATCTTTGATCACTAAACCAAAAATGGAGTCTTGAGCTTTTGCCAATGCTTGCCTTAGCATTTTGAGGGGTCCACTTCTTCAGTCATTTCCATACCCATATCACTGAACTTCTCTGAAATGATTCTCAAGTAACTATTAGTTCAATGATATATATGTTGTTATTAATTACCAAAATCACCCGGGGATTAGTTGCACTTTCAAAGATAAACATGAAAACTCAAGAGAGTTCAGCAACCAACTAAACAAAAGCTCTTTAAAAAGAAAAGCATGAAATCTAAGAGCTAAACATGACAGCAGCTATGGAAAGACAAAGAACACACACATCAAAGATAAGCATGAAAATCATATGTTGTGTTCTAGGTTGAAGTGGAGCGTGTTTCTCTCCCACACAAAGAAAGCTGGGTTCTAACTTGTTATGAACAGCAAGCAAAGCTAAAGAAAACTAAAAAGGAAACTAAGAGCCAGACGCTCCAAGCATAGCACATAACGAATGAAGTGATAAAAATATAGTGGAACGAAAGATGAACGGATAATTGTTGATGGAGAAGGGGATGCATGGGGGCATCCCCAAGCTTAGATGCTTGAGTCTTCTTGAATATTTCTTGGGGGTGCACGGGGGCATCCCCAAGCTTGAGCGTTTTACCCTCCTGAATCTTCTTTTATCATCTTCCCTCGCACACTTCAAAACTCCCTTCATACATAACTCATCATAATCTGATTAGCGAGGTTAGTACCCACAATAAAATAATTTTTCCCTACTGGAAATAAAGATAATCTTGAAGAGCTACTGTTTCTCAAGATTGCCAAAAGGTTTTTGCAAAGAAAAAGCAAGCTCAAGGTTTGCAAAACGAAGAAAAGGCAAAACAGGACAGAATCTGTGAAAAACAGACCAGCAGGTAGTAAATAATTTTTTTGGGGCACTTCTGCAACTCAAACCAAAAAACTCAGAACAGACGCTCGAAGGCCAATTGTATAGAGCACGCTGTCAAAAAAAATCAGATCAAAATGATGATCTGGTGATTTTATTCGAATTTTTCTGTCCAAGGACAGAATCTGTTTTCTGGACAGCACGTCACAACTTTTGAACTTTCTTGCAATAGGAGGCTAAACTTGGCACAAAGCTGAAAAGAAAAGATACAACGATGATGCTACTGTAGTAACAAACATCAAGACACAACAAAAGCAAAATAAGACCTAATTCGTTGTGGGCTGCCTCCCAAAAGCGCTTTCTTTTATGCCTTTAAGCTAGGCATGATGCAAAAAGAAGGAATCAAAAGTCATCATAATAATCGGAGTTATAAATTGCTTCAAATGGTTCCTCAACAAGTTCATCCTTGTTCCTTCTAGGAAAGGGGTACGTACCTTTTGCCTTCCCGCGTAGGCGGATTTGTCCCTTACCTATATCGATGAAGCCTTTTACGGCTCGGAGGAAGTCCCTTCCAAGAACTATATTTCCTTGGTTTGGCTTCATGATGAAGAAATCAACCATTGCAATCCCTTTAAGGAAGGTAACCGGTACGTCTTTTATTCTTCCCTGGATCTCAGAAATATCTCCATTAGCATGTTCATGATAGAATGATAATTTGTCCATGTTAAATTTTAAAGAATCATGAACACTTTTTGGCATAGTAGAAACCATAGATCCAATATCACAATAAGCAAGGAAGTCTTGATTAGAGATGCTAATCCTAACAAAAGGCTCCCAATCATTGTCTATTTACAAAATATCTCTCTTATTGGGTTTGGGTTTTTCTACCTTCATCAAGTCTAGAGCATCCATTCTCTTCTCAATAGTGGCAAGTCTATCTATGACAGTATCAAAACTATGATCATAAACAAAGTAACTAGATAGACCATGTATAATTTCAAGAGCTCTAGCTTCATCACACTCTAGGAAATCTCCTTCAGATATAATATCAAGAGAGTGTTTACACCATTTAAAAAGACCATGGTAAAAATTTCTAAGCACAATTTTTATAGGTATCCAAGGCATAATTCTCCTATGTGCATCAGAAATTCTGTCCCATGCCTTCTTCATATTTTCTCCATCCCTTTGATGGAAATCTAGAACTTCTGATTCCCTCAAAGCACCAAGTCCTAACAGGCTTGACTAAACAGAAAGGACTACTAACAAAAAAGCAAATAATTTTTTTGTGATTTTTGATAAAGGACACTAAAGCAAAAACTGAAAGGTAAACTAACAAGACTAAAAAGCAAAGATAAAAGATAGCGTGCAACTCCCCTATCTTGAAGAGTGGAGTCCCCGGCAACGGCGCCAGAAACTTGCTTGATGGCTTCTCGCCCCTCGTTGGTTACGCCAAGTGGAAGGTTGAGATGTAGCGTAGCGGCAAATTTCCCTTGGCAAAGGTACCAAGGATCGAATCCCGTGAGACTCCGAGGGTCGACAAGTAGGTGTCAATGACGCCAGAAACTTAGCGGTTGACGGGACCTGCACACAGATACAGATAACTTTGCTCCCAACGAGTACACAGAGGTTGTCAATCCCTCTGGCCTTGTTGTTTACAAAGGATCAAACACAAGAGATAATAATGATAGCTATGACTGCAACTAGGAAATAAAAACAGGAAGTAAATAGAAGGTGTGATCAGCGGTGGTAATATGGACCGGGGTCCCATGATGTTCACTAGTGATGTCTCTCTCCCAAAAGACGATAAAACAGCAAAGTGAGGTAAACAAATTACAGCTGGGCAATTGACAGGATTATGTGCGTAAACCAATGCTAACTATGCTGCAAAAAAGGGTAGAGGCTCAAAAGCATGGGCGGTACGCCAAGGCAAGTAGACCGAAATCCATCTGCATCTACTACTAATCATCCACCTTGAGATATCTATCCAGAACATCTCGCTGGTATTAAGTTGCGAATCCCACCCAAAGTGTAAACTCAATGCAACAGACAACTGCATTAAAAGAACTTTGCGTAAAGTAAACAATCCTTGCACCCACAAGTACAAGCACCGTTGTTTTCCCCCTTGTGGCAACAACACATCCCCTAGACTCATGTTTCTGTCACTCAAGCTAGTCATCAGGGGGCATGAACCCACAATCAAGCATAACGCTCCCTCTTGGAGTTACTACCTACTACTTGGCCAAAGCAATAAACAGCAACGGAGAACATGCAAGAATTACTCAAGAACAAAGATATAAAAGAGGTGAATCAAATATATTACTCAAACACAATCTGAACATAGTCTCATAATCCATCAGATCCCAGCAAACTCGGCAAAGCAACAGCAGAAAGATTACATATGTGCCTCGATCATGTAGGGCAGCTCACGAGGTCTAAACCATGAAGAGCAAAGAGGGGAGGAGAACATCACATAGCTACTGATCATGGACCCATGGTCCAAGGTGGAATACTCACGACTCATCCGGGAAGCGTCCATGGTGGTGGAGAAGCTCCCGGTGGTGGTTCTCCCCTCCGGCAGGGTGCCGGGAAGAGTTCTCCTGATGCTCCCGATCTTGGAAGCGCTGTGTCGGGGGAAACTGTCCACCACGAGCACCTATGGGACCGGAGCCCCTTGTACGTTGCGGTGAGGGAGCGGAGGGAGCACAAAGAGCAGATCGAGGAGAGCACGCGGGCAGTTTACCCAAGTTCGGGCCACGCGGACGCGTAAAACCCTACTCCTGCTTGGTTTGTATTGAGTTTGTGAGCTCGGGAGCTTGAATAACTAGCTACACCGAGCCAGAAAGCTATCAAGGTTCGGAACCCTTTCTACGTTGTGCATGGGCCTCCTTTTATAGCCCAAGGGGTCACCGACAGGTGTCAACATAGAAGAAGGGCAAAAACGTAACTTTGGTGGTAGTTGTAACAGTGCGGGAATAGTGCATGAACAGTATGTGAACAGTGGTCATCACCTACTTTGACAGTGGGGGACAAGAGCATTTAATGCCCGTCGTCGTCGACCCCAAAAGCACCCGCCCGTGCGTCTCCGTTCGCCACGGCGATAGCCTCGTCACCGTGGAGTGCCACCGTGTCCCCCAGGCTGCACAGCCATCCACCACGCGTCCCTGGAAGGGCCCCAGGGCGACGCGTGGGCCGATGAGCTGGAGCGCGGGCACACAGTGCATGCTTCCCCGGCAAGCACCTTGCCGGGGTCTTGATCTTGTCGGACCGGGAAGCTTGTCGCTCCCCGGGCCCTTGCCGGGGCGCATGCTGCGCCAAGGCATGTCTTCTGGGATGCAGTATTCTGGTCTTCCTGGCAAGCTCCCCTTGCCAGGGTCTTGTGCTAATGTGACAGTCTTGAGCCTGGGACGGCCTTCCCGGCAAGCTCCACTTGCCGGGGTCTTGATCTTCTGTCTTGTATACTTTGTTTTTGAATGGCTTTATAAGGATCAGAAAGGTCTCCGGCGAGCGCGTGGTGAGCCCTGCCGCGGGAAGCTGCTACTGCCCGTGCACAAGTTGGGGTACTAAGGTACCCCTATCTTAGTACACCGACAGGAGCCCCCGGGCCTGGGCCACACACGGTGCCGAGCGCTGTTGGGCCAGGCCCAAAACAGTGCACGGGCACGCACGGCCCACGGCAAGCCTTAATTCCCCTTCCGCATTCGCCGCGTCCCTCCCTAACGGCACGCGTCGATTGCGGCGTCGTGGGAGAGATCATGGCCACGTTCTTTAATGGGAAATACGGAGCGTCCCCCACTCCCTCCTTAAAAGCAGAGGGAACAGGGGCAGTTTCCCTCCTCCGCATTCACTTTGTCTTCAACCTCCAGAAATCCCCCGCTGCGCTCCGCCTCCACACCTCCTCCGCCTTCTTCCGCATCTGCGGCGCCGTCGAACTCCTCGCCCCTTCCCTCGCCGCCTCCGCCATGGCCCCGAAGACCGAGAAGGTGAAAGCGGAGAAGGCCAAGAGGGAGAAATCCGAGCAGGCGGCGAAGCTTGCTCTCTTGCAGAAGAGGAATGTGGTCTTCGCGCCAAGGCTCGGCGCGAGGGAGCTCTGGAACAAGTATTACCTCTTCTGGGCCAAGGAGACTAAGGCGCATCCCCGGACCAGAGTCTACCCCGCCGGCGCCAAAGATCTGCTTCCCGGCGGGTATTTCTTCTTCGCTGTTTTCTTCCACTGCGGCCTGTGTCCTCCGTTCTCGGAGTTTTTCTGCGACATCATGAACACGTACAGCCTCCACCTCCTAGACTTCACCCCCAACGCCATCCTCACGATGGCGGTTTTCGCACATCTGTGCGAAAACTATATAGGGATTTATCCAAACGTAGCGCTTTTTCGCCACTTTTTTATGCCTAGAGTAGAGGCCGGCGCTCCCCTCTCTGGGGGTATATCTTGGATCTTCCGCTTGAATAAGAAGGAATCATATCTGAAAGGAGAGCTCCGCGGCAAGTGGGAAGAGTGGCGCGCGGACTGGTGTTGGATAGTAGAGGACCAGCCGGAGCCTTTCACAGCGCCGCGCACAACAGCCATAGTGCGCGGCAGGGACTGGAGCGAGTTGGCCCCGGATGATGTCAAGCTCAACATTGCTCTTGTCAGGATACTTCGTCTCCGGGTAGCTAAATTGACCATCGGAGAGGTAGGAGCAGATTTCCTCCGCCGCCGCATTGCCCCTTTACAAGAGAGGAAAAGGCCAGCATGGGAGTTCGGCAATGCGGCGGACATTATGAGGCTGCGCCCGGGTCTGAACTTCAACTTCACGGCTCTGGAGCTGAAGGGGATGGTCCGGGAGCTTTTTAAGCACGACCCGGCCCATCCAGAGTGGTTTAGATCTCCCCGGGGAGTGGTGCCGCTATGCAATAGTACTGCCCGGGATGCTTTGCGCGCAATGATGCCCGCATGTGACTCTCACGGCGTCGACCCCACCTGGATAGTGCCCACGCCGGATGCCATCATGAGTTTCTTTGATAATTTGGTCGAGCGGCCGAGGAACGCCGAGGAGAACAAGGGTCTCACTCGGGCCACCACAGAGCGGGACATAGCCTATATTGCTTCCCGGATGGAAGAGGCCGCCGCAGCTGCAGCAGCAGGAGACTTCGGATTCACCATGGACGAGGCGCAGGCCGAGGATGAGGTGTGCCAAGCGGAGGAGGCTGAGATCCGCAGACTGCTCAAGCTTCCGCCCGACGAGCTCGCCGGGGTCCCTTCTCTGAGGCACGCCGGGATTCCCGGAGTCGTGAGTGAGGCCGCGGCAAGCGAGGTTGCCGGAGGAAACAGAGGTGCCGGAGGGAGCAGCGCCACCGGAGGGAGCGGAGCCACCGGAGGGAGCGGGGCCGCAAGATCAGATGCCGGACCCAGCGAGCCCGTCGGGGAGGAGGAGGAGGACACCGAGGCCGATGAGGACAGCGGTGGGTCTCTGGGGCTCGATGACGACGCCTCATCGTCCTCGGAGAACTCCCCGCCTCGGGCCAGTCCCCAGCGAACACCGCTGAAGCGTCTCCGCAAGGCGCCCACAGCGACAAGGACGCAGGCGCCCCGGCAACAGCCTGTTCGCCGGGCAACGCGCGCCACCAGAGCGAACCAAGCCATGACGGAGGCGCCCCGAGCACCAGCCGCGGCGGAGGCGCCCCGCGCACCAGCGCCAAGCGGAGGGGGATCTTCTCAGAGCGGAGCGGCCGCTCCGCCTGCTCCTCGGGCCTCGGCGTCGGCGGAGGCTGCGTCGTCGCAGCCCTCAGCCCCGGGGACCGCCAAGCGCCTGAGGGAGCCTTCTCCTCCCGCTCCTCGCGCCGGAGCAACTCAGGTGGAGTTCGACTTCTCCGCCCTGAGCGACGACGACGACGAGGAAGAGGAGTAAGCGCTTGTATTTTGGTATCTTCTTCGATTCGATCTTGATTCTTTCGTTGTGATTCTGATCTTGTTCTTGTTTTGATTTCAGGACCCTGGCCCAGCGGACGGCGAAGAGGGCCAAGATCCCCGTGGTCGAGGTCGAGGACGACTCGCCCGTCGCGGCAACAGGGGACACGCCGGCGACGAACTTGCCGGATCCAGCTGCTGCTCCGAGGAGCAGCCCCCAGCGCAGCCCCCAGCGTAAGTCTGGGTTTTAGATTTCTTTGCTTGTCGGGCGCGCTTGAGGTTTTAACTTGTACTGATATCTTGCTGCTTCATTTGTCTTGTGCAGAAGTGGAGCCGCAGCTGCAGGAGCGCCCGGAGACTACTCCCGAGGAGCCGCAGGTCCCGCCATCCCCGCCAAGGGCGAACTCCCCGGCGAGGGAGAGCGCTCCGCCAAGGGCGGGTACTCCGCCAAGGGCGAGCAGCCCGGCGAGGGCGGCCACCCCGCCAAGGGAGGGCTCCCCGGCGAGGGAGCCTGTCGTCGACGAAGTCCGCGAAGGTAAGTCTTGTAACTTCGTCTTCTTGGACTTGTCTTTTTGGATACTTGCTTGAACTTTTTCTTTCCTTTTCTTCTTCTTCTAGATCCTCCCGCGCCGGACCAGATGGAGACCGAGGTCATCGGCGAGGAGGGCGCGCAAGGCGACGGCGGCAACGCCCCTGTCGTTGAAGACATGGCAGGAGCCGACGAGCCTGCCGCTGAGGAGACTGCGCCGATCGCAGACGCCGCGGCCGGGGAGGGGGACGGCGGCCACACTGCCGGCCCGGAGGCGGCAGGAGCGTCAAGCGCTGTGCCGGCCGCCGACCCCTCCGCCGGCAAGGAGCAGTCGGGCATCTATCTTGAGGCCCCCAATGGCGTCTTCATTCAAGTGCCGTGGGGGTCTTCGTTGCGAGCCCCCGTGGAGGGAGAGACCTTTGATGGAGAGGTCCTCGCCTCCGCGGGGTTGAAGATCGTAGAAGCGCATGGCGGGAGCGATGAGCCCGAAGAGGAGAAACTTCTCCGCCAGCTCCTGGCCCTTTACCGGGCCAGGCAGGCGAAACTGGAGTCGCGAGAAGCCCTCACCGCCAAGGCCAGAGCGGACTTGGAGAAACGCGTCGCAGAGCTCCGCGCCGGCAACCAGGCAGCTCTCCGCGACCTGGCGGAGGAGCGCGAGAGGCTTGCCGGAGAGCAGCAGGAGTTTCTTCTGGAGAAAGCTGAGGCCGAGGAGCAGCAACGACTTGTTGGTGTGGAGCTGTCCCGGCGAGAAGGAGCGCTCAACCAGCGGAAGGTTGAGCTCGACGCCCATGACGACGAGCTCACCGCCCGGGAGCAGGCTCTTGGCGGGGCCCTGAAGGAGGCAAAGGAAGCCGCTGCCGCCGCGGAAACCGCCAAGAAGGACCTTGAAGCCAAGGTGGCGCAGCTGGAGGAGTACCTGAAGGCGAGCACGGAAAGGGTCACCGCGCTCAACATAGAGCGCGAGAAAGATGCCCATACCAACTCGGACCTCCAGGTACGCCTCTCCAAGCAGGGCGACGAGCTCAAAGCCGCCAAGGACTCGATTGCTGATCTGGAGTTGAAGGTTTCCACTTTGAGGGATTCACTTGACGCCGCTCGGGACCGCGAGACCAAGCTGAAGGAGGAGGTCCGCAAGGAGCGGGAGCTAGTGGAGAGCGCCGCCACCTCCACGAACATCTTCAGACAGGCGGTGGAGCAATGGACAGAGGAGCTGGTCACCTCCGCCGCCAACATCGACAAGGAGCTAATGGCGCTGAAGGTTGAGCACCTGGTGTATTCTCCGGACCCAAACCTCCCCCACAGCGCCAAGCTCAGTCTCTTCTTCAGGGGGATCGCGCCGGCGCTCGCACGTCTTCAGGAGAAGCTCCCCGCACAGCTGGCCGAGGAGTCGCGCCAGCTCTGCGCGGGTACCTTGGAGCGCGTCTTGACCAAGATTGTCTACCGCAACCCCGGTATTAATCTTGTCAACGTTCTCCGCAGCTTGCCGGCCGACGCAGATGAGGAGGCGCTGAAGGCGCAAGTCGCCCACATCATCGCCAAGGTGAACAAGATCTCCAGGTGTGAAGGCGATCGCGTAGACTAGGCCTCTTTCTTCTTATTTCCTTTGTTGCTGCAAAGTGTGCCATGAACATGAACCTATTAGTCATTGCGACAAGTTATCTCTGTAATATATTATCTTATTTCCGAGCAATTGATGCAGTGTTATCTCCCTTGTTTTGGTCCTTTACTTTGTATGCTTTTTACCCTACGCTTTTAGGGAACTTGCCGACAAGGGACCCTTGCCGCGAGCGCTGAGTGCTGGACTCTGAGCAGCCTGCTGGCTAAGGCCTTATCGGCAAGCAACCTTGCCGCAGCTAATCGCAACGCACTTAGCTTGCTGAGCGAACTCGAAAACGAAATAAGGGCGCGACACTTGTCGCAGCTCACTTAAGCCGTTGAGCGTACTCGAAAACAAGACAAGGGTGCGGCTAGCCACGGGTAGGTTCCTCCGCGCACAGGTTTTCCATACAAAGTGTGGTTGTTCAAGGAAGATAACTAAAACTTTAAAAATTTGAACTGCTCAAATTATGGTAACTTAGCTTTCATAGTCTGTTCGTTCTCCGGTAAGCTTCTCTTTCTTAAACAGCACTTGGTTCGTCCTCCACCTCCTTCCCCCCCCCCCCGGCAAACTTGTGCGCGAGGAATGTCTCTTCTGCTTAAGAGGGAAAGAAAAGGAGAAGAGGGAACAAGTATAGGGTTTCTCGGCATGGTAATGCTTACCGGATATGTGTGTTGCACAAGATGCCAAACAACGCATGCAAATAACAAAGAAAAGCATGAAAATGGCAAATAGTGCGAAAACACAAAGCTTTACTGATGCACGGGATCTGCGCCCGGCTTTGTACAAAGGTTTACATGCGACAGCGGCAAGACTCGTACAAAAGGTGGTTGCCGGAGCGGATCACGGCAACCGCGCCTTATGGGTGAAACTTGCGAAGATGCTCTATGTTCCAGGAATTGCTCATCGGTAAGCCTTCTTCGGTCTCAAGGCGGACAACGCCGGGCCTTGTGACTTGTCTCACCCGATAAGGGCCTTCCCACTTCGGCGTCAACTTGTTGGAATTCTTGGCGGACTGAACACGCCGAAGAACAAGGTCGCCTTCCTCGAGACTCCTGGCCTTGACCTTGCGGCTATGGTAGCGGCGCAAGGCCTGCTGGTATCGAGCAGCTCGTACAGCAGCCTGGAGACGTTCCTCCTCGAGGAGCAATGCATCATCTTGTCGCAGTTGCTCTTGCTCGAGCTCATCATAAGCGAGCACTCGAGGAGATCCGTATACGAGTTCCGTGGGGAGAACTGCCTCTGCCCCATAGACAAGGACAAAGGGTGTCTGTCCGGTGGCTCGACTTGGTGTCGTTCTGATTGACCAAAGAGCCGCTGGCAACTCCTCTATCCAGTTTCTTCCGCACTTGCGCAGCCTGTCGAAGGTTCTTGTCTTGAGTCCGCGCAGCACTTCAGCATTGGCCCTCTCCGCTTGACCATTGCTCCTCGGGTGAGCAACAGAAGCGAAGCAGACCTTGGCGCCAAGGTCTTGGACGTATTGCATGAAGGTGCGACTAGTGAATTGTGTACCGTTGTCGGTGATGATCCTGTTAGGGATTCCGAAACGGCAAACAATTGACCTGAAGAACCTGACCGCTGATTGTGCTGTCACCTTTCTCACTGGTTCCACTTCTGGCCACTTTGTGAACTTGTCGATTGCTACGTACAAGTACTCAAAGCCCCCGACAGCTCGGGGGAAAGGGCCGAGAATATCGAGCCCCCAGACCGAGAAGGGCCAGGACAAAGGGATCGTCTGGAGAGCTTGAGCTGGCTGATGAATTTGCTTGGCATGGAACTGGCACGCTTCACACTTGGTTACTAGTGCAGTTGCATCTTGGAGGGCTTCTTGCCAAAAGAACCCTTGCCGGAAAGCTTTCCCGACAAGCGCCCTTGCGCCAATGTGGTGGCCGCATATGCCTCCGTGTATTTCTGCCAACAGCTTCTGTCCATCTGCTCTGGAAATGCACTTCAACCTGACACCATTGAGTCTTTTTCTGTACAGCTCATTATCCACGAACTGGTACATACTTGACTGCCTGGTTATCTTCTCTATCTCTGCTGGGTCATCGGGAAGTTCTCCAGTTTGCAGAAAACGGACGATCTGCTGCGCCCATGCCGGAGCCCGAGGCTCGACGACAAGAACTAAAGGCATGAGGGCCGCTGCGGGAACCCCAGCTTCTACGGCAAGAACCTCTGGTTCTGCCGGAGCTGATGGTCCCCCGGCAAGCCTGCCGGGGTAAGGCTTGTCGGGAACGCTTGCTTCAACTGTACAGATCCTTAGATCTGCAGGAGCAAACTGTTCCTCAGCGTTCTGATCGTTGATCTTGGGGACCTTGGCGGCGGCCTCGGGGAGATCCGCTGGTAAGTAGTCGCCGGAGACCAACTTTCTCTTCTTAGGCTGCCCAATTGATGGTGTAACAGATGGCTGAGTCAGCTTGAGCAGGAAGGTCCCTGGTTCCACAGGTAACTTCATTGCAGCACACTTTGAAAGGCCATCCGCTATATCATTCTGAGCTCTCGGGACGTGCTCCATTTGCAGACCTTCAAAGTGCTCTTCAAGCTTCCTCACTTCATCTACATAGGCTTCCATCAAAGGGCTCTGGTAACTCTTGTTGACTTGTCGGACCACCAACTGAGAATCTCCCCGCACAATCAACTTCCTTATCCCAAGTTCGGCCGCAATCTTGAGGCCGGCAAGCAGACCTTCATACTCAGCAGTATTGTTTGTCGCTTGTTCTCTGGGAAAGTGCATCTGGATAACATACTTGAGGTGCTCTCCGGTGGGCGCTATGAGTACCACGCCCGCACCGGCGCCTTGCAGCGAGAAAGCACCATCAAAGTACATTACCCATTCGCTTGTCGCTTCTTGTACGGGGACGCTTGTCTCTGGAATTTCTTCATCCGGCGTTGGGGTCCACTCAGCTATGAATTCTGCCAAAGCTCTGCTCTGTATAGTTGAAGTACTTTCAAACTTGAGGCCAAAGCTCGACAGTTCCAGTGCCCACTCGACGATCCTGCCTGTTGCTTCTGGATTTTGCAGTATCCTCTTCAACGGAAAGCGAGTGACCACTGTTATCTCATGTGCTTGGAAGTAATGGCGCAGCTTTCTTGAGGCCATAAGGAGGCCGAAAAGCAACTTCTGCACTCCGGAGTATCTTGATCTAGCCCCCTGCAAGAGGGAACTCACAAAATACACCGGGCGCTGCACCACCTTCTTTCGCACTTCTCCTCGCTCCTGCGCAGAGTTGTCCTTGTCGGGGCCAGAGCTTGTCGGAGCAGCCCCCTGCTTGTCGCTGGATTCGCTTGCCGGTGGTGTAGACTCCTCATCGGCCTCCCTCTCCGCTACTAACGCAGCACTAACCACTTGATTGGTTGCCGCTAAGTACAGCAGCAACTTCTCTTGCGGTCTAGGTGCGGCAAGTATTGGAGTGGAGGATAGGTATCCTTTCAAATCCTGCAGCGCAGCCTCCGCTTCCGGAGTCCATTTCATAGGACCTGCCTTCTTCAAAATCTTGAAGAAAGGCAGGGCGCGTTCTGCAGATTTTGAAATGAACCTACTGAGGGCAGCCACACAACCTGCAAGTCTTCTTACGTCCTTGACGCGCTTCGGGGCTTCGATCTGCTCGATGGCTTTTATCTTGTCGGGATTAGGTTCAATCCCCCTCTGTGACACAAAGAACCCGAGAAGCTTGCCGGAGGGGACTCCAAAGACGCACTTCTCGGGGTTCAACTTGAGCTGGATCTTGCGCAGATTTGCAAATGTCTCTTCTAAGTCTTGGATCAGGGTATCTTTGCTCTTACTCTTGACCACTATGTCATCCATGTAAGCTTCTACATTTCTGTGGATCTGCGGCTCAAAAGCAGTGTGCACTACCCTTGCAAATGTTGAGCCTGCATTCTTCAATCCGAAAGGCATGCGAATGAAGCAATATGTGCCACATGGAGTAATGAATGCAGTCTTCTCTTCATCTTCCTTGGCCATAAAAATCTGGTGGTAGCCTGAGTACGCATCAAGGAAGGAGAGCAGCTCACATCCAGCAGTGGAGTCAACAATCTGGTCAATGCGTGGCAAGGGGAATGGATCTTTGGGACATGCTTTATTCACATCGGTGAAGTCTATACACAACCTCCACTTCCCGTTAGCCTTACGCACGACAACTGGATTTGCTAACCACGTCGGATGGATCACGCCTCTAACTAGGCCCGCTGCTTCTAGCTTCTTGATTTCTTCGGCAATGAATTCTTGGCGCTCCACGGCTTGCTTCCTGACCTTCTGCTTGACGGGCCGCGCATGAGGGCAAACAGCAAGCTTGTGCTCAATCACCTTCCTGGGAACGCCGTGGATGTCAGATGGTTGCCACGCAAACACATCGACATTCGCCCGCAGGAAGGCAACGAGCGCGCTTTCCTATTTGCTATCAAGTGTAGCACTGATGGTGAAGGTACCACCAGTGCCGTCCTCCTTGGCGGACACCTTCTTGGTTGCCGGTGGAGCGGCCATCCCTTTCTTGCACTTGCCGGTGGAGCTCGATGGAACGTCCTCGACGGCAGCACAGTACTCCGAAGAGGTGCGTTTGCCGGAGTGGGCCCCAGAGCACTTGCCGGACTTGGTCTTGGTCTTCTTCCCCCCGGGAGCTTCAGCGGCAAGTGTGTTGCTCTCCGCCGCGGCTGCTGCATCCCGGTATATCTTGTCGGCGCAGATAAGCGCGTCCTTCTTGTCGCCATGGACAGAGATGACGCTTATCGGCCCCGGCATCTTGAGTACGTTGTAGGCATAGTGGGAAGCTGCCATGAACTTGGCGAGGGCAGGACATCCAAGTATTCCATTATATGGCAATGGGATATCGGCCACGTCAAAGGTTATCCTCTCCGTCCTGAAGTTGAGTTCCCCGCCAAAGGTCACTGGCAGAGTAATCTTGCCCTTTGGCTTGCTCCTTCCCAGGTTTATTCCTTGGAACGAACCGGTCTCTTTGAGCTCGCCATCTGGGATCTGGAGTTTCTTGATCACAGCCGAGGAGATCATGTTCAGGCCGGCCCCGCCGTCAACCAACATTTTGGTGACCTTGAGGTTGCGGATGGTGGGTGAGACCAACATCGGCAAGCACCCGACCGCAGTGGTGCGGTCAGGGTGATCCTCAAGATCAAAAATGATGGGCGTGCTGGACCACTTCAGTAGCCTGCGCGCCTCAACGGGCGGCTCTGCTGCGTTTACTTCCCGCACCCACTGCTTGAGTTGGCGGTGGGAAGTGTGCAGAGAGGCGCCCCCGTCGACGCACAACACTTCTGTGGCCTTCTGGAACTCCTGCTCGCTGTTATCACCTTCATCCATGTCGTCGTCGTCGTCTTCTTCCTCATCCTTGTCGCGGCCCCGGGGAGGTCGATCACCTTGCCGCTGCTTGGCCTTGCCGCGGCGTCCTCCCCGGCCGTTGAATGGCCGCTTCTTGCTTGGCTCTCCTCCGCCACCTTGATCCTTCTCCTTGTCGCGCCGCTCGTATTCAGCTTTCTGCTGCTCTACGAGGTACTCGACACGCTTGCAGTTGGAAAGGTCGTGGCCCTTGGTGCGGTGGATCTTGCAATATTGCTTGTCGGAGCCGTCCTGCTTGTCGGCTGCCGCTACAGGGGCAGGCTCCTTGCCGGAGCCGCCAGCCTGCGCTGTCTTGGCGGGAGCCTCCTTGCCGGACTTTTCGACGACCAGCACCTCCTTGCTCTTCTTCTTTCTATTGTTCCGCCGCCGGCTCTTCTTTGTCGGGGCGGCATCCTCACTGTCGCTCCCCCCTGCGCCAGCATCCTCCCCGGGGAGTCTCCTCCCCTCTTCGGCACGCGCGCACTTGTCAGCCAGAGCGTAGAGCTCGCTGACATCCCGGATCTTCGCCATGGTCATCTCTTCCCGCATGCGGCGGTTACGCACGTTCTGATGGAACGCGCTGATAACCGCAGCAGGGTGGACATCGGGGATATTGTGCTGCACGCGGCTGAAACGTTGGATATACTTGCGCAGGGGTTCTCCTTCCTTCTGGGCCAGAATGTGGAGATCACTCTCCTGGCCGTGGGGTTTGTGGCCGCCCGTGAAGGCGCCAACAAACTGGTGGCACAAATCTGCCCATGAAGAAATAGAGCCTTCCGGCAAGTGCATAGGCCAAGAACGAACGTTTGGCTTAAGCACTAGCGGGAAGTAATTTGCCAGTATCTTCTCGTCGCGCCCCCCGGCAGCCTGCACCGCGATGGTGTAGATACTGAGGAACTCCGAGGGGTGCGTCTTGCCGTCGTACTTCTCGGGTACGTCGGGCTTGAAGTTTTTCATGCTGGGCCACTGGACGCGCCGCAGCTCACGGGTGAACGCAGGGCAACCTGCCGCGTACGGCAAGTCGCCTGGTTCACCGGGCGCGTGCGTGTCGACAGCCGTCCCAGCATGTTGGTCTGATTGTCGCCGGGCTTCTCGCCGGCGCTCGATTGTCGTCCGAGCGTCTTCTTGTCGCCGATCGTCAAGGACTTGGCGCTGGTCCCGACGAGCCCGCGGATCCGACGACGCTGTGGAGTCGTCGTCGACGTTAATCCGGCGGGGAGGCGTCTTCTGCTTCCGCGGCGGAGAGTGCACGGTGGTTGCACCCCCGGCGGTCTTGTCGCCGTCGGCCTTCGCCTTCTCGACTTGCCGTGGCCGCGAGGTCGCCGGCTGCTGCGGCGTGTCGTTGTTGGCGAAGGCGATCAGGCTTTGGATTGTTGCCCTCCAGTCTTCGGCCTTGTCTGCCGCTGGAGGGAAATCGAGGAGCAGCTGCGCTCTTGCGAGTGCTTCTGCTGGAGAGGAGGGGAGCGGTGGCGAGCGGTGCGAGGAGCGAGATATGCTCGGACTTCTAACAGGGTTAGAAGGAGCAGGGTCTCGCCCCGGTGACCGCGCCTTGCTCGTGCCAGGACGATGGCCTAGAGCATCCCGCGATCCTCCGGTTTGCCCTTGCCCCAGCAAGCGGATGGTACCTCCTGTACCACGGCGCTGCTGGGTTGTCGTCTGCTGAGATGGACGTGGCGCGTCTACGGACACCGAGGCTCGGTCGTCCGTCTTGTCCTTGGATTTGGCGGTGCCGCGAGTTTCCTCGCCGGCGACCACCCTTCCGCCGGTGTGTCCTCCACCCACCGTTGGTTCTGGTGGCGGTGGAACAGACGCAGACGGGCCTGCGACCTCCGAAGCCTTCTTCTTCGGGGCCATGTTGCTGCTGCTGATGAAGTTGATGAAGTTGGAGAGGTTGATGAAGAATGCGCCCGCGTGAACGCCGGATCAGGTTCGCACAACCTCGACGCCCCCTACCTGGCGCGCCAAAGATGTCGGGGGAAACTGTCCACCACGAGCACCTATGGGACCGGAGCCCATTGTACGTTGCGGTGAGGGAGCGGAGGGAGCACAAAGAGCAGATCGAGGAGAGCACGCGGGCAGTTTACCCAGGTTCGGGCCGCGCGGACGCGTAAAACCCTACTCCTGCTTGGTTTGTATTGAGTTTGTGAGCTCGGGAGCTTGAAGAACTAGCTACACCGAGCCAGAAAGCTATCAAGGTTCGGAACCCTTTCTACGTTGTGCATGGGCCTCCTTTTATAGCCCAAGGGGTCACCGACAGGTGTCAACGTAGAAGAAGGGCAAAAACGTAACTTTGGTGGTAGTTGTAACAGTGCGGGAACAGTGCATGAACAGTATGTGAACAGTGGTCATCACCTACTTTGATAGTGGGGGACAAGAGCATTTAATGCCCGTCGCCGTCGACCCCAAAAGCACCCGCCCGTGCGTCTCCGTTCGCCACGGCGATAGCCTCGTCACCGTGGAGTGCCACCGTGTCCCCCAGGCTGCACAGCCATCCACCACGCGTCCCTGGAAGGGCCCCAGGGCGACGCGTGGGCCGATGAGCTGGAGCGCGGGCACACAGCGCATGCTTCCCCGGCAAGCACCTTGCCGGGGTCTTGATCTTGTCGGACCGGGAAGCTTGTCGCTCCCCGGGCCCTTGCCGGGGCGCATGCTGCGCCAAGGCATGTCTTCTAGGATGCAGTATTCTGGTCTTCCTGGCAAGCTCCCCTTGCCAGGGTCTTGTGCTAATGTGACAGTCTTGAGCCTGGGACGGCCTTCCCGGCAAGCTCCACTTGCCGGGGTCTTGATCTTCTGTCTTGTATACTTTGTTTTTGAATGGCTTTATAAGGATCAGAAAGGTCTCCGGCGAGCACGTGGTGAGCCCTGCCGCGGGAAGCTGCTACTGCCCGTGCACAAGTTGGGGTACTAAGGTACCCCTATCTTAGTAAACCGACACGCTGTGGCGGCGGAACAGAGGCGAGATCGCGAAAAAGGGTTCTGTCCTCGAGGGTTTCGGGACGAGAGGGATATATATGCGAAGGGGGGCAACCAGAGGCGGAGCAGGGGCCCCAGGCGCCCCCCTGGCGCGGCCAGGGGTGGGGCCGCGCCAGGTGGCCGCCTGGGCCTCCCCTGGCTCCCCTCTGGCCCCGCTTTGGTTCTTCGCGAAGCTTCCTATACGCTGATGTTTCCTGTATTTTTCCCGGAATTTTTGGAGCACTTTTAATATGGGGGAAACCTGAAATAGAAAAACAGCAGAAAACAGGAACTGGCACTGTGGTGCACTGAGTTAATAGGTTAGTCCAAATATGATCAAAAGTGTATGGAAGTGCATCAATATCATAGCAATATCACACAAAAGAAGCATGGAGCAAGCAGAAATTATAGATACGTTTTGGACGTATCACAGCGCTGAGCGACTCCTATGACACTCTCCATGTAGAGCTAACCCTGAATGACAGTGAAGGCTTTGGATCGACGGACAATCTGGCGTGCTTCCTCTTCATCCTCTGGGAGTTCTTGTCTGAGCAAGTATGCTATGTATGGCACAGTCCAGTCGGGCGTGATCACCAAAATCTCCATGATTAGGTCGACCACCGCAGGAACTTCGACTTCAGTCAGATCAGATGCGCTGATTGGCTATGGGGGTTCCTTCGTGAAGGGGTCTTCTTTGACTGAGGGGGTGTGCATGTGCTCCAAAAACACATTCTTGGGTGTAGGCTTTCGAGTGGACCCTATCTTCATGAGATCGTCAGCAAGCTGATTCTTGATTCTGGGCACGTGATGGAGCTCTAAACCTTCAAACTTCTTTTCCAGCTTTCACACTGCATTGCAATAACTGGTCATTGCCTGGTTTCTGACGTCCCACTCCTTCATCACCTGATAGACCACTAAGTCTGAGTTGCCGTAGACCATCAAGCAACGAACGCCGAGTGAGATGGCCATACGCAACCCGTACAAAAGTGCCTCGTATTCAACTTCGTTGTTTGAAGAGTCGAAGTGGATTTGAAGGACGTAACTGAGCCTGTCGCCCCTGGGGGATACCAAAACCATGCCTGCACCGGATCCATTCAACATCTTGGACCCATCAAAGAACATAGTCCACCGGTCCGACTGGATCTGAGTAGGCTGCTCCTGTTCGACCCATTCGGCCACAAAATCTGCTATTGCGTGAGACTTGATAGCTTTCTTCACTTCAAACTTGATATCTAGCGGAAGGAGTTCAATCGCACATTTTTCCACTCGACTAGTTGTGTCTCGGTTGTTCAGGATTTCTGACAGTGGGGTGTCGCTGACGACTGAGATTGAATGATCCGAGAAGTAATGAGCAAATTTCTTTGCGGTCAAGTAAATCCCATACACAAGCTTCTGGTTGTTGGAAATATGCCCTAGAGGCAATAATAAAAGGATTATTATTATATTTCCTTGTTCATGATAATTGTCTGTTATTCATGCTTGAATTGTATTGTACGGAAACAGCGATACATGTGTGAATACATAGACCACAACGTGTCCCCGGTAAGCCTCTAGTTACTAGCTCGTTGATCAACAGATGGTCACGGTTTCCTGACCATGGACATAGGATGTCACAGTTTCCTGACCATGGACATAGGATGTCATTGATAACGGGATCACATCATTAGGAGAATGATGTGATGGACAAGACCCAATCCTGAGCCTAGCACGAGATTGTTTAGTTCGTAATGCTTAAAGCTTTTCCAGTGTCAAGTATTTATTCCTTAGACCATGAGGTTGTGCAACTCCCGGATACCGTAGGAATACTTTGGGTGTGCCAAACATCACAACGTAACTGGGTGGCTATAAAGGTATGCAACGGGTATCTCCGAAAGTGTCTGTTGAGTTGGTACGAACCGAGACTGGGATATTGTCACTCCGTATGACGGAGAGGTATCTCTGGGCCCTATCGGTAAGACATCAACATAATGAGCTCAAAGTGACTAAGGATTTAGTCACGGGATGATGGATTACGGAACGAGTAAAGAGACTTGCCATGACGAGATTGAACAAAGGTATCAGGCATACCGACGATCGAATCTCGGGCAAGTACCGTACCGATAGACAAAGGGAATAACATACGGGATTGAGTCAATCCTTGACACAGTGGTTCATCCGATGATATCATCGAGGAACACGTGGGAACCAACATGGGTATCCAGATCCCGCTGTTGGTTATTGATCGGAGAGTCGTCTCGGTCATGTCTGCGTGTCTCCCGAACTCGTAGGGTCTACACACTTAAGTTTCAGTGATGCTAGGGTTGTAGAGATACATGCACATGGAAACCCGAATGTTGTTCGGAGTCCCGGATGAGATCCCGGACGTCACGAGGAGTTCCAGAATGGTCCGGAGGTAAGGAATGATATATAGGAAGTCCAGTTTAGGCCATCGGGTGAATTCCGGGGGTCACAGGGAGTGTCCCGGGACCACCGGAAGGGTCCCGGGGGTCCACCGGGTGGGGCCACCCATCCCGGAGGGCCCCGTAGGCCGCAAGGGGAAGGGGACCAGCCCCTGGTGGGCTGGCGCACCCACATGGCCCCCCTCCATGCGCCTAGGGTTGAAACCCTAGGGGGAGGGGGCGCCCCCTATGCCTTGGGGGGCAAGTCTCCCCCCTCTGGCCGCCGCCCCCCTAGGAGATTGCATCTCCTAGGGCCAGCGCCCCCCCCCCCTTGGCCCCTATATATAGTGGGGGGGATAGGGCAGCCGCACCCCAAGCCTCTGGCGCCTCTCCCCCCTCCCGTCACACTTCCATCTCCTCTCGCAGGGCGCCGGCGAAGCCCTGCAGCTTTTCCTGTTGCATCCACCACAACACCGTCGTGCTGCTAGATCTCCGTCAACCTCTCCTCCCCCCTTGCTGGATCATGAAGGAGGAGACGTCGCTATACCGTACGTGTGTTGAACGCGGAGGTGCCGTCCATTCGGCACTGGGATCATCGATGACGAGGATCACGAAGAGTACGACTACTTCATCCACGTTCCTTCGAAAGCTGCCGCACGCGATCTACAAAGGGTATGTAGATGCACGAGCTTATGCTTGTTGCTAGATGACTCCTTAGATTGATCTTGGTGAAAGCGTAGGATTTTTTTTGAATTCTGCTACGTTCCCCAACAGTGGTATCAGAGCTAGGTCTTTGCGTAGCATCTTGCACGAGTAGAACACAAACAAGTTGTGGGCGTTGAGTTTGCTCAATTTTCTTGACGTTACTAGTCCAATCTTGATTCGGCGGCATCGTGGGATCAAGCGGCCCGGACCGACCTTACACATACGCTTACGTGAGACTGGTTCCACCGACAGACATGCACTAGTTGCATAAGGTGGCTGGAGGGTGTCTGTCTCTCCCACTTTAGTCGGATTGGATTCGATGAACAGGGTCCTTATGAAGGGTAAATAGAAATTGACAAATCACGTTGTGGTTTTGGCGTAGGTAAGAAACGTTCTTGCTAGAAACCCTTTAGAAGCCACGTAAAACTTGCAACAACAATTAGAGGTCGTCTAACTTGTTCTTGCAGCATGTGCTATGTGATATGGTATGGCCAAGAAGATGTGGTGAATGATATATGTGATGTATGAGATTGATCATGTTCTTGTAATAGGAAATCACGACTTTCATGTCGATGAAAATGACAACCGGCAGGAGCCATAGGAGTTGTCTTAATTATTGTATGACCTGCGTGCCACTGAATAACACCATGTAATTACTTTACTTTATTGCTAAACGTTAGCCATAGTAGTAGAAGTAATAGTTGGCGTGACGACTTCATAAAGACACGATGATGGAGATCATGGTGTCGAGCCGGTGACAAAGATGATCATGGTGCCCCGAAGATGGAGATCGAAGGAGCAAGATGATATTGGCCATATCATGTCACTTTATTTGATTGCATGTGATGTTTATCATGTTTATGCATCTTGTTTACTTAGAACGACGGTAGTAAATAAGATGATCTCTCACTAAAAATTTCAAGAATTGTGTTCCCCCTAACTGTGCACCGTTGCTAAGGATCGTTGTTCCGAAGCACCACGTGATGATCGGGTGTGATAGGCTCTAACGTTCGCATACGACGGGTGTAAGCCAGATTTACACACGCAATACACTTAGGGTTCACTTGACGAGCCTAGCATGTACAGACATGGCCTCGGAACACGGAAGACCGAAAGGTCGAACATGAGTCGTATAGAAGATACGATCAACATGAAGATGTTCACCGTTGATGACTAGTCCGTCTCACGTGATGATCGGACACGGGCTAGTCGATTCGGATCATGTATCACTTAGAAGACTGGAGAGATGTCAATCTGAGTGGGAGTTCATTAAAATTTGATTAGATGAACTTAATTATCATGAACTTAGTCTAAATTCTTTACAATATGTCTTGTAGATCAAATGGCCCACGCTCATGTCACCCTCAACTTCAACGCGTTCCTAGAGAAATCCAAGCTGAAAGACGATGGTAACCTGAGGATCATCCTCATAGCTGCCAAGAAAACTTATGTCCTAGAAGCACCGCTAGGTGTTGGGGAACGTAGTATTTTCAAAATTTTCCTACGATCACGCAAGATCTATCTACTAGATGCATAGCAACGAGAGGGGAGAGTGTGTCTACGTACCCTCGTAGACCGAAAGCGGAAGCGTTTATCAACGCGGTTGATGTAGTCGTGCACCTTCACGATCCGTCCCGATCTAGTACCGAACGTACGACACCTCCGCGTTCAGCACACGTTCAGCTCGATGACGTCCTCGCCTTCTTGATCCAGCAAGACGGGCGAAGTAGTAGATGAGTTCCGGCAGCACGACGGCGTGGTGACGGTTGTTGATGAAGAACAATCTCTGCAGGGCTTCGCCAAGCACTACAGAAACTAGACGGAGGATAAACTAGAGGGTCGGGGTAGCCGGCACACGGCTTGGTGTATCTTGATGTGTCTTGGGTGCTAGCCCTACCCCTCTATTTATATGTTGAGCCCTGGGGTCGAAACTTGGAGCAAAAGCCTCCTCAAAGTCGGTTTTGCCCGAAAGGAAAGAGTCCCACTCGGACTCCAGGGCTAGACGCCAGCGTTCCCGGCGTCTACCCCCTAGACGCCAGGGTTCCTGGCGTCTAGCCTCTGGTCTCCGCAAAACTTCCTTTTTCACTTTCCTAAAGCATCGTGGGCTTTCCCCTTTGGCCCAAATAAAGTGTTCTCGTACCCAAACATTTCGGGAAACATCCGGAACCCCTTCCGGTGAATTCCGGAACCCTTCCGGAGGTCAAACAGTATTATCCCTTATATTAATCTTTATCTCCGGACCATTCCGGAGTTCCTCGTCATGTCCATGATCACATCCGGGACTCCGAATAACATTCGGTCACCAACATACATAACTCATTAAATACTATATCGTCAATGAAACGTTAAGCGTGCGGACCCTACGGGTTCGAGAACTATGTAGACATGACCGAGACATCTCTCCGGTCAATAACCAATAGCGGAACCTGGATGCCCATATTGGCTCGTGCATATTCTACGAAGATCTTTATCAGTCGAACCGCATAACAACATACATTGTTCCCTTTGTCATCGGTATGTTACTTGCCCGAGATTCGATCGTCGGTATCTCAATACCTAGTTCAATCTCGTTACCGGCAAGTGTCTTTACTCGTTCTGTAATACATCATCTCGTGACTAACTCATTAGTCTTTGCTTGCAAGGCTTATTATGATGTGCATTACCGAGAGGGCCCAGAGATACCTCTCCGACACTCGGAGTGACAAATCCTAATCTTGATCTATGCCAACACCACGAATACTTTCGGAGACACCTGTAGAGCATCTTTATGATCACCCAGTTACGTTGTGACATTTGATAGCACACAAGGTGTTCCTACGGTATTCGGGAGTTGCATAATCTCATAGTCATAGGAACATGTATAAGTCATGAAGAAAGCAATAGCAGTAAAACTAAACGATCTTAGTGCTATGCTAACGGATGGGTCTAGTCCATCACATCATTCTCCTAATGATGTGATCTCGTTGATCAAATGACAACTCATGTCTATGGTTAGGAAACATAACCATCTTTGATCAATGAGCTAGTCTAGTAGAGGCATACTAGGGACACTCTGTTTTGTCTATGTATTCACACATGTATTAAATTTCCGGTTAATACAATTCTAGCATGAATAATAAACATTTATCATGATATAAGGAAATATAAAATAACAACTTTATTATTGCCTCTAGGGCATATTTCCTCCAGTCTCCCACTTGCACTAGAGTCAATAATCTAGCTCACATCGCCATGTGATTTAATACCGATAGTTCACATCGTTATGTGAATAACACTCATAGTTCACATCGCCATGTGACCAACACCCAAAGGGTTTACTAGAGTCAATAATCTAGTTCACATCGCTATGTGATTAACACCCAAAGAGTACTAAGGTGTGATCATGTTCTGCTTGTGAGAGAAGTTTAGTCAACGGGTCTGTCATATTCAGATCCGTATGTATTTCGCAAATTTCTATGTCTACAATGCTCTGCATGGAGCTATTCTAGCTAATTGCTCCCACTTTCAATACGCATCCAGATTGATACTTAGAGTAATCTGGATTTAGTGTCAAAGCTTGCATCGGCGTAACCCTTTACGACGAACTCTTTATCACCTCCATAATCGAGAAACATTTCCTTAGTCATCCAGTTACTAAGGATAATTTTGACCGCTGTACAGTGATCTACTCCTGGATCACTATTCTACCTCCTTGTAAAACTCATGGCAAGGTACACAACAGGTCTGGTACACAGCATTGCATACATGATAGATCCTATGGCTGAGGCATAGGGAATGACTTTCATTTTCTCTCTATCTTCTGCAGTGGTCGGGCATTGAGTCTTACTCAACTTCATACCTTGTAATACAGGCAAGAACCCTTTCTTTGACTGGTCCATTTTGAACTTCTTCAAAATCTTATCAAGGTATGTGCTTTGTGAAAGTCCAATTAAGCGTCTTGATCTATCTCTATAGATCTTGATGCCTAATATATAAGCAGCTTCACCGAGGTCTTTCATTGAAAAACTCTTATTCAAGTATCCTTTTATGCTATCCAGAAATTCTATATCATTTCCAATCAACAATATGTCGTCCACATATAATATTAGAAATGCTACAGAGCTCCCACTCACTTTCTTGTAAATACAGGCTTCTCCAAAAGTCTGTATAAAACCATATGCTTTGATCACCTCATCAAAGCGTATATTCCAACTCCGAGATGCTTGCACCAGTCCATAAATGGATCGCTGGAGCTTGCATACTTTGTTAGCACCTTTTGGATCGACAAAACCTTCTGGTTGCATCATATACAACTCTTCTTTAATAAATCCATTAAAGAATGCAGTTTTGTTATCCATTTGCCAGATTTCCTAAAATGCGGCAATTGCTAACATGATTCGGACAGACTTAAGCATCGCTACGGGTGAGAAAGTCTCATCGTAGTCAACTCCTTGAACATGTCGAAAACCTTTCGCAACAAGTCGAGCTTTGTAAACAGTAACATTACCGTCAGCGTCAGTCTTCCTCTTGAAGATCCATTTATTTTCGATGGCTTGCCGATCATCGGGCAAGTCAACCAAAGTCCACACTTTGTTCTCATACATGGATCCCATCTCAGATTTCATGGCCTCAAGCCATTTTGTGGAATCTGGGCTCATCATCGCTTCCTCATAGTTCGTAGGTTCATCATGTTCCAGTAACATGACTTCCAGAACCGGGTTGCCGTACCACCCTGGTGCGGAACGAACTCTGGTTGATCTACGAAGTTTAGCAAAAACTTGATCTAAAGTTTCATGATCATCATCATTAGCTTCCTCACTAATTGGTGTAGGAATCACTGGAACTAGTTTCTGTGATGTACTACCTTCCAATTCGAGAGAAGGTACAATTACCTCATCAAATTCTACTTTCCTCCCACTCAATTCTTTCGAGAGAAACTCCTTCTCTAGAAAGGATCCACTCTTAGCAACAAAGACCTTGCCTTCGGATCTGTGATAGAAGGTGTACCCAACAGTTTCTTTTGGGTATCCTATGAAGATTTACTTCTCCGATTTGGGTTCGAGCTTATCATGTTGAAACTTTTTCACATAAGCATCGCAGTCCCAAACTTAAAGAAATGACAGCTTAGGTTTCTCGGCAAACCACAGTTCATACGGTGTCATCTCCACGGATTTAGACGGTGCCCTATTTAACGTGAATGTAGCTGTCTCTAATGCATAACCCCAAAAGCGATAGTGGTAGATCGGTAAGAGACATCATCGATCGCACCATATCTAATAAAGTACGGTTATGACGTTCGGACACACCATTACACTGTGGTGTTCCAGGTGGCATGAGTAGTGAAACTATTTCACATTGTTTTTACTGAAGGCCAAACTCGCTAACTCAAATATTTTACCTCTACGATCATATCGTAGAAACTCTTATTTTCTGTTACGATGATTCTCCACTTCACTCTGAAATTCTTTGAACTTTTCAAATGTTTCAGACTTGTGCTTCATTAAGTAGATATACCCATATCTGCTCAAATCATCAGTGAAGGTCAGAAAATAACGATACCCGCCGCGAGCTTCAACACTCATTGGTCCGCATACATCAGTATGTATGATTTCCAACACAAGGTTGTCAGAATCGCGATTTTGAAACGGATCGGAGCCCTGATGGTAGGATCGCAAATCGTGGAATCTTCACTATCAGGATCGTAGAAACGTAGATTCTATGAACTAAAGTCGTAGAATCAGAGGGGTTAGTTTGGATCGTAAAGTCTTAGAATCGTACAACAGAATCGCGATTCTGACAACCTTGTTCCAACAGCTCTGTTGCTCGCTCCACATTTCCGGAGAACGGAGTTTTAGTCATCTTGCCCATGAGGCATGGTTCGCAAGCACCAAGTGATTCATAATCAAGTGATTCCAAAAGTCCATCACTATGGAGTTTCTTCATGCGCTTTACAACAATATGACCTAAACGGCAGTGCCACAAATAAGTTGCACTATCATTATTAACCTTGCATCTTTTGGCTTCAATATTATGAATATGTGTATCACACGATCGAGATCCAACAAACCATTTTTGATTGGGTGTATGACCATAGAAGGTTTTATTCATGTAAACAGAACATCAATTATTCTCTAACTTACATGAATAACCGTATTGCAATAAACATGATCAAATCATATTCATGTTCAACACAAACACCAAATAACACTTATTTAGGTTCAACACTAATCCCAAAAGTATAGGGAGTATGCGATGATGATCATATCAATCTTGGAACTACTTCCAATACACATCGTCACTTCATCCTTTAACTAGTTTCTGTTCATCATGCAACTCCCATTTCGAGTTACTACTCTTTAGCAACTAAACCAGTATCAAATACCGAGGGGTTGCTATGAACACTAGTAAAATACACATCAATAATCTGTATATCAAATATACCTTTGTTCACTTTGCCATCCTTCTTATCTGCCAAGTATCTAGGGCAGTTCCACTTCCAGTGACCATTTCCTTTGCAGTAGAAGCACTTAGTTTCAGGCTTGAGTTTAGCTTTGGGTTTCTTCATGGGAGTGACAACTTGCTTGTCATTCTTCTTGAAGTTCCCCTTCTATCCCTTTGCCCTTTACTTGAAACAAGTGGTCTTGTTAACCATCAACACTTGATGCTCTTTCTTGATTTCTACCTTCGCCGATTTCAGCATCGCGAAGAGCTCGGGAATTACTTTTGTCATCCCTTGCATATTATAGTTCATCACGAAGTTCTACTAACTTGGTGATAGTGACTAGAGAACTTTGTCAATTACTATCTTATCTGGAAGATTAACTCCCACTTGATTCAAGCAATTGCAGTACCCAGACAATCTGAGCACATGCTCACTGGTTGAGCTATTCTCGTCCATCTTGTAGGCAAAGTACTGGCAGAGGTCTCATACCTCTCGACACGGGCATGAGTATGAAATACTAATTTCAACTCTTGGAACATCTTATATGCTCTGTGGTGTTCAAAACGTTTTTGAAGTCCCGGTTCTAAGCCGTAAAGCATGGTGCACTTAAACTATCAAGTAGTCATCATACTGAGCTTTTGTCAAAACGTTCATAACGTCTGCATCTGCTCCTGCAATTGGTCTGTCACCTAGCGGTGCATCAAGGACATAATTCTTCTGTGCAGCAATGCTACTAACATCTTTCAACTTAGTTTTCTCTAGGAACATATAAAATAAACGGGGAGCAACATCGCGAGCTATTGATCTACAACATAGATATGCTAATACTACCAGGACTAAGTTCATGATAAATTAAAGTTCAATTTAATCATATTACTTAAGAACTCCCACTTAGATAGACATCCCTCTAGTCATCTAAATGATCACGTGATCCAAATCAACTAAACCATGTCCGATCATCACGTGAGATGGAGTAGTTTCAATGGTGAACATCTTATGTTGATCATATCTACTATATGATTCACGCTCGGCCTTTCGGTCTCCAGTGTTCCGAGGCCATATCTGCATATGCTAGGCTCGTCAAGTTTAACCCGAGTATTCTGCGTGTGCAAAACTGGCTTACACCCGTTGTATTTGAACGTAGAGCTTATCACACCCGATCATCACGTGGTGTCTCGGCACGACGAACTTTCGCAACGATGCATACTCAGGGAGAACACTTATACCTTGAAATTTAGTAAGGGATCATCTTATAATGCTACCGTCGTTCTAAGCAAAATAAGAAGCATAATTAGATAAACATCACATGCAATCAAAATATGTGACATGATATGGCCATCATCATCTTGTGCTTTTGATCTCCATCTCCAAAGCACCGTCATGATCACCTTCGTCACCGGCGCGACACCTTGATCTCCATCGTAGCATCGTTGTCGTCTCGCCAACTATTGCTTCTACGACTATCGCTACCGCTTAGTGATGAAGTAAAGCAATTACATGGCGATTGCATTTCATACAATAAAGCGACAACCATATGGCTCCTGCCAGTTGCCGATAACATTACAAAACATGATCATCTCATACAAAACCATATAACTCATCATGTCTTGACCATATCACATCACAACATGCCCTGCAAAAACAAGTTAGACGTCCTCTACTTTGTTGTTTACAAGTTTTACGTGGCTTCTACGGGCTTAGCAAGAACCGTTCTTACCTACGCATACAAAAACCACAACGATGTTTCGTCAAGTATGTGCTGTTTTAACCTTCACAAGGACCGGTTGTAGCCACACTTGTTTCAGCTAAAGTGAGAGAGACAGACACCCGCCAGTCACCTTTAAGCAACGAGTGCTCGTAACGGTGAAACCAGTCTCACGTAAGCGTACGTGTAATGTCGGTCCGGGCCGCTTCATCTCACAATACCGCCGAAGCAAAGTATGACATGCTGGTAAGCAGTATGACTAGTATCGCCCACAACTCATTGTGTTCTACTCGTGCATATCATCTACGCATAGACCTGGTTCATGATGCCACTGTTGGGGAACGTAGTATTTTCAAAATTTTCCTACGATCACGCAAGATCTATCTACTAGATGCATAGCAACGAGAGGGGAGAGTGTGTCTATGTACCCTCGTAGACCGAAAGCGGAAGCGTTTATCAACGCGGTTGAGGTAGTCGTGCACCTTCACGATCCGTCCCGATCTAGTACCGAACGTACGACACCTCCGCGTTCAGCACACGTTCAGTTCGATGACGTCCTCGCCTTCTTGATCCAGCAAGACGGGCGAAGTAGTAGATGAGTTCCGGCAGCACGACGGCGTGGTGACGGTTGTTGATGAAGAACAATCTCTGCAGGGCTTCGCCAAGCACTACAGAAACTAGACGGAGGATAAACTAGAGGGTCGGGGTAGCCGGCACACGGCTTGGTGTATCTTGATGTGTCTTGGGTGCTAGCCCTACCCCTCTATTTATATGTTGAGCCCTGGGGTCGAAACTTGGAGCAAAAGCCTCCTCAAAGTCGGTTTTGCCCGAAAGGAAAGAGTCCCACTCGGACTCCAGGGCTAGACGCCAGGGTTCCTGCGTCTACCCCCTAGACGCCAGGGTTCCTGGCGTCTAGCCTCTGGTCTCCGCAAAACTTCCTTTTGCACTTTCCTAAAGCATCGTGGGCTTTCCCCTTTGGCCCAAATAAAGTGTTCTCGTACCCAAACATTTCGGGAAACATCCGGAACCCCTTCCGGTGAATTCCGGAACCCTTCCGGAGGTCAAACAGTATTATCCCATATATTAATCTTTGTCTCCGGACCATTCCGGAGTTCCTCGTCATGTCCATGATCACATCCGGGACTCCGAATAACATTCGGTCACCAACATACATAACTCATTCAATACTATATCGTCAACGAAACGTTAAGCGTGCGGACCCTACGGGTTCGAGAACTATGTAGACATGACCGAGACATCTCTCCGGTCAATAACCAATAGCGGAACCTGGATGCCCATATTGGCTCCTACATATTCTACGAAGATCTTTATCGGTCGAACCGCATAACAACATACATTGTTCCCTTTGTCATCGGTATGTTACTTGCCCGAGATTCGATCGTCGGTATCTCAATACCTAGTTCAATCTCGTTACCGGCAAGTCTCTTTACTTGTTCCGTAATACATCATCTCGTGATTAACTCATTAGTCTTTGCTTGCAAGGCTTATTATGATGTGCATTACCGAGAGGGCCCAGAGATACCTCTCCGACACTCGGAGTGACAAATCCTAATCTTGATCTATGCCAACACCATGAATACTTTCGGAGACACCTGTAGAGCATCTTTATGATCACCCAGTTACGTTGTGACGTTTGATAGCACACAAGGTGTTCCTACGGTATTCGGGAGTTGCATAATCTCATAGTCATAGGAACATGTATAAGTCATGAAGAAAGCAATAGCGGTAAAACTAAACGATCTTAGTGCTATGCTAACGGATGGGTCTAGTCCATCACATCATTCTCCTAATGATGTGATCTCGTTGATCAAATGACAACTCATGTCTATGGTTAGGAAACATAACCATCTTTGATCAATGAGCTAGTCTAGTAGAGGCATACTAGGGACACTCTGTTTTGTCTATGTATTCACACATGTATTAAGTTTCCGGTTAATACAATTCTAGCATGAATAATAAACATTTATCATGATATAAGGAAATATAAAATAACAACTTTATTATTGCCTCTAGGGCATATTTCCTTCACTAGGTGACGCTCCCGCCCTGGCAAACCAAGATGTTATGAACGCTTGGCAGTCGCGTTGTGATGATTACTCCCTGGTTTAGTGCGGCATGCTCTACAGCTTAGAATCGGGGCTCCAAAAGCGTTTTGAGCACCACAGGGCATATGAGATGTTCCAAGAGCTGAAAATGGTTTTCCAGGCTCATGCCCGAGTTGAGAGATATGATGTATCCAACGCATTCTATAGCTGTAAGATGGAGGAAAACAGTTCTGTCAGTGAGCACATACTCAAGATTTCTGGGTTGCACAACCGCTTGTCTCAGTTGGGAATGAATCTCCCGGACAAAGCGGTCGTTGACAGAATCCTCCAGTCGCTCCCACCTAGCTACAAGAGCTTCGTGTTGAACTTCAATATGCAAGGGATGGAGAAGTCCATTCCCGAGGTGTATTCAATGCTGAAATCAGCGGAGGTGGAGATCAAGAAAGAGCATCAAGTGTTGATGGTCAATAAAACCACTAAGTTCAAGAAGGGCAAGGGTAAGAAGAACTTCAAGAAGGACGGCAAGGGAGTTGCCGCGCCTGGTAAGCCAGTTGCCGGGAAGAAGCCAAAGTATGGACCCAAGCCTGAGACTGAGTGCTTTTATTGCAAGGGAACGGGTCACTGCAAGCGGAACTGCCCCAAATACTTAGCGGACAAGAAGGCTGGCAACGTCAAAGGTATATGTGATATACATGTTATTGATGTGTACCTTACCAGCGCTCGTAGTAGCTCCTGGGTATTTGATACCGGTGCAGTTGCTCATATTTGTAACTCAAAGCACGAGCTGCAGAATAAGCGGAGACTGGCGAAGGACGAGGTGACTATGCGCGTCGGGAATGGTTCCAAGGTCGATGTGATCGCCGTCGGCACGCTGCCTCTACATCTACCCTCGGGATTAGTTTAAAACCTTAATAATTGTTATTTAGTACCAGCTTTGAGCATGAACATTGTATCTGGATCTCGTTTGATGCGAGATGGCTACTCATTTAAATCCGAGAATAATGGTTGTTCTATTTATTTGAGAGATATGTTTTATGGTCATGCCCCGCTGGTCAATGGTTTATTTTTGATGAATCTCGATCGTGATGATACACATATTCATAGTGTGAATGCCAAAAGATGTAAAGTTGACAATGATAGTCCCACATACTTGTGGCATTGCCGCCTTGGTCATATTGGTGTCAAACGTATGAAGAAGCTTCATGCAGATGGACTTCTGGAGTCTCTTGATTATGAATCATTTGACACGTGCGAACCATGCCTCTTGGGCAAGATGACCAAGACTCCGTTCTCCGGAACAATGGAGCGAGCAACCAACTTATTGGAAATCATACATACCGATGTGTGCGGTCCAATGAGTGTTGAGGCTCGCTGAGGCTATCGTTATGTTCTCACCCTCACAGACGACTTGAGTAGATATGGGTATATCTACTTGATGAAGCACAAGTCTGAGACCTTTGAAAAGTTCAAGGAATTTCAGAATGAGGTTGAGAATCAACGTGACAGAAAAATAAAGTTCTTGCGATCGGATCATGGGGGTGAATATTTAAGTCATGAATTTGGCACGCACCTTAGGAACTGTGGAATTGTTTCACAATTGACACCGCCCGGAACACCTCAGCGTAATGGTGTGTCCGAACATCGAAATCGTACTCTGTTAGACATGGTGCGATCTATGATGTCTCTCATCGACTTACCGCTATCTTTTTGGGGTTATGCTTTAGAGACTGCCGCATTCACTTTAAATAGGGCTCCGTCGAAATCCGTTGAGACGACACCGTATGAACTTTGGTTTGGCAAGAAACCTAAGCTGTCGCTTTTGAAAGTTTGGGGTTGCGATGCTTACGTCAAGAAACTTCAACCTGAGAAGCTCGAAACCAAATCGGAAAAATGCGTCTTCATAGGATACCCAAAGGAAACGATTGGGTACACCTTCTACCACAGATCTGAAGGCAAGGTCTTTGTTGCCAAGAATGGATCCTTTCTGGAGAAAGAGTTTCTCTCGAAAGAAGTGAGTGGGAGGAAAGTAGAACTTGATGAGGTGACAGTCACCCCTCCCGAACCGGAAAGTAGCGCAACGCAGGAAATTGTTCCTGAGGTGCCTGCACCGACAAGGGAGGAAGTTAATGATGATGATCATGAAGATACAGATCAAGTTACTACTGAACTTCGAAGGTCCACAAGGACACGTTCCGCACCAGAATGGTACGGCAACCCTGTCATGGAAATCATGTTGTTAGACAACGGTGAACCTTCGAACTATGAAGAAACAATGGCGGGCCCAGATTCCAATAAATGGCTTGGAGCCATGAAATCCGAGATAGAATCCATGTATGAAAACAAAGTATGGACTTTGGTGGACTTGCCCGAGGATAGGCACGCCATAGAAAATAAATGGATATTTAAGAAGAAGACAGACGCGGATGGTAATGTGACCATCTATAAGGCTCGGCTTGTCGCTAAGGGTTATCGACAAGTTCAAGGGATTGACTACGACGAGACTTTCTCTCCCGTAGCAATGCTGAAGTCAGTCCGAATCATGTTAGCAATTGCCGCATTCTATGATTATGAGATATGGCAAATGGACGTCAAAACGGCATTCCTTAATGGTTTCCTCAAGGAAGAGCAGTATATGATGCAGCCGGAAGGTTTTGTCGATCCAGAGAATGCTAACAAGGTATGCAAGCTCCAGCGCTCGATCTACGGGCTGGTGCAAGCATCTCGGAGTTGGAATATTCGCTTTAATGATGTGATCAAAGCGTTTGGCTTTATACAGACTTGGGGAGAAGCTTGTATATACAAGAAAGTGAGTGGGAGCTCTGTAGCATTTCTCATATTATATGTGGATGACATATTGCTGATGGGAAATGATATAGAATTCTTGGAGAGCATAAAGGCCTACTTGAATAAGAGTTTTTCAATGAAGGACCTTGGAGAAGCTGCTTACATATTAGGCATCAAAATCTATAGAGATAGATCAAGACGCCTCATTGGTCTTTCACAAAGCACATACCTTGACAAGATATTGAAGAAGTTCAATATGGATCAGTCCAAGAAGGGGTTCTTGCCTGTTTTGCAAGGTATAAGATTGAGCAAGGCTCGGTCCCCGACCACGGCAGAAGATAGAGAAAAGATGAGTGTCATTCCCTATGCCTCGGCCATAAGTTCTATCATGTATGCCATGCTGTGTACCAGGCCTGATGTGAACCTTGCCATAAGTTTGGTAGGGAGGTACCAAAGTGATCCAGGTATGGAACACTGGACAGCGGTCAAGAACATCCTAAAGTACCTGAAGAGGACTAAGGATATGTTTCTCGTTTATGGAGGTGACGAAGAGCTCGTCGTAAAGGGTTACGTCGATGCTAGCTTCGACACAGATCTGGATGACTCAAAGACACAAACCGGATACGTGTATATTTTGAATGGTGGAGCAGTCAGCTGGTGCAGTTGCAAGCAGAGCGTCGTGGCACATTCTACATGTGAAGTGGAGTATATAGCTGCTTGCGAAGCAGCACAAGAAGGAGTCTGGTTGAAGGAGTTCATCACCGACCTAGGAGTCATTCCAAGCGCGCCAAGCTCGATGACTCTCTTCTGTGACAACACTGGAGCTATTGCCATTACCAAGGAGCCCGGGTTTCACAAGAAGACCAAGCACATCAAGCGTCGTTTCAACTCCATCCGGAATTATGTTCAAGATGGAGACATAGATATTTGTAAAGTGCATACGGATCTGAATGTTGCAGACCCGTTGACTAAACCTCTTCCACGGGCAAAACATGATCAACACCAGAACTCTATGGGTGTTCGATTAATCACAATGTAACTAGATTATTGACTCTAGTGCAAGTGGGAGACTGTTGGAAATATGCCCTAGAGGCAATAATAAAAGGATTATTATTATATTTCCTTGTTCATGATAATTGTCTGTTATTCATGCTTGAATTGTATTGTACGGAAACAGCGATACATGTGTGAATACATAGACCACAACATGTCCCTGGTAAGCCTCTAGTTACTAGCTAGTTGATCAACAGATGGTCACGGTTTCCTGACCATGGACATAGGATGTCATTGATAACGGGATCACATCATTAGGAGAATGAAGTGATGGACAAGACCCAATCCTGAGCCTAGCACGAGATCGTTTAGTTTGTAATGCTTAAAGCTTTTCCAGTGTCAAGTATTTATTCCTTAGACCATGAGGTTGTGCAACTCCCGGATAACGTAGGAATACTTTGGGTGTGCCAAACGTCACAACGTAACTGGGTGGCTATAAAGGTATGCAACGGGTATCTCCGAAAGTGTCTGTTGAGTTGGTACGAACCGAGACTGGGATATTGTCACTCCGTATGACGGAGAGGTATCTCTGGGCCCTCTCGGTAAGACATCATCATAATGAGCTCAAAGTGACTAAGGAGTTAGTTACGGGATGATGGATTATGGAACAAGTAAAGAGACTTGCCATGACGAGATTGAACAAAGGTATCGGGCATACCGACGATCGAATCTCGGGCAAGTACCGTACCGATAGACAAAGGGAATAACATACGGGATTGAGTGAATCCTTGACACAGTGGTTCATCCGATGATATCATCGAGGAACACGTGGGAACCAACATGGGTATCCAGATCCCGCTGTTGGTTATTGACCGGAGAGTCGTCTCGGTCATGTCTGCGTGTCTCCCGAACCCGTAGGGTCTACACACTTAAGTTTCAGTGACGCTAGGGTTGTAGAGATACATGCACATGGAAAACCGAATGTTGTTCGGAGTCCCGGATGAGATCCCGGACATCACGAGGAGTTCCGGAATGGTCCGGAGGTAAAGAATGATATATAGGAAGTCCAGTTTCGGCCATCGGGTGAATTCCGGGGGTCACCGGGAGTGTCCCGGGACCACAGGAAGGGTCCTGGGGGTCCACCGGGTGGGGCCACCCATCCCGGAGGGCCCTGTAGGCCTCAAGGGGAAGGGGGCGAGCCCCTGGTGGGCTGGCGCACCCACATGGGCCCCCCTCCATGCGCCTAGGGTTGAAACCCTAGGGGGAGGGGGCGCCCCCTATGCCTTGGGGGGCAAGTCTCCCCCCTCTGGCCGCCGCCCCCCTAGGAGATTGCATCTCCTAGGGCCGGCGCCCCCCCCCTTGGCCCCTATATATAGTGGGGGGGAGAGGGCAGCCGCACCCCAAGCCTCTGGCGCCTCTCCCCCCTCCCGTCACACTTCCATCTCCTCTCGCAGGGCACCGGCGAAGCCCTGCAACTTTTCCTGTTGCATCCACCACCACGCCGTCGTGCTGCTGGATCTCCGTCAACCTCTCCTCCCCCCTTGCTGGATCAAGAAGGAGGAGACGTCGCTGTACCGTACGTGTGTTGAACGCGGAGGTGCTGTCCGTTCGGCGCTGGGATCATCGGTGACGAGGATCACGAAGAGTACGACTACTTCATCCACGTTCCTTCGAACGCTTCCGCACGCGATTGATACGTCCAAAATGTATCTATAATTTCTGCTTGCTCCATGCCTCTTTTGGGTGATATTGCTATGATATTTATACACTTCCATACACTTTTGATCATATTTGGACTAACCTATTAACTCAGTGCACCCCAGTGCCAGTTTCTATTTTCTGCTGTTTTTGTATTTCAGGTTTTCCCATTACGAGAACTGGCAGAAAAATCCCGGAAAAATTATATAAAAAATCAGCGTTCCAGAAGCTTCCCAGCAGCCAAAGTACAGCCGGAGGGGGGCCACCAGGGCTCCAGGCGCCCTGGTGGCGCCCCCCCTGGCCGCGCCGGGGGGGCGCCTGGGCCCCCCGGGCCTCCGCTGATGCCCCCCTTTGGCATATATTTATACCGTGTCCCGAAACCCTCGAGACGGGAACCCTTTTTCGCGATCTCATCTCTGTTCCGCCGCCGCCGCGCTTCCAAGATCGGGAGCACCAGGAGAACTCTTCCCGGCACCCTGCTGGAGGGGAGGATCACCACCGGGAGCCTCTCCACCACCATGGACGCCTCCCGGATGAGTTGTGAGTAGTCTCCCTTGGACCATGGGTCCATGACCAGTAGCTATGTGATGTTCTCCTCCCGTTCTTGTGCTTCACTAATTAGTCCTCGTGAGCTGCCCTACATGATCGAGGCACATATGTAATCCTTATGCTGTTGCTATGATGAGTTTGCTGGGATCCGATGGATTGTGAGATTATGTTCAGATTGTGTTTGAGTAATATATTTGATCTACCTCTTTTATATTTATGTTCGTAAGTAATTCTTGCATGTTCTCCGTTGTTATTTATTGCTTTGGCCAAGTAGTAGGTAGTGACTCCAAGAGGGAACGTTATGCTTGATTGCGGGTTCATGCCCCTCGATGACTAGCTTGAGTGACAGAAACATGAGTCTAGGGGATGTGCTGTTGCCACAAGGGGGAAAACAACGGTGCTTGTGCCCGCGGGTGCAAGGATTGTTTACTTTACGCAAAGTTCTTTTAATGCAGTTGTCTGTTGCTTTGAGTTTACACTATGGGTGGGGCTCGCAACTTAATACCAGCGAGATGTTCTGGATAGATATCTCAAGGTGGATGATTAGTAGTAGGCATTGATGGATTTCGGTCTACTTACTTTGGCGTACCACCCATGCTTTGAACCTCAACCTTTCTTGCAATGTAGTCAGCATTGGTTTGCGTTCGTGGTCCTGTCAATTGCCCAGCTGTAATTTGTTTACCTCACATAGCTGTTTTATCGTCTTTTGGGAGAGAGACATCACTAGTGAACATCATGAGACTCCGGTCCATATTACCATCATTGATCACATACACTATTTACTTTTCCGCTATTTACTTACTATTGCAAAACACTATCTATCACTACTATCATATTGCTTTTAACCCTTTGTGAACTACAAGGCCGGAGAGATTGACAACCTCTCTGTACTCGTTGGGAGCAAAGTTATTTGTATCTGTGTGCAGGTCCACGTTGATTGCTAATTGCGCCGTTAGCAGTTGACACCTACCTGTTGAACCTAGGAGTCTCTGGGGATTCAATCCTTGGCATCTTTGCTAGGGGAAAACACTTCTACTTACTGCATCTTACACCTTCCACTTGGGGTAACCAACGAGGGGTTCGAGGCCCATCACTACCAGGCACCCGAAGCACAGCCAGAGGGGGACCACCAGGGCCCCAGGCGCCCTGGTGGCGCGCCCCCCCCTGGGCCGCGCCGGGGGGGGGGGGGCGCCTGGGCCCCCCGAGCCTCGTCTGACGCCCCCCTTTGGCATATATTTAAAGCGTCTCCCGAAACCCTCGAGACGGGAACTCTTTTTCGCGATCTCATCTCTGTTCCGCCGCCGCCGCCGCTTCCAAGATCGGGAGCACCAGGAGAACTCTTCCCGGCACCCTGCCGGAGGGGAGGATCACCACCGGGAGCTTCTCCACCACCATGGACGCCTCCCGGATGAGTTGTGAGTAGTCTCCCTTGGACCATGAGTCCATGACCAGTAGCTATGTGATGTTCTCCTCCCCTTCTTGTGCTTCACTAATTAGTCCTCGTGAGCTGCCCTACATGATCGAGGCACATATGTAATCCTTATGCTGTTGCTATGATGAGTTTGCTGGGATCCGATGGATTGTGAGATTATGTTCAGATTGTGTTTGAGTAATATATTTGATCTACCTCTTTTATATTTATGTTCGTAAGTAATTCTTGCATGTTCTCCGTTGTTATTTATTGCTTTGGCCAAGTAGTAGGTAGTGACTCCAAGAGGGAACGTTATGCTTGATTGTGGGTTCATGCCCCTCGATGACTAGCTTGAGTGACAGAAACATGAGTCTAGGGGATGTGCTGTTGCCACAAGGGGGAAAACAACGGGGCTTGTGCCCGCGGGTGCAAGGATTGTTTACTTTACGCAAAGTTCTTTTAATGCAGTTGTCTGTTGCTTTGAGTTTACACTATGGGTGGGACTCGCAACTTAATACCAGCGAGATGTTCTGGATAGATATCTCAAGGTGGATGATTAGTAGTAGATGCAGATGGATTTCGGTCTACTTGCCTTGGCGTACCGCCCATGCTTTGAACCTCTACCTTTCTTGTAACATAGTTAGCATTGGTTTGCGCACATAATTCTGTCAATTGCCCAGCTGTAATTCGTTTACCTCACATAGTTGTTTTATCGTCTTTTGGGAGAGAGACATCACTAGTGAACATCATGGGACCCCGGTCCATATTGCCATCATTGATCACATCCGCTATTTACTTTCCGCTTTTTACTTACTATTGCAGCAAAACCTATCACTATTATCACTTGCGTTTGATCCTTTGTAAACGACAAGGCCGGAGGGATTGACAACCTCTCTGTACTCGTTGGGAGCAAAGTTATTTGTATCTGTGTGCAGGTCCACGTTGATTGCTAATATCTGGCGCCGTTAGCAGTTGACACCTTCTTGTTGAAACTGGGAGTCTCAGGGAAATCGATCCTTGGTATCTTTGCCAAGGGAAAACTTCCGCTACACTGCATCTCAAACCTTCCACTTGGGGTAACCAACGAGGGGCGAGAAGCCATCAAGCAAAGTTTTCTGGCGCCGTTGCCGGGGACTCCACTCTTCAAGATAGGGGAGTTGCACGCTATCTTTTACCTTTGCTTTTTAGTCTTGTTAGTTTACCTTTCAGTTTTCTTTATGTCTTTTCACTAGTTTTGCTTAATGGAAAACAACAAAAATATGAGAGAGCTTTATAAGCTCTACCTTGGTTTGGGACATGATGTGTTTGAAGAGAAAATTAAAAAACCTATGGAACTTTATTATTTGCATAACAATCATGATGGTGGTGATGTTATTAGTATGCTTTCTTTGAATATCAATATTGCTAATGACATGGAAAGCTCTAAGCTTGGGGATGACACGTTTGATGAACATGATATTTTTAGTCCCCCAACTTTTGAGGAGGAAATTTACTTTGATGATATGCCTCCTAAATACGATGATTACCATGATGGTTATGATAGTCTTACTCTCACTATTCCTAATAAGAAAGATTTTGCTTATATGAAGAATAATGACACTTTTATGCTTATGGATCATGGAAATAATGCCTTATGTGATAGTTATATTGTTGAGTTCATCCATGATGCCACTGAAATTTATAATGAGAGAGGGAGACATGGTTCTAAATATCTTAATAATAAGAAGTTTCCTCTCTTTATGGTGAATATTTTGAAGTTATGCTTGTTTTGCCTTCCTACGCTAGTTGCTTTGTGCTTCAATGAATTATTCTATTGCGATATTCCTATGCATAGGAAGCATGTTAGGCTTAAATGTGTTTGGTATTTGCTTCTTGATGCTCTCTTTTGTTCTTCAACTCTTATTCCTGCGAGAGCATCATTAAAGCCTCATGCCTAGCTTAAAGGCATAAAAGAAAGCGCTTTTGGGAGGCAGCCCACAATGAATAAAATTTTATTTTGCTTTTGTTGTGTCTTGATGTTGTTACTACAGTAGCATCATCATTGTATCTTTGCTTTTCAATTTTGTGCCAAGTGTAGCCTCTGATTGCAAGAAAGTTCAAAAGTTGTGACGTGCTGTCCAGGAAACAGATTCTGTCCTTGGATAGAAAAATTCGTATAAAATCACCAGATCATCTTTTTGGTCTGAATTTTTTCGACAGCATGCTCTATATAATTTTATTTCGTGCGTCTGTTTTGAGTTTTTTTATTAGAGTTGCAGAAGTGCCCCGAAAAAATCATTTACTACCTGCTGTTCTGTTTTTCACAGATTCTGTCCTGTTTTGCCTTTCCTTCATTTTGCAAACCTAGAGCTTGCTTTTTCTTTGCAAAAACCTTTTGGCAATCTTGAAAAACAGTAGACCTTCAAGAATATCCTTATTTCCAGCAAGGAACAATTATTTTATTATGGGTACTAACCTCGCTAATCAGATTATGATGAGTTATGTATGAAGGGAGTTTTCAAGTGTGCGAGGGAAGATCATAAAAAGATTCAGGAGTGTCAAACGCTCAAGCTTGGGGATGCCCCCATGCACCCCCAAGAAATATTCAAGGAGACTCAAGCGTCTAAGCTTGGGGATGCCCCCGTGCATCCCCTTCTCCATCAACATTATCAGTTCGTCTTTCGTTCCACTATATTTTTATCACTTCATGTGTTATGTGCTATGCTTGGAGCGTCTTGCTTTAGTTTCCTTTTTAGTTTTCTTTAGCTTTTCATAACGAGTCGGAACTCAGCTTTCTTTATGTGGGAGAGAAACACGCTCCACTTCTACCTAGAACATAACATAGAATTTTCATGTCTATCTTGCTGTGTGTGTTCTTTGTCTTTCAATAGCTACTATCATGCTTAGCTTTTAGTATTCATGCTTATCTTTTTAAAGAGCTTTTGTTTAGTTGGTCGCTTGAACTCTCTTTATTTATCATGATTATCTTATTAAGAGAGTTTGCTTCTGTTGCATGGTTGATATGTCTATGATAAAGATGCTACGTGCATAATGGTGCTTAGTAGTTCATGTTTTCTTATGGTTAGTCTCAAATAGCTGGGGGGTTTCCAATGTGTTATTGGAGTACCAACATGATTTGTTTGCCTATGATGTGGTATGGTTTAGTAATATCTTCCTTCAAGAATTTATTTTGATTGACTTGGCGTATGCTCACGCATATTTAAGACTGTAAAGAAAGTCTGTCAAGCCTTGATGATCTTTTGTTTCTGAGTAGCGATATAACTACCATGCCTGATTCAATGTTGCTTTGTCGCTCTGCATGATTATGACCGTCATTGCTCTCTTAGTTGGTCGCTCCCAGTCTTTTGCTAACCTCCACCCGTACTAAGCGGACTGACTGCTTGTGCATCCAAATTCCTTTAAACCAGTTATGCCATATGAGTCCACCATACCTTCCTACATGGTATTTACCTGCCATTCCTAACGAAGACTTTCATGTACAATCTCGAAATTATTCAAAAAGAAAAAAATGCATTCCTATTTTGTGCCTCTGTTTTAAGTCCATGAGGAAGTAGTAGTTAATTCTTGATCTTTTTAAGTTGGACAAGCTTCACCCCGGGATTGCATGTATAATGTGCAAACCCATAACACGAGAAGGAACTGCCATTGAGTGCGCCCGGCTCAAAATTAATATAACAAACAAACCCTCCTTCACGCTTTGTTCATGAGAAATCAGAAAACTTTGGCAGTGATAAACAAAGGAGATTAAGAGGATGTGATCGTCCTCATTCGGGAGCCGTTCCTCGAAACTTGTCCATCTCAAGAAGTAATTGAGTTATCTGCTAGCATTCGTTGACGAAACATGCATGATCTAAAAAAATTATTATTACCTCTGTTTTTAAAACCAAGAGCTCTCGTACATGCTTTGTCTTTGTTTCCGACTACGGGTTTTCAACCTTGCCAACAAAAGCCACGGTTCGAGAGTCTCCACCTTCTTTTAAAGCACCAACTACTGAGAGCATGATTGTCATTCTGAGTGTAATGTGCATTGTCCCAAAGTAGCATTGTCTTTTGCATGATTATGATATCGTTTATTCTGAAATTATTGTATCTAGTCATCACTTAAACCTTGGAGGTGCCCCTGCATTTATGTTTTGCTTCACTAAAGGGGGAAGCGAGATATCACTTTATCATATTTGCACACCATGCTCATTACAAATCTATTTGATGTTTCAATACCATATTGTAAAACTTTCAGTTCTTTGTGATTTTCTCATGAGGCAACTTAATTACTACAGATTCATTGTCTCAGTAAGCTTTTGTCATATGACTATGAAAAGTCCTATATGGTTAATAGCATGTCACCACAAAAATTATTCTTGTTATCATTTACCTACTCGAGGACGAGCAGGAATTAAGCTTGGGGATGTTGATACGTCCAAAACGTATCTATAATTTCTGCTTGCTCCATGCCTCTTTTGGGTGATATTGCTATGATATTTATACACTTCCATACACTTTTGATCATATTTGGACTAACCTATTAACTCAGTGCACCCCAGTGCCAGTTCTGTTTTTTGCTGTATTTGTATTTCAGGTTTTCCCATTACGAGAACTGCCAGAAAAATCCCGGAAAAATTATGTAAAAAATCAGCGTTCCAGAAGGTTCCCAGCAGCCAAAGTACAGCCGGAGGGGGGCCACCAGGGCTCCAGGCGCCCTGGTGGCGCGGCCCCCCTGGCCGCGCCGGGGGGCGCCTGGGCCCCCGAGGCCTCCGCTGATGCCCCCCTTTGGCATATATTTATATCGTGTCCCAAAACCCTCGAGGCGGGAACCCTTTTTCGCGATCTCATCTCTGTTCCGCCGCCGCCGCGCTTCCAAGATGGGAGCACCAGGAGAACTCTTCCCGGCACCCTGCCGGAGGGGAGGATCACCACCGGGAGCCTCTCCACCACCATGGACACCTCCCGGATGAGTTGTGAGTAGTCTCCCTTGGACCATGGGTCCATGACCAGTAGCTATATGATGTTCTCCTCCCGTTCTTGTGCTTCACTAATTAGTCCTCGTGAGCTGCCCTACATGATCGAGGCACATATGTAATCCTTATGCTGTTGCTATGATGAGTTTGATGGGATCCGATGGATTGTGAGATTATGTTCAGATTGTGTTTGAGTAATATATTTGATCTACCTCTTTTATATTTATGTTCATAAGTAATTCTTGCATGTTCTCCGTTGTTATTTATTGCTTTGGCCAAGTAGTAGGTAGTGACTCCAAGAGGGAACGTTATGCTTGATTGTGGGTTCATGCCCCTCGATGACTAGCTTGAGTGAAAAAAACATGAGTCTAGGGGATGTGTTGTTGCCACAAGGGGGAAAACAACGGGGCTTGTGCCCGCGGGTGCAAGGATTGTTTACTTTACGCAAAGTTCTTTTAATGCAGTTGTCTGTTGCTTTGAGTTTACACTATGGGTGGGACTCGCAACTTAATACCAGCAAGATGTTCTGGATAGATATCTCAAGGTGGATGATTAGTAGTAGATGCAGATGGATTTCGGTCTACTTGCCTTGGCGTACCGCCCATGCTTTGAACCTCTACCTTTCTTGTAACATAGTTCGCATTGGTTTGCGCACATAATTCTGTCAATTGCCCAGCTGTAATTCGTTTACCTCACATAGATGTTTTATCGTCTTTTGGGAGAGAGACATCACTAGTGAACATCATGGGACCCCGGTCCATATTACCATCATTGATCACATCCGCTATTTACTTTCCGCTTTTTACTTACTATTGCAGCAAAACCTATCACTATTATCACTTGTGTTTGATCCTTTGTAAACTGTAGAATTGCGGAAATATTGCGTGTATTGATTATTGCCTCAAAGGGCTGTATATAAAGGAGTACAAACTTGGGGGGCAAGAAACCTAATACAAGTCCAAACCGTAATACTCTAACATCCCCCCGCAGTATCAACGTGGGGTTCAACAACGTTGAGACTGAAACGAATATCTGTAAAAGGTTTGGTAGGAAGCCCTTTGGTAAAAATGTCTGCAAACTGAGCCGTCGAGGGAACATGAAGAACACGAACTTGCCCCAAAGCAACCTTCTCGCGAACAAAATGGATATCAATCTCGATGTGCTTGGTACGCCGATGCTGGACTGGATTCCCGGACATGTAGATAGCCGAGATGTTGTCACAGTAAACAACAGTTGCTTGCGCAATAGGAGACCGAAGCTCTGACAATAACTGACGAAGCCAAACCGTTTCAGCAACAGCATGAGCGACAGCACGATATTCAGCCTCAGCAGACGAGCGGGAGACCGTAACCTGTCTTTTAGAAGACCAAGAAACCAAATTGTTACCAAGATAAACACAAAAGCCGGATGTAGATCTACGAGTATCGGGGCAACCAGCCCAGTCTGCATCAGAGTAAGCTGTCAGGGAAGTGGGAGGTGATGGATTTATGTGAAGACCATGATCAAGGGTTCCTTTAAGATAACGAAGAATACGTTTGACATGATTATAGTGTGGAATGCGTGGATCATGCATGTAAAGACAAGCTTGTTGAACAGCAAAGGAAATGTCGGGTCGAGTAAGGGTGAGATATTGGAGAGCACCAGTAAGACTACGATATAGAGTTGCATCGGGAAAGGGATCACCATCAGCAAAGAGTTTAAAACCAGTGTCAACAGGAGTACGAGACGATTGACAGTCAAGCATGCCAGCACGATTAAGAAGATCAAGGCAATATTGTCGTTGAGAAAGAAAAAGACCATTAGAATCACGAACAACAGAAACACCCAAAAAGTGATGAAGAAGACCAAGATCCGTCATTGAAAATTCAGACCGAAGAAGGGTAATAATATGATTCAAGAAAGATTGAGAAGAAGCAGTAAGAACAATATCATCAACATAAAGAAGCAAGTATGAAGTGTCTGTGTTGGTGTGGTAAATAAAAAGAGATGCATCCGAAAGAGAAGGAACAAAACCAATAGTTTGAATAAAAGAAGAAAAACGTTGAAACCAAGCACGAGGGGCTTGTTTTAAACCATATAAAGATTTGTTAAGAAGACAAACATGATTGGGGTGATTTTTATCTTCAAAGCCTAAGGGTTGTTGACAAAACACTGTTTCTTGGATAGAACCATGGAGAAAAGCATTCTTGACATCTAATTGGTGGATAGGCCAAGCAGAGGAGACAGCAATGGTGAGAACGGTACGAATGGTGCTAGGTTTAACTACTGGAGAGAAAGTTTCATCATAGTCAATACCGTGTTGTTGAGAGTAACCACGACAAACCCATCGAGCTTTGTAACGAGAAAGACTTCCATCAGAGTTAAATTTGTGACGAAAAACCCACTTACCAGAAACAATGTTAGTGTTTGGAGGTCTAGGAACTAATTGCCAAGTGTTATTATCAAGCAAAGCGGTGAATTCATCTTGCATTGCAGCAGCCCAATTTGGATCAAGAAGAGCTAATTTGTAATTTTTAGGCAGTGTAGTTAAAGCAACTTCAGCATGAAGATTAAGCGGTTTTGTAGGCAAACGAAAACCAGATTTAGCACGCGTACGCATAGCATGATCATTCTGGGGAACAACTGTAGGTACAGCATGAGGTGGGGGAGGAGAAATCGGTGAGGGCGCTGCCGCGGCAGGAAAAATAGCAACTTCGGGTGCCGCGGCAGGAGTGGATGGAGAGGCTGGTGCCGCGGGGGAGGAAGGTTCTGTCGCGGCAGGGAAAACAGCGACTTCTTCTGCCGCGGCAGAGAAATCAGCTGATTCGTGAGTGGCGGCAGGAAAAGTGGTGGTTTTGGTTGCCGTGGTAGGAGTTGGGGCTATGGTAGGTATGTTGTCGGGAACCGTAAAATGAAACGGAAAACTAAGGTTTTTAGGAGGGGCTGGTGGCGTGGAAGAGGTGGGATTATCTCGTTGAGCAAAAGGGAAAACGTGTTCAGCAAAAGTAACATGTCTAGACACATGAACATGACCAGTTAATAAATCCAGACAACGATACCCTTTGTGTTCGGAGGAAAAACCAAGAAAGACGCAAGGAATAGAACGAGGAGAGAGTTTATTAGGTGAGGTAGAATAAATATTGGGAAAGCAAAGGCAACCAAAAACTCGTAAATCAACATAATTTGGATGATGAAGAAAAAGAGAAAAATATGGAGTGTTGGTTTTATTTGCTTTGGAGGGTCGTATGTTAAGTAAAAAGGTGGCGGTGTGCAAGGCTTCTACCCAAAATTTAGAAGGCATGGAGGCTTGAATTAATAAAGTACGTATAATATCATTGATAGTTCGAAGAGAGCGTTCTGCTTTGCCGTTTTGTGGTGATGTGTATGGACAAGAAAAGCGAAGAAGAATGCCGTGTTGGAGAAAGAACGTACGATTTTTAATACTATCAAATTCACGGCCATTGTCGCATTGAATAAAACGAATAGGAAGAAGGAAGTGGACAGAAACATAGCGTTGAAAGTTGACAAAAAGAGCATGAACATCAGATTTGTTACGTAAAGGAAAAGTCCAGACGAAGTGTGTAAAATCATCAAGAATCACAAGATAATATTTAAAACCAGAAACACTAGAAACCGGAGACGTCCATAGGTCACAATGTAATAACTCAAAAGGATAAGTACTATGAGAATGAGATGAACTAAACGGGAGGCGAACATGTTTGCCTAATTGACATGATTCACAAAGGGAGGAAACATGAGAATCTGTATTACAAGGAATTGAAAATTCACTAAGAAGCGATGATAAAACTGTATTATTGGGATGGCCGAGTCGACGATGCCACAAATCCACCGAAGCCACCATTGAAGTTGGAGGTGCGGCAGCAGGAACACCATGAAGAGAATATAAATCACCAGAACTATTGAAGCGAGCGATCTCGGCCTTGGTCAGATAGTCCTTCACAGATAAACCAAATGCGTCAAATTCAACAGAGACAAGATTATCACGAGTAAATTGTCGAACAGAAATCAAATTTTTGATAAGAGCGGGAGCAACAAGAACATTGCGAAGAAGAAGAGGTTTGGTGGATGAGGGTATATGTGATTGACCAACACAAGTTATAGGAATAGTGGAACCATCACCAAGAGTAATAGTAGGAAAAGAAGAAGGAGTGCAGGAAGACAGCAATTTACTAGATGCAAACATGTGACTAGAAGCACCGGAGTCGAAGATCCAATCCGTACATGATGTTCCTTGGGAAACAAAGTTGTTTATGGCTTGCAGAAAGGCAGCTTGATCCCAGCTCGGTGTTGAAGTTGAAGTCGGTGTAGGAAGCAGTGCAGGCTGATAAGGTGGCGTCGGCAGCAAGGCAGGCGTTGGTGCAAATTGGCCGGCACTGTAGTACTGTTGTGGCGATGGAGCAGACGGCGTAGGAGCATATGTTGGAGCAGCATGGTAGGCGTGTGTCGGATGACAAGGCGCGAGGAAGCCAGGAGTACCAGTGGGCGGATGGAGACCGGGCTGCCATGCGCCGGTATAGGCCGGTGGAGCGCCGTAGGGCGATGGTGCTGCCCAAGGCATGGACCAGGCCTGAACCACTCCTGTCCATGGATCGTGAGGGGGGCGCCAAGCTATCGGGGCCAGTGTCGATGTCGAGGCAGCTGGAGGTGGAGCCGGAGGCGGGGCTGCAGGTCGAGGCGACGGACCGGTCCGCGGGGGGAAATACATGGGATTCTTCCCGCGGTAATTGGGGCTAGGGCGCCATCCAGGAGGCGGGTGCGTTGCGGACGGGTGCGCTGCCGGGGCTGCTGCGGCAGAGAAACTGCCTGATTGTGGTGGCACGGCAGGAAGGTGGCCCGGCTGCGCTGTCGCGGCAGAAGATCCAGCTGTTGGTGCTGCCGCGGTAGGGGCTGGTGGCGGGCGAGGCGCGGCGACGAAGACGTGGAGCCGAGCCTCTTTGCGAGCAATGGCGTCAGCAGCGCTCTGAAGAAGTGATCGCACCTCGGCGAAAGAGGGAGGGGGCCGCATGAGAGGGATGAAGGCAGCTTGCGTCTTGAACTCGTCGCCAAGCCCTTGGAGGAGGATGTTGATGAGCTGGCGATCTCCCACGGGATCACCCAACTCACGGAGCTCGTCAGCCATCATCTGAATTCGTTGGCAGTAGGTGCCAAGCGAGGAGGCGCCCTGGATGGTGTTGCGGATCTCGGTGTTGAGGGTGTTGATACGAGCGTCGACGTTGTCCTGGAAGAGACGACGAAGGGCTGCCCATAAGTTGGCGGCGGTGGAGGACTCCCTGAAGACGAGATTGAAGATCTCAGTGGACACCCGCGTGTAAATCCATTGGATAATGGCGAGGTCATCTTTCATCCAGCGGGGATCGTCAGGGCGTGGGACGGAGTTGGCGGCGATGTGAGCGCGTAGGTTGCAGCGGCCGAGATGAATATCGAAGAGATGACACCAATGATAGTAGTTGTGAGCTGCAAGATCTAACGTAATTGGTATAAGCGATGTAACATCGGAGATTGTATCGGCAAAAGAGATTGTAGTGGCTATTGTAGGAGTAGAGGTGGAGGTTAGGGCTAGGGAGGAGGAGGAGGAAGAAGGATTGGCGGCGGCCTTGGAAGCGGCCAGGGCGGCGCGGCACGCCCAATATCCGGGCGGCGGCGGTGGCGGCGGCGGAGGCGGGACAGCCATGCCCTAGGATCGGTTTAATCTGATACCATGTAGAATTGCAGAAATATTGCGTGTATTGATTATTGCCTCAAAGGGCTGTATATAAAGGAGTACAAACTTGGGGGGCAAGAAACCTAATACAAGTCCAAACCGTAATACTCTAACATAAACGACAAGGCCGGAGGGATTGACAACCTCTCTGTACTCGTTGGGAGCAAAGTTATTTGTATTTGTGTGCAGGTCCACGTTGATTGCTAATATCTGGCGCCGTTAGCAGTTGACACCTTCTTGTTGAAACTGGGAGTCTCAGGGAAATCGATCCTTGGTATCTTTGCCAAGGGAAAACTTCCGCTACACTGCATCTCAAACCTTCCACTTGGGGTAACCAACGAGGGGCGAGAAGCCATCAGCGATCTACAAAGGGTATGTAGATGCACTCCATTATGCTCGTTGCTAGATGACTCTTTAGATTGATCTTGGTGAAAGCGTAGGAATTTTTTTGAATTCTACTACGTTCCCCAACACTGGTAATGCGGGTATCTTTGCTTGGAGGCTGTCAATACTTCGGAAATGTAGTAGATTGGGCGTTGGACTTTGTAGGCTTTGCCTTCTTCTTCCCACTCGACCGTGAGTACAGTGTTGACAACTTGTCCGATGGCTGCGATGCATAGTAAAATAGGCTCCTTGCTGACTGGGGCAGCAAGCACCTGCTGGGTGGAAAGTAGGGTTGCAAGCTCTTCAGACGCTGCTTCAGCTTCAGAATTCCACTCGAACTTTTCAGATTTCTTCATCAGTCAGTAGAGAGGTAATGCCTTCTCACCGAGACGGGAAATGAACCGACCCAATGCGGCCAAGCAACTAGTTAGCTTCTGGACATCGTGTATACGCTCGGGACGCTTCATTCGGAGGATGGCACTGACTTTTTCTGGGTTGGCGTCGATTCCTCGTTCTGAAACAAGGAAACCGAGTAGCTTACCGCCCGGAACTCCGAATGTACACTTCGACGGATTAAGCTTGATATCATAGCTTCTCAAATTTGCGAATGTCTCAGCGAGGTTAGTCAGCAGGTCGGAACCTTTGCGTGATTTGACCACGATGTCATCCATGTGCGCTTCCACATTCCGACTGATTTGCTTCAAAAGGCATTTTTGAATCATGTGCATGAAGTTAGCGCCAGCATTCTTGAGACCGAAAGGCATGGTGACATAACAAAAACACCCGAATGGGGTGATGAAGGCTGTCTTGATTTCATCGGGTCCAAACAGTCGGATCTGATGAAACCCGGAATACGCGTCTGATACGTCTCCAATGTATCTATAATTTTTGTTTGTTCCATGCTATTATATTATCCTTCTAGGATGTCTTATGGGCTTTTATATACACTTTTATATGATTTTTGGGACTAACCTATTAACCCAGAGCCCAGTGCCAGTTTCTGTTTTTTCCTTGTTTTTGAGTTTCGCAGAAAAGGAATATCAAACGGAGTACAATTGACGAGCCAATTTTTTATGATTTTTTCTGGACCAAAAGAAGCCCCCGAAGCAAAAGAGTTGGGCAGGAGAGCCACGGGCTGCCCTCGAGGGTGGAGGGCGCGCCCTGGGAAGGTGGTGGCGCACTCCTATCTCGAGGACAGCCCAGAAGCCCCCCTGACGTGGGACCTACGCCAAAAATTCCTATAAATACTGAAACCTTCGGAAATTAACCTAGATCGGGAGTTCCACTGCCGAAAGCCTCTGTAGCCCCGAAAACCAATCTACACCGGTTTTGGCACCCTGTCGGAGGGGGAAATCCCTCTTCGGTGGCCATCTTCATCATCCCGGCGCTCTCCATGACGAGGAGGGAGTAGTCCACCCTCGGGGCTGAGGGTATGTACCATTAGCTATGTGTTTGATCTCTCTCTCTCGTGTTCTTGAGATGGCACGATCTTGATGTATCACGAGCTTTGCTATTCTAGTTGGATCTTATGATGCTTCTCCCCCTCTACTATCTTGTAATGGATTGAGTTTTCCCTTTGAAGTTATCTTATCGGATTGAGTCTTTAAGGATTTGAGAACACTTGATGTATGTCTTGCACGTGCTTATCTATGGTGACAATGGGATATCATGTGATCCACTTGATGTATGTTTTGGTGATCAACTTGCGGGTTCCGTGACCTTGGGAATCTATGCATGGGGGTTGGCACACGTTTTCGTCTTGACTTTCCGGTAGAAACTTTGGGGCACTCTTTGAAGTTTTATGTGTTGGTTGAATAGATGTTTCTGAGATTGTGTGATGCATATCGCATAACCATGCCCACGGATACTTGAGGTGACAATGGAGTATCTAGGTGACATTAGGGTATTGGTTGATTTGTATCTTAAGGTGTTATTCTAGTACGAACTCTATGATAGATTGAACGTTACTACGGATTCTTGAATAGATCGATCAGAAAGAATAACTTTGAGGTGGTTTCGTACCCTACCATAATGTAATGCCCAGGATGTAACACTTTCCCTATATGGCAATATATAAACTTTGGCTTCATCAATTCCTTTCCGGGTTCTTCGTCTTTTCGGGTTTCTTCGTTTTGTCGTGTGCGTGTGTGCATTTTCATCCATGTCATGTTGTCATGTGCATTGCATTGCATTTGTGTTGTCATTTGCATCTGGTCCCACTCGTCTCTTCCCGTTGTCCGTTTCGAGTTCCGACGCTCTCACACGTGCCCGTGGCATCCCCGAGTCCTTCTTTCGTGTGTGGCCGTGTAACGTTTCCGGAATGGCGTGAGACTTGTTGTGCGATGTTGTTTTGGTACATGTAGGCCGCCTGTCAAGTTTCGTCGCGTTTGGAGTTCGTTTGGTACTCCAACAGTTAACCTCGTGGGCTAAAAGTACCTCCTCTTTGAGGCCCAAGACCCCCTCCACAACAGCCCAACAACCCAGCACAACCCTTTCCATCATCTCGGTCGTTGTTTTTTTGATCGCGTGGCCGAAAACCGCTCCCCATTTGGAGTCTCCTAGCTCCTTGTGCCTATAAAAACGTCCACCCCTCCATTTTTCTCGTCCAAACCCTAATTTCTGCCTCCTCCCGCAGCGCTGGGCGTGTCCGCCGCCGCCTCCGGCCTCTCTGCAGCCGCCACGTGGCAGCCGCCGCCGCTCCCCACCGCGCCGGCCCGTAGGCCCAGCGCGGGCCCGCCGCCGCCGCCGTCCCGGGCCGCGCCCCCGCGCGCCCCTTCGCCGATCTACTCCGACGCCGGCCGCGCCCCGCCGCCGGAGAGCCCGCTCCTCCGCCGCCAGTTGCCGCGCCAGTCACCGCCGCCGGCCTCGCCCGTTGCCTGGATCCCGCACCTCGCCGCTCCGGCGCCGCCCTCCGCCACTTCCGTCGCCGCGCCCCTCGGGCACCCTCGTCGCCGGCCGACCCTCGCCCCGCCGCCGACGGGCCCCCTCCAGCCGAAGCTGCCGCAGCTGCCGGCCCCGATCGAAGCCGCCGCAGAGCAGCAGCCGGATCCCGATCGAGCCACCGATCCAACGAGCCCTAACGGGCGCGACCCGCTCCAACCCGGCGCCCGTTGACCCGAACCCGCTCCGCCGTTGACCCGCGAGGTGGTTTCTCTGTTTTATTTTGCTAAGTCTTTTAGCTATTTTCATTGTCTGGTGCATTCTTGTGATGGCTATAACTTTTACTGTGCTTGTCCGATTTGTGCATATGATATGTCAAAATGATCGTGGTGATGTGTACTACGTTTTGTTCCTTTGTGTCATGCATGTTTGAGTCCATCTAGATGTCTTAATCTTCATGACAAGAGTGCTACTTGATATAAACTGCTGCTACTTGTTATTTTCATGCCATGTTTGAGATGTGATAACTTGGTGCATGTTTATCCAAATGAAGCAAATGATATGTCCAAATGTTCATCATGAGATGCTCTACATGTTGGTTGCTATAGCATGCTTGTTAGAGTTCATATTGCCATGTTTATCTCTGTTGCAACAGTGCATGTGGCTGTTAGGTTTTGTAACATGTTACGATATGCCTAGTTGAGGAGCTCGTTGCTATTGATGTGTTTGTCCCCATGTTGCATGCTCATATGTTTTAGATTCCCCATCATGTGATCTTTGCTGTGGTGCAAACCACTTGCCATGTTATGCCTTGAGGTGACTTAAACATGCTCACAAACATGCCATGATAATATTGCTGTTTTAACACTTAGAGAAATTTCACTAAGTCTAGAATCTGTAATATCCTGATGCTATGTTTGCTTGTTGTTCTAGGCAAATCCATGTTAGTTGCCATTGATCATTCCTTGTTGTATATGTTGTTGGCTATCCATCCATGCCCTCACATGCTCATTTGGGTTGTTGTATCATATTTAACTCTTGCTCCCAAGTTGCTATAAAATATTACTGTCAGGTTTTTATTGTCATGATCAAAATGTTGTAACTTGTTGCTATTGATCCATGCCTCCTATGGAGATGCTCCAATGGTGTTGTTTGCTGTAGGATATGTCTACTTCATGTCCATGCTTCTTGTCACCATGTTTGAGTGATGTAGAGTATATATTTCTTGCTCCAAAGTTGATATGTGGCTGTTAGTTTCAGCTTTGCATTGTTTCTTGTTTCGGTTGTATCTTTTAGTCCGTTGCTCCGTTTTGGGTGTGCCCTACATGAAACTTGTGTGGTTTTGCATGTAGATTCATAATATCATCTTGTTAACATATTTGGAGTATGTTTGCTTGATGTTTGGGGTGCATCTTGCACCGTTGCCATGCTTATCTTGTTTTGATCATATCTTCTAGACCGTACCTCCGTTTTAAACAAAATTTATATGAAACTTGACTAGAATTTCATGTAGATCATCATGGTGCATGTTAAATTGATGTTTAACAACTTTAACTTAAGGTTTGTTCAGATCTGGACTAATTTCAAACTATGCATATGAGGACTTACCGGATTTGTCTTAAGTAGTTTCCGGCATCATTTAAACATGTTGTTTCTTGTGTTGTTTCTCTGTGCTTCCTACCCTGCCATGTTTTGCTTCCTAAATAGACTTGTCTTGCATCCTACTTGCTTGAGTAAATTGTCTTGTTCTTGTGCTGTTTTCTCTATGCTTCCTATGTTGTCATGTTGTGCATCCTAAGTGCATCTGCAGTGCTTCCTGAGTGCATCATACATGCATCCTGTAGTTTGCGCATTGCACCTTGTTTGATTTCGTGCCTCGTGTGTTCTTGTGTTGAGTAGAGCCGGAAGCCGAGATCGAGTACGAGAACGAGGTTACTACCGAGGTTGAGAACGAGGAGCCCTCTTACGATCCCATCGACGACTCGACAGGCAAGATGACCTGACCCAGATATCATTACTATCTTTGCCTATTGCTAGAAGTCTCGCTCTTTAGCTTATTTGCCTCGATGCCCATGTTTGTTTGTCAGCCTCCTATTATAACCATGAATCTGTTTAACCACCCAACCTATGAAAACCTTTGATTGGCTACGTAGGCTTCGCTCAGCCCCTCTTATAGAATTGCTAGTTGCAGGAGAAGATTTGAAGATTATTGCTTCATGTTGAAGCTTGTTGGGATATCACACTATATAAACTCTTAAATGAAATCATCTATATATTGGTAATGGGTGGAAGGCTAAGCCTCTTGCTTGGTGATTTGTTCCACTCATGCCGCCCTAGGAACCGCATAAACCGGTGTTATGTTCCTTGATTATGCGTTCCTCACATGGTTGGGGTTATGGGACCCCCTCGATAAACCGCTTAGCGCTAAGTCTTTTCCAGCAAGTCCCAACATTGGTACTCCATTTGCCTAATAACTAAAAACTTGCATAGGGACTAGCTATCCCTTTTTATTAATCAACAACCCCCGGGCCAGTGCTCCACATGAGTGTTGGTCCGAACTGAGCAGACTGCGGGGCCGCCTTGGGGAAACTCGAGGTATTTGGTATTCACCTATAGGATGACTCATCCGGTCGTGGCCTGAGACTAGATACGCGCGGCTACTGTCAGGGTGTCGGCACGCCGGGAGGATTTGCTGGATTAGTTTTACCTATGTCGGTATATCTTGAGCACGGGATTCCGAGGATACTCGGGCCTTCCCACCTTGGAGTTGCGACTCCGCGGATCGTGGGCTTGTAATGGTCCAAGTTGGAACACCCCTGCAGGGATTTGAACTTTCGAAAGCCGTGCCCGCGGTTATGTCGCAGATGGGAATTTGTTAATATCCGGTTGTAGATAACTTGACACCACGTTCACAACACACTACCAGCGTGAGTACCGTGACGGTCATTTTCCGAAAGGGGTTCGGGAAGTGAACACGGTGGGGTTATGAATGACGTACTTAGTTAGGATCACTTCGTGATCACCTTGTCGCTCGTGGCACTTCTCTTCTCGCTCTTATTACGTAAGCTAGTGCTAGTGCAGTTGCAGCCTTTTATTCTTTCATCATCCTTGTTCCACACCCAAGGCTTAGATAGTTCTGCTACCCGGGAACGGGATTTCTGAGTCCTCTGTGGCTCACAGATTCTACACCACACCAGATGCAGGTACCATGGTGAGCTACTCAGGTGACGACACAGAGCTATACTGGGAGTACGACGAAGAGCGTAGCTGTTACTATGTGCACTATCCCGATGATCAGTAGTGGTTTCTACTAGGAGCGATTCGAACATGTGGCTTTATGTATGTTTGGTATCTTTCATTTGGATCTTCACCCGTAGTCGGGTTGTGATGTTATTTGGATGATGATTGTTATGTAATGTATTGTGTGACGTGTCGAGTGTAAGCCAACTATCTCTTTTCCTTTTCATCCCTATTTTTACATGAGATGTGCAAAGATACCGAACTTGAGATCATTCCAGAATGGGCTTATACCTGTAAGTCGTGCCTCGACACGTAGGAGGTATAGTCCCATCCTGGGCATTACACGTAATATCTTCGTTTGTTCTCCGCTATTAGTGACTTTGGAGTGACTCTTTGTTGCATGTTGAGGTCTAGTAATATGATCCAATTATGTTATCCTTGTTGAGAGAACTTGCACTAGTGAAAGTATGAACCCTAGGCCTTGCCTACTATCATTGCAACACCGTTTATGCTCACATTTACCACTAGTTACCTTGCTGTTTTTATATTTACTTAGTACAAAAACCTATATCTACCATCCATATTGCACTTGTATCACCATCTCTTCGCCGAACTAGTGCACCTATACAATTTACCATTGTATTGGGTGTGTTGGGGACACAAGAGACTCTTTGTTATTTGGTTGCAGGGTTGTTTGAGAGAGACCATCTTCATCATACGCCTCCAACGGATTGATAAACCTTAGGTCATCCACTTCAGGGAAATTTTCTACTGTCCTACAAACCTCTGCACTTGGAGGCCCAACAACGTCTACAAGAAGAAGGTTGTGTAGTAGACATCAGCGTCCAGAAAGGACAAACGCTCGCATCCCGCAGTCGAGTCGACTATCTGATCGACACGGGGGAGAGGAAAATGATCTTTCGGGCAGGCCGATTGATATGCTTGAAATTGATGCACATGCGGAGGGATTTGTCCTTCTTGGGGACCATGACCACATTGGCGAGCCACTCGGAGTGGTAGATCTCACGAATGAACTCAGCTGCCAGAAGCCGAGCCACCTCTTCGCCAATTGCTTTTCTTTTCTCTGCGGCGGACCGACGGAGATGTTCCTTTACGGGCTTCACTTTTGGGTCTACTCACAAACAGTGCTCAGCCAGTCCCCTGGGTACACCTGGCATGTCAGACGGTTTCCATGCAAAGATGTCCCAGTTCTCACGGAGGAACTGGATGAGCGCTTCTTCCTATTTGGTGCCGAGTGTAGTTGAGATGTGGGTCGGTGCTGCATTGGGGTCGGCGGGGTGAATGTGCACGGGTTTCGTCTCTCCCGCCGACTGGAAAGATGACTCGGAAGCCGGCTTCTTAGCCCGCGGCAAATCACTCGGATCCACATTCTTCTGATACTCTTCCATCTCTACTGCTGCCATCTGCTCGTCGGTAATTTTCGAGCCATTCTGGAAGCACTCTTCCGCTTTCTGCCGGTTCCCCAGGACGGTTATGACGTCGTTGGGCCCCGGAATCTTCAGCTTGAGATATACATAGCATGGTCGAGCCATGAATCTGGCGTAGGCGGGCCTACCCAGAATGGCATGGTAGGCGTTGTTGAAGTCCACCACCTCAAACGTCAGCTTCTCTTTGCGGAAATTCTTTGAATCATCGAAAACCACGTCGAGTGAGATTTAGCCCAGCGAGTCAGCTTTCTTTCCGGGAATGACCCCGTGGAACCTCATGTTACTCTCGCTTAGCTTGGACATCGGAATGCCCATCCCACGGAGGGTTTCCGCAAACAGAATGTTCAGGCCGCTGCCGTCATCCATCAGGACCTTGGTCAAACGAGTCCCCTTGACAACTGGGTCGACCACCAGCGCCTGCCGCCCAGGGGTAGCAATGTGTGCAGGGTGATCGGACTGGTCGAATGTGATGGGGGTCTTGGACCATTTCAGATACGTCGTTGTTGCTGGGGCAACCATGTTGACTTCTCTGTTGATAACTTTCAGTCGACTCTTGCTTTCAACGTCAGCAAAAATCATCAAGGTGGAGTTAATCTGGGGGTAACCTCCATCCCCTTCTTTGTCCTCGATCTCTTCTGATTCCTTTTCCTTCTCAGTCGGCTGATCTTTTTGGAAGCTCTGGATCAGGAGCCGGCACTGTCGAGTGGTGTGCTTGGGATAAACCAAGTTCCCCCACTTCATCTTTCTTCGTGTGGATAGGACACGGCAGGTCGAGCACGTCATTTCCTGGTTGATCTTCCACTTTCTTGGGGACCCAAGGTCCCTTAGGCTTTCCTTTGCCCTTTCCTTGGTTAACAACCGCGGCTTCGCCTTGAGCTGCCGGCTCGGCCTTGCGCTTAGGTTTCCAATTGGAGTTCTGGTCATCTTGACGGACTGGTTCCTTGCCACTGCGGAGTCGATCGGCCTCTTCGCCGTTGGCATACCGACTGGCTATTTCCATCATCTGAGACAGGGACATATCTCCCGTTCGACCGAACTTCAGGTTCAACTCTCTGTACCGCACGCCCTCCTTGAAGGCGCAGACTGCTTGGTGCTCGGATACGTTCTCCACCGAATGATGCAAGGTGGTCCACCTTTGGATGTAATCTCTCAGGGTTTCATTCGGCTTCTGTAGGCAATGTTGCAACTCTGCAAGCCCTGGGGGCTGTTTGCAGGTGCCTTCGAAGGTCCTGATAAACACTTGGGCCAGCTCTTCCCAACTATAAATGCTCCCAGGGGCCAACTGATTTAGCCACGCCCGGGCCGAGCCGCCCAACATCAAGGGAAGGTGCTTCATGGCCACATCATCATTGCCGCCCCTGAACTGCACAGCCACTCGGTAATCTTCGTGTCAGGTGTCTGGCTTTGACTCGCCGGTGAACTTACTCACTCCCGCCGCCAACCTGAAGTTTGGGGGGATCTCAGCGGCCCTGATGGCACTGCTAAAGCATTCGGGCCCAGAGACACACGCTCGGCTTCCACTCGGACGATCTCTGCCTTGCTCTTCGATGTACGCTCTATTCCTGTCGACCAGCCCCTGCACAAGAATAGATCTTGCATCAAAGTCGGGCCTTCTGGGATCTGGGGGAATCCTCCGCTCGTCGCCGCGTAAGCGCCTGCCTTCGTGTCGCCTGTGCGAGTACGATCCGCTTCCCGAAGGAGGCATAGGCACTCGACGGCGGTCATTGTGACCGGGTCGACGATCATACTGCTCATCATTCCGACCCAGATGCCGGTCTTCACGCCTCGGGGGCGATCTTGGGCTTTGAGCTGACCACACAGTGTCTACTGCCACTGATCTGTTGTGAATCCTGTTACGCGACTGAGAGACAGACGCGTTCTGCTCTCCTGCCGTCCGGAGCAGCGCCCGGATCTGCTGCAAGCCTCTCCCAGCCTCCGACTGAGACGGCTGGATAGAATCCGCGATGCGAGCCGCGGCTTCAAGGTTTTGGACGGGCGTCCGGAACACCTGAGTCTCGTGCAGGAACGACTGCCGCGGCCGTCGACTGGATTTTGGAATCAGTCGGCGAGCCCGTTCGTCGAGTGAGCGCTGGATATTCTCCAGTCGCGCGCGCTCAGCCACGGTGGCTAGGCGCGTGGCTTCCAGGGCTCGAGCCTCCGGGGAGTCTCCCACGATAGGGGTGAAAAATGCATCTTCATTGCGGCGGCAGAGCTTGTCCCTCTGCTCGGCAGTGAGGGGTTGGGGAATGTACCCGTCGTGGTCGAATGACTGACCGTTGCCGCTGTCGTCGTCTCCACCGCGAGGGTATCCTGGCGGACTGCAACGTGAGTCGACCATGAGAACTTCGGCTGCGGGATCGCTGCTCCCGCACTCGGAAAGCGAATCTGCGGGCTCAGTCGACGGATCGACCGACCCGTAGAGGTATTCGTCGGGCTCGATGGCCGCAACTTGAGGGGTGGCCGTCTGGCGGGCCACCGCGTGTTTCACCCACCGCTGGAGCCGCGAGCGACCAGATCGCTTGCGGCGGCGTCCAGCGGGGACGACGGATGACGAAGGAGCCGGCCGGTACTGAGTCGACGGCTGTCGGAGAAGGACGCCGCAGGCGCTGGCACGGAAGTGCGCGGCCCCGCGGGCGGGCAACGCCTCGACGTCGAGGGGGGCCTCCTAGAGCCAAGTGGAGTCGGCGATGAAGACGAGCGTGCCGAGTTGGATCTCGCGGCCCAGCGCCAGACCACCGCCAAAAACCATGATGATGGAGGTCGGAGAAAAGTTTGCAACCTTACCAGAAGTCATTAAAACTCCCTGCCCCACGGTGGGCGCCAACTGTCGTGGTTTTAAGTCTGACAGTATGAGTAGGGGGTACGTAAGAGGAGGCAAGGTCCTAGCTACGGTGAGATTGTACGCAAGATGTTTACGAGTTCAGGCTCTTCTCGGGGGAAGTAAAAGCCCTACGTCTCGGTGCCCTGAGGCGGTCGACTGGAATGTATATGGGTGCTTGAGTTACAGGGGGTGCGAACCCTTGTACTGAAGGAGGGGGTGCCTTATATAGAGTTCGCCAGGACCCCAGCCATCCCCACGTTACAAAGGGTTCAATGTACATAAAGGCAGGGCGTTACTGATAACGCCTGCAATAAAGAGTGGTAAAGGCATTCATTGTCATAGAATGAATGCCAGACCATTGCTATCCTAAGGGACCTTTGACCTTCAGGGGTCGAGTGTCTTTGAATGGTCGAATGGAGTTGACTCGTCTGGGAGGGGGTGTTCGGTCGAGTGATATGTCCTCTTGGGCCGCCACAGTCGACCGACCTTGCTGTCTTCGAATTTGTCCTTTGAGCTTCTGGGGTAGTGACCTTGGGCGGGGTACCTGGGTCAGGCTCATGACCCTACCCTAGGTCCGTAACATCACCAGCAGTGGCTCCTCCTCCAGCCGCTCGGATCTACACCGTCGGTGGTCCACCGGCAGATACACGAATGGCGGTCGGCCGGGCTCGGTGCTAGCCCAAAAGCTCGTCGGCGCACCGTTGCCACGCATTAAGTGCGACGACTGTCCAAAGAAGGTAGTGCGCCGCCCGTCTATAACGTCGGAACATCCCGGATGGGTGTTCATCAAGTGCTTAAACGATGGAGTAAGTGCTATTGTTAGCTTTGGTTGTGCTCTCGGATTTGACTGCTTGTGCTAAATTGAAATTTTATTGTGTAGCATGGATGCAAGTTTTGGTATTGGGAAGAAGAGTATATCGATATATTGATAGTGCGGAATTCAATAGATGTTCGTGCACTTTTAGCTAGAATAGATGCTAGAGATGAGACTAATGCACTTGTTGCTAGAATAGAAGCTAGACATGAGACTAGATGCGAGGAATCAACCTCTGCTTTTTTAGACTCGAAGAAAAAACAAGCACGCAAGATCGAGCCTCCTCCGCAGATCAACAATGAGTGCATCGAGAAGGTCCTAACTCAACTCAAAGGAGGAGTTATGGAGGTTGTATATCTTCTAAAATGTATTCTTGTGGTTCTTGTTTTCTTTGGTCTTACTTTTCTAGTCAAAATTTGGTGATGTATTCCCATGTAACAGAGATGAATTAAGAAAAAAAAAGTTAAGGACTCGCAAAGAAATATGCACGCAGACAAGATGCGGCTGGGATGCGTTCGCGCGTTGGGCGCACGGTCACCGCATCCTAGAAACTGCCCGGACACGACCCTGTAGCCCTACCCAAACGGACAGAATCCGGGCAAAACGAACGTCCGTTTGGGATCACGCGGAAGAGTTGGCCTCACCGTCTTCATCGATCCGACACAGTTGCAATTCGTTTCTTTGTTCTTTCTTTTTTTTTTTTTTTTGGCGTGTTTGTGCTCTTTGCCCCAGCATTAAACTCACAATTGTATCCGACACAGTTGCAATTCGTTTCTTTGTTCTTCTTCTTTTGGCGTGTTTGTGCTCTTTGCCCCAGCATTAAACTCACAATTGTATCGGATGGTTGCTAATGAAAGCCTATTTCGAGAAGTGCATCACTTGCATCCCCTGAATAAAAAGGGCATCACTTGCAATAGTACTAGCAATGTTGCATCATCAATCCCTGCGCTGTACGCCTGTACCGTACCGTGCCGGCCGACGGCGCAGCGGGCGTACCACGGATAAAGCGCGTCGAGATTGAAGAGATCCAACACGACTTGACGCGTTTGGTGCCGCCCGGACGACGCCGTGCCTCTGCACTCTGCACTCTGACAGGTGAGGTGAGAGCTGCAGCCAGCTGCTTTGCATTATGCACACGTGATGTGCTGCCGTCCTAACGTTTCGCGTGCCTCCGGTAAATCCACGCCGCTATATTCTGGCGCGCATTTCGTGCACCTCTGCAATGTACTAGCTGCCCCCGTACCGAGCCGTCGCGCGAGGCCCAGTTTACTCACCGACAAAAGAAAGTTACCTAGCTTCACGTAACAAGTTAGGCCAACTCCAGTGCACGATCTCAGACGGATGTCCGTTTTGTCCGAATTCTGTTCGTTTGGATAAGGCAATGATGTCGTGTCCGGACCATTTCTTGGATGCGGTGGCCGTGCGTCCAACACGCGGACGCATCCCGGCCGCATCCTCTCCGCCTCCTTTGTGAAACGCCAATTTTCGAATATACGACGCCCTAGTTCAGGCCAGCAGCCCTAATTCACGCTGACAACACAGCCAGCGGCCCAACACGTCCTCGTCGGCAACACAGCCAGCCTACAAAATGAATAGGTTTCTCGCCGGCAACACAGCCAGCGGACGGCAACAGAGCGAGCCTACAAAATGAATAGGTTTCTCGCCGGCAACACAACCAGCGGCTGACAACAAAGCCAATCTCCATCCAACTTTGGCAAATCAACTTGTCCTCCTCTTGTGTGTATGATCCCGTAGGCATGCTCTTCTTTTTCTTTTGTGCTTCCGCTCTTTGGGTGAGCTTGTTGATAAACAATGGCTCACCACTAATATCGACTTCCTCTTCTTCATCACCATTACCTTCGCAATAGATGTCATCATCTTCATGCCACGAGTCACCATGGTCGTCCTTAGCATGGTCGTGGGCCTCAAATTCTTCGTCGACAACGTACTGGCCGCGGTCATCTTGACTCTAGGTCTTATCGGGATCATAGACACCGCCATGTCCACCCATTTGGAAGGCCTCGCCATGGCCCTCGAAGATGACAGTCTCCATGTACTGGCTATAGTTGGGGTCGTCGACCATTGTTGTTCGTGTTGGTGTTGGCATTTCGTCGAACAGGACGCGGGGCGACGGCATGTTGGCCGTAGACGTCGACCGTGCTTGCTTTGTTTGCATATCGACTTACGGACGTCCACCGCTGCTGGACCCCGGCGTGACGTTGAGGTCGATGATGGCTGAGGTGCGCAGGGTGGACAGCGGGACCAGGCCAACGTCCGGCGACCCCGGGTTTGGCCATCGCACCTTGGCAGAGGAAAACCGGGCGACATAGACGTGGTCCGCGACGTCGGCGAGGGGCACTGCGGAGGCCAGGCGACCGACGATCAACCTGTGATCGCCGGGCCGACGGGCGCTGTCGACAAACTCGCGGTACGGCATATCCCAAGCATTAGGAGGGCGTGCACTTTGTTGACGATGGCGGCCTTCTCGTTGATGTCGGCCTTATGTCGCGCGGCATCCAACGCAACGCGTTCGGCAATGAACTTGGCCGCGACGTTCTTGCCCTTGGCCGCCGCCCTCCGGTTCCTCCTCTTGGCCGATTCCGCGTCCAGCTTTGCCAACTGCTCCGGCGAGAGTTCCGACCGCAGCTTCTTCGGACCCTTGGCCGCCGCCTTCTTCTTCACCTTTCCGGGCGGGTTGACGGCCTGGCCGCCGCAATTCGACAGGGCATCGGCCATGACGAGGAGGGTGGTGGGCGGGACGTGGGAGATGGTTTGGATGGAAATATCGCCAAATGAGGCGTCGGGCGGTGCTTTGTGGCACCAACGGACTGCCACGGGACAAGCGTGTGTGTCCCGCCCGTCCACGCGTTGTCCGTTTCACCTCAAAAGCGGCCCAAAATTTGGGTGAGGAACTTGTCCGTCTTACCCATACGGATGCACCGGACAGGATGGGGTTACGCGCTAGAGTTGCCTTACGTAGGTGCAGCATTTTTTAAAAGACGAATGGACACCCTCTGTAAAGCCAGTTTAGTTTTTTGTTTGTTTGAGGGACAATTTTGCTGCTACTAAGTGCGCTCGGCCAGTAAAGCCGCACCGACCCCACGTGGGCCCACGTTCCCGCGACCCCTGGGGCGGCACAAGCGGCCGCCTCACGCATCGTGCTCGCCCCAGGGTATCGCTTCCCGTATCCATCCCCTCCTCCTCCCTAGTCGCAAAAGTCACCCACTGTTCACTAGGCACCCACCACCCGTCCAACTCCCGCTACAAGAATCAACAAAGCAGTACAAATCCAAGAAACAGCTGACCAAATCCTAGAATCTAGTCTCCACGCTGAGTCGCTGACCACGGTCCATCTCTATCTCTAGCAGTACTACTACTACGATCCACTGACACAAGCAAGAAAATACGAGTATATATTCCCCCGGTATGGCCCTGGATTCGCAGAGATCTCCCTTTCACAGATACTAGCAGCACGTAGCAGGTGAAAAAAATCACCATACAAATGATATACTACTCTGATTTACCCTACGGCGTATCCATGTTACAGCACGTAGGCAGCATCAGGCCTCGCGCCGCCGGAGAAAACAAGCATTTGAGCGGGCGCCCGATCGATGCACCGGATCGTGTTGCGTTTGCCCGGGGATCGGACGCCGCCCAACCCACCCAACCCACCCACGGGGACCTGGGAGACGGCGAAAACAATTGCGGGCTGGCCTGTAAAACCGTGCGGCGCAAAGGGTTTTGCTGACTTGCTGGCGCTCGCCTTGGCCTTGGCAATGGCGAGTAATAAAGAAGGGGACGGGAGGAGGAGGGAGGGAGGCGTGGCGCGTAGCCACATGTAGGAGAGGAGAGGGGAAGGAGGAAATGACCATACGTGTTGTAGAGCCGGCCGTACGGAAAAGCTACGTAGTGCTAGGCTTGTGGCTTGTGCTCTGACTTGGACTTTGACCTGGCTTGTCTCCGCTCCGCAGGATGGATATGAACTAGTAGTAGATAGATACGGACATACCGGTTAGAAAAAATAATATGTACGCAAAAATCTCCCAGGTCTTAATGGCGTGCAAAAATGTCATGGGAGGTAGTATAGATTTTGTTGTTGTTGCGGGAAATGGGATGTTGTTTGTTATACTAGGTGAGGATTTTTTTTTTTTTTGAAAAAACTAGGTGAGGAATTAATTAATTGGTTAGATGTAACATTCCGTCACTGATTGAGATGCTAACATACCGGCAAACATTTGTCCTCGCAAAAGAAAAGACAATCGCGGAAGGAATCCACAAGACAGCGTGCCAGAAGAAACAACGTTCGTTCCTTGCAAGTTGCAACCCCGGCCATCCCGACGTCCACGCGGCACCGGCCAACACGTCGGCACGGTCCCCGGAGCCAGGGAATAGAGAGATTCCCGCACACTGAGCCAGAATTACACGTGGTAAACATAGGTAGGCAGAGCACAAAACACCAGTGTCCCTGGCCCTGCCGGAGCATCCCGACCATGAAGCGTAGTAGGCCACAGTGGCAGGCACATGAGGTATCGCAGCGCCGTGCGGGACTCGACTCGAGACGCCCATACGGCCGAGAAGACGGGGTTTAGCCATCCGGCGACCCCGCAATCGGCGTGGCTGATCCGGCAATCTTTGAACGGAATAAGCGTAAAGAGATCCCAGGTCTGGGCATTATGGGAATGGAAAGGATGGAGAGGATCGCCATTCCGATCTTGTTAACCATCCATCCATCTGCTGTTCCGTGCTGTGCTTTCCTTTCTCTTCTTTCCATGCACCCCCTCTCCTATCACTTTTCCCCACTTCCAACACCCTCTCTCTCTGAGACATCACAGGCAGGCCTCGGTCACAGCAGGTCAAGGAAGGGTTGCAAGCCAAGCCCTACCCTACCTTCTCTCTCCGGCCTGCGAAAAGCTACCCGTGGGAGGGGCCAATGAATACTGGGAAAGGAAGAGGCCAACGACGCAAAAGAGAGGGAGACGCATTGCAAGGAAGAAGATGCCGAATTCAACTCTGATCCGCCACCCACCATTCTCTGGATCCAAAATGTTGTATCTGTACATGGTCTCATTATTCACTGCTTGCCGCAGCCATAAATTACCCTCTTTCTGGAAACAAAAAATCCCCTATCCCCCCCTTCTTTACATCCAACAGATATATGAAAAGGGGAAATGAATTGAACCAGCGAAGAAAAGAATCCTAATCCTAACTAAAAAAGAAGAGAAAAGAAAAGAAAAAGGACTGCCATGCTACCAAGGGAGCTGGAAGGACCAACCTCTCACCACCCACCAAATCACAAAATGTACAGATGCCTACTAAGTTTCGATCCACGTGGCCGCGTTTCCAAAATCCGGCCACGGTCCACATTCTCCTGGTCGCGGCGAATTGCTTTGCAACATCGTCTCCCTTCACTGCTGATCGAGTCGACGAGCTGATTTTCACCGGATTCCAGCGGCTGCTGATGATGATCGTCGTTGGTGCGGCTACTTGACAATGCAGAAAATCGACCAAAAACCACCTCAGAATCCTCCGCTGGGACTTCGGGTATGGAGTTCCTGTTGGTGCATCTTTTGACCCAGATTCTTAGCCATCTTCCACAAAAATTCTGCCGATGAAATCCTGGAACCTCTTGGAGTAGAGCTTCGGGTCCACCGCGGATATCGAATTGGGGTCGGTCTGCAACGACTTGTAGGCATGCTCCAGCCTTTTGGTGATGTCATAGTCCTGGAGAATGTCGATTATCCCAAAATACAGAATCACGTCGTGCACTTCGCCGGTCTGGTTCGGGGCCAGGAATCCCCCGCCACTCAGGAGAAATGGGTCGAACTCGCTTCTTCTGGATGCTTGCTCTGCCCGGGCTGGCATGTGCGCACCCAGCCTAATCAATGGCTTCCTGAAATCAAGAAAAAGTTGGCATTAGAGAACAAAGATTAATGGATTTAAAAATAAGCTGTGGAGCATTCGTTGCTCTTAAACTGGACAGGACAATCATCTCCAATGCAGCTGAGCAAACAGCTAGGACCCAACAATGCATATGTGTTAACCAAGTGGAGAGCAATGAGGATTTTGCAGTATGATGGCTGCTCAAAGTATCAATTAAGATGGGCACTGAGCCACGTTCATCTTGTTATATAAGGGCGTGAGCCATGTGTAGAACCCATGACAAAGCACAAAAGTCATGCTTTTAGGCATGACAAAGCACAAGGATGGGCTACTAAGGTATATAGAATAAAATCAAATAATTGCTTTCAGGTTGTTGAAGTTGTTCTGTCTGCTTCAATTTTCTAACATTCAATTGAAATCTTGCAAATTTTATCTTCAGCAAGCAAATATCGAAAGGAATCTTAAACACAAGGTGCATAATGATGAAAGGATGCACAGAATTACTTCCTTCTCATGTGGTCATTTTGAGAGAAGTTGGTAAAAATTATACACTAAAACGAACCCAGGCTTGTTTGGAATGCATGAGTTTCAAAAGAATTTTGCAAGAAAAATATAGGAAACAGTTCAAAAGAAAACACGGCAACATACCGGCAGTCGGGTATCCTATCATAATCGTTATCTGAGAAGCACAGCTCTGGCATGCCACCACCACCAACTTGAAATGTCTCAGTCTTCATTGATAGCTCTGCTCAAGGATAATTGCCTAGGTTAGCACATACGGGCAATCTTTGAACTTTTCTGGGCAAAGAACAAGGAACTTACTTGGAGAAGCTGTAAAAGTAGACAATCCCATCTTCGAGGCAGAGACATCATCACAAAAGTGAACTCCCACCAAGAAGCTGTAGTCCATAATACCTTCAGACTCCAAAAATTCACAATCTCTCTGGAGTTGCCTGGAGAATAAATCCACACATCAAGTTAGTACTACTGACTCAGTTTTTTTCTTGAAAGTAATTTCAACACCACAGATATCATAACGGGTTGAACTTACTCATGGAGATCTCTATACCAAGACCGCCGCAACCGAAATACAAAGTTGAGGTCCAAGTCTTTAAGAGTAGTTGTCTCATCAATCTCTTCTTCAAATTTGTCTGCCGTTCGGCCATATGATGAACCTTTAAGATCAAATCGGCGATGAATCTGATAGTCCGAGCAGAACAAATTCCCCATGACAATAAAACGGACCTGGAGAAGTTGTCATTAATCAGTAACTAACATAAAAACATTTTGTGGCAAGGAATTGCAATTATTGCGCACCTTCGGTCCATTGATTGGCTTTACACAGTGGACACCATAGAACCTTGTAATTAGAGAGTAATCATATCGACTAACATGTTGGTAGTAGCTAGGCAACATCCGAATAAGCAACTGCACAGGCAAATAGCAAGGTGATGAGATACCATTTAACAAACAAACCGTTCTCTCAAAGTATTTCTACTTGGCAGCACATTTAGCTTTAAATTATATGCATGGAAACATAAGGACTAAGAAGACAATGCCAAAACAATGGCAGACATTCGCAAGGCATGAGACCCTATGTGAGAAACAAGATTTTCCTATTTTAATGTCATTTCCACGATGAAATTAAACAACAATGCCAATTATTTCACAAGTGACAGAACCTCCAATCCAAATAAAAGGTTACCTACTTCATACAGGCTGTAAACAAGTGCAGTTCATAACGATGTCATGAGCAAGCAAATTACCTTGACTTCTGATTTTCTCACAGTTTTAATCATGAAACGGTCATCTTGGGTGAGGTAAAAGAAACTTCCGCTCTTCCCAGGCGAAGACAGCTCCCTCAGGGCATCATTTCCACAGATGGCGAGCATGTAATCAGCCGGATCAACATCAAACAACTTCCTCAAATGTCTGCATAATCCAGCATCCCAGTCAATAACAAAGAAATTAAACAAAGCAATCCAGATCCAGAGAACATTGATTGGAAGGAATGGCAAGCAAGCACCTGAACACCATGGGGCAGTAGTCCTTCCACCGGAAATCTGGGGAGGAATGTGGTGGCGTGACCTTTGACCCCTCGGGAGGGAACCGCGTCCAGAACTTCTCCCTAGGATCAAAATCTGCCAGCGCAAGCTCCCGCACGGGCACCGCCGCAGATTTCCCCACCGAATGCCTGAAAGATGCCCACAATAAACATCGAGAAATTCGCTGAAATAAAAGCCACATTGCCAGCATTTCAACAACTAAATAACGAGGAATCACCTGATGCCCAATTGCAGCTGCAGCATGAGCTCGTAGTTCTTATGCCCCTTGGAGATGGTCTGCCCAGGTCGCTTCCCCTCAGGCGTGGTGGCGGCTGACGACGACCAGCACGGGCCTCCGTTGGGCCCTCGCCGGGCGCTGCGCTGCGTCCGCATGTAGGTTGGCCCACCTCCAGCGGGCGCGGCCTCCCGGTAGAGCATGGAGGCCTCGAGCGCATCCACAATGTCGCAGGTGATGTCCCCTGCCTCGCCCTCCGATTCCCAGATGCAGATCCGCGGCACGGCGGCCGCCTTCTCCCCAATCCCCTCCACGGAGGACCTCTTCCGCGCGGCGCCCCCGACGCCAACCGGCGGGAAGAAGGTGCCGCTTATGGCCGGCAGGTCGACGCAGCTGCGCGGCCAGGAGCCGACGTAGCGGCTCCCGTCGGGCCAGGTGAAGACCCCGGTCCCCCTGGGCACGCCGTTCTCCCAGACGCCGTCGTAGCGGCTGCCGTTGGCCCAGATCAGCACGCCGCGGCCGGAGATGACGCCGCCGCGCCACTCCCCGACGTACTGGTTGCCGGCGGCCCAGACGTAGCGGCCGTGGCCGTCCTGCAAGTTGCGGCGCCACTGGCCCTCGTAGTAGTCCCCGTTGGCGTAGCTCTTGGCGCCGGCCCCGTGGCGGCGGTCGGCGGCCCAGGCGCCGCGGTAGGTGGCGCCGTCGGGCCCGACGAAGACGCCCTGCCCCTCGATCCGGCCCCCGCGGAACTCGCCCTCGAAGGTGGCCCCGGAGGGCCAGGAGAAGCGGCCCTTGCCGGACGCCTTGCCGCGCCGCCACTCCCCCTCGTACATGCACCCGTCCGCCCACACGTACTTGCCCTTGCCGTGCGGCGCCCCGCCCGCGAACCCGCCGCTGTACACGTCCCCGTTCGGCAGCGCCTTCTCCACGAACGCCTGGCCCCCCTCGCCCTCACCCCCGCCGCCGCCGCCGCCGGCGGAGGCGAGGATCATCGCCGGCGCCACCCGCCTCATCTGCCCGCCGGCATTGCAGATCGGGCGGGCTAGGGTTTGCGATTTGGGGGCCTCCCTCCCTAAAGCCTCTCTCTCTCCCCCCTTTTCGCCTCTGGTTTTTTTCCGTGCGCTCTCGCTGGCGGTTTGATTTGGGCGAGCGGTGGCGGTGGTGGTGGCGGCACTGGCCTGGCTAGTAGTAGTAGTAGTAGTACTGTGCGAGCGTGGAAGGGGGAGGGGATGGGGATGGATGGATGGAAGAGGAGTGAGGGGGAGGGGACGGGCGCTTTTACCGTACTGCCCCCAACGGGAGGCCGCTCCTCGGCATACCGCATCTGGGAGCCGGGTGGAGTTTACGGAACTGCCCCTATCTAGGAACGGGTTGGGCTGGGTGCGGTGGGTCCGTGGGGCGGCACGAGCCGCGCGTGGTCCCGCCGGCCTTCGTCGTCGTCGACCTCTTCTGGGTCTGGGTCTGGGTCCGGTCGGTGGTGGGTGGAAGTGGAACGCGGCCGTGCTGCGTGGATGACGAGGGCCGGTGACGGGTCGGGTTCCGGGTCTGGGCCTTGGGGGCGTTGGGGCGGGCGGGTCACCGACATGTGGGCTCGGTCTACTGTGTCGTTTCTTGGGTTTTCACGAGCATGCATGCATTCACTGCTGACTTCCTTGGGCCAGCGTTGCTGCTGCCCGGTCGGGGCGACGACGAACGAAATGCACGTTTTGTTCGAGGCTGATTTGATTTTACCGCGGCCAGGTTTGTGCGTCCAAATTCATTTTTACGACAAGTAATTTCCGGACCGAAGGAGCATATCCTAATTGTTTCAACTATTTGGTGCTGAGATGTGGATTTGAGACAGTAAACTCAACCCTCAATTTCGTACGAGGTTCCTAGGACCGTTCACCATGCCAAATAATTGGACAGGCGCGTGGTCACCATCAGACGCCTATGGTGCTTAGCGTCAATGTCATGCCAGTGTTTAACGGACTAATATGGACATACGGTAGACAAAGTAATTGCCACTTGTAGAAGGAGGGCCAATCAAACGAAAGGAACAGCGTGACCTGCATGCTGAGGTCACAGAATTAGTTTGGTGGATCGTATACTAATCACGGCTTTATTTGGGGTTACGAACAATGATTCGGTTGTATATAATTGATGAGGATTTGGTCAGATCTCCTCCTCTTTTAATACTATTTCCCCCATGCACGTCGTGGGAAATGCATTTGCATTAGTGATTAATATTCTAAGGATATGGTCAAATTCGCACTTCTCAGCGTTGGATCAGCTTCGCGATGCGTGCAAAGTGCCAAAGTTGCCCGGAACAGAAATGATATTGGCCAGTGAATGGTCAAATTCAGATTGGATGTATCCTGGCTCTCGGACGAGGCATTTGTATTTGTAGCGCCATGCCTACTTGGAGAAAGAAGGGATATTATTTGATCCCGTGTGGCAAAAGGTTGGTTGAGCTGGGCGATATGGGAATCGGATTGCATGCCTCGTCGGACGTGCCCGTCCATGCCTAGCATATCCCCCATACCATGGGATCGTAACGCCTTTCTAGTTTAAGGCGAACAAGGAGCACACTTTCCTTTAAAGGAATATATTGCTAGTTTTTGTATGTGCCCGGCCTGGTCCCATGCCGTTCGAATTTGACTTAGATGAGACGACGAAAATGACACCCGGGCGGGGTGGGTAGAGACCGAATTCTAAGTGCACGCGTAATCCACCTGAACAGTTATAGACAGCCTGACCGTGATGATCTGCTGCTTCTTTTTTTCTCCAGGACGCGTTCGTCGTCTTACGTTTACTGCGAGTTGACTACTTTGAAGAAATTCTATATAGTCACAATACTTTTTTTTTCACGAATACGCAAAGCTTGTGTATCATTTCATTGATAGAATGAGTTAGAATGAGTACATAAGGTGGTACACACATGACACGGACGCAAGAGGCATGAACATGGTGCACGAAACAGAGAAACATAAGATACTCGACCCAAACATAGAAAACACAACTAAACTCTTCGACCGAAGAAGCAATCCAACCAACAACTAGACGACCGACATCTCCAAAGACAGCACCAAGGACGCCGCAAGCAAACAAGACAACGCCTTCACGAAGGAGAACGACACCAAGACGCCGTCGTCGTCTGATTCGGGAAACCGGACATAGGGTTTCCCCTGATGCTCGAAGAGGGGCACAAATAATGGCCATAACAGGGACTCCAAGAAGGGAACAACACCCGTGAGTGTCACCGCTGCCAGCACAAGATGCAGGGATTTCTCCTTGGCCAAATTATGTGCAATCTTGAGCCGTCGGAGCACAAGTCGGAGAAGAGGAAGTCAAGCATAGGCCGGAACCGCGACTGCGGGAAGGGGAGCCACGCCCAATGCTCAAAGGAGGCACCGGTCGTCGCCGGACGTGTGAGCTTTGGAGGAGGACAAGGTTGCGTGGCTGAGCGGAATGGAATGCAATGCGAATGCGACGGTGGCCGGAGCCCCATACAAGGCGAGATCTGGATGGGAGCGCACATCCGGGCCACTAGGACCGGAGCAGCAGGGGCACCGACGGGCGAAAGGAGCTGGAAGGGGACACAACTCCCAGAGCGCGTCGGACTCAAGGATGCACCGGGATGGACGGCCAACCAAGGGCACCGCAGGGTGTTGGGCACGGAGATGCCAAGGAGTCATCGAGCCATGGGAGCCGAAAATAGTGCAGCTCCCGGGCTGCGCCGGATCCGAAGCCACGCCGGTCTGCCATGGACGCAGGTCCTTGGCCGCCATGTCGAAGCCGCCCCTACGGGGTGAGTGGATGATGAAGAAGGTTCGCACGCAGCCACACTCCCAGTCGGCGCTATGATGTCTACTACACAACATTCTTCTTGTAGACTCGTGTTGGGCCTCCAAGCGCAGAGTTTTGTAGGACAATATCAATTTTCCCTCAAGTGGATGACCTAAGGTTTATCAATCCGTGGGAGACGTAGGATGAAGACGGTCTCTCTCAAACAACCCTGCAACCAAATAACAAAGAGTCTCTTGTGTCCCCAACACACACAATACAATGGTAATTGTATAGGTGCACTAGTTCGGCGAAGAGATGGTGATACAAGTGTAATATGAATGGTAGATATAGGTTTTTGTAATACGAAAATATAAAAACAACAAGGTAGCTAATGATAAAAGTGAGCACAAATGGTATTGCAATGCTTAGAAACAAGGCCTAGGGTTCATATTTTCACTAGTGCAAGTTCTCTCAACAATGATAACATAATTAGATCATATAACAATCCCTCAACATGCAACAAAGAGTCACTCCAAAGTCACTAATAGCGGAGAACAAACAAAGAGATTATTGTAGGGTACGAAACCACTTCAAAGTTATTTTTTCTGATCAATCTATTGGGCTATTCCTATAAGTGTCGCAAAAAGCCCTAGAGTTCATACTAAAATTGTTGGAAATATGCCCTAGAGGCAATAATAAAATGGTTATTATTATATTTCCTTGTTCATGATAATTGTCTAGTATTCATGCTATAATTGTATTATACGGAAATCGTAATGCATGTGTGAATACATAGACCACAACATGTCCCTAGTGAGCCTCTAGTTGACTAGCTCGTTGATCAATAGATGGTTACGATTTCCTGACCATGGACATTAGATGTCATTGATAACGGGATCACATCATTAGGAGAATGATGTGATGGACAAGACCCAATCCTAAGCCTAGCACAAGATCATGTAGTTCGTATGCTAAAGCTTTCCAATGTCAAGTATCCTTTCCTTAGACCATGAGATCGTGCAACTCCCGGATACCGTAGGAGTACTTTGGGTGTGCCAAACGTAACAACGTAACTGGGTGGCTATAAAGGTACACTACGGGTATCCCCGAAAGTATCTGTTGGGTTGGCACGAATCGAGACTGGGATTTGTCACTCCGTATGACGGAGAGGTATCTCTGGGCCCACTCGGTAAGACATCATCGTAATGAGCTCTATGTGACTAAGGAGTTGGTCACGGAATGATGTGTTATGGAACGAGTAAAGAAACTTGCCAGTAACGAGATTGAACAAAGTATCGGTATACCGACGATCGAATCTCGGGCAAGTGTTGTAACGGTAGACAAAGGGAATCGTATACGAGATTGATTGAATCCTTGACATCGTGGTTCATCGGATGAGATCATCGTGGAACATGTGGGAGCCAACATGGGTATCCAGATCCCGTTGTTGGTTATTGGCCGGAGAGATGTCTCGGTCATGTCTGCATGGTTCCCGAACCCGTAGGGTCTACACACTTAAGGTTCGATGATGCTAGGGTTATAGGGAATGGATGTATGTGGTTACCGAATGTTATTCGGAGTCCCGGATGAGATCTCGGACGTCACGAGGAGTTCCGGAATGGTTCGGAGGTAAAGATTTATATATGGGAAGTCATCATACGGTCACCGGAAGTGTTCGGGGGTATGCCAGTATTATACCGGGCCCACTGAAGGGGTTCTGGGGGTCCACTGGGAGGGTCCACCTGCCCCGGAGGGCCCTATGGATTGTATGTGGAGAGGGACCAGCCCCTATGTGGGCTGGACGCCTCCCCCTAGGGCCGATGCGCCTAGGGTTTGGGGGAAACCCTAAGGGGGGCGCCCCCTTGGCATGGGGGGCAAGCCACCCCCTCTGGTCGCCGCCCCCTCCTCAGATTGGATCTGAGGGGCCCGTCCCCCCTCTCCCTTGCCCATATATATATATGTGGGGGGTGGGAGGGCAGCCGCACCCAAGCCCTAGCGCAACCCTACCCATCTCCCAACTCCTCCTCATCTCCCGCGGTGCTTGGCGAAGCCCTGCTAGAGTGCCACACTCCTCCACCACCACCACGCCGCCGTGCTGCTGCTGGACAGAGTCTTCCCCAACCTCTCCATCTCTCCTTGCTGGATCAAGGCGCGAGAGACGTCACCGGGTTGCACGTGTGTTGAACGCGGAGGCACCCTTGTTCGATGCTTAGATCGGATTCGGCCGCGATCTGAATCGCTTCGTGTACGACTCCACCGACCGCGTTCTTACAACGCTTCCGCATCGTGATCTTCAAAGGTATGAAGATGCACTCCCCTCTCGTTGCTAGTAAACTCCATAGATAGATCTTGGTGATGCGTAGAAAAAATTGAATTTCTGCAACGATCCCCAACAGTGGTATCAGAGCTAGGTCTATGCGTAGTTACTATGCACGAGTAGAACACAAGTTGTTGTGGGCGTAGATTTTTTCAGTTTACTTGCTGATACGTCCAAAACGTATCTATAATTTCTGCTTGCTCCATGCTTCTTTTGTGTGATATTGCTATGATATTGATGCACTTCCATGCACTTTTGATCATATTTGGACTAACCTATTAACTCAGTGCACCACAGTGCCAGTTCCTATTTTCTGCTGTTTTTCTATTTCAGGTTTCTCCCATATTAAAAGTGCTCCAAAAACTCCAGGAAAAATATAGGAAAAATCAGCGTACAGGAAGCTTCGCGAAGAACCAAAGATGGGCCAGAGGGGAGCCAGGGGAGGCCCAGGCGGCCACCTGGCGCGGCCCCACCCCTGGTCGCGCCAGGGGTGGGGCCGCGCCAGGGGGGTGCCTGGGGCCCCTGCTCCGCCTCTGGCTGCCCCCCTTCGCATATATATCCCTCTCGTCCCGAAACCCTGGAGGACAGAACCCTTTTTCACGATCTCGCCTCTGTTCTGCCGCCGCAGCGCTTCCAAGATCCGGAGCATTAGGAGAACTCTTCCCGGCACCCTGCCGGAGGGGAGAACCACCACCGGGAGCTTCTCCACCACCATGGACGCTTCTCGGATGAGTCGTGAGTAGTCCACCTTGGACCATGGGTCCATGATCAGTAGCTATGTGATGTTCTCCTCCCCTCTTTGCTCTTCATGGTTTAAACCTCGTGAGCTGCCCTACATGATCGAGGCACATCTGTAATCTTTCTGCTGTTGCTTTGCTGAGTTTGCTGGGATCTGATGGATTATGAGACTATGTTCAGATTGTGTTTGAGTAATATATTTGATTCACCTCTTTTATATCTTTGTTCTTGAGTAATTCTTGCATGTTCTCCGTTGCTGTTTATTGCTTTGGCCAAGTAGTAGGTAGTAACTCCAAGAGGGAGCGTTATGCTTGATTGTGGGTTCATGCCCCCTGATGACTAGCTTGAGTGACAGAAACATGAGTCTAGGGGATGTGCTGTTGCCACAAGGGAGAAAACAACGGTGCTTGTACTTGCGGGTGCAAGGATTGTTTACTTTACGCAAAGTTCTTTTAATGCAGTTGTCTGTTGCTTTGAGTTTACACTTTGGGTGGGATTCGCAACTTAATACCAGCGAGATGTTCTGGATAGATATCTCAAGGTGGATGATTAGTAGTAGATGCAGATGGATTTCGGTCTACTTGCCTTGGCGTACCGCCCATGCTTTTGAGCCTCTACCTTTCTTTGCAGCATAGTTAGCATTGGTTTGCGCACATAATCCTATCAATTGCCCAGCTGTAATTTGTTTACCTCGCTTTGCTGTTTTATCGTCTTTTGGGAGAGAGACATCACTAGTGAACATCATGGGACCCCGATCCATATTACCACCGCTGATCACACCTTCTATTTACTTCCTGTTTTTATTTCCTAGTTGCAGTCATAGCTATCACTACTATCTCTTGTGTTTGATCCTTTGTAAACAACAAGGCCGGAGGGATTGACAACCTCTCTGTACTCGTTGGGAGCAAAGTTATCTATATCTGTGTGCAGGTCCCGTCAACCGCTAAGTTTCTGGCGCCGTTGACACCTACTTGTCGACCCTCAGAGTCTCACGAGATTCGATCCTTGGTATCTTTTCCAAGGGAAATTTGCCGCTACGCTACATCTCAACCTTCCACTTGGGGTAACCAACGAGGGGCGAGAAGCCATCAAGCAAGTTTCTGGCGCCGTTGCCGGGGACTCCACTCTTCAAGATAGGGGAGTTGCACGCTATCTTTTATCTTTGCTTTTTAGTCTTGTTAGTTTACCTTGCAGTTTTTGCTTTAGTGTCCCTTACCAAAAATCACAAAAATAGTTATCTTGCTTGTTGCTGCTATGGGTTCCACCGAGAACACCAAGTTGTGTGACTTCACTAGTCATAACAACAATGACTTTATCTGCACGCCTATTGCTACACCTGCCACTTCAGCACCTTCTTATGAGATTAAACCTGCTTTGCTGAACCTAGTTATGAAAGATCAATTCTCCGGTGCTGGAGATGATGCTGCTTTGCACTTAAATAATTTTGTTGAGCTCTGTGATATGCAAAAGTACAAAGGAGTAGATGGTGATATTGTTAAGCTTAAGCTTTTTTCCTTTCTCCTTGAGAGGAGGAGCTAAAATCTGGTTTCAATCCTTGCCTAGGAATAGTATAGATTCTTGGGACAAGTGCAAGGATGCCTTTATTGGGAATTACTATCCCCCTGCTAAAATTATCCAATTAAGGAGTAACATAATGAATTTTAAACAATTGGATAATGAACACGTTGCCCAAGCTTGGGAACGCATGAAATCTCTTGTCAAGAACTGCCCTACTCATGGTTTGACTACTTGGATGGTTATCCAAACTTTTTATGCAGGCTTGAATTTTACCTCGCGGAACTTGTTAGATTCGGCCGCAGGAGGAACCTTTATGTCAACTACACTTGGTGCTGCCACGAAGCTTCTCGACGAGATGATGACCAATTATTCCCAATGGCACACCGAACGCGCTCCAACAGGTAGGAAGGTAAACTCTGTCGAGGAGATTTCCTCCCTAAATGAAAAAGTTGACTTGATCATGCCTCTACTTTCCAAGCAATCTTCTATTGATCCTCATGATGTTCCTTTAAATTCTTTGATTGCTCAAGATCAAGTAGATGTGAACTTTATCTCTAGAAACAATTTCAATAACATTGCTTATAGGAGTAATTTTGGTAGCAACCCTAGACCGTTCCCCTCTAATTCCTATGGGAACAACAATACTTATCCTAGCACCAAGAACTCCACTTCTGAACTAGAGATTATGCTTAAAGACTTCATCACTACCCAAAAGGCCTTCAATAAGAGTGTAGAAGAAAAACTAGACAAACTAGATAATCTCTCTTCGAAGGTAGACAATTTAGCCCATGAGGTAGAGTTGCTTAAAATTAGAACTTCTCCTCTTGAGGAGAGGAAGACCACTCCTATGAATGCTATTCAAGTGCAAATTAATGAAAACATTAGGATGATGGCTAAACTTAAAGAGAGATGGGCTAGAGAAAAGGAGGAAGAAGATAGGATTAAGAGCCTTCCTACCCACCACACTGTTGCTACTATCCAAGTTGTTGAGGATATCCAAACTCTTAGCACCCAATGCACTCCTAGTCCCATTGGACCTATTAATGGTGATGCTATGACCTCAACCGTAGAAGAAGAAACTACTATGACCATAGAAGCTACCAAACAAGTGAGCCTAAAGGACACCACTACCACTTTACTTGATAGTAGTGACCTTGATTTTGATAATTGCACCCTTTCTGAAGTTATTGGTTTTCTTCACAAGATGTCTAGAGATCCCCACACTAGCACACTTAATCTTGCCTTCACGGAGCATATCACTAAAGCTCTCATCAAAGCTAGGGAGGAGAAGCTTAGGGTAGAAGCCTCCATACCTAGAAAGCTAGAAGATAGTTGGGATCCTATGATTAAAATTAAGTTGAATAACTTCTCTTGCTATGCTTTATGTGATGTTGGAGCTAGTACCTCCGTTATTTCCAAAAGAATGTATGATATGTTTGAATTGAAACCTTTTGATCCTTGTTCTTTTGGTGTTCGTCTTGTTGATTCTTCCGTAAAGAAACCTTTGGGGAAGATCGACGATGTTCTTATCATTATCAATGAAAATTATGTTCCCGTTGATTTTACTATTATGGATATTGAATGTGAACCTTCATGTCCAATTATTTTGGGACGTCCTTTTCTTCGCACCGTTGGTGCTATCATTGACATGAAAGAGGGGAATATAAAATTCAAATTCCCTCTCAAGAAAGGGATGGAACACTTCCCTAGAAAGAAGATTAAGTTGCCTTTTGAGTCCGTTACACGGGCTAGCTATTCTCTTACTCTTGATAAAACTTGATCTTCTCTTTTTGCATCATGCCTAGCTTAAAGGCATAAAAGAAAGCGCTTTTGGGAGGCAGCCCACAACGAATTAGGTTTTATTTCGCTTTTGTTGTGTCTTGATGTTTGTTACTACAGTAGCATCATCATTGTATCTTTTATTTTCAGCTTTGTGCCAAGTTTAGCCTCTGATTGCAAGAAAGTTCAAAAGTGTGACGTGCTGTCCAGAAAACAGATTCTGTCCTTGGACAGAAAAATTCGAATAAAATCACCAGATCATCTTTTTGATCTGAATTTTTTTGACAGCATGCTCTATACAATTGGCTTTCGAGCGTCTGCTCTGAGTTTTTTGATTTGAGTTGCAGAAGTGCCCCGAAAAAATTATTTACTACCCGCTGGTCTGTTTTTCACAGATTCTGTCCTGTTTTGCCTTTTCTTCGTTTTGCAAACCTTGAGCTTGCTTTTTCTTTGCAAAAACCTTTTGGCAATCTTGAGAAACAGTAGCTCTTCAAGATTATCTTTATTTACAGTAGGGAAAAATTATTTTATTGTGGGTACTAACCTCGCTAATCAGATTATGATGAGTTATGTATGAAGGGAGTTTTCAAGTGTGCGAGAGAAGATGATAAAAGAAGATTCAGGAGGGTCAAACGCTCAAGCTTGGGGATGCCCCCGTGCATCCCCAAGAAATATTCAAGAAGACTCAAGCGTCTAAGCTTGGGGATGCCCCCATGCATCCCCTTCTCCATCAACAATTATCAGTTCGTCTTTCGTTCCACTATAATTTTATCACTTCATGCGTTATGTGCTATGCTTGGAGCGTCTTGCTCTTAGTTTCCTTTTTTAGTTTTCTTTAGCTTTGCTTGCTGTTCATAGCAAGTTAGAACCCAGCTTTCTTTGTGTGGGAGAGAAACACACTCCACTTCAACCTAGAACACGACATAGGATTTTCATGCTTATCTTTGATGTGTGTGTTCTTTGTCTTTTCTTAGCTGCTGTCATGTTTAGCTCTTAGTTTTCATGCTTTTCTTTTTAAAGAGCTTTTGTTTAGTTAGTTGTTGAACTCTCTTGAGTTTGCATGTTTATCTTGTTAAGAGAGTTTGCCTGTTGCACTGAGTTGTGTGTCTTAACTTAAAGTAGGTAACTGAGGTTGCTATTTAATTTTAGTAGTAACTTGCAATAGTTTTGAGGTATTGACATGAGTAATGTCTGAACTTTTGGTGTCAAGAGCTTTAGCCTATTAGTGATAGATGTCGTATTTTGGGCAATCCGTGTTTATTTTCGAAAACCTACAAAATAGTTGAGAACTTTAGCTACTAGATGGATCACTAATCTTTGGAGGGATCGAATATTAGAGTACACTCACGTACCATGAGTCGAGGATGCACAAGGATAACCAAACCCCCATACACTCCTCCTCGGGGTACTTGTCTCTTTGTGAACCTCCTAATTAGATTGAGAGTTACCGATAATAAGTGCATGAGTTCTTCGGACTAATGTGAGTATTCGAAAGTTGACACTTCCACCTAGCCATATTTTTCTAGCCTCTTCGGTACCGTGCATTGCCCTTTCTCACCTCGAGAGTTGGCGCATACTTCGCCGGTGCATCCAAATCCTTGGCACGATACGCTCTGTCATCATAAGCCTCATTATATCCTTCCTCAAAACAGCCACCATACCTACCTATCAAGGCATTTCCATAGCCTTTCCGAGATACATTGCCATGCAACATCCATCTTCTCATGACTTGATCTTCATGTCATACATGCTTTTTGTTTGATCGATGAGCCGCATGCTAGTTGGGCCTTGCCCTAATCATTGCTACATGACACGCTAGTATCATTGCATATCCTCCTAAAGAGGACAAATGAGAGTTAAATAGAAAGAGCCATTGAGGCCACAAAAAAATAAAAAATATAGAAAAAAGAGAAAAAGAAATAAAAAGAGAGAAGGGGGCACACTACTATTCCTTTTGAGAGATCCACACTCGTACTCCATCTTATACCTTGTACTCCATAGAGATTATCATTCATGCATATAGCTATGTGGGGACCTTCACACTATAGAACTTGGCTTGTATATTCCAATGATGAGCCTCCTCAAAAGAGCTCTAGGTCTTCTTGAGCGAGCAAGTTGGATGCACCCCCACTAGTTCCATTGGAGAGCTTACCTTAGCTCATATGTGCATCCGTTGCATGGCAATCCCTACTCCTCACATCATATCTATCATTTGGCTTTCTCTCGCCTATGATTGTCCTCATTGATGTGAGCCTTTCACACCTTTTTTGTCTTCCCCCTTCATCATTTTTCTCTCTTTGCCATCCTAAGTGTCAACTTTCTTGCTTAGGCTCATCCATTGCATGAGTGCTCAAAATATCGAAAGGGAGTGGATCATTTTGACTTGTACCTGGCTAGTGGTCTGGGGATGGGTCAAGATAAGATTCCAAAGAAGACCAAGTGTGAAACTTTAGTAGATTAAGTTCTCAACAATACAAAAACTATGTTTTACTCTCTTGTATATCCCTATCCCCTTTCTTGCACGCAAACACCATTTGGAGACATTCGAGTCACGGACAGCGAGAGCTCTTGCACCTTTATGTTCTTATGTTGCTTGTTACAATGCTAATATAGACTCTTGCTTGTTATGACTTCAATTGAATTACATGCCTTGATTGCTTTACTTAAAAGTTCTTATATGGTTGATAGCATGTCACCACAGAAATTATGCTTGTTACCATTTACCTACTCGAGGATGAGCAAGAATTAAGCTTGGGGATGTTGATACGTCCAAAACGTATCTATAATTTCGGCTTGCTCCATGCTTCTTTTGTGTGATATTGCTATGATATTGATGCACTTCCATGCACTTTTGATCATATTTGGACTAACCTATAAACTCAGTGCACCACAGTACCAGTTCCTGTTTTCTGCTGTTTTTCTATTTCAGGTTTCCCCCATATTAAAAGTGCTCCAAAAATTCCAGGAAAATATAGGAAAAATCAGCGTACAGGAAGCTTCGCGAAGAACCAAAGATGGGCCAGAGGGGAGCCAGGGGAGGCCCAGGCGGCCACCTGGCGCGGCCCCACCCCTGGCCGCGCCAGGGCGGCGCCTGGGGCCCCTGCTCTACCTCTGGCTGCCCCCCTTCACATATATATCCCTCTCGTCCCGAAACCCTGGAGGACAGAACCCGTTTTCGTGATCTCGCCTCTGTTCCGCCGCCGCAGCGCTTCCAAGATCGGGAGCATCAGGAGAACTATTCCCGGCACCCTGCCGGAGGGGAGAACCACCACCGGGAGCTTCTCCACCACCATGGACGCTTCCCGGATGAGTCGTGAGTAGTCCACCTTGGACCATGGGTCCATGATCAATAGCTATGTGATGTTCTCCTCCCCTCTTTGCTCTTCATGGTTTAGACCTCGTGAGCTGCCCTACATGATCGAGGCACATATGTAATCTTTCTGCTGTTGCTTTGCTGAGTTTGTTGGGATCTGATGGATTATGAGACTATGTTCAGATTGTGTTTGAGTAATATATTTGATTCACCTCTTTTATATCTTTGTTCTTGAGTAATTCTTGCATGTTCTCCGTTGCTGTTTATTGCTTTGGCCAAGTAGTAGGTAGTAACTCCAAGAGGGAGCGTTATGCTTGATTGTGGGTTCATGCCCCCTGATGACTAGCTTGAGTGACAGAAACATGAGTCTAGGGGATGTGCTGTTGCCACAAGGGAGAAAACAACGGTGCTTGCACTTGCGGGTGCAAGGATTGTTTACTTTACACAAAGTTCTTTTAATGCAGTTATCTGTTGCTTTGAGTTTACACTTTGGGTGGGATTCACAACTTAATACCAGCGAGATGTTCTGGATAGATATCTCAAGGTGGATGATTAGTAGTAGATGCAGATGGATTTCGGTCTACTTGCCTTGGCGTACCGCCCATGCTTTTGAACCTCTACCTTTCTTTGCAGCATAGTTAGCATTGGTTTGCGCACATAATCCTGTCAATTGCCCAGCTGTAATTTGTTTACCTCGCTTTGCTGTTTTATCGTCTTTTGGGAGAGAGACATCACTAGTGAACATCATGGGACCCCGGTCCATATTACCACCGCTGATCACACCTTCTATTTACTTCCTGTTTTTATTTCCTAGTTGCAGTCATAGCTATCATTACTATCTCTTGTGTTTGATCCTTTGTAAACAACAAGGCCGGAGGGTTTGACAACCTCTCTGTACTCGTTGGGAGCAAAGTTATCTGTATCTATGTGCAGGTCCCGTCAACCGCTAAGTTTCTGGCGCCGTTGACACCTACTTGTCGACCCTCGGAGTCTCACGGGATTCGATCCTTGGTATCTTTGCCAAGGGAAATTTTCCGCTACGCTACATCTCAACCTTCCACTTGGGGTAACCAACGAGGGGCGAGAAGCCATCACTTGCCGCTACTAGTCTTATCTCGATTCGGCGGCATCGTGGGATGAAGCGGCCCAGACCGACCTTACACGTACGCTTACGTGAGATAAGTTCCACCGACTGACATGCACTAGTTACATAAGGTGGCTAGCGGGTGTCTGTCTCTCCCACTTTAGTCGGATCGGATTCGATGGAAGGGTCCTTATGAAGGGTAAATAGTAATTGGCATATCACGTTGTGGTTTTTGGCGTAGGTAAGAAACGTATAGTAACCACGTAAAAATTTGCAACAACAATTAGACGACGTCTAACTTGTTCTTGCAGCATGTGCCGTGTGATGTGATATGGCCAAAAGGATGTGATGAATGATATATATATGTGATGTATGAGATTGATCATGTTCTTGTAATAGGAATCACGACTTGCATGTCGATGAGAATGACAACCGGCAGGAGCCATAGGAGTTGTCTTATTTTTGTTGGGGAACGTAGTATTTTAAAATTTTCCTACGATCATGCAAGATCTATCTACTAGATGCATAGCAACGAGAGGGAAGAGTGTGTCTACGTACCCTCGTAGACCGGAAGCGGAAGCGTCAAGTGACGCGGTTGATGTAGTCGAACTTCTTCCCGATTCAACCGATCAAGCACCGAACGTACGGCACCTCCGCGTTCAGCACACGTTCAGCTTGATGACGTACCACGAGCTCTTGATCCAGTTGAGCTTCACGGGAGAGTTTCGTCAACACGACGGCGTGGTGACGGATATGATGTATCTACCGGCACAGGGCTTCGCCTAAGCACTGCGATGGTATGACCGAGGTGTGTTTCTGTGGAGGGGGGCACCGCACACGGCTAGAACAATTCAACTTGTGTGTCTTTGGGTGCCCCCCTGCCCCCGTATATAAAGGAGCAAGGGGGGAGGCCGGCCGGCCCTCCTATGGTGCGGCTAGGGAGCAATCCTACTAAGAATAGGATTGCAATCCTATTCCTAGTAGGAGTCCACCAATGAAGGAAAGGGGGGAAGGAAAGAGAGGGAGAGGGAGAGGGAAAGAGGGGCCGCGCCCCCTCCCCTAGTCCTATTCGGACTCCTCCTAGGGAGTGGGCGCGCCACCTCCTAGCTGCTGCCCTCTCTCTCCCCTATGGCCCACCAGGGCCCATCATTCCCCCGGGGGGTTCCGGTAACCCCCCCGGCACTCCGGTAAATTCTGAAACTTTCCAGAACACTTCCGGTGTCCGAATATAGTCGTCCAATATATCAATCTTTACGTCTCGGACATTCCGAGACTCCTCGTCATGTCCGTGATCTCATCCGGGACTCCGAACTACCTTCGGTACATCAAAACTCATAAACTCATAATACCGATCGTCATCAAACGTTAAGCGTGCGGACCCTACGGGTTCGAGAACTATGTAGACATGACCGAGACTCATCTCCGGTCAATAACCAATAGCGGAACCTGGATGCTCATATTGGCTCCTACATATTCTACGAAGATCTTTATTGGTCAAACCGCATAACAACATACGTTGTTCCTTTTGTCATCGGTATGTTACTTGCCCGAGATTCGATCGTCGGTATCTCTATACCTAGTTCAATCTCGTTACCGACAAGTCTCTTTACTCGTTCCATAATACATCATCTCGTGACTAACTCATTAGTCATTTGCTTGCAAGGCTTATTATGATGTGCATTACCGAGAGGGCCCAGAGATACCTCTCCGACACTCGGAGTGACAAATCCTAGTCTTGATTGATGGGCCTCGAACCCCTCGTTGGTTACCCCAAGTGGAAGGTGTAAGATGCAGTAAGTAGAAGTGTTTTCCCCTAGCAAAGATGCCAAGGATCGATTCCCCAGAGACTCCTAGGTTCAACAAGTAGGTGTCAATTGCTACGGCGCTAGATTAGTAGCAACCAACGTGGACCTGCACACAGATACAAATAACTTTGCTCCCAACGAGTACAGAGAGGTTGTCAATCTCTCCGGCCTTGTAGTTCACAAAGGGTTAAAAGCAATGATAGTAGTGATAGATAGTTTTTACAATAGTAGGTAATAACGGAAAGTAAATAGTGGGTGTGATCAATGATGGTAATATGGACCGGAGTCTCATGATGTTCACTAGTGATGTCTCTCTCCCAAAAGACGATAAAACAGCTATGTGAGGTAAACAAATTACAGCTGGGCAATTGACAGGACCCACGAGCGCAAACCAATGCTGATTACATTGCAAGAAAGGTTGAGGTTCAAAGCATGGGCGGTACGCCAAAGTAAGTAGACCGAAATACATCAATATCTACTACTAATCATCCACCTTGAGATATCTATCCAGAACATCTTGCTGGTATTAAGTTGCGAGTCCCACCCATAGTGTAAACTCAATGCAACAGACAACTGCATTAAAAGAACTTTGCGTAAAGTAAACAATCCTTGCACCCGCGGGCACAAGCACCGTTGTTTTCCCCTTTGTGGCAACAGCACATCCCCTAGACTCATGTTTCTGTCACTCAAGCTAGTCATCGAGGGGCATGAACCCACAATCAAGCATAACGTTCCCTCTTGGAGTCACTACCTACTACTCGGCCAAAGCAATAAGTAACAACGGAGAACATGCAAGAATTACTTATGAACTAAAATATAAAAGAGGTGAATCAAATATATTACTCAAGATCAATCTGAACATAATCTCATAATCCATCGGATCCCAGCAAACTCAACATAGCAACAGCATAAGGATTACATAGGTGCCTCGATCATGTAGGGCAGCTCACGAGGACTAATTAGTGAAGCACAAGAACGGGAGGAGAACATCACATAGCTACTGGTCATGGACTCATGGTCCAAGGGAGACTACTCACGAGTCATCCGGGAGGCGTCCATGGTGGTGGAGAAGCTCCCGGTGGTGATCCTCCCCTCCGGCAGGGTGCCGGCAAGAGTTCTCCTGGTGCTCCCGATCTTGGAAGCGGCGACGGCGGCGGAACAGAGATGGGATCGCGAAAAGAGTTCCTCTTCTGAGGGTTTCGGAGGTCCCTCTAAATATATGCCAAAGGGGGGCACCGGACGGGCTTCGGGGGGCCCAGGCGCCCCCCCGGCGCGGCCCAGGGGGGGGAGGGCGCGCCCACAGGGTGCCTGGAGCCCCTGTGGCCCCCCCAGGCTGCCCTTCGGACGCAGTGTTGTTTCCGGATCGCTGATTTTTTATATAATTTTTCTGGATTTTTCTGGGCAGTTCTCGAAACGTGAAAACCTGAAATACAAAAACAGCCGAAAACAGAAACTGGCACTGGGGTGCACTGGATTAGTAAGTTAGTCCAAATATGATCAAAAGTGTATGGAAGTGTATGAATATCATAGCAATATCACCCAAAAGTGGCATGGAGCAAGCAGAAATTATAGATACGTTTTGGACGTATCATTGATCTATGCCAACACCACGAATACTTTCGGAGACACCTGTAGAGCATATTTATGATCACCCAGTTACGTTGTGATGTTTGATAGCACACAAGGTGTTCCTACGGTATTCGGGAGTTGCATAATCTCATAGTCATAGGAACATGTATAAGTCATGAAGAAAGCAATAGCAGTAAAACTAAACGATCAAAGTGCTATGCTAACGGATGGGTCTAGTCCATCACATCATTCTCCTAATGATGTGATCCCGTTGATCAAATGACAACTCATGTCTATGGTTAGGAAACATAACCATCTTTGATCAATGAGCTAGTCTAGTAGAGGCATACTAGGGACACTCTGTTTTGTCTATGTATTCACACATGTACTAAGTTTCCGGTTAACACAATTCTAGCATGAATAATAAACATTTATCATGATATAAGGAAATATAAATAACAATTTTATTATTGCCTCCAGGGCATATTTCCTTCAATTTTATTGTATGACACGCGAGTCATTGAAAACGCCATGTAATTACTTTACTTTATTGCTAACTGTTAGCCATAGTAGTAGAAGTAACATTTGGCGAGACAACTTCATGAAGACATGATTATGGAGATCATGGTGTCATGCCGGTGACGATGATGATCATGGAGCCCCGAAGACGGAGATCCAAAGGGGCAAAATGATATTGGCCATATCATGTCACTATTTGATTGCATGTGATGTTTATCATGTTTTACATCTTATTTGCTTAGAACGACGGTAGCATAAATAAGATGATCTCTCACTAAAATTTCAAGAATTGTGTTCCCCTAACTGTGCACCATTGCTAAGGTTCGTTGTTCCGAAGCACCACGTGATGATCGGGTGTGATAGGCTCCAACGTTCGCATACAACGGGTGTAAGCCAGATTTACACACGCAATACACTTAGGGTTGACTTGACGAGCCTAGCATGTACAGACATGGCCTCGGAACACGGAAGACCGAAAGGTCGAACATGAGTCGTATAGAAGATACGATCAATATGAAGATGTTCACTATTGATGACTAGTCCGTCTCACGTGATGATCGGACACGGCCTAGCCGATTCGGATCATGTATCACTTAGACGACTAGAGAGATGTCTATCTGAGTGGGAGTTCATTAAATTTGTTTAGATGAACTTAATTTTCATGAACATAGTCTAAAATCTTTACAATATGTCTTGTAGATCCAATGGCCCAGCGCTAATGTTGCCCTCAACTTCAACACGTTCCTAGAGAAAACCAAGCTGAAAGACGATGGTAGCAACTATACGGATTGGGTCCGTAACCTGAGGATCATCCTCATAGTTGCCAAGAAAGCATATGTCCTTGAAGCACTGCTAGGTGATGCACCCGTTTTCCCAGCAACTCAAGACATTATGAACGCCTGGCAGTCGCGTAGTGATGATTACTCCCTGGTTCAGTGCGGCATGCTTTACAGCTTAGAATCGGGGCTCCAAAAGCGTTTTGAGCAACACGGAGCATATGAGATGTTCCAAGAGCTGAAAATGGTTTTCCAAGCTCATGCCCTGGTCGATAGATATGAAGTCTCCGACAAGTTCTATAGTTGTAAGATGGAGGAAAATAGTTCTGTCAGCGAACATACACTCAAAATGTCTGGGTTGCACAACCGCTTGTCTCAGCTGGGAGTTAATCACCCAGATGACGCGGTCGTTGGCAGAATCCTCCAGTCGCTCCCACCTAGCTATAAGAGCTTTGTGATGAATTTCAATATGCAAGGGATGGAGAAGTCCATTCCCGAGGTATATTCAATGCTGAAATCAGCGGAGGTGGAGATCAAAAGGGAACATTAAGTGTTGATGGTGAATAAAACCACTAAGTTCAAGAAAGGCAAGGGTAAGAAGAACTTCAAGAAGGACGGCAAGGGAATTGCCATGCCCGGTAAGCCAGTTGCCGGGAAGAAGCCAAAGAATTGACCCAAGCCTAAGACTGAGTGCTTTTATTGCAAGGGAACGGGTCACTGGAAGCGGAATTGCCCCAAATACTTAGTGGATAAGAAGGCCGGCAACGTCAAAGGTATATGCGATATACATGTCATTGATGTGTACCTTACCAGTGCTCGTAGTAGCTCCTGGGTATTTGATACCGGTGCAGTTGCTCCAATTTGTAACTCAAAGCAGGAGCTGCGGAATAAGCGGAGACTGGTGAAGGACGAGGTGACGATGCGCGTCGGGAATGGTTCCAAGGTCGATGTGATCGCCGTCGGCACGCTGCCTCCACATCTACCTTCGGGATTAGTTTTAAACCTCAATAATTGTTATTTAGTACCAGCTTTGAGCATGAACATTGTATATGGATCTCGTTTAATGCGAGATGGCTACTCATTTAAATCTGAGAATAATGGTTGTTCTATTTATATGAGAGAAATGTTTTATGGTCATGCCCCACTGGTCAATGGTTATTCTTATTAAATCTCAAACGTGATGTTAAACATATTCATAGTGTGAATGCCAAAAGATGTAAGGTTGATAATGATAGTCCCACATACTTGTGGCACTGCCGCCTTGGTCATATTGGGGTCAAACGTATGAAGAAGCTCCATGCAGATGGACTTTTGGAGTCTCTTGATTATGAATCATTTGACACGTGCGAACCATGCCTCTTGGGCAAGATGACCAAGACTCCGTATTCCGGAACAATGGAGCGAGCAACCAACTTGGTGGAAATCATACATACTGATGTGTGCGGTCCAATGAGTGTTGAGGCTCGCGGTGGCTATCGTTATGTTCTCACCCTCACTTATGACTTAAGTAGATATGGGTATGTCTACTTGATGAAACACAAGTCTGAGACCTTTGAAAAGTTCAAGGAATTTCAGAATGAGGTTGAGAATCAACGTGACAGAAAAATAAAGTTCTTACAATCAGATCGTGAGGAGAATATTTAAGTCACGAATTTGGCACGCACCTAAGGAAATGTGGAATTGTTTCACAATTGACGCCGCCTGGAACACCTCAGCGTAACGGTGTGTCTGAACGTCGTAATCGTACTCTGTTGGACATGGTGCGATCTATGATGTCTCTTACCGATTTACCGCTATCATTTTGGGGTTATGCTTTAGAGACTGCCGCATTCACTTTAAATAGGGCACTGTCTAAATCCGTTGAGACGACACCGTACGAACTATGGTTTGGGAAGAAACCTAAGTTGTCGTTTCTAAAAGTTTGGGGATGCGATGCTTATGTCAAGAAACTTCAACCTGAAAAGCTCGAACCCAAATCGGAAAAATGCGTCTTCATAGGATACCCTAAGGAAACTATTGGGTATACCTTCTACCTAAGATCCGAAGGCAAGGTCTTTGTTGCCAAGAATGGATCCTTTCTGGAGAAAGAGTTTCTCTCGAAAGAAGTAAGTGGGAGGAAAGTGGAACTTGATGAGATGATTGTCACCCCTCTCGAACCGGAAAGTAGCGCAACACAGGAAGATGTTTCTATGGTACCTGCACCGACTAGAGAGGAAGTTAATGATAATGATCATGAAGCTTCGGATCAAGTTACTGTTGAACTTCGTAGGTCCACGAGGACACGTTCCGCACCAGAGTGGTACGGCAACCCTGTCCTGAAAATCATGTTGTTAGACAACAGTGAACCTTCGAACTACGAAGAAGCGATGGCGGGCCCGGATTCCAACAAATGGCTTGAAGCCATGAAATCCGAGATAGGATCCATGTATGATAACAAAGTATGGACTTTGGTTGACTTGCCCGATGATCGGCAAGCCATAGAAAATAAATGGATCTTTAAGAAGAAGACTGGCGCAGATGGAAATGTCACCATCTATAAGGCTCGGCTTGTCGCTAAGGGTTATCGACAAGTTCAAGGGATTGACAATGATGAGACTTTCTCTCCCGTAGCGATGCTAAAGTCCGTCTGAATCATCTTAGCAATTGTCGCATTCTATGATTATGAGATATGGCATATGGACGTCAATACAACATTCCTTAACGGCTTCCTTAAGGAAGAATTGTATATGATACAACCGGAAGGTTTTGTCGATCTTAAGAATGCTAACAAGGTATGCAAGTTCCAGCGCTCCATCTATGGACTGGTGCAAGTATCTCGGAGTTGGAACATTCGCTTTGATGAAGGGATCAAAGCGTTTGGGTTCATACAGACTTATGGAGAAGCCTGTATTTACAAGAAAGTGAGTGGGAGCTCTGTAGCATTTCTCATATTATATGTGGATGACATATTGCTGATGGGAAATGATGTAGAACTCTTGGAAAGCATAAAGGCCTACTTGAATAAGTGTTTTTCAATGAAGGACCTTGGAGAAGCTGCTTACATATTAGGCATCAAGATCTATAGAGATAGATCGATACGCCTCATTAGTCTTTCACAAAGCACATACCTTGACAAGATATTGAAGAAGTTCAATATGGATCAGTCCAAGAAAGGGTTCTTGCATGTGTTGCAAGGTATGAGATTGAGCACATCTCAATGCCCGACCTCGGCAGAAGATAGAGAAAAGATGAGTGTCATCCCCTATGCCTCGTCCATAGGTTCTATTATGTATGCCATGCGGTGTACCAGACCTGATGTGAACCTTGCCATAAGTTTGGTGGGGAGGTACCAAAGTGATCCCAGAATGGAACACTGGACGTCAGTCAAGAACATCCTGAAGTACCTGAAAAGGACTAAGGATATGTTTCTCATTTATGTAGGTGACGAAGAACTCGTCGTAAAGGGTTACGTCGATGCTAGCTTTGACACAGATCCGGATGACTCGAAGTCACAAACCGGATACGTGTATATTTTGAATGGTGTGGCAGTCAGCTGGTGCAGTTGCAAGCAAAGCATCGTGGCAGCATCTACATGTGAAGCGGAGTACATAGCTGCTTCCGAAGCAGCACGGGAAGGATTCTGGATGAAGGAGTTCATCACCGACCTAGGAGTCATTCCAAGTGCGTCGGACCCGATGACTCTCTTCTGTGACAACACTGGAGCTATTGCCATTGCCAAGGAGCCCAGGTTTCACAAGAAGACCAAGCACATCAAGCGTCGTTTCAACTCCATTCGCAATTATATTCAAGATGGAGACATAGATATTTGTAAAGTGCATACGGATCTGAATGCCGCAAATCCGTTGACTAAACCTCTTCCACGAGCAAAACATGATCAACACCAGAACTCTATGGGTGTTCGATTCATCACAATGTAACTAGATTATTGACTCTAGTGCAAGTGGGAGACTGTTGGAAATATGCCCTAGAGGCAATAATAAAATGGTTATTATTATATTTCCTTGTTCATGATAATTGTCTAGTATCCATGTTATAATTGTATTATCCGGAAATCGTAATGCATGTGTGAATACATAGACCACAACATGTCCCTAGTGAGCCTCTAGTTTACCAGCTCGTTGATGAATAGATGGTTACGGTTTCCTGACCATGGACATTGGATGTCATTGATAACAGGATCACATCATTAGGAGAATGATGTGATGGACAAGACCCAATCCTAAGCCTAGCACAAGATCATGTAGTTCGTATGCTAAAGCTTTCCAATGTCAAGTATCCTTTCCTTAGACCATGAGATTGTGCAACTCCCGGATACCGTAGGAGTACTTTGGGTGTGCCAAACATCACAACGTAACTCGGTGGCTATAAAGGTACACTACGGGTATCCCCAAAAGTATCTGTTAGGTTGGCACGAATCGAGACTAGGATTTGTCACTCCGTATGACAGAGAGGTATCTCTGGGCCCACTAGGTAAGACATCATCGTAATGAGCTCTATGTGACTAAGGAGTTGGTCACGGAATGATGTGTTACGGAACGAGTAAAGAGACTTGCCAGTAACGAGATTGAACAAGGTATCGGTATACCGATGATAGAATCTCGGGCAAGTGTTGTTCGGAGTCCCGGATGAGATCCCGGACGTCACGAGGAGTTCTGAAATGGTCCGGAGGTAAAGATTTATATACGGGAAGTCATCATACGGTCACCCGAAGTGTTTTGGGGTATGCTGGTATTATACCGGGGCCACCGAAGGTGTTTCGAGGGTCCACCTGCCCCGGAGGGCCCTATGGGTTGTATGTGGAGAGGGACCAGCCCCTAAGTGGGCTGGGCGCCTCCCCCCTAGGGCCCATGCACCTAGGGTTTGGGGGAAACCCTAAGGGGGGGTGCCCCGTTGGCTTGGGGGGCAAGCCACCCCCCTCTTGCCGCCGCCCCTCCTCATATTGGATCTGAGGGGGCCGGCCCCCTCTCCCTTGCCCCTATATATGTGGGGAGTGGGAGGGCAGCCGCACCCAAGCCCTGGCGCAGCCCTTCCCCTCTCCCAACTCCTCCTCCTCTCCCTTGCCCCTATATATGATTTGAATGGAACAAACCCGGACTGACGTTGTTTTCAGCAGAATTGCCATGGCGTTATTTTTGTGCAGAAATAAAAAGTTCTCGGAATGACCTGGAAATCCACGGAGAATTATTTTGGAAAATATAAAAAATATCTGTGGAAAGATCTACGTCAGGGCCCCCAACCCTGTCCACGAGGGTGGGGGCGCGCCCCCTCCCCCTGGGCGTGCCCCCCTTCCTCGTGGGCCCCCTGATGCTCCACCGACATACCCCCGGACTCCATATATTCACTTTCGGGGAGAAAAAAATAAAGGAAAAGAATTATCGTGTTTTACGATACGGAGCCGCCGCCAAGCCCTAACCTCTCTTGGGAGGGCTGATCTGGAGTCCGTTCGGGGCTCCGGAGAGTGGAGATCGTCGCCATCGTCATCATCAACCTTCCTCCATCACCAATTTCATGATGCTCACCACCGTGCGTGAGTAATTCCATCGTAGGCTTGCTGGACGGTGATGGCTTGGATGAGATTTACCATGTAATCGAGTTAGTTTTGTTAGGGTTTGATCCCTAGTGTCCACTATGTTCTGAGATTGATGTTGCTATGACTTTGCTATGCTTAATGCTTGTCACTAGGGCCCGAGTGCCATGATTTCAGATCTGAACCTATTATGTTTTGATGAATATATGTGTGTTCTTGATCCTATCTTGCAAGTCTATAGTCACCTACTATGTGTTATGATCCGGTAACCCCGAAGTGACAATAATCGGGACCACTCCCGGTGATGACCGTAGTTTGAGGAGTTCATGTATTCACTATGTGTTAATGCTTTGGTCCGGTACTCTATTAAAAGGAGGCCTTAATATCCCTTAGTTTCCACTAGGATCCCGCTGCCACGAGAGGGTAGGACAAAAGATGTCATGCAAGTTCTTTTCCATAAGCACGTATGACTATATTTGGTATACATGCCTACATTACATTGATGAACTGGAGCTAGTTCTGTGTCACCCTAGGTTATACCTTTTACATGATGAATTGCATCGACATAATTCTCCATCACCGATCCAATGCCTACGAGCTTTTTACATATTTCTTGTTGCTTATTTACTTTTCCGCTGCTACTATTACAAAAACTACAAAAACACTACCGTTACTTTAATTGCTGTTACCGCTATCTCCATATTACTTTGCTACTAAACTACCTTGCTGCAGATACTAAGTTTCCAGGTGTGGTTGAATTGACAACTCAGCTGCTAATACTTAAGAGTATTCTTTGGCTCCCCTTGTGTCGAATCAATAAATTTTGGTTGAATACTTTACCCTCGAAAACTGTTGCGATCCCCTACACTTGTGGGTTATCAATTTTCTGGCACCGTTGCCGGGAGCATAGCTCTATTCTTTAAGTCACTGGGATTTATATCTGTTGATCACTATGAAGAACTTGAAGGACTCGAAAACCAAGATTATCCCTCAACTACGAGGGGAGGTAAGGAACTGCCATCTAGTTCTGCACTTGATTCACCATCTGTTATGGGTAAATTTGCGACACCTACTCCTACTATTGAATCTGATATGTCGTATGTTCTTGATGATGCCACTTTTGCTATGTATGATGAAACTACTTCTATGCCTGATAATACTGTGCCACTAGGTGAATTTCTTGATGAACAAATTGCTAATGTTAGGGAGAATGCAAATATTGAAACTGATAATATTTATGAAAGTGATGATGAAGCTTCCCCCTAGATATGAATTGCCTATTGTTCCTGAGGGATATGTTATGGATGAAGAAACTACTAGAGACTTTCTTGCTTGCAACGATAAATATGATCTTAAGAAATTATTAGCTAAGGTGAAAGAAAAGTCTTTGAATGCTAGAATGAAATATGACCCTGCTTTTGCTACTTCACCTATCTTTGTTACTGATAAGGATTATGATTTCTCTGTTGATCGTGAGTTAATTACTTTGGTTGAATCTGATCCTTTCCATGGCTATGAGTCTGAAACTGTTGTGGCACATCTTACTAAGTTGAATGATCTAGCCACCCTGTTTACCAACGATGAAAAGATTCGCTATTACTATATCCTTAAGTTGTTTTCGTTCTCGTTAAAGGGTGATGCTAAGAATTGGTTTAATTCTCTTGATCCTGGTTGTGTGCGTAGTCCCCAGGACATGATGTATTACTTCTCTGCTAAATATTTTCCCGCTCATAAGAAACAAGCTGCCTTACGGGAAATATATAACTTTGTGCAAATTGAAGAAGAGAGTCTCCCACAAGTTTGGGGGAGGCTTCTCCAATTACTTAATGCTTTGCCTGATCACCCTCTTGTGAGGAATAATATACTTGATGTCTTTTATAATGGACTAACGGATGCTTCCAGAGACCACCTAGATAGTTGTGCTGGTTGTGTTTTCAGGGAAATAACAGTTGATCAAGCTGAATTACTATTGAATAATATGATGGCCAATGAAAATAATTGGACACTTCCTGAACCAGCCCCTAAGCCAACTCCGAAGAAAAGAGGTGTTCTATTTCTCAGTCCTGAAGATATGCAAGAGGCAAAGAAATCTATGAAAGAAAAAGGTATTAAAGCCGAAGATGTTAATAATTTACCACCTATTGAAAAAATACATGGTCTTGATAACCCAAAACAGGTAGTAAAGGTAAATTCTCTTTATAGATTTTAAGAAGGTGATATTCCTCGTTATAAGTCTGCTAGCCAATGCTTAGATGAGTTTGACAATTTTATTGTGATACAAGAAAACTTCAATGCTTATGTTGGTAGACAATTGCAACGTAATGCTTATATGATTGAACACTTGAGTGATTATATTTCTAGAGTTAAAGGTGAACTGAAACACATTAGTAAACATGCTTCTATGGTTACCACTCAAGTAAAACAAGTATTTAAGGCTCAGAATGATTTGCTCAACGAATTAAATGGTAAGAATAATGACTATGTTGTTAGAGTTGCAACTAGAGGTGGCAAAATGACTCAGGAACCTTTGTATCCCGAGGGCCACCCTAAGAGAATTGAGTAAGATTCTCAGAGAGCTAATTTAGATGCACATAGTTCTTCTAAAAAGAAGAAAAAGAAAAATGATAGGTGTCAGGGATATTACTAGGAGGTATAAACCGGCTAGGGAGATCCGGATTATGGTAATGTAGCTGTGTAATTATAAATTCAGTAGAGGTTACGGCCCATGAAGGCTTAGGGCCCATGTGTAAAGTTTACGGTTTGTAAACCGTCCTATCATGTAACTTGAGACACAAGGAAGAAAGAGTAGAGACCGAGGCGGACACAATTATGAGCCGGCCTTGGGACTCTGTAAACCGGACCGGGCGTCGCCTCTTATATAAAGGGACGACCCGACGATGGTTGAAGGACAAGCAACAATCCGTCGAGAGACAGGCAAGCAATCTGCTCCCTGTTCATCGACGCCCAAGCAATACCAAACCAAACTAGACATAGGATTTTGCCTTCATCGAAGGGGCCGAACTAGTATAAACCCTCTGTGTCCTTTGTGTGCTTTTAACCCCTTCAAGCTAACCCGTGCGATGGTTCCACAACTAAGTCCGCTAAACCGGACATCTGCCGTGCTAATTCCACGACAGTTGGCGCCCACCGTGGGGCTTTGGCACGATGGTTTCGAGTTCTTGAAGGGCAGTTTTGAAGGACTCAAGGGCTACGCGGTCGGCCGGATGACCAAGAGTCACCGCGGCCGGATCTACATCGACGATGCAGGCTGGGGCCCGGAGGCCGATTCAATCGAATACGGGTACCGGGTTCCCTTCGGCGGAATCCACGTCTTCATCGGCAAGATTGGTGAACCGGGACCTGGGCCGGACATCTTCCCCGACATCATCGAGCCGGCTCAGCGTGCGAGGTCGGCCCGGATTCAGCCTGCCATGAAGCGCGTTTTCGTTGGAGCAATCCATGGAGTCCAAGCCGAGGACGGATCAGATTCTGGTGGCAAGACAGTTGTCTATTCCGACGATGAATCCTCATTCGGAGAGACTGAATCCTTGTATCTGTTGTGGGACGGCCGGTCTGAGGGTGTGTCCGACGGAGACAGTATTCCAGACCCCTTTGATCTGCCAAACCGGGTGGCTGTCTTTATGGCCGGATCACAACCTACGCCACAACCCACGGTGACCGGGGCGTTCACAGCTGGGGCAGGGGGGAGCGGCCAAGCCCCCTCGTCCTCTGACGCTCTATCCGCCTTAATAGAGGAGTTGACAACATGGGCAGTAGCAGTGGTGGCTCCCGCTGACAAGGCGCAGCATGATGCAGAAATCCTACAGCTGAAGGGCCGGATCGAACAGGCCAGACAGGATCTAGATGCGGAGAAAGCTATGATAGCAACAAGGCAGGCAGAGCTGGATTCTCAGGCTTTCCAGCTCAGGATGGACCAGGCTTCTGCGCAGGGAGTAAGGAATAGAAGGTATCAGTCTCGTCTACCGCCGGTCTATGAGGCGATGAATCTCTTTGGGACGCCAGGAGCGGGAGCCAGCAATAATCCGGAGGCAAACCGGAGGGGAGCCCCAGTGACAGGTGAACCGGTTCAACAACCCACTGCGGAGCAAGATCGATGGGTTATGCCCACGCATCACATCCCCACTCCTCCTGGCCACTACTCAAACCCCCTGGATAACATTGTCGCTGCCGCTTCACGCCTGGCCGCTTTACCCATTGAGGGGACATCCCCCGTGGCGATGGAAGCACGCAGGGTCAAGGATCTGCTCAACACAGCATTGACACAGCAGCAGGCGTACTCCTACAGCAGGGAGAGACTTCATTCAACACCCCGCCACAGCCGGAGTTATACTAGGCATTGGGATGAACCGGAGGTGTCCAGTAGTGAACAGAGGCGACACCGTCACAGACAGGATAATCCGGCGGGCGCAGAGGCGCAAGCCCAGGAGGCGGTAAACTGGGCCAGACCTATGGCCCGCGAGGATATCCGCCAAGCAACGCCGGTTCACATAGCCACAGCAGAGACGGGAGTCACGGCGAGTTCCTTTGGAGTGCAGTGTCTTATTCCCGCTTTAAGAAGCGTAAGATTACCCAAGGATTTCAAGGGTCCACGTAAAGTGCCTAACTACACAGCAGATTTGGCTCTAGAGGCTTGGATTGAGAGCTATGAGATGGCTATGGAGATGCTGGACGTAGATGAAGCGGCATGCGCAAAGTATTTCACCATGATGCTTGAGGGTACGGCCCGGACCTGGTTAAAGGGCTTACCGCCTAACTCCATCGGATCATGGGGTGAGTTGCGCCGCCAGTTTATTAAAAAATTCAAAGACACGTGCAAACAGCCAATGTCAGTGGTAGACCTAGCGGCATGTGTACAAGGAGAGCAGGAGCCTACGAGTGCATGGGTGCGGCGAGTGTCAGAAATATTACACTCTTCGAACGGTATCAGTCCCAGTACGGCGATAGTAACACTGGAAAACAATTGCCGGTTTGAGTCTCTGAAGCTGAAGCTGGGACGACTCAAGCGGGATTGTAATGACATGGGAACTCTCATGAGCGCTTTGGTAATATATGGGGACTCGGACAATACTAAGTACCCAGAAGCGGATGGGGATAAGTCCGGAAAAGCAAATAAGCCTGGTAAACCGGCGCAGGCTAGTCCGGTCGGAACAAGCTTCAACGGTAAGCGAAAGGCAGAGGGTGGCTCTGATTTTGTGGCCAATACCAGAGTTCAAGGAAGTTTTCAACGCAGCAAGGGTAGATTACCTCCACAGAGCGGTGGAGGGTTCATTAATCTGGAGCGACATTTGAACGAGCCTTGCCCGAAGCACAGCACGGAGGAACGCCCAGCTAAACACACATGGGGGAATGCCGGGTCATGATGGAGGCCATGAACCGAGCAAGATTCAACAACGGACCACCGGGCGGCGGATCAGGCCCCGGGTTTCATGGGCCGGGTCACCAGGGTAATGGCTCCGGATCAGAATACCAGGGCGGCAACAATAGCTACAACTCAGGCAACCATCAATATGGTCAGGGCGGTTACAATAACCAAGGCAACCATCAGTATGGCCAGGGCGGTTACAATAACCAGGGCAACCAACAGCAGGGCCAGGGTAATCACAACAACCAAGTCAATCAGCAGCGTCAGCAGCAGCAACAGTCCGGATATCAGAGTAATCTGAAGGAGCTGAGTAGTGGACAATATCATGTGTTCACTACGAGTTTGTGCAAACGAGATCAAAAAATCCTAAAGCGGGCGGTGCACACAGTTGAACCGGCCAAACCACGATTCCTGCGCTGGTCGGAACAACCTATTGTATGGAGCAGAGAGGATCACCCGCCGCGGGTTGATAATCCGGGTCAGCTGGCCTTAGTAGTGGCACCACAGGTGGGTGGTTACAAATTCACCAAGGTACTCATGGACGGCGGCAGCAGCATCAATATCTTATATTACGAAACCTTCCGTCGCATGGGGCTGACGGATAAGAAGTTAAGACAGTCGAACATGGTATTTCATGGAGTAGTGCCAGGTAAATCAGCTTACCCAGTTGGGAAAATTGACCTAGAAGTTACCTTTGGAGATGAACAGGATTCCAGGTCAGAGATGATAACCTTTGAAGTTGTAAAGATCCGGAGCCCATATCATGCCCTGTTTGGACGGTCGGTTTACGCCAAGTTTATGGCTAGGCCGTGTTATGTTTATCTGCAGCTCAAGATGCCGGGTCACAAAGGAACCATCACGGTTCATGGAAGTCGCAAGATCGCGTTGGAGTGCGAGGAAGGAGACACTGCTTATGCAGAGGCAGTATGTGCTACGGAGGAATTGAAATTTTACAAAGACAATGTTGATCCGGCAGATATGTCCCCGTTGAAGAAACCGACTACAGAGCATGATCCGGCGTTGAAGTTTAAATCGGCAGAGGAAACCAAGCAAGTTGACTTTGTGCCAGGTGACTCATCCAAGCAGTTCACTATCAGCGCTAACCTTGATCCTAAATAGGAAAGCGCGCTCATCGAGTTCATCTGTGAGAACCGGGATATCTTTGCATGGAAACCTTCTGACATGCCAGGTATACCGAGGGAACTCGCTGAGCACAGTATTAATATTGATCCGAAGTTCAAACCGGTCAAGCAGTATCTGCGCCGTTTCTACGAAGAAAGGCGCAAGGCTATAGGGGAAGAAGCGGCCAGGCTTTTGGCTGCAGGGTTCATAGTTGAAGTATTCCACCCGAGTGGTTGGCTAATCCGGTGCTAGTGTTAAAGAAAAATGGAAAGTGGAGAATGTGTGTGGATTACACAGACCTAAACAAAGCCTGTCCAACTGATCATTTTGCTCTCCCCCGTATTGATCAGATCATTGATGCTACGGCGGGATGTGAGCGGCTAAGTTTTTTGGATGCATATTCAGGGTATCGCCAGATCAAGATGGCAGTTAAAGACCAAGAGAAGAGAGCTTTCATAACTCCTTTTGGCGCCTTTTGCTACGTATCTATGCCCTTTGGGCTCAAGAGTGCCCAAGCAACTTACCAGCGTTGTGTACAGAACTGTCTTAAGGGGCAGATAGGGAGAAATGTTCATGCCTATGTGGATGATATCGTGGTGAAGTCAAGGAAGGAGGAGACATTGATAGAGGACCTCAAGGAGACCTTTGATAACCTGCGGGCCTATAAAATGATGCTTAATCCGGAGAAGTGTGCTTTCGGTGTTCCGGCGGGCAAGCTCCTTGGGTTCTTGGTGTCAAACAGAGGAATAGAAGCCAATCCGGAGAAGATCAAGGCGATCACGTCCCTGACTAAGCCGGCTTGCATCAATGATGTTCAGCGTATCGCCGGCCGGATTACAGCATTAAGCCGATTCATCAGTCGTCTGAGGGAGAAGGCAATTCCGCTTTATCAAATGCTAAAAAAGACAGATCGGTTTATATGGAGCGATGAGGCAAACACCGCGTTTGAGGATTTAAAGCGGCAACTGGCAGAACCACCGGTCCTTGCCGCCCCTGTGGATAAGGAGCCGCTGCTGTTATACGTCGCCGCCAATGCACGGGCAGTTAGCGTGGCAATCGTGGTCGAGCGCAAAGAAGCAGGAAAGGAGTATCCGGTTCAACGTCCGGTTTATTATGTCAGTGAGGTTCTCATTGAATCCAAACAAAGGTACCCGCATTGGCAGAAGCTGGTATACGGCGTGTTCATGGCAAACCGAAAGTTGAAGCATTATTTCCAAGGCCACCCAATAACTGTTGTCAGTTCAGCTCCATTGGGGGATATAATCCAGAACATGGAAGCCACTGGCAGAGCGGCGAAGTGGGCCATTGAGCTTAGCCCACACGGATTGAAGTATGTGCCACGCACCGCTATCAAATCCCAAGCATTGGTGGATTTCATCAATGATTGGACAGAATTGCAAGCACCGGAGGAGAAGCCGGATCATACATACTGGACTATTCACTTTGACGGTTCAAGGCAGTTAGAAGGCTCGGGGGCTGGAGTTGTGTTAACTTCCCCGCGAGGTGACAAGTTTTGTTATGTCCTCCGTCTAATGTTTCCTTGTACTAACAATGCAGCAGAATATGAGGCATTGCTTCATGGCCTGCGGATGGCTAAGGAGATGAACTTGAGCCGGGTCAAGTGTTTTGGTGATTCAGCTTTAGTGGCACAGCAAGTATCCAGCAAGTGGGATTCTAAAGACCCTCTCATGGCAGCTTACAGACGGGAAGTTGAAGCAGTCGCAGGATATTTCAAAAGGTATCAGGTGGATCACATAGACCGGCGAAAAAATGAAGCGGCCGATGCTCTAAGCCGGCTGGGTTCTCAGCGTAAACCGGTGCCACCGAATACTTTTTTGGATGAGCTACACAATCCATTAGTTCAGGTACCGTCGGAGGAAGATCTGGCCGTTCCTGATCCAGAAGCGCAGCTAGTTGCGGCACTTCATGTTATTCCGGATTGGACACTCCCTTACTTGGCATATCTAAGCCGTGGAGAGTTGCCAGATGATGAAATTGAAGCAAGACAGATAATCTGGCGATCCAAATCCATGACAATTGTAAACGGAGAACTTCACCATCGCAGTGTTTCTGGAGCATTTCAGCGGTGTGTATCATCCGAGGAAGGCTGTGACATCCTTCGAGAGATTCATGAAGGGGATTGTGGTCATCACGCCGGTTCAAAATCCTTGGTGGCTAAAGCTTCTCGACATGGGTTCTATTGGCTGACAACCCATGCTGATGCGGAGGATCTAGTCCGGAAGTGTGATGCGTGCCAGAAATTTTCACGACGTTCTCTTGTTCCGGCACAGGAGCTGCGGATGATACCAATTACTTGGCCGTTTGCGACTTGGGGGCTCGATATGGTTGGGCCTTTTAAACGATCCCAAGATCAAAAAACTCATCTGCTGGTTGATGTGGATAAATTTACAAAGTGGATTGAGGCAGAGCCTGTGAGCAAGTGTGATGCGGCAACAACGGTTAAATTCATCAAAAAGGTAATTTTCCGGTTTGGCTTTCCACACAGCATCATCACAGACAATGGCACCAATTTATCTAAAGGAGAGATGGAAGAGTTTTGTCAACGGGAGCATATTCGCCTAGATGTGTCTTCTGTAGCTCACCCTCAATCTAATGGTCAAGCTGAAAGGGCCAATCAAGAGATTCTGCGAGGTATCAAGCCCCGGCTTATGACTCCCTTGCAAAGAACACCAGGGTGCTGGGTTGAAGAGTTACCTTCTGTCCTCTAGAGCATCAATACTACGCCGAACCGGTCCACAGGCTATACACCTTTCTTCATGGTGTACGGTGCTAAAGCGGTCCTTCCAAGTGATATCCGCCATGATTCACCACGAGTGACGGCTTATGTTGAAGCAGCCAATGAACAGGCAAGACAGGACAGTTTGGACCGGCTAGATGAAGAGCGTGACATAGCAGCAGCACGATCCGCGATTTATCAGCAAGACTTCCGCAGATATCACAGCCGCCGGGTCAAAACCAGGACGTTCCAGGAGGGGGATTTGGTGCTCCGGCTCATCCAAGACCAAACAGATATGCACAAGCTATCCCCGCCTTGGGAAGGGCCCTTTGTGGTAAGTAAGAATCTACACAACGGTTCATATTATCTAGTGGACGTTCGAGAGCACAAAGACTCACGAACATCAGAAGAAGAGACAAAGAGGCCGTGGAACACCGCTCTCCTGCGGCCCTACTACACCTGAGCCATGAGCTCTGCTGTATCCTATGTATATATTATGATCAATGAATAAACTGGCACCCTTGGTAAACCGGGGGATCAGCCTTTTTTCTTTTAAATATATGTCCTGTGAAAATTATTACAGATATTTCGAAGTAAATTATTTTATGCAGAAGGGACCAAACTAGGGGGCTGCGGATCACATGTGACTCCTCGCTAAAAGTCTTTTCTGGTCCGGTCTACATGAACATCTTCGTATCAAGCGCCCTTTGGATAAACTCCATCGATTGGCAAAAACCTGTTCTTGTCCCTAGGGAACCTTCCTTTGATGGCAGATGTAATATTCCTGTCCCTTGGTCGATCATTCCCTTTGATGGCAAAAGAAAAAACACATGTTCTTGTCCCTAGGGAACCTTCCTTTGATGGCAGATGTAATATTCCTGTCCCTTGGTTGATCATTCCCTTTGATGGCAAAAGAAAAAAAAAACCTGTTCTTGTCCCTAGGGAACCTTCCTTTGATGGCAGATGTAATATTCTTGTCCCTTGGTTGATCATTCCCTTTGATGGCAAAAGAAAATCTGTTCTTGTCCCTAGGGTACTTCCTTTGATGGCAGATGCAATATTTCCTGTCCCTTGGAAGATACATACCCTTTGATGGCAAAAGAAAAGTTCTTGTCCCTAGGAGTACATCCTTTGATGGCAGATGCAATATTTCCTGCCCCTTGGAGTACATCCTTTATGGCAAAAGAGTACCTCCTTTGATGGCCAAGTTCTTGTCCCTAGGAGTACTTCCTTCGATAGTCATAGCCCTTTGGGTCGCACCCTTTGATTGGCACATAGGGAGCCTGGCAGCTCGCAAAAAGCCTCGACTACATGGTCTTATTTGCAAACCTGCGTTTTTGTGTTTGTGATTTTGTCATGTGTTTTCTATGGTTTTTTGATCCGGAGCTGGACAACTTCAAAGTTGACCACATATTTTCAAAAGTCTGGACACAAAGCTCCAGCATTATTTAAACCAGTAGTTCCTATAAACCCGGAATAATTATTGGGTCTATCCCAACAAAGCCAAGAGCTTCCTCAGAAACTACAAGGTTCGCCGGATTAAGGATATCAAGCATACTTAATCAAAGGTATGAAGTTCTTTTTGGTATAAAACAGACACTCATTTGATATATATGAGAACGATTTAATCGGTCCGGCGGTAAACCGCTAGGACATCTTTTTAGTGTTATCTATGCAGATACAGATAATATAAAAGATAAGCCATAGCAGACAAAGGATTCAAATTGGCAGACGCCAAAGCAAAGTTGGGACATCCGGATTAAAACAGCAATGTTTCGAGCTATCCTATTACAAGGCACGGCAAGCCTAAACGGATTAAAGTTTTCTCGACAAAAGAGTACAGCAGTTACAAAGTTAGATTGAGCGGCTTATGCTTCTTCTTCCCGCTGCGAAGGCTGAGGATCGACCTGTTCCGGAGCTTCTTCGTCTTCTTGAAGCGGCTGAAAGTCAGGAACGCGCCAATCGATTTTGGATAAAGCACAGAAGTACATCTCTTAAGTAATGAGATCGGACGGATCAACATCTGGGGCGAAAGTGTGGGGGCGCACTGGTGGGATTAGATTTTCGGTATCATAAACCGGCCGATCCACCCGCTCATTCTTTAAATCATACGCCGGATGATACCTGGTCAAGTCCGATTCATCAGCAAGCTTGCTGGCAAGAGGACGCATTTCCTTAGTCAAAGCATGAAGATCTTTGCCAGAGAAGGCCGATCCATCTTCCTTGGTGCTGGGGAACCTGTTCATGGCTTCTTCCGGATCAAAGTCCGGAACCCACGCTTTGGCTCTGGTCAGTGCTACAAGAGAACCGGCTCGGGCAGCAAATTTCTTCACTTCTTCCAAGCGTACAGGCAAGATAGAAAGCTTCTCCAAAGTGCCTTGGATGGTGGTGGGGGCCGGTTTATTAAAAGACATCGCACTTATAATCCTTTGAGCGCCGGAATACAGCTACTCAACCAGAGTATAAGAGGCCTTGAGTTTCTTCCGGAGGTCATCCCCAAGATGGGTGACGCGTCGCCCTGCATATGGTTATCACAGTTAAGCCGGAACAGACTAAAGACTGCAGAGATGAAAACACATGCAAGTTAAGTATTTACCAAAGACGGCAGAAGTCATAAGCTCTATTTGCCGCTTTAAACCGGTCAGCTCTTGTGTCACCGGGTTAAGGGCTTCCTCAACATCATTTGCTCTTTTTTCAAGAGCATTCTTCTGCACTTCCCAGGTTGTCTGCTCCGCTTCAAAATATTTCTTCAATTGTTCAGCAGTGGTTAAGCTCAACGCCAGATCTTTTTTGGCTTTGGCAGCAGCAGCTTTAGTCTCAGCAAGTCTATTCCGGAGCTCAATTATTTCTTCAGCCCTCCGGGTCAATTCAGCCTGCAAAGAAAATCAAGTGGAATAAATGACAGTTCAGACAAGTCTCAAGCACATAACCAAGTTATCCACTTGACACTTGGGGGCTAATGAGCAATTGAAGTATCAAAAGAAGACAACTAAAGATAAAGTCTCAAGCACATAAGCAAGTTATCTACTTGACACTTGGGGGCTAATGGGCAGTTGAAGTATTGAAAGAGAGATCCAGGCAAGTCCCAGGCACATAAAACGAGTTATGCCCCTGGCACTTGGGGGCTAATGTAAGATCATTGGCACACATTTGGAAGTACCGGTTCACCTCCAACAAAGCTAAACCGGAACTTGGGGGCTACCAGGACAGACAGAAATATAAAGAAAGCAAGAGCAGAGATAAGTGAAGGAAGGTACCTCATATTTATCCTTCATCATATTCACCAAGCCCTGTTCATAGTCGCGGCTGGTATGAAGCCGGTTCAAGTACCCGGAATAAACTTCCTGGGCACTCAGATCAGCATAATTGGATAAATCTGTGCTCCACTTGCCCCTCTCTTGCTGAAGCTTCTCCGCTTTAGCAGTGTGTTTGGCTAAAATGATAGGCTCAGCAGGAGCGGTAAAACCCGTCCCGGTTATTTGAACATCCGGAGAGGAAGCATTGGTTGGCTGTGAAGGGGCAGCAGTATGAGCCGGACTAACGGGAGCTGGGCTAGTCCGAGGAGGGCTGGCCCGGATAGGATTTGCCGGTTCATGAACATCTTCAGCATTGGGATTTTCAGGAGCAGCAACATAATCATGATCCATGGGAGCAGGATCGTCAAGTTGAATTGTAGGCTCGTTTTCTGGAGGGATGACCTCGTCCGGATCAGCTACCGGATCATCAGTAGCAGTCTCAGCAGCCGTTTTGCTGGCCTTTGCCTTTTTGCTAGGCTTGGGCTTACTGAAAGGAATTGAAAAAGGAATCAAAGTCATAAAGGCAAAGTACAAAGGTAAACCGGATGAGCTAAAGGACTTACCCACGGACAGTTTTCAGAATCGGGACCTGTGTGGCAGTCGATTCGCCAGAAGATGATAAAGGTGTCTCCTGATAGTTAGGATCAGACGGTTTAAGTGGTTTGCGTATAAGTCCGGCCTTGGGATGAAGAAGAGTTGGAGAAAGTAAAACCTCGGAGCGGCGCCTCCGGGCCGGAGTGAGAGATATTCCGGAAGACTCGACTACATGGCCACTATGGCGTGTAGTCCGGTGGGCTTCGTGTTGCTGCTTCTTCAAAAGAAAATTGGGGTCCAGTTGAGCGTAAGGATTAGAAAAAGGGTATTTCCGAGATGCTTTACGAATCTTGGGCACCGACGGTTCAGAATCTGAAGAAAGAGTGATTACCTCAGTTTCTGCCGCTTTATCAGCCTCAGCCAAATCCTGCGGAAAGACACTGTTAACATAAATCTGGATAAAAGAGATCAAAGCATATCAGGATCAACTCATACCTCAGAATCCGGATCATCTTCCTCAACATGTGAACCGGAGCCAGCACCTGCCTTTTTCTTCTTAACAGCGAAGGTTTTCCGGCGTGGTTGTTTGCCTGACTTATCCTGAGGTTTCCTTTTCCAAAAAGGATCGTGGGCGTGTGTAAAAAGATGATAGATAAATGGAAGATAGTCTACATGGACGGGTTAGAAGCAAACAAAAGAGATTAAAACTTACTGCTGGCAGCTTGTTCTTCTTATAATATGGAGCCAATCCGGTTTGGCTACATTCCTCCAAAGAGATGTTGAGCATCTTCTTAGCAGATTCAATAACTTCCTTCTCAAGAAGCATTACATCGGTATGGCGCTGAGGATCATCCGGCTTTCCGGTATATTGATACATCAAACCGGAGCGCCGGCTCAGAAGGAGGATACTCCAAGCAAGCCAACAACGCACGAAGTCAACTCCAGTCAATCCGTTGGCCATAAAGGCTTTGAGTTTGGCGAGTTGAGGGGCGAACCGGGGCCGTTCCGAGGAGCTAAGACACTGCGGCAGTGGATGATCTTCAGGAAGACGATGTTCGCGATAACCCGGCAGTGGGTTCTCTCCTTTAGGCGAGGTATCCTTGCAATAAAACCAGGATTGATTCCAATCCTTGGGGTGTGTATGGAGAGCAGCATGAGGAAAAACCACATCTCTCCTCTTCTGAATACTAACACCGCCCAGTTCTTGATGTGGTCCGGCAGTGAACTCAGTCCGCCGGTTTAAGTGGAAAAAGTCCCGGAACAAGTCCACTGACGGTTCTTCTTGAAGGTATACCTCAGAGAAGACTTGGAAATTACAGACGTTTGATACGGAATTTGGGCCTATGTCCTGAGGATGGAGTTGAAAAGCGGCCAGCACATCCCGGAATTTTTTTGAACCGGGAGGGCTGAAACCCCGGGCCAGGTGGTCAAAGAAAACAATAATCTCTCCTTCTTTGGGGGTAGGAGGACATTCATCCCCTGGGGCCCGCCATTTAAGAACTGCTTGGGGGCCCAGAATACCAATTGACGCGGTATTAGATAAATCCTCTTCCGTAATGCGGGAAGGGACCCAGTTGCAAGAAACGAACTGCTTGGTAGACATACTAGTAGAAAAAGAAACGCTGAAAAAGTAAAGTGCAAAATCCGGATTATTCAAGTACCGAAGCATAAAACGGATCATATTATCAAAATTACATCGACGGTTTAGACAAGGGACTAATGGCATTGACAACCCGGGAGCAGATGGAAAACGAGCTACTACCGGTTTATGATAACAAAAAAAGGAAGGAGCTAAACCGTCGATTCGTGGTTGATGTGTCGCAGGAGCTATATATGATCGATTAAACCGGCAAGTAACTTGCAGACTTATCGAAGACAAAGAAACATGTTTCTACAAGAGGCTAAGGTAAAATAGATCTGAGCAGTAAGAAAAAGATGAAATTTACGCAGATCTATCACAGAGGAACTGCGGAGGCCTTTCTACAGAGCAAATGAATCTAAAGGCGAACTTAGAAATATGAATCTAAGTACAAAACTACGGAGCAGGAGCGAGTTTCGAAGCTAATCTAAGGTTGAATCTACTACGGGCATGGCGTATAGGATGAACAGCGAAAACTTCAAGGTCTAATGGCGGAAGCGATGGAGGAACCCTAGATTACGGATCTGCAGCAGGAGAAAGGGAATACTTGAGGCAGAAGGAGACGGCGGCGGAGTGGTTCTGGATGCGTTTCAGGTTGATGCAGCGGCCTGGTCGACGACGGCGATGAGGTCAAGAACAACGGAGAAGCTTCGGTCGACGGAGGAAGAAGACGAGCGGAAGGAAGAAAGGCAAAGGCGCGGCGGTATTTATAAGGGATGGAGAGACGAAACGGCAAGCGCGGGATTTGAGGAGGTCAGATCAGATAAAGATTCTATTGTCGCCTCGATTTTCGGGATAACCTTTAAACAAAGATAACAGACAACTATGAGCAATAAATGCGGAGGTGATGTCACGACCGAATAAAATGATTTCTAGAGATGACGTCATGGCCGGTTTACAAAACAGAGAAGATACAAGAAATAAGTTTATGCAAGATTTAGAAGACTGACATGAATAAGTTCAAATCATTCTGGGGCCTAATGTCAGGGATATTACTAGCAGGTATAAACCGGCTAGGGAGATCCGGATTATGGTAATGTAGCCGTGTAATTATAAATTCAGTAGAGGTTACGGCCCATGAAGGCTTAGGGCCCATGTGTAAAGTTTACGGTTTGTAAACCATCCTATCATGTAACTTGAGACACAAGGAAGAAAGAGTAGAGACCGAGGCGGACACAATTATGAGCCGGCCTCGGGACTCTGTAAACCGGACCGGGCGTCGCCTCTTATATAAAGGGACGACCCGGCGACGGTTGAAGGACAAGCAACAATCCGTCGAGAGACAGGCAAGCAATCTGCTCCCTGTTCATCGACGCCCAAGCAATACCAAACCAAACTAGACGTAGGCTTTTACCTTCATCGAAGGGACCGAACTAGTATAAACCCTCTGTGTCCTTTGTGTGCTTTTAACCCCTTCAAGCTAACCCGTGCGATGGTTCCACAACTAAGTCCGCTAAACCGGACATCTGCCGTGCTAATTCCACGACAATAGGACTTTGCATGCTTCTAGTGAACCTGTAGCTGACACACCTGAGAATCCCAATGATATATCTCTTTCTGATGTGGAGACACAATCTGGTAATGAACATGAACCTAGTGATAATGTTAATGATGATGTTCATGATGATGCTCAACCTATCAATGATAATGATGTAGAGATTGAACCTGCTGTTGATCTTGATAACCCACAATCAAAGAATCAATATTATGATAAGAGAGACTTTGTTGCTAGGAAGAACGGTAGGGAAAGAGAACCATGGGTTCAGAAACCCATGCCTTTTCCTCCTAAACCATCCAAGAAAAAGGATGATGAGGATTTTGAGCGCTTTGCTTAAATGATTAGACCTATCTTTTTGCGTATGCGTTTGACTAATGTGCTTAAAACAAATCCTTATGCTAAGTATATGAAAGATATTATTACCAATAAAAGAAAGATACCAGAAGTAGAAATTTCCACCATGCTTGCCAATTACGCTTTTAAAGGTGGAATACCTAAGAAACTAGGAGATCCAAGAGTACCTACTATACCTTGCTCCATTAAAAGAAACTATGTTAAAACTGCTTTATGTGATCTTGGAGCCGGTGTTAGTGTTATGCCTCTCTCTTTATATCGTAGACTTGACTTGAGTAAGTTGACACCTACTGAAATATCTTTGCAAATGGTTGATAAATCAACTGCCATACATGTCGGTATTTGTGAGGATGTGCCTGTTGTGGTTGCAAATGTTACTGTTCTAACGGACTTTGTTATCCTTGATATTCGTGAGGACGATAGTATGTCTATTATCATTGGTAGACCCTTTTTGAATACTGCAGGGGCTGTTATTGATTGCAACAAAGGCAATGTCACTTTTCATGTCAATGGTAATGAGCATACGGTACACTTCCCGAGAAAGCAACCTCAGGTCCACAGTATCAATTATATTGGAAAATTTTCAACCATTACTATTGGAGGTTTTCAATTTCCTCTTCCTACTGTCAAGAAGACATATGATATTCTTATTGTTGGGGAGATAATATCCCCATTGAGGTAACTGATACGTCCAAAACGTATCTATAATTTCTGCTTCCTCCATGCCTCTTTTGTGTGATATTGCTATGATATTTATGCACTTCCATACACTTTTGATCATATTTGGACTAACCTACTAATGGTTGCAAAAGTGCACAATATTCTTGTTTTACACTTTATTGTGTAGGAATTACTTGGAAATTGACAAAAACGCAAAAGGAGTCGTATTGGAGTAGGACTCTGACTTTCCTGAAATCTGTCTGAGAACGTTTTTTAAAGATGGTCACGTTCCGGCCCGAAGACGACGTCAAACGGAAAAAGTCTAGTTGCAAAAGTTGTGGGGAATTTCGAGGCGATGCTTCTGGATATAAAATTCGTCCAAATCGGAGTCCGGACGGCCGAGTAAAGCCCGTTTTACTGAGGCCCAAAATCTGATGACGGGAATCCGAGAGTCTATATAAAGAGAGGAAACCTAGGTCACCAAGGGCCACGAATTTTCCTCCTCCCGAGCCGCCGTCTTGGAGGGAAGGACCAGCACCATTGCAGCACCATCGACAAGGAAGAAGGGGGGCCAAGGAGCCGCTGCCCCTAGGGCCGCCGCGGCCCCCAAGGGCCGCCGCTGCCCCCAAGGGCCGCCGCCGTCTCCTCCTTGCGGGGCTGCACCTCTCCATCAACACCATCATCAACCTCCTCCTCACCATGTCCATGTGTGAGTAGTCTTCTCCGGGGCCGAGGGCTCGTACGTGTAGCTATGTGGTTATCTCTCTCCCATGATGAGATCTTCGTTGTGATCATAGGCTATGTTAATCTAGGGTGATCCCATGATATTTCCCCTTCCTCTATGTATTGGATTGATGTACTCACTTGTCTTTATCTAGTATAATCCCCGAGACCAAGGTGACAGCGGTCTACTGGACATGGATTAGAAAAATATTTTCATGAGTGATTTCCTCTCTTGTGTGTTGATTGAAGATTGAGAGTCTCTTGGTGCTTGTCTTTGACTATCCTTTAGATATGTTGTGGTGATTGTGGGACTCTCTTTGGATGGCCGCGGTGACATTGGGAAATCCTTGAATTGAGAACTACGAACTTTGAGGTGTGCTTTTGTAGCCCTACATAATTCTCGTCCTCTCTTGACCACGAAGGAATGACCTCCGGGTGCGTCTCCATTGCATGTTTTATGGGAAATATCATGTGATTCGATTATGTTAATGTTGTTGGGAGTTGCCACTAGTGAAAGTATGATCCCTAGGCCTTGTTTCCACCATTGCAATACCATTTGTGCTCACGTTTACCACTTGTTTGCTTGCTGCACTTTTTATTACAGATTTATATTACTTTGTTTTGCCATCCATATCACTTGCCATTTAACATCTCTTCGCCGAACTAGTGCACCTATACAACTCCTAGTTGTATTAGGTGTGTTGGGGACACAAGAGACTTCTTGTATCTTAGTTGCAGGGTTGCTTGAGAGAGACCATCTTCAACCTCTACTTCCCTGAGTTCGATAAACCTTAGGTCATCCACTTGAGGGAAATTGCTGCTGTCCTACAAACCTCTGCGCTTGGAGGCCCAACATAGTCTACAAGAGTAGAAGCGTGTGTAGACATCAAGCTATTTCTGGCGCCGTTGCCGGGGAGGTGAGTGCTTGAAGGTATATCTTTAGATCTTGCAATTAAATCTTTTTGTTTCTTGTTTTTATTTTCACTAGTTTTGCTTAATGGAAAACAACAAAAATATTAGAGAGCTTTATAAGCTCTACCTTGAACTTGGACATGATGTGTTCGAAGAGAAAATTAAAAAACCTTTGGAACTTTATTATTTGCATAACAATCATGATGGTGGTGATGTTATTAGTATGTTTTTATTTAATATCAATGTTGCTAATGACATGGAAAGCTCTAAGCTTGGGGATGACACGTTTGATGAACATGATATTTTTAGTCCCCCAACTTTTGAGGAGAAAATTTACTTTGATGATACTATGCCTCCTATATATGATGATTACAATGATGAATATGATATTTTCAGTCCACCTACTATTGAGGATAAAATTTATTATGATTATGATATGCCTCCTAAATACGATGATTACCATGATGGTTATGATAGTCTTACTCTCACTATTCCTAATAAGAAAGATTTTGCTTATATGAAGAGTAATGACACTTTTATGCTTTTGGATCATGGAAATAATGCCTTATGTGATAGTTATATTGTTGAGTTCATCCATGATGCCACTGAAATTTATAATGAGAGAGGGAGACATGGTTCTAAATATCTTAATAATAAGAAGTTTCCTCTCTTTATGGTGAATATTTTGAAGTTATGCTTGTTTTGCCTTCCTATGCTAGTTGCTTTGTGCTTCAATGAATTATTCTATTGCAATATTCCTATGCATAGGAAGCATGTTAGGCTTAAATGTGTTTGGTATTTGCTTCTTGATGCTCTCTTTTGTTCTTCAACTCTTATTCCTACGAGAGCATCATTAAAGTCTTAAGCCTATCTTTATGCCTATAAATAAAGAGCTCTAGGGAGACAACCCTTGTTATCTTTGCTTTCAGTTTGTTCTTTCAGTTTTTAGTGGTCTTGATGTTTGTTACTACTGTAGCAACATCATTGTATCTTTATTTTTCAGCTTTGTGCCAAGTTTAGCCTCTGATTGCAAGAAAGTTCAAAAGTTGTGACGTGCTGTCCAGGAAGCAGATTCTGTCCTTGGACAGAAAAAATCGTATAAAATCACTAGATCATCTTTTTGTGCTGAATTTTTTCGACAGCATGCTCTATACAATTGGCTTTCGGGCGTCTGTTCTGAGTTTTTTGATTTGAGTTGCAGAAGTGCCCCGAAAAAATTATTTACTACCTGCTGGTCTGTTTTTCACAGATTCTGTCCTGTTTTGCCTTTCCTTCGTTTTGCAAACCTTGAGCTTGCTTTTTCTTTGCAAAAAACTTTTGGCAATCTTGAGAAACAGTAGACCTTCAAGAATATCCTTATTTCCAACAAGGAAAAATTATTTTATTAAGGGTACTAACCTCGCTAATCAGTTTATGATGAGTTATGTATGAAGGGAGTTTTCAAGTGTGCGAGGGAAGATGATAAAAAGATTCAGGAGTGTCAAACGCTCAAGCTTGGGGATGCTCCCATGCACCCCCAAGAAATATTCAAGAAGACTCAAGCGTCTAAGCTTGGGGATGCCCCCGTGCATCCCCTTCTCCATCAACATTATCAGTTCGTCTTTCGTTCCACTATATTTTTATCACTTCATGTGTTATGTGCTATGCTTGGAGCGTCTTGCTTTTAGTTTCCTTTTTAGTTTTCTTTAGCTTTGCTTGCTGTTCATAACGAGTTGGAACTCAGCTTTCTTTGTGTGGGAGAGAAACACGCTCCACTTCAACCTAGAACATAACATAAAATTTTCATGTCTATCTTTGTTGTGTGTGTTCTTTGTCTTTCAATAGCTACTATCATGTTCATCTCTTAGTTTTCATGCTTATCTTTTTAAAAAGCTTTTGTTTAGTTGGTCGCTGGAACTCTCTTTATTTATCATGCTTATCTTGTTAAGAGAGTTGGCTTCTGTTGCACTGGTTGATATGTCTATGATAAAAATGCTATGTGCATAATGGTGCTTAGTAGTTCATGTTTTCTTATGGTTAGTCTCAAATAGCTGGGGGTTCTCAATGTGTTATTGGAGTACCAACATGATTTGTTTGCCTATGATGTGGTATGGTTTAGTGATATCTTCCTCCAAGAATTTATATTGATTGACTTGGCATATGCTCACGCATATTTAAGACTGTAAAGAAAGTCCATCAAGCCTTGATGATCTTTAATTTCTGAGTAGCGATATAACTTCCATGCCCGATTCAATGTTGCTTTCTCGCTCTGCATGATTATGACCGTCATTGCTCTCTTAGTTGGTCGCTCCCAGTCTTTTGCTAACCTTCGCCTATACTAAGCGGACTGACTGCTTGTGCATCCAAAATCCTTTAAACCAGTTATGCCATATGAGTCCACCATACCTTCCTATACATGGTATTTACCTGCCATTCCTAACGAAGACTTTCATGTACCATCTCGAAATTATTAAAAAAAAAGCATTTCTCTTTTGTGCCTCTGTTTTGGCTCATGAGGAAGTAGTAGTTAATTCATGATCTTTTTAAGTTGGACAAGCTTCACCCCGGGATTGCATGTCTAATGTGCAAACCCATAATACGAGAAGGAACTGACATAGAGTGTGCCCGGCTCATTAAAAAACAATACAACAAACAAACCCTCCTTCACGCTTTGTTCATGAGAAATCAGAAAACTTTGGCAGTGATAAACAAAGGAGATTAAGAGGATGTGATCGTCCTCATTCGGGAGCCGTTCCTCGAAACTTGTCCAGCTCAAGAAGTGATTGAGTTATCTGCTAGCATTCGTTGACGAAATATGCATATTCTAAAAAATAATTATTACCTCTGTTTTTAAAACCAAGAGCTCTGGTACATGTTTAGTTTTTGTTTCCGTCCACGGGTTTTCAACCTTGCCAACAAAAGCCACGGTTCGAGAGTCTCCACCTTCTTTAAAGCACCAACTATTGAGAGCATGATTGTCATTCTGAGTGTAATGTGCATTGTCCCAAAGTACCATTGTCTTTTGCATGATTATGATATCGTTTATTCTGAAATCATTGTATCTAGTCGTCACCTAAACCTTGGAGGTGCCCCTGCATTTATGTTTTGCTTCACTAAAGGGGGCAAGCGAGATGTCACTTTGTCATATTTGCACACCATGCTCATTACAAATCTATTGAGTGTTTCAGTATCATATTGTAAAACTTTCAGTTCTTTGTGATACTCTCATGAGGCAACTTAATTACTATAGACTCATTGTCTCAGTAAGCACTTGTCATGTGACTGTGAAAAGTCCTTATATGGTTAATAGCATGTCACCACAGAAATTATGCTTGTTATCATTTACCTACTCGAGGACGAGCATGAATTAAGCTTGGGGATGTTGATACGTCCAAAACGTATCTATAATTTCTGCTTGCTCCATGCCTCTTTTGTGTGATATTGCTATGATATTTATGCACTTCCATACACTTTTGATCATATTTGGACTAACCTACTAATGGTTGCAAAAGTGCACAATGTTCTTGTTTTACACTTTATTGTGTAGGAATTACTTGGAAATTGACAAAAACGCAAAAGGAGTCGTATTGGAGTAGGACTCTGACTTTCCTGAAATCTGTCTGAGAACGTTTTTTAAAGATGGTCACGTTCCGCCCCGAAGACGACGTCAAACGGAAAAAGTCTAGTTGCGAAAGTTGTGGGGAATTTCGAGGCGATGCTTCTGGATATAAAATTTGTCCAAATCGGAGTCCGAACGGCCGAGTAAAGCCCGTTTTACTGAGGCCCAAAATCTGATGACGGGAATCCGAGAGTCTATATAAAGAGAGGAAACCTAGGTCGCCAAGGGCCACGAATTTTCCTCCTCCCGAGCCGCCGTCTTGGAGGGGAGGACCAGCACCATTGCAGCACCATCCACAAGGAAGAAGGGGGGCCAAGGAGCCGCTGCCCCTAGGGCCGCCGTCGCCCCCTAGGGCCGCCGCCGTCTCCTCCTCGCGGGGCTGCACCTCTCCATCAACACCATCATCAACCTCCTCCTCACCATGTCCATGTGTGAGTAGTCTTCTCCGGGGCCGAGGGCTCGTACGTGTAGCTATGTGGTTATCTCTCTCTCCCATGATGTGATCTTCGTTGTGATCATAGGCTATGTTAATCTAGGGTGATCCCATGATATTTCCCCTTCCTCTATGTATTGGATTGATGTACTCACTTGTCTTTATCTAGTATAATCCCCGAGACCAAGGTGACAGCGGTCTATTGGACATGGATTAGAAAAATATTTTCATGAGTGATTTCCTCTCTTGTGTGTTGATTGAAGATTGAGAGTCTCTTGGTGCTTGTCTTTGACTATCCTTTAGATATGTTGTGGTGATTGTGAGACTCTCTTTGGATGGCCGCGGTGACATTGGGAAATCCTTGGATTGAGAACTACGAACTTTGAGGTGTGCTTTTGTAGCCCTACATAATTCTCGTCCTCTCTTGACCACGAAGGAATGACCTCCGGGTGCGTCTCCATTGCATGTTTTATGGGAAATATCATGTGATTCGATTATGTTAATGTTGTTGGGAGTTGCCACTAGTGAAAGTATGATCCCTAGGCCTTGTTTCCACCATTGCAATACCATTTGTGCTCACGTTTACCACTTGTTTGCTTGCTGCACTTTTTATTACAGATTTATATTACTTTGTTTTGCCATCCATATCACTTGCCATTTAACATCTCTTCGCCGAACTAGTGCACCTATACAACTCCTAGTTGTATTAGGTGTGTTGGGGACACAAGAGACTTCTTGTATCTTAGTTGCAGGGTTGCTTGAGAGAGACCATCTTCAACCTCTACTTCCCTGAGTTCGATAAACCTTAGGTCATCCACTTGAGGGAAATTGCTGCTGTCCTACAAACCTCTGCGCTTGGAGGCCCAACATAGTCTACAAGAGTAGAAGCGTGTGTAGACATCAGTAACCTAGTGTTATTCGAAAATTCTCCGGTTTCATGTTACTCGGAAAGAGTTTATTAACAAGACCTGATCAAGCTTGTTAATGGATTCCTTTTGATGAGCATGAGATGGGTGAATCTAGATAGCACAACCTTCTGTTCCCCCCTTTTACTTTTTGTTAATTAGATTAAATAAAGCAAAAATAGTATTTTCTGTCTGTTTCCAGACTTATCCGTGCAATAAAAAAATACCCCAAAAATAAAAGTTCTCCAAATGCCCTGAAAATTAAATATGATTTTTTCTAGAATATTTGAGAATATATGGCATAGAAAACACAGCGAGGGGAGCCAGCACCTAGCCACGAGGGTCCAGGGCGCGCCCACCCTCACATGGCGCGCCCCCTACCTCGTGGGCCCCGCGTGGCCCCCCTCCACTTATTCCTGCACCCATTCCCTTCTTCTTCCTCCCAAAAAAATCACTACCCAGCTCAAGCACGAGTTCTAGCTCATCTTGCTGCCATTTTCGATCTCCTTGCTCAAAGCACGTTTCCCCAAACTGTTTGGGGAGATTGTTCCTTGGTATGTGACCCCTCCATTGGTCCAATTAGTTTGTGTTCTAGTGCTTTATTTATTGCAAATTTTTGCTGCTGTGGTGACCTTATTCTTGAGCTTGCATGTCCAATTTCTTTGGTCCCAAGTAGTTCTAATGCATGATATAGTCTCTAGGCACTTGTAGGAGTTGTTGCTATCAATCTTGTTGAGTTTGGTTAACTTTTATTTTGAGTTACTAAAAATTTCAGAAAAATGCATAGGAAAATCTTCCAAGGTGGTTCTTCAACGAAGCAAGAACCGAGGCTCGCGATTCATGAGCCGGACGATGAACTACCGAGGGAAGCTGAAGTGCAGCCTTGTGAATGGCCGTTAGACGAATTTATTGTTCAGGTTGGCATCAAGGAGGAATTTGACGCATATGTGCGCAACGCTGACCTCGAGGGCTTCATGCAAGATAAGTGCCCTCAATACCGTGGCTTAACTGATACCTTTGTGAGAAGGTTTATATTTTCATCTTCACGTAATTCTCACACTGTCCTGTTTGACCTGTATGATAAATCTTACACCATGGACTTAGATGATTTTAATGATGCTTGTAAGCTCCCGCAGTGGGGCAGTATGGGTGATCCTCGCAAATCTGAATATAGAGATTTCCTTGCTAGTATCACTGTGGGGGAATCTAGAGAAATCACACAGGCTACCATAGGGAGCATTCATTTTCCTGCTATTCATTATTTTGCTCTCTTTATTAGTAGATGCATAAACGGTAAAGATGAGGCTTGCCACATGTGTGTCCCTGATCTCAGTGTACTCAAGAGTGCTGTATTAGGTGATAGACAATATAATTTGGGATCCATTGTTGCACGTAGGCTACATCATAATGGTTTGCATGGAGATTTATTTGGTGGGATTTATGCCACTCGCATAGCCCGCCGTCTTGGTGTGCATGTACATGAAAATGATGAACCTTTACCGCTTGCTCATTTGGATTACAATGCTATGGTTAATCACCAGTTTATAGAGAGGGATGAACAATCCCTCAAGTATCGACTAATCTTTAACATGCGTCATGCCGTCCATATTGCTCGTCCTACCCCTACTTTGTTTGACTTTCAGGCAAAAGGGAGATATACTATAACCAGGGAGGAGGCAAATGAGTATCATTATATGATGGAAGCAGCCCGCCTCCAAGCTGCAGCTCAGCAGGCAGTAGCTGCTGCATCTTAGTACAACCCCAACTACAACTTTGGATATCAGCCATGCCAATATTGACCATAGACCAACTTAGGCTAAAAGCCTAAGCTTGGGTGAGTACGTATTTCTCACCGACATTACATTCATGCTCACACACTTACTCTAGTTGTCGGTGCTCACACTCTTTCATTGTACCATCCATGCTTAGTTTCAATCCTTTTTCTTAGTCTTTTTCTTGTGTGTTAGAAAAACCTTAAGAAAAACAAAGAATATTAGTTGTAGCTTTTAGCTAGTTTACTTTCCTTGCATGTAGTAGTAGTAATTAAAAGAAAACCCCAAAAGATTTATCATTCTTCTTTTGCTTGTTGGGAGCTTTCCCGTGTAAATAGTTTCTTTTCTTTTCTTTGGGGGTTAAGAGTAGAAGACCATGATTGAAAATATTTAGTGGCTCTCATATGCTTTATTGTTGATTTAACCTTGAGCCATATTACCTTGTCTTCTCTCTTATATTAAATGCTTGCAGATCCCAGCTTAGTCCAATGCACGTGCACTATTATTATTATCCACACCGTTCGGTTGTGCGAGTGAAAGTCAATAAGGATGATATATGATGAATTGATTGAGATGAGAAAAGCTGGTATGAACTCGACCTCTCTTGTTTTTGTAAATATGATAGTTCATCGTTCCTGATTCAGCTTGTTATGAATGAAACATGATTGCAATGACAATTAGAGATCATAGTTGCTTATGCCATGCTTAATTAGCTGAGAGTTTATAATGGTCTATCTTGCATGCCAACATGATATTAAAATGGTTGTGATGTGGTATGATAGGGTGGTATCCTCCTTTGAACGATTCAAGTGATCTGACTTGGCACATGTTCACGTATGTAGTTGAAACAAATCAACATAGCCTCCACGATATTTATGTTCATGGTGATTTATATCCTACTCATGCTTGCATTCATTGTTGATTAATTTTAATGCATGTTCATGACTGATGTCGCTTTCTAGCTGGTGGCTTCCTAGTCTCTTTCTATCCTTCACATGTACTAAGCGGGAATACTGCTTGTGCATCCACTTCCATAAACCCCAAAGTAATTCCAATGAATCCACCATACCTTCCTATATGCGGTATTTACCTGCCGTTCCAAGTAAATTTGTATGTGCCAAACTCTAAACCTTCAAATGAAATTCTGTTTTCTTTGCTCGAACAGCTCATGTATCAACTAGGGCTGTCTATATCTTCCATGCTAGGTGGGTTATTCTCACGATGAGTGGAATCCGCTCATCATTCATGAGAAAATGGCTGGTAACCGGGATGCCCAGTCCCATGCTCAAAATCATAATAATTAAACAAAACTCCCCCAGGGCTGTTGCTGGTTTGGACGGTACCCGTTGTTTCGGGCTAGCCGTGGAGTGTGCTTGTTGGTGGTTGGGGGAGTATAAACTTTACCATTCTGCTTGGGAACCGCCTATAATGTGCGTAGCATGGGAGATATCGAGATTCTTGGTTGTTATGTTGACAATGAAAGTATACCGCTCAAAATGCTATTCAATCTCTATTTAAAAATCGAGCTCTGGCACCTCTACAAATCCCTGCTTCCCTCTGTGAAGGGCCTATCTATTTACTTTTATGCTGAGTCATCATCCTCTTATAAAAGACCACCAGTAGGAGAGCACCTCTGTCATTTGCATGTATTACTATTAATTTGCATTGAGTATGATCATGACTGGATCTCTTTTACCATGAATTACAATGTCTAGTCAGTCCTTGATCCTTAAAGGTGCTCTGCATTTATGTTTTGCGGTCTCAGAAAGGGCTAGCGAGATACCATCTTGTTATATCATATCATGATTGTGTTGAGAAAGTGTTGTCATCTGAGGTTTATCATTATTGCTCGCTAGTTGATTATGCCATTAATGTGAGTAGACATGAGACCTGAAAGTTATTGTGAATGTGGTTAGTTCAGGATCTTTGCTAAAAACCTAAATGCTGGCTTACATATTTACAACAACAAGAGCAAACAGAGTTTGTCAAAGTTTTTCTTTATCACTTTCAGTTTATCAACTGAATTGCTAGAGGACAAGCAAAGGTTTAAGCATGGGGGAGCTGATACGTCTCCAACGTATCTACTTTTCCAAACACTTTTGCCCTTGTTTTGGACTCTAACTTGCATGATTTGAATGGAACTAACCCGGACTGACGCTGTTTTCAGCAAAATTGCCATGGTGTTGTTTTTGTGCAGAAATAAAAAGTTCTCGGAATGACCTGAAAATCCACGGAGAATTATTTTGAAAAATATAAAACATATCTACGGAAAGATCTACGTCAGGGGCCCACACCCTGTCCACGAGGGTGGGGGGCGCGCCCCTGCCTTGTGGGCCCCTGATGCTCCACCGACTCCATATATTCACTTTCGGGGAGAAAAAAAATCAAGGAAAAGAATTATCGTGTTTTACGATACAGAGCTGCCGCCAAGCCCTAATCTATCTCGGGAGGGCTGATGTGGAGTCCGTTTGGGGCTCCGGAGAGTGGAGATCGTCGCCATCATCATCATCAACCTTCCTCCATCACCAATTTCATGATGCTCACCGTCGTGCGTGAGTAATTCCATCGTATGCTTGCTGGACAGTGATGGGTTGGATGAGATTTACCATGTAATCGACTTAGTTTTGTTAGGGTTTGATCCCTAGTGTCCACTATGTTCTGAGATTGATGTTGCTATGACTTTGCTATGCTTAATGCTTGTAACTAGGGCCCGAGTGCCATGATTTGAGATCTGAACCTATTATGTTTTCATGAATATATGTGTGTTCTTGATCCTATCTTGCAAGTCTATAGTCACCTACTATGTGTTATGATCCGGCAACCCCGAAGTGACAATAATCGGGACCACTCCCGGTGATGACTGTAGTTTGAGGAGTTCATGTATTCACTATGTGTTAATGGTTTGGTCCGGTACTCTATTAAAAGGAGGCCTTAATATCCCTTAGTTTCCACTAGGACCCCGCTGCCACGGGAGGGTAGGACAAAAGATGTCATGCAAGTTCTTTTCCATAAGCACGTATGACTATATTCGGAATACATGCCTACATTACATTGATGAACTGGAGCAAGTTCTGGGTCACCCTAGGTTATAACTTTTACATGATGAATTGCATCCGACATAATTCTCCATCACCGATCCAATGCCTACAAGCTTTTCACATATTGCTTGTTGCTTATTTAATTTTCTGCTGCTACTATTACAAAAACTACAAAAACACTACCGTTACTTTTATTGATGTTACCGCTATCTCCATATTACTTTGCTACTAAACTACCTTGCTACAGATACTAAGTTTCCAGGTGTTGTTGAATTGACAACTCAGCTGCTAATACTTAAGAGTATTCTTTGGATCCCCTTGTGTCGAATCAATAAATTTGGGTTGAATACTTTACCCTCGAAAACTGTTGTGATCCCTACACTTGTGGGTTATCAGTCACCTGGATACTCCATTGTCCCAAAAGTATCCACGGGTTTGATTATACGATATGCATCACACAATCTCAAATTCATCTATTCAAACCAACGCAAAGAACTTCAAAGAGTACCCAAAGTTTCTACCAGAGAGTCAAGACGAAAATGTGTGCCAACCCCTATGCATTAGTTCACAAGGTCACTGAACCCGCAAGTTGATCTCCATAACATACATCAAGTGGATCACGTGAATATCCTTGTCACCACAGATAAGCACATGCAAGACATACATGAAGTGATCTCAAATCCTTAAAGACTTAATTCGATAAGATAACTTCAAAGGGAAAACTCAATCCATTACAAGAAGGTAGAGGGGGAGAAACATCATAAGATCCAACTATAGTAGCAAAGCTCACGGTACATCAAGATCGTGCCAAATCAAGAACACGAGAGAGAGAGAGAGAGAGAGAGAGAGAGAGAGAGAGAGAGAGAGAGAGAGAGAGAGAGAGAGAGAGAGAGAGAGAGAGGGATCAAACACATAGCTACTGGTACATACCCTCAGTCTCGGGGGTGAACTACTCCCTCCTCATCATGGAGACCGCCGGGATGATGAAGATGGCCACCGGTGATGGTTTCCCCCTCCGGCAGGGTGCCGGAACAGGCTCCCGATTGCTTTTTCATGGGTACATAGGATTTCGGCGGTGGAACTCCCAGTTTAGGTTTATTTTCGGATGTTTCCCTATTTATAAGAATTTTTGGCGTCGGGGACAAGTCAGGGGGACCCACGAGGTGACGACAAGGTAAGGGGCGCGCCCCCACCCTTGTGGTGGCCTCGTGGCTCTTCTGGTCCATCTCCGGCGCTCCGTGGGCTTCTTTTGGTCCATAAAAAATCGCCGTAAATTTTCAGGTCAATTGGACTCCATTTGGTATTCCTTTTCTACGAAACTCAAAAACAAGGAAAAAATAGAAACTAGCACTGGGCTCTAGGTTAATAGGTTAGTCCCAAAAATCATATAAAATAGCATATTAATGCATATAAAAATCCAAAACAGATAATATAATAGCATGGAACAATAAAAAATTATAGATATGTTGGAGACGTATCAAGCATCCCCAAGCTTAATTCTTGCTCGTTCTCGAGTAGGTAAATGATAAAAACGGAATTTTTGACGTGGAATGCTACCCAACATATTTATCAATGCAATACTGTTTATTGTGGCATGAATGTTCAGTTCCATAAGACTCAAAATAAAAGTTTATCAATATCAAAACAGTAATACTTCAAGCATACCAAAGGTAATCTACAAAGCTTCAAAAATAACATGACTAAATAAAGTTATCCCTACAAAATCATATAATCTTTTATGCTCCCTTTTCTTAACACAAGGTACCCCTCATGCCCATCCCGGTGCCAGCCAAGCAATTTTTTTTCATACTTTACTTTTTCAAACCTTTTCAATTCTTCACGCAATACATGAGCGTGAGCCATGGACATAGTACTATGGGTGGAATAAAAGGTGGTAATAGACAAAAGGAGGGAGAAAGTCTCACATCGACTAGGAAAATCAACAGACTATGGAGATGTCCATCAATCGATATCAATGTGAGTGAGTAGGGATTGCCATGTAACGGATGCACTAGAGCTATAAGTGTATGAATGCTCAAAAGACAACTAGTGGGTGTGCATCAACTTGCTTGCTCATGAAGACCTAGGGCATTTGAGCAAGCCCATCATTGGAATATACAAGCCAAGTTCTATAAAGAAAAATTCCCACTAGTAATATATGAAAGTGACAACATAGGAGACTCTCTATCATGAAGAACATGGTGCTACTCTGAAGCACAAGTGTGGAAAAGGATAGTAACATTGTCCCTTCTCTCTTTTTCTCTCATTTTTTTGGTGGGCTTCTTTGGCCTCTTTTGTTTATTTGGGCTTCATTGGCCTCTTTTATTTTGATAAACTCACATGTGACAATGTTCTCATAATGATGATCATCACACTTTTATTTACCTACAACTCGATATTACAACTCGATACTAGAACAAAGACATGACTCTATATGAATGCCTCCGGCGGTGTACCGGGATGTGCAATGACCAAGAGTGACATGTATATAAAAATATGAACGGTGGCTTTGCCACAAATACTATGTCAACTACATGATCATGCAAAGCAATATGACAATGATGATGCGTGTCATAATAAACGAAACGGTGGAGTTACATGACAATATATCTCAGAATGGCTATGGAAATGTCATAATAGGTAGGTATGGTGGCTGTTTTGAGGAAGGTATAAGGAGGGTTTTATGCACCGGCGAAAGTTGCGCGGCACTAGAGTGGCTAGCAAGGTGGAAGGGTGAGAGTGCGTATAATCCATGGACTCAACATTAGTCATAAAGAACTCACATACTTATTGCAAAAAGTCTATTAGCCCTCGAAGCAAAGTACTATGATGCATGCTCCTAGGGGGGAGGTTGGTAGGAGTTAACCATCGCGCGCCCCGACCTTCACACAAAGATAAACAATCAATATACAATGCGCTCCAATTTGGTTACATAGTTAGTAGACCATACGTGCATGCTACGTGAATCACAAACCTTAACACAATTATTTCTTTAACGTCACAAACTACCACTAGCATGACTCTAATATTACCATCTTAACATCTCAAAACAATTACAAGGAGTCAAACTTCACATGGTATTCAATGCTCTCTATATGAAAGTTTTTATTATATCTCCTTTGGATGCCTATCATATTAGGACTAAATTCATAACCCAAGCAAATTACCATGCTATTTAGAGACTCTCAAAATAATATAAGTGAAGCATGAGAGTTCATCAATTTCTTCAAAATAAGACCACCGCCATGCTCTAAAAAGATATAAGTGAAGCACTAGAGCAACTGACAAACTACTCCAAGAAGATATAAGTGAAGATCAATGAGTAGTCAAATAATTAAATTTCTATGAGAAGACACTCTCTCATTTAAGAATTTCAGATCTTAAGTACTTTATTCAAACAACAAGCAAAACAAAATAAAATGACATTGCAAGGATATCACATATCATGTGAAGAAGCAAAAACTTAGGCTAAACCGATACTAACCGATAGTTGTTGATGAAGAAAGGTGGGATGCCTACCGGGGCATCCCCAAGCTTAGATGCTTGAGACTTCTTGAAATATTATCTTAGGATGCCTTGGGCATCCCCAAGATTGAGCTCTTGTTTCTCCTTAATTCCTCTTATGTCACGGTTTCCCTAAATCTCAAAAACTTCATCCACACAAAACTCAACAAGAACTTGTGAGATAAGTTAGTATAAATCAACTCAAAACCTTATCATTCCGTACTGTAGAAAATCACTAAAATTATAGTTTAACATTGCATACTAAATACCTCTGCATATTTAATACCCACATCCTCAAATAAAATCATTAAACATGCAAACAATGCAAACATAACAACAATCTATCTAAACAGGACAGTGTGTAAAGAGTGGAATTGTTCGCATTCTTCCATAGCTCTCTAAAAATTCTGAAAAATTACCAGGTTATAGAGAACTTATTAATGCTATCTTTGTAAAAAAAATCAAGAATTTATCACGTTCCGACTATCCATAAGAATTCATACCATGATAGAAAACTTTCTGTTTTCAAACAACAACATATATACTTGCAAAATAAGCATGGTAAAGGCTATACATGTCTTTCTATTGAAACAAAAGATACAAAACCTTATTCTAAATAACAGAAAGCAAATCTAAATAAAATAAAATGACGCTCCAAGCAAAACTCATATCATGTGGTGAATAAAAATATAGCCTCAAGTAAATTTACTGATAGACGAAGACAAAAGAGGGGATGACATCCGGGGCATCCCCAAGCTTAGATGCTTGGTTGTCCTTGAATATTACCTTGGGGTGCCTTGGGAATCCCCAAGCTTAGGATGTTCCCACTCCTTATTCCATAGTCCATCAAATCTTTACCCAAAACTTGAAAACTTCACAACACAAAACTCAACAGAAAATCTTATGAGCTCCGTTAGTATAAGAAAGCAAATCACCACTTAGGTACCGTTGTGAACTCATTCTAAATTCATATTGGTGTTCTATCTACTGTATTCCAACTTATCCATGGTTCATACCATTCGATAATACTCATGGATGCATCAAAATAAGCAAACAACACATGAAAAACAGAATCTGTTAAAAACAGAACAGTCTGTAGTAATCTGAAAACTTCGCAAACTTCTGGTACTGTAAAAATTCTAAAAATTTGGAAAACGTAAGAAATTTGTATATAAATCATATGTAAAAAATTCAGCTAATTATCGCATTCCAGTGATTTATTGAATTTTCTGCACTGGACGCTGCACATAATCAAATCAACTATCATCCACACTATCCCAAAGGCTTTACTTGGCACTTTATTGAAACAAAAGCTATAAAACATGATTACTATAGTAGATTAATCATGTTAACACACAAAAACAAAAGGTAAAAGTATTGGTTTGTCTCGCAACAAGCGCTTTTCTTTAACACCTTTTTAGCTAGGCAAGATGAATTCAATGATGCTCACGTAAAGATAGGAATTGAAATGAAAAAGGGAGCATCATGAATCACATTTCAAGCACATTTAAGTCTAACCTACTTCTTCTGCATAGGTATTTTGTGAGCAAACAATTTATGGGAAAAAGAATCAACTAGCATAGGAAGGCAAAACAAGCACAACTTCAAGATTTTCAACGCATAGAGAGGAAACTTGATATTATTGCAATACCTACAAGCATATGTTCCTCTCTCATAATAATTTTCAGTAGCCTCATGAATGAATTCAACAATATAGCTATCACATAAATCACTCTTTTCATGATTGATAAGCATAGAATTTTTATTACTCTCCATATAAGTGAAATTCTTCCCATTCATAGTAGTGGGAGAAGCAAATTCAACAAAATAACTATCATGGGACACTTGATTAAAATCATGATGACAAGTTTCATGGTTATTAGTATTATTTATAACATAGGTGTCATCACAATAATAATCATAAATAGGAGGCATGCTTTCATCATAATAAATTTGCTCATCAAAACTCGGGGGACTAAAAATATCATCTTCATCAAACATAGCATCCCCAAGCTTGTGGCTTTGCATATCATTAGCATCATGGGTATTCAAAGAATTCATACGAAAAACATTGCAATCATGCTCATCATTCAAAAATTTAGTGCCAAACATTTTATTGACTTCTTCTGCAATCAACTAAGCACAATTTTACTTTCCATCATTTTCACGGAAGACATTAAAAAGATGAAGCATATGAGGTAACCTCAGTTCCCTTTATTTATAGTTTTTTATAGACTAAACCAGTCATAAAACAAGAAACTAAAAGATTAAATTGCAAGATCTAATGATATACCTTCAAGCACTCACCTCCCTAACAACGGCGCCAGAAAAGAGCTTCATTAACGGGATGTGAATGTCGCTTACTGCTACCTCTTGAGCTTGTGTTGTATTCCCTCGAAGAGGAAAGGGAGATGCATCATAGTAGCATAAGTATTTCCCTCAGTTTTTGAGAACCAAGGTATCAATCCAGTAGGAGACCACGCGCCAGTCCCTCGCACCTGCACAAACAAATAAGGACTTCGCAGCCAACGCGATAAGGGATTGTCAATCCCTTTACGGTCACTTACGATAGTGAGATCTGATAGAGATGATAGTTTATATTTTTGGTATTTTTGGTATAGAAACAGAAAGTAAAGAAAACAAATAAGCAACGGCGACATAAATTGGCTACCTGACGGGAAAGTAATATGATAAAGATAGACCCGGGGGCCATAGTTTTCTCTAGTGGCTTCTCTCATGATAGCGATATTCTACAGCGGGTAAACAAATTACTATCGAGCAATTGATAGAAAAGCGAATAATTATGAGACTATCTAGGCATGATCATTGTATATAGGCATCACGTCCGAGACAAGTAGACCGACTCCTGCATGCATCTACTACTATTACTCCACACATCGACCGCTATCCAGCATGCATCTAGTGTATTGAGTTCATACGAATAGAGTAACGCCTTAAGCAAGATGACATGATGTAGACAGATAAACTCAAGCAATATGATGAAAACCCCATCTTTTTATCCTCGATGGCAACAATACAATACGTGCCTTGCTGCCCCTACTGTCACAGGGAAAGGACACCGCAAGATTGAACCCAAATTCAAGCACTTCTCCCATTGCAAGAACTATAGATCTAGTAGGCCAAACCAAACCAATAATTCGAAGAGACTTGCAAGGATATTATGAGCACACATAAAAAGTTCAGAGAAGAACCAAATATCTTTCATAGGTAACCTTGATCATAAACTCACAATTCATCGGATCTCGACAAACACACCGCAAAAAGAGATTACATCGAATAGATCTCCTCGAAGACCGAAGAAAACTTTGTATTGAGATCCGAGAGAGAGAAGAAGCCATCTAGATACTAGCTATGGACCCGAAGGCCTGTGGTAAACTACTCACAACTCATGGTGAGGGCGATGATGATGATGATGAAGGCCTCCGTGATGGATCCTCCTCCCGGAACAGGCTCCAAGATGGGATCTCCACGGGAACAACAGCTACGACGGTGGAATTAGGGTTTTTTCTCTTCGTACGGAGTTTCTGGGGTTCCGTAGGTATATATAGGAAGAAGAGGGGCACCAGGGGCCACAGGGCTGCACTCGAGGCAGTGGGGCGCACCCTGGGAAGGGGGGCGCGCCCCCCACCCTCGAGGGTGGGCCCCCTGTCCTCTGACTTGGCCCCAAAATTTATCTTGCGTGATTTCCTCCAAAAATATCTCCTGCGAAGGTTTCATTCCGTTTGGACTCCAGTTGATATTCCTTTTCTGCAAAACCCTGAAATAGGCAAAAAAACAGCAATCTAGATTGGGCCTTTGGGTTAGTAGGTTAGTCCCAAAAATGATATAAAAGTGAATGATAAAGCCAATTAAACATCTAAGACTTCATAAATAATAGCATGGAACAATAAAAAATGATAGATACGTTGGAGACATATCAAGCATCCCCAAGCTTAATTCCTGCTCGTCCTCGAGTAGGTAAATGATAAAGAAAGAATTTTCGATGTGGAATGCTAACCAATATAGTTTTTCAATGTAATTCTCTTAATTGTGGCATGAATGTTCAGATCTGAAAGATTCAAGATAAAAGTCTATATTGACATTAGAAATAACAATACTTCAAGCAATACTAACAAAGCAATCACGTCTTCTCAAAATACTATGGCTAAAGAAAGTTATCCCTACAAAATCATATAGTGTTGGCTATGCTCCCTTGCTATCACTCAAAATATTCATATCATGCACAACCCCGATTTCAGCCAAGCATTTGTTTTCATGCTCTATCTTTTCAAACCTTTCAACTTTCACGCAATACATGAGCGTGAGCCATGGATATAGCACTATGGGTGGAATAGAGGTGGTTGTGGAGAAGACAAAAAGAGGGAGATAGTCTCACATCGACTAGGCGTATTAACGGTCTATGGAGATGCCCATCAATAGATATCAATGTGAGTGAGTAGGGATTGCCATGCAGCGGATGCACTAGAGCTAAATATGAATGAAAGCTCAACAAAAGAAACTAGTGGGTGTGCATCCAACTTGCTTGCTCATGAAGACCTAGGGCATTTGAGGAAGCCCATCATTGGAATATACAAGACAAGTTCTATAACGAAAATTCCCACTAGTATATGAAAGTGACTAAACATGAGACTCTCTACAATGAAGAACATGGTGCTACTTTGAATCACAAGTGTGGAAAAAGATAGTAGCAATTGTCCCTTTTTTTTCTCTTTTCTTTTTCTTTTTTTGGGGCCATTCTTTTTTTTTCTTTGGCCTTTCTTCCTTTTTTTTCTTTTTTTTTGCGGAAGGGCTTTATAGATTCAGCCTTTCCTCCCATGGGCCAATGCTTTATAAATGATGATCATCACACTTTCATTACAACACAAGATTACAACTCGATACTACAACAACAAAGTATGACTCTATATGAATGCCTCCGGCGGTGTACCGGTATGTGCAATGAAACAAGAGTGACATGTATAAAAATTATGCATGGTGGCCTTGCCACAAATACGATGTCAACTACATGACCCTGCAATGGCAATATGCCAATATGATGCGTGTCATATAAATGGAACGGTGGAAAGTTGCATGGCAATATATCTCGGAATGGCTATGGAAATGCCATGATAGGTAGGTATGGTGGCTGTTTTGAGGAACAATATGGTGGCTGTTTTGGGGAAGGATATATAGTGGGTTTATGGTACCGGCGAAAGTTGCGCGGTACAAGAGAGGCTAGCAATGGTGGAAGGGTGAGAGTGCGTATAATCCATGGACTCAACATTAGTCATAAAGAACTCACATACTTATTGCAAAAAAGTCTATTAGCCCTCGAAGCAAAGTACTATGATGCATGCTCCTAGGGGGGAGGTTGGTAGGAGTTAACCATCGCGCGCCCCGACCTTCACACAAAGGTTGACACTCTACAAATACCTCATGCTTTAACTTAGTCACATAACGGTTCACCATGCGTGCATGCTACGGGAATCACCAACCTTAACACAAATCCCTACCTAATAATAAAGCACGATGGGCTTCCGGTCGTCCGTCGTCGGCACTTTTGCATAAAACCCCATGTGGTTTTAACTAATTAACCCACAGTTCATTAAATAAGTGAAGAAAAAAAATGTTTCACAAAAAAATATGTATTTCTGCTTTCTGCTTCGTGCCGCGTCCTCCACGCAGCAGGCCTCATGTGCTGATGGGCTTCTCCTTGTCATCGTAGGATCATGCCAAAAAAAATTGTAAGATTCGGCTTAAAAATAGTACCACATCACCACTTTACGCCTAATCTCACCAGTTCATATAGGTACACCTTTATGATTCAACAAGCGACCACAGAAATCTAAAAATAGAGGTGAGGGCAATTACAAGGGGATTAAAACGGTCGATCGAAACAGGCAAAGAAGACCGAATTGCATACACGAGAATCAAAGGATGTTGTGGCTGCTCTCTCAAATAAAGAATTGAATCGACCAAAGAGCGTCAAAACCCATGACGGGACGAGCATACACGAGGCCGGGGAGGGTTGATGGCAGCCAGAACTAGATGGATCCCGTGCAATTGAGGATTGATGGCAACAAGAACTAGACGGATCTCGTCCAGTTGAGGTAGATCCTGGCGGCGGTTGGACTTGGTAGGGGCCCGATGGAGGCAGATCTGTCGACCGCATCAAGACGGATACCGTCCAGTTGAGGCAGATCCGGCAGCGGCTGGACTTGGTAGGCGTCCGGTCGAGGGCAGCCGGATCCGGTCCGGTGGAGCCAGATATGGTGGCGGCGTCCTGCAAAACGAAAGAGAGAGAGACAAATATTACGGGAAGGAGAGAGGGAAAAAGGGAAGGTAACGGAGAGGGGGCAGCTAGGTTCAGGCGGGGGTTGTGACGGCGGCGGCGTGGCGGGCGCAGCCGATGGGGATGGGAACTCCTGAGGGGGCGGGTTTGCTCTGGGACGACGCATGAGGTGTAGGCGCTCGGGGGGTGACGGAGAGATGTGGGGATCAATCTCCCTGCATCTAGGGTTAACCCGGGGGTAGGTGGGCTGACCGCCGCTGGACCGATGGTGTTGGGCTACCCTGTAACATATCTTTGGGATCAGAGAAATATGGGATTATTTTAAAGTGCTCTGTGGACTTATACAAACTTTATATTTGTTGATAAAAAAATCACATCTCGAAAATCTCATTTAAAATGTCTTCTGCTTTTGAAAATATTATCTATTTTTAAAAATCATTCATGCATCTTAAAATATTTGTGTAGTGCTAAGAAAAGTGTTCATGTATTAAAATAATGTTTTTAATTTAAAAAATACTCATCCTTTTCTCAATATGAAAAACATCTAACTCGAAAAAGTGTTCAGGTGCTTACAGAATTTTAAAAATATTCATGGTCTTAAAAAAATTATGTGATATAAAAAGTGTTTGTGTGTTAAAAAGAATGTTGACGCATCTTGAAAAGAAAATATACAATTTTAAACAAAGAGGGCGTAAGAGGGAGCGTACCCAGCCCGACAATATTAGTTTTAAAGCTAATAGACATTTATTTGTGTTGCGTAGTTTAGTGACACGTGTGAGTGCGGTGGCCGAAATCATCACCTTGGGATTGACCAAGTTGGGATGCACTACGATCAATTGGACACCGTGACATGGTCGGTAAAGGTTGAAAGAAGGATAAGCGACAACACGGATGAGACGCTATGTTAAAATAGATAAAATGGACATGCAAAGGGATCTTGAGGCATGCTTATTGTGCCAGCAGTGTGATTTTTACTCCCGTTGCAACGCATGGACATGTTTGCTAGTATTTCTCAATTTCATAATTAATCCACTAGCATGACTCTAATATCACTATCCTCATGCCTCAAAACAATTATCAAGCATCCAACATCTCTTTCTACTCAATGCACTTGGTGTGATTTTTTTACTACATTGACATTGGATGTTAATCATGTGAAGACTAGTTTCTCTAGCCTAAACACTTTACCATGCTGTTTTAATAGACTCTCAAATAGATCTAAGTGAAGCATGAGAGTTCAACAATTTCGACAAAATATTACCACCACCGTGCTCTAAAAGATATAAGTGAAGCACTAGAGCAAAAACTAGTCAACTCAAAAGATATAAGTGACGCACATAGAGTGTTCTAACAATTTCTAGGGATATTTAACTCTCTCAAATAGGTGTGTCCAGCAAGGATGATTGTGGCGAACTAACAAGCAAAGACTCAAATTATACAAGACGCTCCAAGCAAAACACATAACATGTTGCGAATAAAAATATAGCTCCAAGTATAGTTACCGATGGATGAAGACGAAAGAGGGGATGCCTTCCCGGGGCTTCCCCAAGCTTAGGCTTTTGATTATCTTGAATTTACTTGGGGTGCCATGGAAATCCCCAAGCTTAGGCCTTTGCTACTCCTTGTTCCATAGTCCATCAAAGCAATACTCAAAACTTGAAAACTTCACAACACAAAACTTAGCCAAAAATTCTCGTGAGCTCCGTTAGTAAGAGAAAGCAAACCACCACTCAAAGGTACAGCAAGGAATTCATTCATTGTTTATATTGATGTTAAACCTACTGTACCCCAAGTTCTCTATGGTTCATATCCTCCAATATTACTCATAGATGCATCGGAATAAGCAAACAACACACGGAAAACAGAATCTGTCAAAAACGGAACAATCTGTAGTAATCTGCTGGGTTCGCCTACTTCTGGAACTCCAAAAAATTCAAACCAAATTGGTAAATTTGCGCAATTTGTCTACCAATCAGCAGAAAAAGAATCAACTAAAAAGCACGCTCCAGTAAAATCTGAAGACTACTTTAGCAAGTGCTAACGATTCTGTTTTTCACAGCAAGATCATATAAACTTCACACAAGTCTTACCAAAGGTCCTACTTGGCACAAACACTAAACAAAACATGAAAACACATCTAATCAGAGGCTAGATGCAATATTTATTCCCTAACAGCAACAAAAACAAAATACATAAAATTAGGTTGCCTCCCAACAAGCGCTATCGTTTTACGCCCCTAGCTAGGCACGATACAAGATAGATTTAGGTATTGCCGTCTTTGGAAGGCAATCCATAAGTGGCTCTCATGATAGATTCATATGGTAATTTGATTTTCTTTCTAGGAAACTGTTCCATGCCTTTCCTTAATAGAAATTGGAATCTAATATTTCCTTCCTTCATATCAATAATTGCACCAATCGTTCTAAGAAAAGGTCTACCAAGAATAATATGACATGAAGGATTGCAATCTATATTAAGAACAATGAAATCTATGGGCACATAATTCCTATTGGCAACAATAATAACATCATTAATCCTTCCCATAGGTTTCTTAATAGTGGAATCCGCAAGATGCAAATTTAAAGAACAATCATCAAGCTCATGGAACCCTAGCAAATCACACAAAGTTTTTGGGATAGTGGAAACACTAGCACCCAAATCACACAAAGCATAGCATTCATGATCTTTTATTTTTATTTTTATAGTAGGTTCCCATTCATCATAAAGCTTTCTAGGTATAGAAACTTCCAACTCAAGTTTTTCTTCATAAGATTTCATCAAAGCATCAACTATATGTTCAGTGAAAGCTTTATTTTGACTATAAGCATGCGAAGAATTTAGCATGGATTGCATCAAGGAAATACAATCAATCAAATAGCAATTATCATAATTGAATGCCTTGAAATTAAAAGTAGTGGGTTCATCACTATGCAAAGTTTTAATCTCTTTAATCCCACTTTTAGCAATTTTAGAATCAAGATCTAAAAACTCCGAATTACTAGGACACCTTAAAGCAAAATCATCTCCAATCCTATTTTCATCAATATTAATACTAGCAAACTAGGATCTAATAGGAGACACATAAATAACTTTCAGATCTTCATCTTTATTTTTATGATAACTAGAAGAACACGATTTAATATAATCTTCTCTTTTAGCACGCATTCTAGCGGTTCTTTATTTGCATTCATCAATGGAAATTCTCATGGCTTTGAGAGACTCATTGATATCATGCTTAGGTGGGATAGATCTAAGTTTGAAAGAATCAACATCAAGAGTAATTCTATCCACACTTCTAGCTAATTCATCAACCTTAAGCAATTTCTCTTCAAGCATAGCATTGAAATCCTTTTGCGAGATCATAAACTCCTTAACACTAGTTTCAAATTCAGAAGGCATCTTTCCATAAGAGTTGTTGTAGGAATTACCAAAATTATTAGAGGAATTACTAGGAAAAGGCCTAGGATTAAAATTACCTCTATAAGCATTGTTACCAAAATTATTCCTACCAACAAAATTCACATCCAAAGATTCATTGTTATTCTCAATCAATGTGGACAAACGCATATCATTAGGATCAGAAGAAGCACTCTTAGCAGCAAACAATTTCATAAGGTCATCCATCTTCCCACTCAAAATACTAATTTCTTCGATAGCATGCACTTTTTTACTAGTACATCTTTCGGTGTGCCATTGAGAATAATTAACCATAATATTATCTAGGAGTTTTGTAGCTTCTCCTAAGGTAGTTTCCATGAAAGTGCCTCCGGCAACCGAATCTAAAAGATATCTAGAAGCAAAATTCAAGCCAGCATAAAAGTTCTGAATAATCATCCATAGATTCAAACCATGTGTAGGGCAATTATGTATTATTAATTTCATTCTCTCCCAAGCTTGTGTAACATGCTCATGATCTAGTTGCTTAAAATTCATAATATCGTTTCTAAGAGAGATGATCTTAGCAGGAGGGAAATACTTAGAGATAAAAGCATCTTTGCACTTATTCCACGAATCAATACTATTTCTAGGCAAAGAGGAAAACTAAGTTTTAGCACGATCTCTAAGTGAAAATGGAAATAACTTCAATTTAACAATATCGTTATCCGTATCCCTTTTCTTTTGCATATCACACAAATCAACAAAGTTGTTTAGATGGGTAGCGGCATCTTCACTAGGAAGGCCGGAGGATTGATCTTTCATGACAAGATTCAACAAAGCAGCATTGATCTCACAAGATTCAGCATCGGTAATAGGAGCAATTAGAGTGCTAATAAAGTCATTGTTGTTGGTATTGGATAAGTCACACAATTTGGTATTGTTCTGAGCCATAGTGACAAGCAAGCAATCCAACACACACGAGCAAACAAGAAGCAAGCGAACGAGAAACACACGGCGGAAGAAGGGCGAATAAAACGGCAAAGGTGAAGTGGGGGAGAGGAAAACGAGAGGCAAATAAATGTAATGCGAAGGATAAGTATTTGTGATAGGTACTTGGTATATGACTTTTGCGTAAGCCTCCCCGGCAACGGCGCCAGAAATTCTTCTTGCTACCTCTTGAGCTTGCATTGTATTCCCTCGAAGAGGAAAGGGAGATGCAGCACAATAGCGTAAGTATTTCCCTCAGTTTTTGAGAACCAAGGTATCAGTCCAGTAGGAGACCACGCGCCAGTCCCTCGCACCTGCACAAACAAATAAGAAATTCGCAGCCAACGCGATAAGGGGCTGTCAATCCCTTTACTGTCACTTACGATAGTGAGATCTGATAGAGATGATAGTTTATATTTTTGGTATTTTTGGTATAGAAACAGAAAGTAAAGAAAACAAATAAACAACGGTGACAGAAATTGGCTAGTTGACGGGAAAGTAATATGATAAAGATAGACCCGGGGGCCATAGTTTTCTCTAGTGGCTTCTCTCATGATAGCGATATTCTACGGCGGGTAAACAAATTACTGTCGAGCAATTGATAGAAAAGCGAATAATTATGAGACTATCTAGGCATGATCATTGTATATAGGCATCACGTCCGAGACAAGTAGACCGACTCCTGCCTGCATCTACTACTATTACTCCACACATGGACCGCTATCCAGCATGCATCTAGTGTATTGAGTTCATACAAACAGAGTAACGCCTTAAGCAAGATGACATGATGTAGAGGGATAAACTCAAGCAATATGATGAAAACCCCATCTTTTTATCCTCGATGGCAATAATACAATACGTGCCTTGCTGCCCCTACTGTCACTGGGAAAGGATACCGCAAGATTGAACCCAAAGCCAAGCACTTCTCCCATTGCAAGAACTATAGATCTAGTAGGCCAAACCAAATCAATAATTAGAAGAGACTTGCAAGGATATTATGAGCACACATAAAAAGTTCAAAGAAGAACCAAATATCTTTCATAGTTAACCTTGATCATAAACTCACAATTCATCGGATCTCGACAAACACACCGCAAAAAGAGATTACATCGAATAGATCTCCTCGAAGACCGAGGAGAACTTTGTATTGAGATCCAGAGAGAGAGAAGAAGCCATCTAGATACTAGCTATGGACCCAAAGGTCTGTGCTAAACTACTCAAAACTCATGGTGAGGCCAATGATGATGATGATGAAGGCCTCCGTGATGGATCCTCCTCCCGGAATAGGCTCCAAGATGGGATCTCCACGGGAACAGCAGCTACAGCGGTGGAATTAGGGTTTTTTCTCTTCGTACGGAGTTTCTGGGGTACATATGTATATATAGGAAGAAGAGGGGCACCAGGGGCCCCAGGGGTTGCCCTCGAGGCAGGGGGCGCGCCCTGGGAAGGGGGGCGCCCCCACCCTCGAGGGTGGGACCCCTGTCCTCTGGCTTGGCCCCGAAGTTTATCTTGCGTGATTTCCTCCAAAAATATCTCCTGCAAAGGTTTCATTCCGTTTGGACTCCGTTTGATATTCCTTTTCTGCAAAACCCTGAAATAGGCAAAAAACATCAATCTGGACTGGGCCTTTGGGTTAGTAGGTTAGTCCCAAAAATGATATAAAAGTGAATGATAAAGCCCATTAAACATCTAAGACTTCATAAATAATAGCATGGAACAATCAAAAATTATAGATACGTTGGAGACGTATCACTTACCTAGCCTCCCGGCAACAGCACCAGAAAAGAGCTTGATGTCTACTACACAACCTTCTTCTTGTAGACTCGTGTTCCAAGCGCAGAGTTTTGTAGGACAGTAGAAATTTCCTCTCAAGTGGATGACCTAAGGTTTACCAGACCGTGGGAGGCGTAGGATGAAGATGGTCTCTCTCAAGCAACCCTGCAATCAAATCACAAAGAGTCTCGTGTGTCCCCAACACACCCAATAGAATGATAAATTGTATACGTGCACTAGTTCAGTGAAGAGATGGTGATACAAGTGTAATATGGATGGTAGATATAGGTTTTGTAATATGAAAATATAAAACAGCAAGATAACTAATGATAAAAGTGAGCACAAATGGTATTGCAATGCTTAGAAACAAGGCCTAGGATTCATACTTTCACTAGTGCAAGTTCTCTCAACAATGATAACATAATTATATCATATAACAATCCCTCAACATGCAACAAAGAGTCACTCCAAAGTCACTAATAGCGGGGAACAAACGAAGAGATTATTGTAGGGTACGAAACCACCTCAAAGTTATTCTTTATGATCAATCTATTGGGCTATTCCTATAAGTGTCACAAACAGCCCTAGAGTTTCGTACTAAAATAACACCTTAAGACACATATCAACAAAAACCCTAATGTCACCTAGATACTCCATTGTGACCACAAGTAACCGCGGGTTTGATTATACGATATGCATCACACAATCTCAGATTCATCTATTCAAACCAGCACAAAGAACTTCAAAGAGTGCCCAAAGTTTCTACCGGAGAGTCAAGACGAAAACGTGTGCCAACCCCAATGCATAAGTTCACAAGGTCACTGAACCCGCAACTTGATCACCAAAACCTGCATCAAGTGGATCACGTGAATATCCCATTGTCACCACAGATAAGCACATGCAAGGCATACATCAAGTGTTCTCAAATCTTTAAAGACTCAATTCGATAAGATTACTTCAAAGGAAAAAATAAATCCATTACAAGAAGGTAAAGGGGGAGAAACATCATAAGATCCAACTATAGTAGCAAAGCTCGCGGTACCTCAAGATCGTGCCAAATCAAGAACACAAAAGAGAGAGATCAAACACATAGCTACTGGTACATACCCAGAGCCTCGAGGGTGAACTACTCCCTCCTCGTCATGGGGATCGCTGGGATGATGAAGATGGCCACTGGTGATGGTTTCCCCCTCCGACAGGGTGCCGGAATAAGCTCCCGATTGGTTTTTCGTGGCTACAGAGGCTTTCGGTGGCAGAACTCCCGATCTAGGTTTATTTTCGGAGGTTTCCCTATTTATAAGATTTTTTGGCGTCGGGGACAAGTCAGGGGGACCCACGAGGCGACGACAAGTCAGGGGGACCCTTGTGGTGGCCTCGTGGCTCTTCTGGTCCATCTCCGACGCTCTGTGGGCTTCTTTTGGTCCATAAAAAATCATCGTAAATTTTCAGGTCAATTGGACTCCGTTTGATATTCCTTTTCTGCGAAACTCAAAAACAAGCTAAAAACAGAAATTGGCACTCTGCTCTAGATTAATAGGTTAGTCCCAAAAATCATATAAAATAGCATATTAATGCATATAAAACATCCAAAACAGGTAATATAATAGCATGGAGCAATAAAAAATATAGATACGTTGGAGGTGTATCAAGCTACAGGAAGTAGCGGCCGTCGGGCACAACCGTGAGCCTCCAGGCCACCTTCAAAGAGGAGCTGACCCGAAGCCGGCCATATGATATGTCTCCAATGTATCTATAATTTTTGATTGTTCCATGCTATTATTTATGAAGTTTTGGATGTTTAATGGGCTTTGTTATACACTTTTATATTATTTTTGGGACTAACCTACTAACCCAAAGGCCCAGTCCAGATTGCTGTTTTTGCCTATTTCAGGGTTTTACAGAAAAGGAATATCAAACGGAGTCCAAACGGAATGAAACTTCTGGAAAGAAATTTTTGGAGCAAAATACACACGGGAGACTTGAGAACCACGGAGTAGGGCTGACGTGGCGTCCACAAGGGTGGGGGGGGGGTGCCCCCCCATAGGGCGCGACCCCTGCCTCGTGGGCACCCCGTCTGGCCCCCGGTGCCCTCCTTCCTCCTATATATACCTACGTACCCCGAAACTATCAGAACAACAGAGAAAACCCTAGTTCCACCACCGCAACCTTCTGTTCATGTGAGATCCCATCTTGGGGCCTGTTCCGGAGCTCCGTCGGAGGGGGGATCTTCCACGGAGTCCTTCTACATCATCATCATCGCCTCGCCATGAGTTGTGAGTAGTTTACCATAGACCTTCATGTCCATAGCTAGTATCTAGATGGCTTCTTCTCTCTCTTTGGATCTCAATACCAAGTACTCCTCGGTCTTCGAGGAGATCTATTTGATCTAATCTCTTTTTGCGGTGTGTTTGTCGAGATCCGATGAATTGTGGGTTTATAATCAAGATTATCTATGAGAAATATTTGGTTCTTTTTTGAACTCTTTATGTGTGATTATAATATCCTTGCAAGTCTCTTCGAATTATTGGTTTGGTTTGGCCTACTAGATCTATAGTTCTTGCAATGGGAGAAGTGCTTGGCTCTGCGCTCAATCTTGCGGTGTCCTTTCCCAGTGACAGTAGGGGCAGCAAGGCACGTATTGTATTGTTGCCATCGAGGATAAAAAGATGGGGTTTATATCACTATGTTCGAGTTTATCCCTCTACATCACGTCATCTTGCTTAAGGCGTTACTCCGTTCTTATGAACTTAATACTCTAGATGCATGCTGGATAGCGGTCGATGTGTGGAGTAATAGTAGTAGATGCAGAATCGTTTCGGTCTACTTGTCTCGGACGTAATGCCTATATATAATGATCATGCCTAGATAGTCTCATAATTATTCGCTTTTCTATCAATTGCTCGATAGTAATTTGTTTAACCGCCGTAGAATATCGCTATCATGAGAGAAGCCACTAGAGAACACTATGCCCCCCGGGTCTATTCTCAACATATCAATCTACAATCTACTTTACTTTTTCCGCTTTTACTTTCTGTTCTTATAACCAAAAATACCAAAAATATCAAACTATCATCTCTATCAGATCTCACTTTCATAAGTGACCGTAAAGGGATTGACAACCCCTTATCGCGTTGGCTGTGAAGTTCTTATTTGTTTGTGCAGGTGCGAGGGACTCGCGCATGGTCTCCTACTGGATTGATACCTTGGTTCTCAAAAACTGAGGGAAATACTTACGCTACTATGCTGCATCACCCTTTCCTCTTCGAGGGAATACAACACAAGCTCGAGAAGTAGCAAGAAGAATTTCTGGTGCCGTAGCCGGGTGATATGTCTCCAACGTATCTACTTTTCCAAACCCTTTTTCCCTTGTTTTGGACTCTAACTTGCATGATTTGAATGGAACTAACCCGGACTGACGCTGTTTTCAGCAGAACTGCCATGGTGTTGTTTTTGTGAAGAATAAAAAGTTCTCGGAATCGCTTGAAAATCAACGGAGAATTATTTCAGAAAATATAAAAAATACCTGCAAGAAGATCCACACCGGGGGCCCACGGCCTGTCCTCGAGGGTGGGGGGCGCGCCCCCTTCCCAGGGCGCGCCCCCTGCTTTGAGGGCCCCCAATGCTCCACCGACGTACCCCAAGGTCCTATATCTTCTGTTTCAGGGAGAAAAAAATAAAGGAGAAAGAATTATCGCGTTTCACGAGACGGAGCCGCCGCCAAGCCCTAATCTCTCTCGGGAGGGGTGATCTGGAGTCCGTTCGGGGCTCCGGAGAGTGGAGATCATCGCCATCGTCATCATCAACCTTCCTCCATCACCAATTCCATGATGCTCACCGCCGTGTGTGAGTAATTCCATCGTAGGCTTGTTGGACGGTGATGGATTGGATGGGATCTATCATGTAATCGATTTAGTTTTGTTAGGGTTTGATCCCTAGTATCCACTATCTTCTGAGATTGATGTTGCTATGACTTTGCTATGCTTAATGCTTGTCACTAGGGCCCGAGTGCCATGATTTCATATCTGAACCTATTATGTTTTCATGAATATATGTGTGTTCTTGGTCCTATCTTGCAAGTCTATAGTTACCTACTATGTGTTATGATCCGGCAACCCCGAAGTGACAATAATCGGGACCACTCCCGGTGATGACCATAGTTTGAGGAGTTCATGTATTCACTATGTGTTAATGCTTTGGTCCGGTACTCTATTAAAAGGAGGCCTTAATATCCCTTAGTTTCCAATAGGAACCCGCTGCCACGGGAGGGTAGGACAAAAGATGCCATGCATGTTCTTTTCCATAAGCACGTATGACTATATTCGGAATACATGCCTACACATTGATGAACTGGAGCTAGTTCTGTGTCACCATAGGTTATAACTTCTACATGATGAATTGCATCCGACATAATTTCCCATCACCGATCCAATGCCTACGAACTTTACCTATATTGCTAGTTGCTATTTATTTTTCCGTTGCTACTATCACAAAAATTACAAAAACACTATCGTTACTTTTATTGCTGCTACCGCCACTATCATATTATTTTGCTACTAAACTATCTTGCTGCAGATACTAAGTTTCCAGGTGTGGTTGAATTGACAACTTAGCTGCTAATACTTAAGAGTATTCTTTGGCTCCCCTTGTGTCGAATCAATAAATTTGGGTTTAATACTTTACCCTCAAAAACTGTTGCGATCCCCTACACTTGTGGGTTATCAAGACTATTTTCTGGCGCCGTTTCCGGGGAGCATATCTCTATTCTGTAAGTCACTTGGGATTTATATCTGCTTATCACTATGGAGAGTCTGAAGGACCCAAAAACCAAGATCTTACCCTCAACTACGAGGGGAGGTAAGGAACTGCCATCTAGCTTTGCACTTGATTCTCCTTCTGTTATGAGTAAACTTGCGACACCTACTCCTGCTATTGAATCTGATATGTCGTATATTCTTGATGATGCTACTTCTGCTATGTATGATGAAACTACCTCTATGCCTGATACTGTGCCACTAGGTGAATTTCTAGATGAACAAATTGCTAAGGTTAGGGAGAGTGCAAATGTTGATGATATTTATGGAAGTGATGATGAAACTACTCCCAATAGATATGAATTGCCTGTTGTGCGTGAGGGTTATGTTATGGATGAAGAAACTGCTAGAGACTTTATTGCTTGCAATGATAGATATGATCTTAAGAAGTTATTAGCTAAGTTGAAAGGAAAGTCCTTGAATGCTAGAATGAAACATGACCCTGCTTTTGCTACTTCACCTATATGTGTCACTTATAAGGATTATGAATTCTCTGTTGATCCTGAGTTAATTGCTTTGGTTGAATCTGATCCTTTCCATGGCTATGAGTCTGAAACTGTTGTGGCACATCTTACTAAGTTGAATGATATAGCCACCTTGTTTGCCAATGATGAAAATATTCGTTACTACTATATCCTTAAGCTATTTCCGTTATCGTTAAAGGGTGATGCTAAGACTTGGTTTAATTCTCTTGATCCTGGTTGTGTGCGTAGTCCCCAGGATATGATGTATTACTTCTCTGCTAAATATTTCCCGCTCATAAGAAACAAGCTGCCTTACGGGAAATATATAACTTTGCTCAAACTGAAGAAGAGAGTCTCCCACAAGCTTGGGGGAGGCTTCTCCAGTTACTTAATGCTTTGCCTGATCATCCTCTTGAGATGCATGATATACTTGATGTCTTTTAGAATGGACTAACCGATGCTTCCAGAGACCACCTGGATAGTTGTGTTTTCAGGGAAAGAACAGTTGAACAAGCTGAATTACTATTGAATAATATGCTGGCCAATGAAAATAATTGGACACTTCCTGAACCAGTCCCCAAGCCAACTCCAAAGAAAAGAGGTGTTCTATTTCTCAGTCCTGAAGACATGTAAGAGGCAAAGTAATATATGAAAGAAAAAGGTATTAAAGCTGAAGACGTCAAGAATTTAAGAAATACATCGTCTTGATAACCCAACACAGGTAGTAAAGGTAAATTCTCTTTATAGATTTGATGAAAGTGAACTTCCTCGTTATAAGTCTGCTAGCCAATGCTTAGATGAGTTTGACAATTTTATTGCGAAACAAGAAAACTTCAATGCTTATGTTGGTAGACAAATACAACACAATGCTTATATGATTGAACGCTTGAGCGATTATCTGTCTAGTGCTAAGGGTGAACTGAAACTTATTAGTATACATGCTTCCATGGTCACCACTCAAGTAGAACAAGTACTTAAAGCTCAGAATGATTTGCTCAATGAATTAAATAGTAAGAATAATGATTATGCTGTTATTGCAACTAGAGGTGGTAAAGTGACTCAGGAACCTCTGTATCCTGAAGGCCGAGCACGATTCTCAGAGAGCTAATTTAGATGCACCTAGTTCTTCTAAGAAGAAGAAAAAGAAAATGATAGAACCTTGCATGCTTCTAGTGAACCTGTAGCTCACCCACCTGAGAATCCCAATGATATATCTGTTTCTGATGCTGAGACACAATCTACTAATGAACATGAGCCTAGTGATAATATTAATGATGGTGTTCATGCTGATGCTCAACCTAGCAATGATGATGATGTAGAGATTGAACCTGCTGTTGATCTCGATAACCCACAATCAAAGAATCAACGTTATGATAAGAGAGACTTTGTTGCTAGGAAGCACGGTAGGGAAAGAGAACCATGGGTTCAGAAACCCATGCCTTTTCCTCCGAACCCATCCAAGAAAAAGGATGATGAAGATTTTGAGCGCTTCGCTGAAATGATTAGACCTATCTTTTTGCGTATGCGTCTGACTGATGTGCTTAAAACAAATCCTTATGCCAAGTATATGAAAGATATTATTACCAACAAAAGAAAGATACCTAAAGTAGAAATTTCCACCATGCTTGCCAATTACACTTTTGAGGGTGGAATGCCTAATAACTTAGGAGATCCAGGAGTACCTACTATACCTTGCTCCATTTAGAGAAACTATGTTAAAACTGCTTTCTGTGATCTTGGAGCAGGTGTTAGTGTTATGCCTCTCTCTTTATATCGTAGACTTGACTTGAGTAAGTTGACACCTACTGAAATATCCTTGCAAATGGCTGATAAATCAACTGCTATACATGTCGGTATTTGTGAGGATGTGCTTGTTGTAGTTGCAAATGTTACTATTCTAACAGACTTTGTTATACTTGATATTCCCGAGGATGATAGTATGTCTATTATTCTTTGAAGACCTTTTTTGAATACTGCAGGGGCTATTATTGATTGCAACAAAGGCAATGTCACTTTTCATGTCAATGGTAATGAGCATACGGTACACTTTCCGAGGAAACAACCTCAGGTCTATAGTATCAATTATATTGGAAAAACTTCGACTATTACTATTGGAGGTTTTGAGTTTCCTATTCCTACTATCAAGAAGGCATATGCCATACTTATTGTTGGGGAAATACATATCCCCATTGAGGTAACATAGTGTTATTCGAAAATTCTCCGGTTTCATGTTACTCGAAAAGAGTTTATTAGCAAGACCTGATCGACCTTCTTAATGGATTCCTTTTGATGAACATGGGATAGGTGAATCTAGATGGCACAAACCTTCTGTACCTTCCTTTTACTTTCTGTTAATTAGGTTAAATAAAACAAAAATAGCATTATATGTCTGTTTCCACACTTATCCGTGCAATAAAAAAATATCCCGGAAATAAAAGTTCTCCAAATGCCATGAAAATGAAATATGATTTTTTCTAGAATATTTAAGAAAATATGGCACTGAACACAAAGCGAGGGGAGCCAACACGTGGCCTCGAGGGCACAGGGCGCGCCCCCTGCCTCCAGGGCCCCACATGGCCCCTCCTCTTATCCTTTCACCCAAGCTCTTCTTCTTCCTCCCAAAAAAATCCTCAACCAGCTCAAACCCGAGTTCTAGCTCATTTTGCTGCCATTTTCGATCTCCTTGGTCAAAGCACCATTCACCAAACTGTTTGGGGAGATTGTTCCTTGGTATGTGACTCCTCCATTGGTACAATTAGTTTTTGTTCTAGTGCTTTATTTGTTGCAAATTTATGCTGTTGTGGTGACCTTGTTCTTAAGCTTGCATGTCAAATTTTCTTGGTCCCAAGTAGTTCTATTGCATGATATAGCCTCTAGGCACTTATAGGAGTTGTTGCTATCAATCTTGTAGAGTTTGGTTAACTTTTATTGTGATTTACTAAAAATTTCAGAAAATTTTAGAAAAATGTCAAGGAGGAACTTCCAAGGTGGTCCTTCAAGGAAGCAAGAACCGAGGCTCGCGCTTTGTGAGCCGGATGATGAACCACCGAGGGATGCTGATGTGCGGCCATGTGAATGGCCGTCAGATGAATTTATGAGTCAAGCGGGCATCAAAGATGAATTTTACGCATATGTGCGCAACGCTGACCTCGAGGACTTCATGCAAGATAAGTGTCTCCAATTCCGTGGCTTAACTGATAGCTTTGTGAGAAGGTTTAAATTTTCACCTTCACATAATTCTCACACTGTCCTGTTTGACCTTTATGATAAATCTTACACCATGGACTTAGAGGATTTTAATGTTGCCTGCAAGCTCCCACAGTGGGGCAGTATGAGTGATCCTCGCAAATCTGAATTTCGAGAATTCCTAGCTAGTATTTGATGGCTTCTCGCCCCTGATACGTCCAAAACGTATCTATAATTTCTGCTTGCTCCATGCCTCTTTTGGGTGATATTGCTATGATATTTATACACTTCCATACACTTTTGATCATATTTGGACTAACCTATTAACTCAGTGCACCCCAGTGCCAGTTTTTGTTTTCGGCTGTTTTTGTATTTCAGGTTTTCCCATTACAAGAACTGCCAGAAAAATCCCGGAAAAATTATATAAAAAATCAGCGTTCCAGAAGCTACCAGGCACCCGAAGCACAGCCGGAGGGGGACCACCAGGGCCACAGGCGCCCTGGTGGCGCGGCCCCCCTGGCCGCGCCGGGGGG
>LR738712.1:25905771-25966643 GCA_902687465.1 Secale cereale
GGGGGGGGGGGGGGGGGGGCGCCTGGGCCCCCCGAGCCTCGTCTGATGCCCCCCTTTGGCATATATTTATATCGTGTCCCGAAACCCTCGAGACGGGAACCCTTTTTCGCGATCTCATCTCTGTTCCGCCGCCACCGCGCTTCCAAGATCGGGAGCACGAGGAGAACTCTTCCCGGCACCCTGCCGGAGGGGAGGATCACCACCGGGAGCTTCTCCACCACCATGGTCGCCTCCCAGATGAGTTGTGAGTAGTCTCCCTTGGACCATGGGTCCATGACTAGTAGCTATGTGGTGTTCTCCACCCGTTCTTGTGCTTCACTAATAGTCCTCATGAGCTGCCCTCCATGATCGAGGCACATATGTAATCCTTATGCTGTTGCTATGATGAGTTTGCTGGGATCCGATGGATTATGAGATTATGTTCAGATTGTGTTTGAGTAATATATTTGATTCACCTCTTTTATATTTATGTTCGTAAGTAATTCTTGCATGTTCTCCGTTGTTATTTATTGCTTTGGCCAAGTAGTAGGTAGTGACTCCAAGAGGGAACGTTATGCTTGATTGTGGGTTCATGCCCCTCGATGACTAGCTTGAGTGACAGAAACATGAGTCTAGGGGATGTGCTGTTGCCACAAGGGGGAAAAAAAACGGTGCTTGTGCCCGCGGGTGCAAGGATTGTTTACTTTACGCAAAGTTCTTTTAATGCAGTTGTCTGTTGCTTTGAGTTTACACTATGGGTGGGACTCGCAACTTAATACCAGCGAGATGTTCTGGATAGATATCTCAAGGTGGATGATTAGTAGTAGATGCAGATGGATTTCGGTCTACTTACTTTGGCGTACCGCCCATGCTTTGAACCTCTACCTTTCTTGCAACTTAGTCAGCATTGGTTTGCGCACATGGTCCTGTCAATTGCCCAGCTGTAATTCGTTTACCTCACATAGCAGTTTTATCGTCTTTTGGGAGAGAGACATCACTAGTGAACATCATGGGACTCAGGTCCATATTACCATCATTGATCACATCCGCTATTTACTTTACACTTTTACTTACTATTGCAGCATTACCTATCACTATTATCACTTGCGTTTGATCCTTTGTAAACTACAAGGCCGGAGGGATTGACAACCTCTCTGTACTCGTTGGGAGCAAAGTTATTTGTATATGTGTGCAGGTCCACGTTGATTGCTAATATCTGGCGCCGTTAGCAGATGACACCTTCTTGTTGAAACTTGGAGTCTCAGGGGAAATCGATCCTTGGTATCTTTGCCAAGGGAAAACTTCCGCTACACTGCATCTCAAACCTTCCACTTGGGGTAACCAACGAGGGGCGAGAAGCCATCAAGCAAAGTTTTCTGGCGCCGTTGCTGGGGACTCCACTCTTCAAGATAGGGGAGTTGCACGCTATCTTTTATCTTTGCTTTTTAGTTTTGTTAGTTTACCTTTCAGTTTTCTTTATGTCTTTTCACTAGTTTTGCTTAATGGAAAACAACAAAAATATGAGAGAGCTTTATAAGCTCTACCTTGCTTTGGGACATGATGTGTTTGAAGAGAAAATTTAAAAACCTATGGAACTTTATTATTTGCATAACAATCATGATGGTGGTGATGTTATTAGTATGCTTTCTTTGAATATCAATATTGCTAATGACATGGAAAGCTCTAAGCTTGGGGATGACACGTTTGATGAACATGATATTTTTAGTCCCCCAACTTTTGACTTTGATGATACTTTGCTTCCTATATATGATTATTATAATGATGAATATGATGTTTTCAGTCCACCTACTATTGAGGATAAAATTTATTATGATTATGATATGCCTCCTAAATACAATGATTACCATGATGGTTATGATTGCTTTACTCTCACTATTCCTAATAAGAAAGATTTTGCTTATATGAAGAGTAATGATACCTTTTTGCATGTGAATCATGGTAACAATGCTTTATGTGATGCTTATATTGTTGAGTTTATTCGTGATCCCACTAAAAATTATTATGAGAAGGGAACATATGCTTATAGATATTTCAATAATATCAAGTTCCCTCTCTTTATGTTGAAGGTTTTGAAGCTGCACTTGTTTTGTCTTCCTATGCTTATTGCTTTGTGCTTCAATGAATTATTGTATTGCAATATTCCTATGCATAGGAAGCATGTTAGGCTTAAATGTGTTTGGTATTTGCTTCTTGATACTCTCTTTTGTTCTTCAACTCTTATTCCTACGAGAGCATCATTAAAGTCTTAAGCCTATCTTTATGGCTATAAAGAAAGAGCTCTAGGGAGACAACCCTTGTTATCTTTGCTTTCAGTTTGTTCTTTCAGTTTTTAGTGGTCTTGATATTTGTTACTACAGTAGCATCATCATTGTATCTTTTCTTTTCAGCTTTGTGCCAAGTTTAGCCTCTGATTGCAAGAAAGTTCAAAAGTTGTGACGTGCTGTCCAGGAAACAGATTCTGTCCTTGGACAGAAAAATTCGTATAAAATCACCAGATCATCTTTTTGGTCTGAATTTTTTCGGCAGCTTGCTATATACAATTGGCTTTCGGGCGTCTGTTCTGAGTTTTTTGATTTGAGTTGCAGAAGTGCCCCGAAAAAATTATTTACTACCTGCTGGTCTGTTTTTCACAGATTCTGTCCTGTTTTGCCTTTCCTTCATTTTGCAAACCTTGAGCTTGCTTTTTCTTTGCAAAAACCTTTTGGCAATCTTGAGAAACAGTAGAACTTCAAGAATATCCTTATTTCCAGCAAGGAACAATTATTTTATTATGGGTACTAACCTCGCTAATCAGATTATGATGAGTTATGTATGAAGGGAGTTTTCAAGTGTGCGAGGGAAGATGATAAAAAGATTCAGGAGTGTCAAACGCTCAAGCTTGGGGATGCCCCCATGCACCCCCAAGAAATATTCAAGGGGACTCAAGCGTCTAAGCTTGGGGATGCCCCCGTGCATCCCCTTCTCCATCGACATTATCAGTTCGTCTTTCGTTCCACTATATTTTTATCACTTCATGTGTTATGTGCTATGCTTGGAGCGTCTTGCTTTTAGTTTTCCTTTTTAGTTTTCTTTAGCTTTTCATAACGAGTCGGAACTCAGCTTTCTTTATGTGGGAGAGAAACACGCTCCACTTCTACCTAGACCATAACATAGAATTTTCATGTCTATCTTTGCTATGTGTGTTCTTTGTCTTTTAATAGCTACTATCATGTTCAGCTCTTAGTATTCATGCTTATCTTTTTAAAGAGCTTTTGTTTAGTTGGTTGCTTGAACTCTCTTTATTTATCATGATTATCTTATTAAGAGAGTTTGCTTCCGTTGCATTGGTTGATATGTCTATGATAAAGATGCTACGTGCATAATGGCGCTTAGTGGTTCATGTTTTCTTATGGTTAGTCTCAAATAGCTGGGGGTTCCCAATGTGTTATTGGAGTACCAACATGATTTGTTTGCCTATGATGTGGTATGGTTTAGTAATATCTTCCTTCAAGAATTTATTTTGATTGACTTGGCGTATGCTCACGCATATTTAAGATTGTAAAGAAAGTCTGTCAAGCCTTGATGATCTTTTGTTTCTGAGTAGCGATATAACTTCCATGCCTGATTCAATGTTGCTTTGTCGCTCTGCATGATTATGACCGTCATTGCTCTCTTAGTTGGTCGCTCCCAGTCTTTTGCTAACCTCCACCTGTACTAAGCGGACTGACTGCTTGTGCATCCAAATTCTTTTAAACCAGTTATGCCATATGAGTCCACCATACCTTCCTACATGGTATTTACCTGCCATTCCTAATGGAGACTTGCATGTACCATCTCGAAATTATTCAAAAAGAAAATGCATTCTATTTTGTGCCTCTATTGTAAGTTCATGAGGAAGTAGTAGTTAATTCATGATCTTTTTAAGTTGGACAAGCTTCACCCCGGGATTGCATGTATAATGTGCAAACCCATAATATGAGAAGGAACTGGCATTGAGTGCGCCCGGCTCAAAAAGATAATATAACAAACAAACCCTCCTTCACGCTTTGTTCATGAGAAATCAGAAAACTTTGGCAGTGATAAACAAAGGAGATTAAGAGGATGTGATCGTCCTCATTCGGGAGCCGTTCCTCGAAACTTGTCCATCTCAAGAAGTGATTGAGTTGTCTGCTAGCATTCGTTGACGAAACATGCATGATCTAAAAAAAATCTTATTACCTCTGTTTTTAAAACCAAGAGCTCTGGTACATGTTTTGTCTTTGTTTCCGACTACGGGTTTTCAACCTTGCCAACAAAAGCCACGGTTCGAGAGTCTCCACCTTCTTTTAAAAGCACCAACTACTGAGAGCATGATTGTCATTCTGAGTGTAATGTGCATTGTCCCAAAGTAGCATTGTCTTTTGCATGATTGTGATATCGTTTATTTTGAAATCATTGTATCTCATCATCACTTAAACCTTGGAGGAGCCCCTGCATTTATGTTTTGCTTCACTAAAGGGGGCAAGCGAGATATCACTTTATCATATTTGCACACCATGCTCATTGCAAATCTATTTGATGTTTCAGTATCATATTGTAAGACTTTCAGTTCTTTGAGATTTTCTCATGAGGCAACTTAATTACTATAGATTCATTGTCTCAGTAAGCTTTTGTCATGTGACTATGAAAAAGTCCTATATGGTTAATAGCATGTCACCACAGAAATTATTCTTGTTATCATTTACCAACTCGAGGACGAGCAGGAATTAAGCTTGGGGATGTTGATACGTCCAAAACGTATCTATAATTTCTGCTTGCTCCATGCCTCTTTTGGGTGATATTGCTATGATATTTATACACTTCCATACACTTTTGATCATATTTGGACTAACCTATTAACTCAGTGCACCCCAGTGCCAGTTTCTGTTTTCGGCTGTTTTTGTATTTCAGGTTTTCCCATTACGAGAACTGCCAGAAAAATCCCGGAAAAATTATATAAAAAATCAGCGTTCCAGAAGCTACCAGGCACCCGAAGCACACCCAGAGGGGGGCCACCAGGGCCCCAGGCGCCCTGGTGGCTCGGCCCCCCCCTGACCGCACCGGGGGGGGGGGGGGGGCGCCTGGGCCCCCCGAGCCTCGTCTGATGCCCCCCTTTGGCATATATTTATATCGTGTCCCGAAACCCTCGAGACGGGAACCCTTTTTCGCGATCTCATCTCTGTTCCGCCGCCGCCGCGCTTCCAAGACCGGGAGCACCAGGAGAACTCTTCCCGGCACCCTGCCGGAGGGGAGGATCACCACCGGGAGCTTCTCCACCACCATGGACGCCTCCCGGATGAGTTGTGAGTAGTCTCCCTTGGACCATGGGTCCATGACCAGTAGCTATGTGATGTTCTCCTCCCGTTCTTGTGCTTCACTAATTAGTCCTCGTGAGCTGCCCTACATGATCGAGGCACATATGTAATCCATATGCTGTTGCTATGATGAGTTTGCTGGGATCCGATGGATTATGAGATTATGTTCAGATTGTGTTTGAGTAATATATTTGATTCACCTCTTTTATATTTATGTTCGTAAGTAATTCTTGCATGTTCTCCGTTGTTATTTATTGCTTTGGCCAAGTAGTAGGTAGTGACTCCAAGAGGGAACGTTATGCTTGATTGTGGGTTCATGCCCCTCGACGACTAGCTTGAGTGACAGAAACATGAGTCTAAGGGATGTGCTGTTGCCACAAGGGGGAAAACAACGGTGCTTGTGCCCGCGGGTGCAAGGATTGTTTACTTTACGCAAAGTTCTTTTAATGCAGTTGTCTGTTGCTTTGAGTTTACACTATGGGTGGGACTCGCAACTTAATACCAGCGAGATGTTCTGGATAGATATCTCAAGGTGGATGATTAGTAGTAGATGCAGATGGATTTCGGTCTACTTACTTTGGCGTACCGCCCATGCTTTGAACCTCTACCTTTCTTGCAACTTAGTCAGCATTGGTTTGCGCACATGGTCCTGTCAATTGCCCAGCTGTAATTCGTTTACCTCACATAGCAGTTTTATCGTCTTTTGGGAGAGAGACATCACTAGTGAACATCATGGGACTCAGGTCCATATTACCATCATTGATCACATCCGCTATTTACTTTACGCTTTTACTTACTATTGCAGCATTACCTATCACTATTATCACTTGCGTTTGATCCTTTGTAAACTACAAGGCCGGAGGGATTGACAACCTCTCTGTACTCGTTGGGAGCAAAGTTATTTGTATCTGTGTGCAGGTCCACGTTGATTGCTAATATCTGGCGCCGTTAGCAGTTGACACCTTCTTGTTGAAACTAGGAGTCTCAAGGGAAATCGATCCTTGGTATCTTTGCCAAGGGAAAACTTCCGCTACACTGCATCTCAAACCTTCCACTTGGGGTAACCAACGAGGGGCGAGAAGCCATCAGCCCCTCGTTGGTTACCCCAAGTGGAAGGTTTGAGATGCAGTGTAATGGAAGTTTTCCCTTGGCAAAGATACCAAGGATCGATTTCCCTGAGACTCCCAGTTTCAACAAGAAGGTGTCAACTGCTAACGGCGCCAGATATTAGCAATCAACGTGGACCTGCACACAGATACAAATAACTTTGCTCCAAACGAGTACAGAGAGGTTGTCAATCCCTCCGGCCTTGTCGTTTACAAAGGATTAAACTCAAGTGGTAATAGTGATAGGTTTTGCTGCAATAGTAAGTAAAAAGCGGAAAGTAAATAGCGGATGTGATCAGTGATGGTAATATGGACCGGGGTCCCATGATGTTCACTAGTGATGTCTCTCTCCCAAAAGACGATAAAACAACCATGTGAGGTAAACGAATTACAGCTGGGCAATTGACAGAATTATGTGCGCAAACCAATGCTAACTATGTTGCAAGAAAGGTAGAGGTTCAAAGCATGGGCGGTACGCCAAGGCAAGTAGACCGAAATCCATCTGCATCTACTACTAATCATCCACCTTGAGATATCTATCCAGAACATCTCGCTGGTATTAAGTTGCGAGTCCCACCCATAGTGTAAACTCAAAGCAACAGACAACTGCATTAAAAGAACTTTGCGTAAAGTAAACAATCCTTGCACCCGCGGGCACAAGCACCATTGTATTCCCCCTTGTGGCAACAGCACATCCCCTAGACTCATGTTTCGGTCACTCAAGCTAGTCATCGAGGGGCATGAACCCACAATCAAGCATAACGTTCCCTCTTGGAGTCACTACCTACTACTTGGCCAAAGCAATAGATAACAACGGAGAACATGCAAGAATTACTTACGAACATAAATATAAAAGAGGTGAATCAAATATATTACTCAAACACAATCTGAACATAATCGCACAATCCATCGGTTCCCAGCAAACTCATCATAGCAACAGCATAAGGATTACATATGTGCCTCGATCATGTAGGGCAGCTCACGAGGACTAATTAGTGAAGCACAAGAACGGGAGGAGAACATCACATAGCTACTGGTCATGGACCCATGGTCCAAGGGAGACTACTCACAACTCATCCCGGAGGCGTCCATGGTGGTGGAGAAGCTCCCGGTGGTGATCCTCCCCTCCGGCAGGGTGCCGGGAAGAGTTCTCCTGGTGCTCCAGATCTTGGAAGCGCGGCGGCGGCGGAACAGAGATGAGATCGCGAAAAAGGGTTCCCGTCTCGAGGGTTTCGGGACACGATATAAATATATGCCAAAGGGGGGCATCAGCGGAGGCTCGGGGGGCCCAAGTGCCCCCCCCGGCGCGGCCAGGAGGGGGGCCGCGCCACCAGGGCGCCTGGAGACCTGGTGGCCCCCCTCCGGCTGTACTTCGGGTGCCGGGAAGCTTCTGGAACGCTGCTTTTTTATATAATTTTTCCGGGATTTTTCTGGCAGTTCTCGTAAAGGGAAAACCTGAAATACAAAAACAGCCGAAAACAGAAACTAGCACTGGGGTGCACTGAGTTAATAGGTTAGTCCAAATATGATCAAAAGTGTATGGAAGTGTATAAATATCATAGCAATATCACCCAAAAGAGGCATGGAGCAAGCAGAAATTATAGTTACGTTTTGGACGTATCAACATCCCCAAGCTTAATTCCTGCTCGTCCTCGAGTAGGTAAATGATAACAAGAATAATTTCTGTGGTGACATGCTATTAACCATATAGGACTTTTTTATAGTCCCATGACAAAAGCTTACAGAGACAATGAATCTATAGTAATTAAGTTGCCTCATGAGAAAATCACAAAGAACTGAACGTTTTACAATATGATACTGAAACATCAAATAGATTTGCAATGAGCATGGTGTGCAAATATGATAAAGTGCTATCTCGCTTGCCCCCTTTAGTGAAGCAAAACATAAATGCAGGGGAACCTCCAAGGTTTAAGTGATGACTAGATACAATGATTTTAAAATAAACGATATCACAATCATGCAAAAGACAATGCTACTTTGGGACAATGCACATTACACTCAGAATGACAATCATGCTCTCAGTAGTTGGTGCTTTAAAAGAAGGTGGAGACTCTCGAACCGTGGCTTTTGTTGGCAAGGTTGAAAACCCGTAGTCGGAAACAAAGACAAAGCATGTACCAGAGCTCATGGTTTTAAAAACAGAGGTAATAATTATTTTTTTAGATCATGCATGTTCCGTCAACGAATGCTAGCAGACAACTCAATCACTTCTTGAGATGGACAAGTTTCGAGGAACGGCTCCCGAATGAGGACAATCACATCCTCTTAATCTCCTTTGTTTATCACTGCCAAAGTTTTCTGATTTCTCATGAACAAAGCATGAAGGAGGGTTTGTTTGTTATATTATTTTTGAGCCGGGCGCACTCAATGCCAGTTCCTTCTCGTATTATGGGTTTGCACATTATACATGCAATCCCGGGGTGAAGCTTGTCCAACTTAAAAAGATTATGAATTAACTACTACTTCCTCATGAACTTAAAACAGAGGCACAAAATAGGAATGCATTTTCTTTGAATAATTTCGAGATGGTACATGCAAGTCTCCGTTAGGAATGGCAGGTAAATACCATGTAGGAAGGTATGGTGGACTCATATGGCATAACTGGTTTAAAAGAATTTGGATGCACAAGCAGTCAGTCCGCTTAGTACAGGTGGAGGTTAGCAAAAGACTGGGAGCGACCAACTAAGAGAGCAATGACGGTCATAATCATGCAGAGCGACAAAGCAACATTGAATCAGGCATGGAAGTTATATCGCTACTCAGAAACAAAAGATCATCAAGGCTTGACAGACTTTCTTTATAGTCTTAAATATGCGTGAGCATACGCCAAGTCAATCAAAGTAAATTCTTGAAGGAGGATATTACTAAACCATACCACATCATAGGCAAACAAATCATGTTGGTACTCCAATAACACATTGGGAACCCCCCCAGCTATTTGAGACTAACCATAAGAAAACATGAACTACTAAGCACCATTATGCACGTAGCATCTTTATCATAGACATATCAACCAATGCAACGGAAGCAAACTCTCTTAATAAGATAAGCATGATAACTAAAGAGAGTTCAAGCAACCAACTAAACAAAAGCTCTTTTAAAAAGATAAGCATGAATACTAAGAGCTGAACATGATAGTAGCTATTAAAAGACAAAGAACACACACAGCAAAGATAGACATGAAAATTCTATGTTATGTTCTAGGTAGAAGTGGAGCGTGTTTCTCTCCCACATAAAGAAAGCTGAGTTCCGACTCGTTATGAAAAGCTAAAGAAAACTAAAAAGGAAAACTAAAAGCAAGACGCTCCAAGCATAGCACATAACACATGAAGTGATAAAAATATAGTGGAACGAAAGACGAACTGATAATGTTGATGGAGAAGGGGATGCACGGGGGCATCGCCAAGCTTAGACGCTTGAGTCTCCTTGAATATTTCTTGGGGGTGCACGGGGGCATCCCCAAGCTTGAGCGTTTGACACTCCTGAATCTTTTTATCATCTTCCCTCGCACACTTGAAAACTCCCTTCATATATAACTCATCATAATCTGATTAGCGAGGTTAGTACCCATAATAAAATAATTGTTCCTTGCTGGAAATAAAGATATTCTTGAAGTCTACTGTTTCTCAAGATTGCCAAAAGGTTTTTGCAAAGAAAAAGCAAGCTCTAGGTTTGCAAAATGAAGGAAAGGCAAAACAGGACTGAATCTGTGAAAAACAGAACAGCAGGTAGTAAATGATTTTTTCGGGGCACTTCTGCAACTCTAATCAAAAAACTCAGAACAGACGCACGAAAGAAAATTATATAGAGCACGCTGTCGAAAAAATTCAGACCAAAAAGATGACCTGGTGATTTTATACGAATTTTTCTATCCAAGGACAGAATCTGTTTCCTGGACAGCACGTCACAACTTTTGAACTTTCTTGCAATCAGAGGCTACACTTGGCACAAAATTGAAAAACAAAGATACAATGATGATGCTACTGTAGTAATAACATCAAGACACAACAAAAGCAAAATAAAATTTATTCATTGGGCTGCCTCCCAAAAGCGCTTTCTTTTATGCCTTTAAGCTAGGCATAATGCAAAGAGATCAAGTCTTATCAAGAGTAAAAGAATAGCTAGCCCGTATAACGGACTCAAAATGTAACTTAATCTTCTTTCGAGGGAAGTGTTCCATCCCTTTCTTGAGAGGAAACTGGAATTTTATATTCCCCTCTTTCATGTCAATGATAGCACCAACGGTGCGTAGAAAAGGACGTCCCAAAATAATTGGACAAGAAGGTTCACATTCAATATCCATAATAGTAAAATCAACGGGAACATAATTGTCATTGACAATGATAAGAACATCGTCGATCCTCCCGAAAGGTTTCTTTATGGAAAAATCAACGAGACGAACACCAAAAGAACAAGAATCAAAAGGTTTCAATTTAAGCATATCATATAGTCTTTTGGGCATAATGGAGGTACTAGCTACAACATCACATAAAGCATAGCAAGAGAAGTTGTTTATCTTAATTTTAATCATAGGATCCCAACCATCTTCTAGCTTTCTAGGTATGGAGGCTTCTGCTCTAAGTTTCTCCTCCCTAGCTTTGATGAGAGCATTAGTGATATGCTCTGTGAAGGCAAGATTAAGCGTGCTAGTGTGGGGATCTTTAGCCATTCTTTGTAGAAAGGTGACAACTTCTGAGATAGTACAATTATCGAAATCAATTTTATCATTATTGGGCTAAATTGTAGTGTCATCTTCTTTGTTTGAATTGCTCTCTATTATAAGAGTTTGAACGTCTTCCCAAGTTTGGGGAAGCATAGGAGCAACTTTAAACTGAGGCTCATACTCTTTTCCTGGAAGACCATGCCACGGGCATAACTCTCCATCAAGACTAACATAATCACAAGGTTTATTACTTTTGTAGATCCCAACAGTGGTGATTGGCGTAATGGAAGAAGGGGTGTACTCCTCCCATCTAGTGTTTTTGGTGGAACCCATAGTAGCAAGCAAGCAAGATAACTATTTTTGTGATTTTCGATAAAAGATACTAAAGCAAAAACTGAAAGGTAAACTAACAAGACTAAAAAGCAAAGGTAAAAGATAGCGTGCAACTCCCCTATCCTGAAGAGTGGAGTCCCCGGCAACGGCGCCAGAAAACTTTGCTTGATGGTTTCTCGCCCCTCGTTGGTTACCCCAAGTGGAAGGTTTGAGATGCAGTGTAGCGGAAGTTTTCCCTTGGCAAAGATACCAAGGATCGATTTCCCTGAGACTCCCAGTTTCAACAAGAAGGTGTCAACTGCTAACGGCGCCAGATATTAGCAATCAACGTGGACCTGCACACAGATACAAATAACTTTGCTCCCAACGAGTACAGAGAGGTTGTCAATCCCTCCGGCCTTGTCGTTTACAAAGGATTAAACGCAAGTGGTAATAGTGATAGGTTTTGCTGCAATAGTAAGTAAAAAGCGGAAAGTAAATAGCGGATGTGATCAGTGATGGTAATATGGACCGGGGTCCCATGATGTTCACTAGTGATGCCTCTCTCCCAAAAGACGATAAAACAGCCATGTGAGGTAAACGAATTACAGCTGGGCAATTGACAGAATTATGTGCGCAAACCAATGCTAACTATGTTGCAAGAAAGGTAGAGGTTCAAAGCATGGGCGGTACGCCAAGGCAAGTAGACCGAAATCCATCTGCATCTACTACTAATCATCCACCTTGAGATATCTATCCAGAACATCTCGCTGGTATTAAGTTGCGAGTCCCACCCATAGTGTAAACTCAAAGCAACAGACAACTGCATTAAAAGAACTTTGCGAAAAGTAAACAATCCTTGCACCCGCGGGCACAAGCACCATTGTTTTCCCCCTTGTGGCAACAGCACATCCCCTAGACTCATGTTTCTGTCACTCAAGCTAGTCATCGAGGGGCATGAACCCACAATCAAGCATAACGTTCCCTCTTGGAGTCACTACCTACTACTTGGCCAAAGCAATAAATAACAACGGAGAACATGCAAGAATTAGTTACGAACATAAATATAAAAGAGGTGAATCAAATATATTACTCAAACACAATCTGAACATAATATCACAATCCATCGGATCCCAGCAAACTCATCATAGCAACAGCATAAGGATTACATATGTGCCTCAATCATGTAGGGCAGCTCACGAGGACTAATTAGTGAAGCACAAGAACGGGAGGAGAACATCACATAGCTACTGGTCATGGACCCATGGTCCAAGGGAGACTACTCACAACTCATCCGGGAGGCGTCCATGGTGGTGGAGAAGCTCCCGGTGGTGATCCTCCCCTCCGGCAGGGTGCCGGGAAGAGTTCTCCTGGTGCTCCCGATCTTGGAAGCGCGGCGGCGGCGGAACAGAGATGAGATCGCGAAAAAGGGTTCCCGTCTCGAGGGTTTCGGGACACGATATAAATATATGCCAAAGGGGGGCATCAGCGGAGGCTCGGGGGGCCCAGGCGCCCCCCCGGCACGGCCAGGAGGGGGGCCGCTCCACCAGGGCGCCTGGAGCCCTGGTGGCCCCCCTCCGGCTGTACTTCGGGTGCCGGGAAGCTTCTGGAACGCTGATTTTTTATATAATTTTTCCGGGATTTTTCTGGCAGTTCTCGTAATGGGAAAACCTGAAATACAAAAACAGCCGAAAACAGAAACTGGCACTGGGGTGCACTGAGTTAATAGGTTAGTCCAAATATGATCAAAAGTGTATGGAAGTGTATAAATATAATAGCAATATCACCCAAAAGAGGCATGGAGCAAGCAGAAATTATAGATACGTTTTGGACGTATCAGTATTACAGTGGGGGAATCCAGGGACATTACACAAGCTACCACGGGGAGCATACATTTTCCTGCTATTCATTACTTTGCTCTCTTTATCGGTAGATGCATAAATGGTGAAGATGAGGCTTGTCACATGTGTGTCCCTGATCTTAGTGTTCTCAGGAGTGCTGTACTAGGTGAGAGGCAATATAATCCGGGAGCTATAGTTGCACGTAGACTACACCATAATGGTTTGCATGGAGATTTATTTGGTGGGATCTATGCTACTCGGATAGCCCGCTATCTGGGTGTGTCTGTGCACACGTATGATGAACCTTTACCTCCTGCTTATTTAGATTGCAATGCTATGGCTAGTCACCGGTTTATAGAGTGGGATAATCAAACTCTCAAATATTGACTAATCTTTAACCGGCACCATGCCATCCCTATTGTTCGTCCTACCCCTACTTTGTTCAACTTTCAGGAAAAAGGAAGATACACTATAACTATGGAGGAAGCAAATGCCTATTACAACATGACGGAGGCAACCCGCCTTCGAGCTGCAGCTCAGCAGGCATCATCTGCTGCATCTCAGTACGACCCCAACTACTACTTTGGATATCCGTCATGCTAGTACTGGCCATAGACCAACTTAGGCCAAAAGCCTAAGCTTGGAGGAGTATGTGTGTGGGGACCCCGACTTAGAAGTCGAGATCACTGAATGCACGTGTACAGTGATCCCAGAGATCAATGCTCACTGAACACACAGAAGCTGAATAACAAGAGTCTTACATCCATACATACCGTCTTACACAAATTATAGCCATTATGGCCAAGTCTTACATAGATAAAGCCTCAAGGGCTGAATAGCAAATAACTCAAATAGCGGAAGTCTTTGATGATAGGTAGAACCCATGCCATCTGCCTTAACCCTACAGGCATTCTGACTGGGATAGCGTCCTAGTTCGCATGATCGTCTCCAAAGAACTCTTCTTCATATTCCTGTTCCTCCATGCCTGGCCAATTAAATAACCAGTGGCAAGCCAATAAGTACTTTGAATGTACTCGCAAGCAACCCATGTTGTGGTTCAAAGTAACGATGCAATTGAACAACAATAAACAATCTAGCCATGAGCTAGAACAAATATTCTACCATCAAATGTATGCATCAACGAGTTCACGTAACCTCGAAAACAGGTTACCGATATCAACACGAATATGATTCAACTCATCGAGTCAAGTCACCACCTTGACTCATCACACTATCACCGACTAAGTAAAATTCTGGACATAGTTTAAGTAGCACCACCCAACTGTCCATGACCGTGGACACGGCTATTCGAATAGTTTTACACTCTGCAGAGGTTGTGCACTTTGCCCACAAGATCCGGGAAGCTTTCGTGTCACCCACGATCCCGTAGTACCTCAAGTACTCGGGGGAAGCACCCGGACATTATCTTTCCTTAGACGACACTAACATAGAGTTCACTCGTTGGTACACGGCCCTCGAGTACAAACAATAGATCACGGGACTTGCCCTAATTTCAATATCACGCGTACCCGAAGGGACCAACGGTGTGTCCGGTGCCCTGTAAAAACAGTCATGGTCGTCTATCCAAGCACGACCCCGTCCCGGGAAAGACCTCAAGTCTTCCCGTCACTAGTAATGCGGGCACCATGCTAGTATCGACCTAAGTAATTAATAAAGCCCCGTCCCATAAGGGGTAGAGTGGTTGCACATGTTTGGTTGGGACGGTAGTCACACATAAATCTAATCCATTATTTTACCCATGCACAAGATTTTTACCGGCACATCACTTCTTCCTCAAGTGATGACCTAAATCAACGTCACCCTCGGGCATTAGGGGCACCCAATGGGATTCATGCAATTTCAACCACGAAGGTTCTTGTCGCGCATGCATCACTAAGCATCACTACTAACTACTTGCATGACATCTAGCACATAGCAAGATCATGAGCAAGCATGCATCATGTGGTGATTCATCTAGGTCACCACCGTAACTCTATCACCATGCACCGGAAACAAACGGGTTCCGAAGAACAAGTGTATCATGGTCAAAGTGCTGCTTGCCTGGAATGGCTTGGTCTTCAAAGTCTTCAAATCCTTCTCCTTCTCCTTCTTCAACAACTTCGTCAAATACGGTATCTATATGTCACAAAATAACAGCGGGAAAATAAGACCTTAATGAAAACAGAAAAATCAAAGTGCGCAGAAAAATGTCAACTTATTTTGTTAAATACTAGAGGGAAAACTAAGATGGAGAAAATTCTTAGTTGGAGTTTTGGAGTTGCAGAATGGAATCTAAGGATTTTAGAATAGGAGTTTTATTGCTCAAATTTGAATTTAAATTTGAACAGAACAGAAAAGTTTTATGGATATGTGGTAAAGCGACACCATTAAATAGGTTGGAATATTACAAGATTTTAGGAGTTGGAATTAATTTATTTGGACAAATATTCATTTCTATAAAATTATTTGAAGTTTTACAGAAAATAAAAAGAAGAAAAGGCCCTGTGCAACTGGGCCAGAGTGGCCACAGTGCACGGCCCAGGGCTAACAGCCCAGCCGCACGGGCGCCAGCGCGCGCACGTCAGATTTTCAAACCTGACGGGCGGGGCCCGGCGGTGAGCGGCTGCAAGGGGAGAGAGAGGGTGGTGAGGATGACAGGCGGGGCCCGCCTGTCATCTTCAACCTCTCGGCCACGGCGACGGCGAGCTCACCGGCGACGAATCCGGGCACGGCGGGGCAAATGGATGGCAGGGATGGACTCAACAGCGAGTCACGGATGCAGTGGTGGTGGTGCGACTCGCCGGGGAGGCCTGGTTCGCCGGCGGCGAGGTGGGACGGCGGAGGGTCGTCGGGAGGTTGCTGGCTTGCTCGAATCCGGCAGCTGCAGAAGGGGAAAAGGGAGGGGAATGCATCAGTGGTGCACGGTGGTTCCCAATCGAGCGAGAGAAAGGGCGGAGGAGGCCTGTACCTCGAGATCGCCGGTTGCCCGACGCGGCGGAGCTCCGGTCGATCCCGAGCACTGGGGCTCTTTGGGGATGAGAGAGTGGTACTGGCGGGTTGCTGTGAGTGAGGAGAGGCTGATGGTGCAGAGTAGAGGGCTCGGGGGTGCTTATATAGCCGAGCCGACGGTCCACCGTGGACTCGTGCGTCGGCGAGGTTGCAGGCGAGGGCAGAGTTGGTTCTGGTGCCTGTGATTGAGCCGGGGAGGCTCATGGACGAGTCCTACGCCTAGTCGAGGGGAGAGGAGGAGCGGGGAGGCTTCCAGACGGCGCGCGCGTGCGAGGCCGAAGTGTGGAGGCTGCGGGCGGCCGGCGCGTGTGTGAAGACAGCCACTGGAGGGCAGAGGAGGAGGGGGAACAGCGCCGTGGAGGTCGCGGACGTCGAGGGGCATCGACTGGCGCGAGGGGAGAGCTCGAGGCTGTCGGGGGCAGGTGATTGGGCGAAGCTACAATGCGGGGGCGCACTGTAGCACGCTCTGGAGCGGCCTTATCGCATGCCATGGCATGCCATTGGCCCTCTGGGCGCGTCCACCGTGTCTGGGGGGTCCAGGGTGATGCAAGCAGCTCGTCTGTGGCTTTGGATGCTCTGGAGAGTCAAGGAGAGAGAGGGGAAGCTGGTGACTTGGTAGAAAATGGCTGTCCAGCAAGGTGAACTAGGGATTTTACCCCTCAATCATGGAGCTGGAGACATGGGAGAGTTACTGGAGGTAGATAGTAACTTGATGAACCTGTGGTAGAAAGTTGAGGCCAAGGTAAATAGTAAAAGTGATCAAGATGGTAGTTTTGGTAAAACAGCAGAAGGTGTTTGATCATGTTTTGATCAAGCAAATGATCTCCACTTGCCATGACACTTAACAGGATTGAATGTTACATGGAAATAGGGTGTTTCACCAAATTTGGGCTCATTTGAAGAAACTAGCCAATGTAACTTTGGTGAACCCTAGAAATCAACAGAAATGGCTTCATCTTGTTTGAGTCAAGCTTATCATCTCCCCTTGATGCACCACTTGGTGTAGTTTCATCATTAGGGGTATTGATCATGCCCACAAAGTTTGAAGCTCCAGGTAAAAAGTTGGTAATGTAAAGTTGTTCAAATTTACATTTGAACCGAAAGGGTTTTGGGGTATGCTGATCAAGTTGCTCTACTCCAAATCTTGTGCCATTTTGTCTAGATGCCTTATTAGGCCATTCTAGCATGTGCACCAAGTTTGAGAGCATTTGGACAAGTTTGGCAATGTAAAGTTGCTCAAACTTCAAATATGGACAGAATGGTTATGAAGGGTTTTGAGGATGTTATCTTGCTTCCCAAGGCATGGGACTTGGCAAGATCATCAAATATGTCATATATGACATGATAGAATTTCCCTGGAATTTTTGGAGAATATCTCCTTTGTAAATATTTCAAAAGCTTGAAATATCCAGGAAGGGTTTTAGAGGGATTAGCCCATTATTTTGAACATGACCAAGTGTTGAAACTCTTATATATGGACAATATATGTCCTATGAGTCTCCCTGAATTTTGGCAAATATTTTTGAAATACTTAAATAATTTCCCCCTATTAAAGACCATTTCTGGCCTTAAGAAAAAGCTTTTAAATAAAATAGGAAAATAACTTTTAAAATTATACTCTTGTGGTTTCTGGGAGTCCTATGACTACTAGGTCTCAAATGTACCTTTTGAAATAATTTTCTCACCCTAAATCAAGCACTTGTAGTGCAAACCTTAATTCAGGGGTTTTAGGAATACTAAATTTATAAAAATACATTTTGGCCAAATTATGTTTATAAGAAAATACTATACTGTTATATAACACTTGGCATGATCATTGGGTAGAAGTTTTGGGTATGGAGATGAATTCTACAAGAGGTAATAGTTGACTTTAATGAGCACATAAAAAGCATATGAAGAAAAACTCAATTCCAAATAAAAGCCAAATGATGCCAAAAAATTTTGTTGGTCCAAATTTGCATGCTTCATTGATGCAAATAACATGTTACAAAATGCAGGGTGTGACAGACCTACCCCCCTTACAAGAATCTCATCCCCGAGATTCCTAAACTAGGTCTTAAAAGAGATCGGGAAACTCGGATCTAAGATAGTCTTCACGTTCCCAGGTTGCTTCTACTTCGGTGTGGTTGCTCCACTGGACCTTGAAGTACTTGATGGTACGGCTTCGCGTCCGTCGTTCTGCTTCATCTAGAATGCGAATAGGCCTCTCGCGGTAGGTCAGATCAGGCTGCAGATCAATGGCTTGGTGATCAACATCCTTGTAGAGATCAGGCTTGTTCGGAACTTGGAGACTTTTCCGGAGTTGTGACACGTGGAATACGTTGTGCACATCGGATAGCTCAGGTGGTAGTTCCAACTGGTAAGCCACTTCTCCTCGTCATGCAGTGATCTCAAAGGGTCCAATGAACCTTGGTGCGAGCTTCCCCTTGACGTGGAAATGCTTGGTTCCCTTCAGAGGAGTTACCCGCAGGTACACATGGTCCCCGACATGGAAACTCATGTCCCGACGGTGAGTGTCAGCATAGCTCTTCTGTCTTGACTTGGCTGCCTTCAAATGTTCTCTGACTAGTTGGACTTGCTCTTCTGCTGCGCGGAGGATATCCGGTCCAAAGATTAGCCCTTCTCCAGTCTCTGACCAGTTGAGGGGTGTGCGACATCTGCGTCCGTACAACACCTCAAATGGTGCCATCTGAAGGCTCGACTGATAACTGTTGTTATAGGAGAACTCGGCAAAAGGGAGACAATCTTCCCACTTGGCTCCATAGGCCAAGACACAGGCCCGGAGCATGTCTTCGAGAATTTGATTTACTCGTTCTGTCTGACCTCCGGTCTGTGGGTGGAAAGCCGTGCTGAAAGATAACTTGGTTCCCAAGGCTTCTTGGAACTTCTTCCAAAACCTTGAGGTGAACTGGGTTCCCCGATCTGACACAATCTCCTTGGGAACGCCGTGAAGGCTTATGATTTTGTTGATGTAGAGAGCTGCCAGCCGGTTGCCATCATAAGTAGTCTTGACAGGAATGAAATGGGCCACCTTGGTCAAATGATCGACTATGACCCAGATAGAGTCATGTCCTTTATTTGACCTTGGTAATCCAGTGATGATGTCCATTCCGACTTTATCCCACTTGCACTCAGGAACCTTGAGTGGTTGAAGCAATCCAGCGGGTCGCTGATATGCAGCCTTGACCCTTTGGCACACATCACACTTTGCAACATAGGTTGCAATCTCTCGTTTCATCCCGTGCCACCAGAATCGTGCCTTCAAGTCTTGATACACCTTGGTTCCTCCGGGGTGGATGGAATACGGAGTGTCGTGGGCTTCTTGCAGGATCAGGTTCTTCAGCTCCATCTTTTTTGGTACGCAGATGCGGCCTTTGTACCAAACAATCCCGTGCTCGTCTACAGAGAATCCTGGGGCCTTGCCTAGCTTCATCTTCTTCTTGATGCCTTCGATGCTTGTATGTCCATCTTGTGCCTTCTTGACTTCGTCCATCAGGGTCGGTCTGACTTCCAAATGATCCAGAAATCCAGGGGTGATCAATTCCAAACTGAATTGTTCGAGTTCCTTAAAAAAGGCTGGCTGCCTTTCTTGAATAATGGCATTCAAAGAGCAAGCCTTCCTGCTTAAGGCATCGGCCACCACGTTAGCCTTCCCGCGGTGATATTGAACACTGAGGTCATAGTCTTTGATGAGTTCCAACCATCTTCGCTGCCTCATGTTCAATTCCTTTTGGGTGAAAATGTACTTCAGACTTTTGTGGTCTGTGTATATCTCACACCGCTTCCCTAGGAGGTAATGCCGCCATGTCTTCAAGGCATGAACCACTGCTGCTAACTCTAGATCGTGAGTAGCGTAGTTCTCCTCATGAGGTCGTAGCTGCCTGGAGAGGTATGCTATGACTCGGCCTTCTTGCATCAGAACGCTTCCCAATCCGGTTCGAGAGGCATCACAATATATCACGAACTCCTTGTGAATATCGGGTGTTGCCAGGACTAGGGCGGTGGTCAACCTCTTCTTGAGTTCTTGGAAGCTCTCTTCGCATTTTGGCGTCCATTCGAACTTCTTGTCCTTCTTGAGGAGCTGAGTCATCGGTCGGGCAATGCTAGAGAATCCCTCCACGAATTTGCGGTAATAGCCCGCAAGTCCGAGGAAGCTTCTGACTTCCTTGACGGTCGTTGGAGATTGCCATTGGGTCACAGCTTCGATCTTCACGGGATCAACTGATAATCCTTCCTCGGTCAAGACATGACCTAAGAATCCAACTTTATGCAGCCAGAACTCACACTTGCTGAATTTGGCATATAGTTGGTGCTCCCGAAGCTTGTCTAGGACCATCCTCAAATGTTGCTCGTGTTCTTCCTCCGTCTTCGAGAAGACAAGAATGTCATCGATGAAGACAACAACGAACTTGTCCAAATATTCCATGAAGACTTTATTCATGAGATACATGAAGTAGGCTGGGGCATTGGTTAACCCAAAGGACATGACCGTGCACTCGTACAGGCCATATCTGGTTACGAATGCCGTCTTCGGAATATCTTGGGGTCTGATCTTCAGCTGGTAGTACCCAGATCTGAGGTCGATCTTGGAGAACACCTTGGCTCCGCTGAGATGATCAAACAAATCTTCAATCTTGGGAAGTGGATATTTGTTCTTGATTGTAACTTCATTGAGGGAACGATAGTCAATGCATAAGCGGATGGTACCGTCCCTCTTTGCCACAAACAGAACGGGAGATCCCCAAGGGGAGGCACTTGGGCGGATAAATCCCTTCCTCAGCTGCTCTTCCAGCTGCTTCTTCAACTCGGCTAATTCTTCCGTCCCCATTCTATAAGGCTTCTTATAGATGGGTCCTGCTCCGGGCACGAGCTCGATGATGAACTCAATGTCATGGTCAGGGGGCATTCCCGGTAGTTCATCCGAAAAGACATCAGGATACTCACATACCACCGGTACTTGCTCTAGCCCAACTTCAGACAGACAGTTGACTTGAGCGGCTTGAGCGGAAGAGGAGTTGGAAGCAAACTTGACTTCGACTCCTTGGTCATTGGTCACAGTGACTGTCCGATTGGCACAGTCTAACAAGCCTTGGTGCTTGCTGAGCCAATTCATGCCTAGGATCACATCCAAGCCTTGTGATCTCAGAACGATGAGGTCTGCTAGGAAATCTACACCGTTAATGGTAATACTGACTCCCTTACAGCCTATCTTGGCTCTCATCTCTGCTCCGGGGGTTTGTACCACTATAGGGTTATTCAGGGGTGTAGGGGTCATGCCACTTTTTAATGCAAATATTCGAGTGACAAATGAATGCGTTGCTCCAGAATCAAACAAGACAGTTACAGGTGCTGAGTTGACAAGGAACGTACCCAGCACGACGTCCGGGTCTTCCTGGGCTTCTTCAGCAGTGACGTGATTCACACGCCCCTTCCCATGGTTAGGCGGATTGCGAGGAGCTAGGTTCCTTGGTGGCATCCCGCAGCCTTGTCCTGGGTTCTGCACATTGGGGCGCGGGGCATCAGGCTTCTTGTTGTGGCACACCCTTGAGATGTGTCCGGACTGACCACATCCAAAGCAAGTGACTTGGTTTGGATTGTTGATCCTGTTGCCACCGCTGGTATTGGGGTTGAAAGCTGGCCTTGGGTTGGCATACTGCTGAGGCTGAAAGTTGGTGCGAGGTGCAGGAGCTCTTGGTTGCTGATAGGTTGGCTTGGCCGGGGCTGACTGCCACGGACGAGGCTTCTGGTTGCTGGAACTTCCCTTGCTGACCATCTTGCGCTTGCGAGTGTCTTCCAAAGCACGCCGCTTGTCTTCAAGCATGAGTGCTTTGTTTACCAGGTCAGGGAAGGTTGGGCAGTCGCACACGACAAGCGAATACTGCAGAGTCTGGTTGAGGCCTTCCATGAAGCGCTCCCTTTTTGCAGCATCAGTGCTGACATCTTCAGGGGCATACCTTGACAGAACACTGAACTTCTGCATGTACTCTTTGACTGTGCCACTTCCTTGCTTCAGGGCTCGGAACTCACGCTTTTTGATAGCCATGATCCCGGAGGAATGTGGGCTTTGCGGAATTCTGCCTTGAAGTTAACCCAAGTGATGTCTTGTTCAGCATGCATGACCTTGAATCCATCCCAGCAAGCTCTAGCAGTCCCCCCGAGGCAGTGGGCTGCATAAGCCACCTTCTCACGGTCTTCGGTGCATCCGACTAGTTCCAGAATGTCCTCAATGGTGCGGACCCAGTCGTCTGCATCCAGGGGTTCAGCAGTCTCGATGAAAGTTGGCGGTGCATGCTTCTTGAACTCTGCCAACGTGGAACGTCCATTGCCATTCCCCGCCGGCTGGCGGTTGTTGGTGACAGCTTGAGCAATCAACTGAAGGGCTGCAGTGTTGGCTTGGCATTCCTCTCGAAAAGTTTGGAGAAGCTGAGCCATGTCCATGTTCGGAGGAGGTGGTGGTGGTGGAGCTTGGTCGTTGGTTTGGTCGTGGCCTGCCTCTGACTGAGCGGATGCTCCGGCTTCAGGCTGTTGGGTAGAGGTACCAGTACGAGTTACAACAGGCATCCTGTTGGAGCGGTAAAAGGTCTCATGACTTGGAAGAGGGAAAGCAAGATAGATGGGTGCCTAGTAAGGGGGTGGGTGTGACACTAATCAAATCATGCAAGGGCCGAAAGGCCAAAACACATTCATTAAAATCCAAACGGGTGATGCAGTCGCTTACACATTCCCGAAGGAAGAATACGACATACATCCAAACACAACAAAAGCAAACACTAGATGGTTTCATATGAACTATACAAGGACTCGACTGCGCATAGGGGTTACACGACCTATCCTACCGTAGAGGTCACAACTGGCATATCCGAGTAGCGAATAATGCCTAAGCGGCGGAATGCTCGGTCACGTATTCCGGCTCTTCTGGGTCTTCCTTCTTGTCTTCATCTGTCTGGGCCCCTTGTCACCTGAGGGTGTGGGGGAGTGGAGGAGTTGGATACGACGGTGCTTCGTTGGTGGTGCAGGGAAAAGCTTGCGATATTCCCTTGCCGTCATCCGGCGTCGCCGAGGTAGTTCTTCATCCTTGGAAGATACATCTCCGGAGGGCCTTCCGCCTCGGTATGCGATAGTGGACTGTCCGGAAGGTGCTCCTTCCTTCTTGATCCTATTTGTATTCTCTTGAGCTCGGCGAAGAAGTGCCTTGGTCTTGTGAAGTTCTTCTCGAAGCTTCATTGATTCCGAGGCCAAGTCTTGTGCCAAGCTGTCGGCACATAGACTGAAGTAGGTCTGGAACCGAAGCGAGAGTCCTTCCTTCAGTGGAGGAGCTAGTGCGCTGCTTTCATCTTCACCTTCCTTCCGGTAAGGCAGTAAGCGAGTTGTTATCTTGGCTGCCATCTCCGGAAGAAGCTCGCGGAGACGGGTTAGTGCCTTGAGTGCAGCAGCCTCGACAGCGAGTGGTAGTGTTGCCATCTGGGGTCCCTCGAAGAACCAACTTGTGGGAGGATCGTTTGCCTTCACGATCACTTCCACATGGTACTCCACCTCAGTGTCGCTAACCCAATGCTCAAGGTAGGTGAGGATGGGTGCTCGGTGGAACTGACACTCCTGGAGGCTATCCTCGAGAAGCAAGCGAAACCCAGTGGTCAGGTGCTCGTCGGGTACAGCGGCCATCTACAAAGGTGGAATAGGAGGGGTTAATAAGCTGATGAAATCTCAGGTTTAGAAAAGAAGAGAGGTTCAGAAAGTTTTTTGAAAAAGGGTCTCATCTAACTAACACCCATGCTAACTAAGGCTTCCTACAGTCAGGATGGCTCTGATACCAGCTCTGTGGGGACCCCAACTTAGAAGTCGAGATCACCGAATGCACGTGTAGAGTGATCCCAGAGATCAATGCTCACTGAACACACAAAAACTGAATAACAAGAGTCTTACATCCATACATACCGTCTTACACAAATTATAGCCATTATGGCCAAGTCTTACATAGATAAAGCCTCAAGGGCTGAATAGCAAATAACTCAAATAGCGAAAGTCTTCGATGATAGGTAGAACCCATGCCATCTGCCTTAACCCTACAGGCATTCTGACTGGGATAGCGTCCTAGTTCGCATGATCGTCTCCAAAGAACTCTTCTTCATATTCCTGTTCCTCCATGCCTGGCCAATTAAATAACCAGTGGCAAGCCAATGAGTACTTTGAATGTACTCGCAAGCAACCCATGTTGTGGTTCAAAGTAACGATGCGATTGAACAACAATAAACAATCTAGCCATGAGCTAGAACAAATATTCTACCATCAAATGTATGCATCAACGAGTTCACGTAACCTCGAAAACAGGTTACCGATATCAACATGAATATGATTCAACTCATCGAGTCAAGTCACCACCTTGACTCATCACACTATCACCGACTAAGTAAAATTCTGGACATAGTTTAAGTAGCACCACCCAACTGTCCATGACCGTGGACACGGCTATTCGAATAGTTTTACACTCTGCAGAGGTTGTGCACTTTGCCCACAAGATCCGGGAAGCTTTCGTGTCACCCACGATCCCGCAGTACCTCAAGTACTCGGGGAAGCACCCGGACATTATCTTTCCTTAGACGACACTAACATAGAGTCCACTCGTTGGTACACGGCCCTCGAGTACAAACAATAGATCACGAGACTTGCGCTAATTTCAATATCACGCGTACCCGAAGGGACCAACGGTGTGTCCGGTGCCCTATAAAAACAGTCATGGTCGTCTATCCAAGCACGACCCCGTCCCGGGAAAGACCTCAAGTCTTCCCGTCACTAGTAATGCGGGCACCATGCTAGTATCGACCTAAGTAATTAATAAAGCCCCGTCCCATAAGGGGTAGAGTGGTTGCACATGTTTGGTTGGGACGGTAGTCACACATAAATCTAATCCATTATTTTACCCATGCACAAGATTTTTACCGGCACATCACTTCTTCCTCAAGTGATGACCTAAATCAACATCACCCTCGGGCATTAGGGGCACCCGATGGGATTCATGCAAAGATTTCAACCACGAAGGTTCTTGTCGCGCATGCATCACTAAGCATCACTACTAACTACTTGCATGACATCTAGCACATAGCAAGATCATGAGCAAGCATGCATCATGTGGTGATTCATCTAGGTCACCACTGTGCAACTGGGCCAGAGTGGCCACAGTGCACGGCCCAGGGCTAACAGCCCAGCCGCACGGGCGCCAGCGCGCGCACGTCAGGTTTTCAAACCTGACGGGCGGGGCCCGGCGGTCAGCGGCTGCAAGGGGAGAGAGAGGGTGGTGAGGATGACAGACGGGGCCCGCCTGTCATCTTCAACCTCTCGGCCACGACGACGGCGAGCTCACCGGCGACGAATCCGGGCACGGCGGGGCAAATGGATGGCAGGGATGGACTCAGCAGCGAGTCGCGGATGCAGTGGTGGTGGTGCGACTCGCCGGGGAGGCCTGGTTCGCCGGCGGCGAGGTGGGACGGCGGAGGGTCGTCGGGAGGTTGCTGGCTAGCTCGAATCCGGCAGCTGCAGAAGGGGAAAAGAGAGGGGAATGCATCAGTGGTGCACGGCGGTTCCGAATCGAGCGAGAGAAAGGGCGGAGGAGGCCTGTACCTCGAGATCGCCGGTTGCCCGACGCGGCGGAGCTCCGGTCGATCCCAAGCACTGGGGCTCTTTGGGGATGAGAGAGTGGTACTGGCGGGTTGCTGTGAGTGAGGAGAGGCTGATGGTGCAGAGTAGAGGGCTTGGGGGTGCTTATATAGCCGAGCCCACGGTCCACCATGGACTCGTGCGCCGGCGAGGTTGCAGGCGAGGCCAGAGGTGGTTCTGGTGCCTGTGATTGAGCTGGGGAGGCTCATGGACGAGTCCTATGCCTAGTCGAGGGGAGAGGAGGAGCGGGGAGGCTTCTAGACGGCGCGCGCGTGCGAGGCCAAAGTGTGGAGGCTGCGGGTGGCCGGCGCGCGTGTGAAGACAGCCACTGGAGGGCAGAGGAGGAGGGGGAACAGGGCCGGGGAGGTCGCGGACATCGAGGGGCATCGACTGGCGCGAGGGGAGAGCTCGAGGCTGTCGGGGGCAGGTGATTGGGCGAAGCTACAGTGTGGGGGCGCACTGTCGCGCGCTCTGGAGCGGCCTTATCGCATGCCATGGCATGCCATTGGCCCTCTGGGCGCGTCCACCGTGTCTGGGGGGTCCAGGGTGATGCAAGCAGCTCGTCTGTGGCTTTGGATGCTCTGGAGAGTCAAGGAGAGAGAGGGGAAGCTGGTGACTTGGTAGAAAATGGCTGTCCAGCATGGTGAACTAGGGTTTTTACCCCTCAATCATGGATCTGGAGACATGGGAGAGTTACTGGAGGTAAATAGTAACTTGATGAACCTGTGGTAGAAAGTTGAGGCCAAGGTAAATAGTAAAAGTGATCAAGATGGTAGTTTTGGTAAAACAGCAGAAGGTGTTTGATCATGTTTTGATCAAGCAAATGATCTCCACTTGCCATGACACTTAACAGGATTGAATGTTACATGGAAATAGGGTGTTTCACCAAATTTGGGCTCATTTGAAGAAACTAGCCAATGTAACTTTGGTGAACCCTAGAAATCAACAGAAATGGCTTCATCTTGTTTGAGTCAAGCTTATCATCTCCCCTTGATGCACCACTTGGTGTAGTTTCATCATTAGGGGTATTGATCATGCCCACAAAGTTTGAAGCTCCAGGTAAAAAGTTGGTAATGTAAAGTTGTTCAAATTTACATTTGAACAGAAAGGGTTTTGGGGTATTCTGATCAAGTTTCTCTACTCCAAATCTTGTGCCATTTGGTCTAGATGCCTTATTAGGCCATTCTAGCATGTGCACCAAGTTTGAGAGCATTTGGACAAGTTTGGCAATGTCAAGTTGCTCAAACTTTAAATATGGACAGAATGGTTATGAAGCGTTTTGAGGATGTTATCTTGCTTCCCAAGGCATGGGACTTGGCAAGATCATCAAATATGTCATATATGACATGATAGAATTTCCCTGGAATTTTTGGAGAATATCTCCTTTGTAAATATTTCAAAAGCTTGAAATATCCAGGAAGGGTTTTAGAGGGATTAGCCCATTATTTTGAACATGACCAAGTGTTGAAACTCTTATATATGGACAATATATGTCCTATGAGTCTCCCTGAATTTTGGCAAATATTTTTGAAATACTTAAATAATTTCCCCCTATTAAAGACCATTTCTGGCCTTAAGAAAAAGCTTTTAAATAAAATAGGAAAATAACTTTTAAAATTATAATCTTGTGGTTTCTGGGAGTCCTATGACTACTAGGTCTCAAATGTACCTTTTGAAATAATTTTCTCACCCTAAATCAAGCACTTGCAGTGCAAACCTTAATTCAGGGGTTTTAGGAATACTAAATTTATAAAAATACATTTTGGCCAAATTATGTTTATAAGAAAATACTATACTGTTATATAACACTTGGCATGATCATTGGGTAGAAGTTTTGGGTATGGAGATGAATTCTACAAGAGGTAATAGTTGACTTTAATGAGCACATAAAAAGCATATGAAGAAAAACTCAATTCCAAATAAAAGCCAAATGATGCCAAAAAATTTTGTTGGTCCAAATTTTCATGCTTCATTGATGCAAATAACATGTTACAAAATACAGGGTGTGACAATGTGTTTCTCACCGACTTACATTCATGTTCACACCTATTTTAGTTGTTGGTGCTCACACTCTTTCACTGTACCATCCATGCTTAGCTTAATTTTCTTTTTCTTAGTCTTTTTCTTGTGTGCTAGAAAAACCCAGAAAAACAAAAAAAATATTAGTGTAACTTCTAGCTAGTTTACTTTCTTTGCTTGTATTAGTAACCAAAAAAATGAAAACCCAAAAAGATTTCCCGTTCTTCTTTTGCTTGTTGGGAGCTTTCCCGTGTAAATAGTTTCTTTTCTTTTCTTTAAGGGTTAAGAGTAGAAGACCATGATTAAAATGCTTAGTGGCTCTCATATGCTTTGTTGTTGATTTAATCTTGAGCCACAATACCTTGTCTTCTCTCTTGTATTAAAGGTCTGCAGATTCCAGCTTAGTCCAATGCACGTGCACTATCATTATTATCCACACCGTTCGGTCGTGCGAGTGAAAGGCAATAAGGATGATATATGATGAACTAATTGAGATAAGAAAAGCTGGTATGAACTCTACCTCTTTTATTTTTGTAAATATGATTGCTCGTCGTTCTTGATTCAGCTTGTTATGAATGAAACATGTTTGCAATGACAATTAGAGATCATAGCTGCTTATGGCATGCTTAATTAGCTGAGAGTTTATAATGGTCTATCTTGCGTGCCAACATGATATAAAAATGGTTGTGATGTGGTATGATGGGTGGTATCCTCCTCTGAACGATTTAACTGACTTGACTTGGCACATGTTCACGCATGTAGTTGAAACAAATCAACATAGCCTTCACGATACTTATGTTCATGGTGATTTATATCCTACTCATGCTTGCATTCATTGTTGATTAATTTTAATGCATGTTCATGACCGTTCTTGCTCTCTAGCTGGTCGCTTCCCAGTCTCTTTCTAACCTTCACCTGTACTAAGAGGGAATACTGCTTGTGCATCCACTTCCATAAACCCCAAAATTGTTCCATATGAGTCCACCATACCTTCCTATATGCGGTATTTACCCGCCGTTCCAAGTAAATTTGTATGTGCCAAACTCTAAACCTTCAAATGAAATTCTGTTTTGTATGCTCGAACAGCTCATGTATCAACTAGGGCCGTCTATATCTTCCATGCTAGGTGGGTTATTCTCACGATGAGTGGACTCCGCTCATCATTCATGAGAAAATGGCTGGTAATCGGGATGCCCAGTCCCATGCTCAAAATCATAATAATTAAACAAAACTCCCCCAGGGCTGTTGCTGGTTTGGACGGTACCCGTTGTTTCGGGCTAGCCATGGAGTGTGCTTGTTGGTGGTTGGGGGGGTATAAACTTTACCATTCTATTTGGGAACTGCCTATAATGTGCGTAGCATGGGAGATATCGAGATTCTTGGTTGTTATGTTGACAATGAAAGTATACCGCTCAAAATGTTATTCAATCTCTATTTTAAAAATCGAGCTCTGGCACCTCTGCAAATCCCTGCTTCCCTCTACGAAGGGCCTATGTATTTTACTTTTATGCAGAGTCATCATCCTCTTATCGAAAAGCATCAGTAGGAGAGCACCTCTGTCCTTGCATGTATTACTATTAATTTGCATTGAGTATGATCATGACTGGATTTCTTTTACCATGAATTACAATGTCTAGTCAGTCCTTGATCTTTAAAGGTGCTCTGCATTTTTGTTTTGCGGTCTCAGAAAGGGCTAGCGAGATACCATCCTGTTATATCATATCATGATTGTTTTGAGAATTGTTGTCATCCGAGGTTTATTATTATTGCTCGCTAGTTGATTATGCCATTGATGTGAGTAGTCTTGAGACCTGAAAGTTATTGTGAATGTGGTTAGTTCATGATCTTGTTGAAAACCTGAATGCTAGCTTACATATTTACAACAACAAGAGCAAACAGAGTTTTTCAAAGTCTTTCTTTATCACTTTCAGTTTATCAACTGAATTGCTTGAGGACAAGCAAAGGTTTAAGCTTGGGGGAGTTGATACGTCTCCAACGTATCTACTTATTCAAACCCTTTTGCCCATGTTTTGGACTTTAACTTGCATGATTTGAATGGAACTAACCTGGACTGACGCTGTTTTCAGTAGAACTGCCATGGTGTTGCTTTGTGCAGAATAAAAATTCTCGGAATTGCCTGAAAATCGACGGAGAATTATTACAAAAAATATAAAAAATACCTGCAAGAAGATCCACACCGGGGGGCCCACGCCTGTCCTTGACGGTGGGGGCGCGCCCCCTTCCCAGGGCGCGCCCCCTGCCTCGAGGGGCCCCCGATGCTCCACCAACGTACCCCCAGGTCCTATATCTTCCGTTTCGGGGAGAAAAAAAATAAAGGAGAAAGAATTATCGCGTTTCACGAGATGGAGCCACCGCCAAGCCCTAATCTCTCTCGGGAGGGCTGATCTGGAGTCCGTTCGGGGCTCCGGAGAGTGGAGATCGTCGCCATCGTCATCATCAACCTTCCTCCATCACCAATTCCATGATGCTCACCGCCGTGTGTGAGTAATTCCATCGTAGGCTTGCTGGATGGTGATGGGTTGGATGGGATCTATCATGTAATCGAGTTAGTTTTGTTAGGGTTTGATCCCTAGTATCCACTATGTTCTGAGATTGATGTTGCTATGACTTTGCTATGCTTAATGCTTGTCACTAGGGCCCGAGTGCCATGATTTCATATCTGAACCTATTATGTTTTCATGAATATATGTATGTTCTTGATCCTATCTTGCAAGTCTATAGTCACCTACTATGTGTTATGATCCGGCAACCCCGAAGTGACAATAATCGGGACCACTCTCGGTGATGACCATAGTTTGAGGAGTTCATGTATTCACTATGTGTTAATGATTTGGTCCGGTACTCTATTAAAAGGAGGCCTTAATATCCCTTAGTTTCCAATAGGACCCCGCTGCCACAGGAGGGTAGGACAAAAGATGTCATGCAAGTTCTTTTCCATAAGCACGTATGACTATATTTGGAATACATGCCTACATTGCATTGATGAACTGGAGCTAGTTCTGTGTCACCCTAGGTTATAACTTCTACATGATGAATTGCATCCGACATAATTTCCCATCACCGATCCAATGCCTACAAACTTTACCTATATTTCTAGTTGCTATTTACTTTTCCGTTGCTGCTATCACAAAAATTACAAAAACACTATCTTTACTTTTATTGCTGCTACCGCCACTATCATATTATTTTGCAACTAAACTATCTTGCTGCAGATACTAAGTTTCTAGGTGTGGTTGAATTGACAACTCAGCTGCTAATACTTAAGAGTATTCTTTGGCTCCCCTTGTGTCGAATCAACAAATTTGGGTTTAATACTTTACCCTCGAAAACTATTGCGATCCCCTACACTTGTGGGTTATCACCGGGGAGGCTTACGCAAAAGTCATATACCCAGTACCTATCACAAACCCTTATCCTCCGCATTACATTTTTTGCCTCTCGTTTTCCTCTCCCCCACTTCACCCTTGCCGTTTTATTGCCCTTCTTCTGACGTGTGTTTATCGTTCGCTTGCTTCTTGTTTGCTTGTGTGTTGCTTGCTTGCTTGTCATCATGTCTAGCACACCTATCATTATCAATACTCCCGAGAGTGAGGTTCTCAATTTTAAACAAAGGGAGGAAGAAAACTTAAAAGATGACTGGTATAGAATTTGCAATACTCAAAATAGATCTACTAGGAAGCTTTCCACTTCCGTACTTCTTCGCAATTTTTATGTTGGCATAACTCCGTGGAATAGATTTATTTTAGATACCATTACTGGAGGGAATTTTCTTGGTAGCCATACTTTTGATTCTTATAATGCAATGACTGAATTATTTGGCTCACCACCTCTTATGGTTAATGGGACCGTTTTAACTTTGGAGCATGTTATGCAAAGGTTAGAAGTCATTGAAAACAACGTTGCTATGGTAGAGTTGGTAGAGAACTTGGATAGAAAAATCCATAATGAAATTACCCAATATGGATCCAAGGTAGGAGTTGTTATGAAAAATCTTAAGGAAAAGGAACCCATAGTTAAAGAAAAATTAGATCAAGATTCTACTAGAATCAATAAACTTGAGGATATTATTACCAACGTGGGTTCTGCTCTTTTTGCTATAAAAATTACTCCAAATCCTTCTACAACTAAATTATCTAAGTTCATGTATGTTCCTAAAGACAAGGGTGAAACATCTAGTAAAGGAATCGCGGATCTTAAATCCATAAGTGTTCATCCTAATTTTCTTACTTTTGCTAGAGAACCTTTTGACACGATTGAATTTCTTGAATTCTTGACCAAAAGTTTGATTATAAATAGGGATAAAGAAGATCCTAAGAATCACAAGTGCTTAATTAAAGAATTGCCTTCCAAAGATGGCAATACCTAGATCTATTCATGTATCGTGCCTAGCTAGGGGCGTAAAACGATAGCGCTTGTTGGGAGGCAACCCTATTTTATATATTTTTGTTTTTGCTTATGTTTAGGAATAAATATTGCATCTAGCTACTGTTTAGATGTGGTTTTGTGTTTTAATTAGTGTTTGTGCCAAGTAGAACCTTTGGGAAGACTTGTGTGAAGTTTATATGATCATGCTGTAAAAAACAGAATCGTTAGCGCCCGCTAGAATGGTCACCAGATTTTACTAGAGCGTGCTATTTAGTTGATTCTTTTTGCAGATGATTAATAGACAAATTCCTCACGTTTACCAATTTATTTCAATTTTTTTGGAGTTACAGAAGTATGCGAAAACTGCAGATTACTATAGACTGTTCTGTTTTTGACAGATTCTGTTTTTCGTGTGTTGTTTGCTTGTTTCAATGCATCTATGAGTAGTATTGGGAAGTATGAATCAAAGAGAAGTTGGAATACAGTAGGTTTAACACCAATATAAACAAATAATGAATTCATTGCAGTACCTTTGAGTAGTGGTTTGTTTTCTTATACTAACGGAGCTCACGAGATTTTTTTCTAAGTTTTGTGTTGTGAAGTTTTCAAGTTTTGAGTATTGCTTTGATGGACTATGGAAAAAAGAGTGGCAAGAGCCTAAGCTTGGGGATGCCCAAGGCACCCCAAGGTAAAATTCAAGGACAACCAAAAGCCTAAGCTTGGGGATGCCCCGGGAAGGCATCCCCTCTTTCGTCTTCATCTATCGGTAACTATACTCGGAGCTATATTTTTATTCACCACATGATATGTGTTTTACTTGGGGCGTCATGTATCATTTGAGTATTTGCTTGTTAGGTTGACACAATTATCCTTGCTGGACACACCTATTTGAGAGAGTTAGATATGTCCTAGGAATTGTTAGAACACTCTATGTGCTTCACTTATATCTTTTGAGTTGAATAGTTTTTGCTCTAGTGCTTCAGTTATAACTTTTAGAGCACGGTGGTGATTATATTTTGTAGAAATTGTTGATATCTCAAGCTTCACTTTTATCCTTTTTAGAGTCTATTAAAACAGCATGGTAATGTGCTTTGGCTATAAAACTAGCCTTCACATGATAGACATCCAAGATCAATGTAGTAAAAACTTTCACACTAAGTGCATTGAATATGGTGAGAAGTTGGATGCTTGATAATTGTTTTGAGATATGAGGATAGTGATATTAGAGTCATGCTAGTGGAGTTATTATGAAATTGAGAAATGCTTGTGTTAAGGTTAGTGATTCCCGTATCATGCACGTATGGTGAACCGCTATGTGACGAAGTTAGAGCATGAGGTATTTGTAAAGTGTCAACCTTTGTGTGGAGGTAGGGGGCACGCGATGGTTAAATCCTACCAACCTCCCCCCTTGGAGCATGCGTTGATTGCTTTGTTTTGATGACTCGTAAATTTTTACAATAAGTATATGACTTCTTATGACTAATGTTGAGTCCATGGATATTACACACTCTCACCCTTCCACCATTGCTAGCCTCTCTTGTACCGCGCAACTTTCGCCGGTACCATACACCCACTATATTTCCTTCCTCAAAACAACCACCATATATTTTCCTCAAAACAGCCACCATACCTACCTATCATGGCATTTCCATAGCCATTCCGAGATATATTTCCATGCAACTTTCCACCGTTCCGTTCATATGACACACTTCATATTGTCATATTGCCATGCATGATCATGTAATTGACATCGTATTTGTGGCTACGCCACCATGCATAATTTTTCATACATGTCACTCTTGATTCATTGCATATCCCGGTACACCGCCGGAGGCATTCATACAGAGTCATACTTGTTCTAGTATCGAGTTGTAATATCGAGTTGTAATTCAATATAAGTGTAATGATCATCATTATTAGAGCACTGTCCCATGTGAGGAAAGGCCAATAAAAAAAGAGAGATGGCCCAAACAATAGAGAGGGGCTAAAAAAAGAGAGAGAGAAAGCCCCTCCAAAAAAAGAGAGAAAAGAGAGAAGGGACAATTGCTACTATCTTTTTCCACACTTGTGCTTCAAAGTAGCACCATGATCTTCATCATAGAGAGTCTCATATTTAGTCACTTTCATATACTAGTGGGAATTTTCATTATAGAACTTGGCTTGTATATTCCAACGATGGGCTTCCTCAAACTCCCTAGGTCTTCGTGAGCAAGCAAGTTGGATGCACGCCCACTAGTTTCTTTTGTTGAGCTTTCGTACATATTTAGCTCTAGTGCATTCGTTGCATGGCAATCCCTACTCACTCACATTGATATCTACCGATGGGCATCTCCATAGCCCGTTGATACGCCTAGTTGATGTGAGACTATCTCCCTCTTTTTTGTCTTCTCCACAACCACCTCTCTATTCCACATAGTGCAATGTCCATGGCTCACGCTCATGTATTGCGTGAAAGTTGAAAGGTTTGAAAGAATAGAGTATGAAAACAAGTGCTTGGCTGAAACCGGGGTTGTGCATGATATGAATATTTTGTGTGATGAAGAGGGAGCATAGCCACACTATATGATTTTGTAGGGATAACTTTCTTTAGCCATAGTATTTTGAGAAGACATGATTGCTTTGTTAGTATGCTTGAAGTATTATTGTTTCTTATGTCAATATAGAATTTTGTCTTGAATCTTTCAGATCTGAACATTCATGCCACAATTAAGAGAATTACATTGAAAAACTATGTTGGTTAGCATTCCACATCAAAAATTCTGTTTTTATCATTTACCTACTCGAGGACGAGCAGGAATTAAGCTTGCCGATGCTTGATACATCTCCAACATATCTATAATTTTTTATTGTTCCATCTATTATTTATGATGTTTTGGATGTTTAATGGGCTTTGTTATACACTTTTATATTATTTTTGGGACTAACCTACTAACCCAAAGGCCTATTTCATGGTTTAAAGAAAAGGAATATCAAACGGAGTCCAAACGGAATGAAACTTTTGGAGAGATATTTTTGGAGCAAAATACGCACGGGAGACTTGAGAACCACGGAGTAGGGCTGACGTGGCATCCACGATGGTGGGGGGCGCATCCCCCTATAGGGTGCGCCCCCTGCCTCGTGGGCACCCCGTCTGGCCCCAAGTGCCCTCCTTCCTCCTATATATACCTACGTACCCCGAAACTATCAGAACAACAGAGAAAACCCTAGTTCCACTGCCGCAACCTTCTTTTCTCGTGAGAACCCATCTTGGGGATTGTTCTGGAGCTCCGCCGGAGGGGGGATCTTCCACGGAGTGCTTCTACATCATCATCATCGCCTCACCATGAGTTGTGAGTAGTTTACCATAGACCTTCGGGTCCATAGCTAGTGTCTAGATGGATTCTTCTCTCTCTTTGGATCTCAATACCAAGTTCTCCTCGGTCTTCGAGGAGATCTATTTGATGTAAACTCTTTTTGCGGTGTGTTTGTCGAGATCCGATGAATTGTGGGTTTATGATCAATATTATCTATGAGAAATATTTGGTTCTTTTCTGAACTCTTTATGTGTGATTATAATATCCTTGTAGGTCTCTTCGAATTATTGGTTTGGTTTGGCCTACTAGATCTATAGTTCTTGCAATGGGAGAAGTGCTTGGCTTTGGGTTCAATCTTGCGGTGTCCTTTCCCAGTGACAGTAGGGGCAGCAAGGCACGTATTGTATTGTTGCCATCGAGGATAAAAAAATGGGGTTTATATCACTATGTTTGAGTTTATCCCTCTACATCATGTCATCTTGCTTAAGGCGTTACTCCGTTCTTATGAACTTAATACTATAGATCCATGCTGGATAGCGGTCGATGTGTGGAGTAATAGTAGTAGATGCAGAATTGTTTCGGTCTACGTGTCTCGGATGTGATGCCTATATATAATGATCATGCCTAGATAGTCTCATAATTATTCACTTTTCTATCAATTGCTCGACAGTAATTTGTTTACCCGCCGTAGGATATCGCTATCATGAGAGAAGCCAATAGAGAACACTATGCCCCCCGGGTCTATTCTCAACATATCAATCTACAATCTACTTTACTTTTTCCGCTTTTACTTTCCTTTCTTATAACCAAAAATATCAAACTATCATCTCTACCAGATCTCACTTTCGTAAGTGACCGTAAAGGGATTGACAACCCCTTACCGCGTTGGCTGCGAAGTTCTTATTTGTTTGTGCAGGTGCGAGGGACTCGCACGTGGTCTCCTACTGGATTGATACCTTGGTTCTCAAAAACTGAGGGAAATACTTACGCTACTGTGCTGCATCACCCTTTCCTCTTCGAGGGAATACAACGCAAGCTCGAGAAGTAGCACCATAGTAGAGGGGGTCAGGGTGAGGAGGGGGCGCAACAAAGAGGGCGCGCCCGACCGCCACGGCGAGCCGACCGGGGAACACCGCAACCAGCTGGGGGGGGGGGGCCCAAATCCAACCGGGGTAGTGCGCGGCACGCCAAGAGCCGTGGCGAGGCCACCCACTAAAGCAGCAGGTCAGGGAAGAGGCCACCAGGGGGCCGCTGGGGGAGGCCGACTGCACCGCTGATGTGGGCCGCCGGCGCTGTGATACGTCTCCAACGTATCTATAATTTTTTATTGTTCGATTCTATTATATTATTGTTCTTGGATGTTTTACAATCATTTTATATCATTTTTTGGTACTAACCTATTGACATAGTGCCAAGTGCCAGTTGCTGTTTTCTGCTTGTTTTTTATATCGCAGGAAATCAATATCAAACGGAGTCCAAATGCAGTGAAAGTTTTTGAGGATTTTTTTGGACCAGAAGACACCTGTTGGGGCAGAGAAGCACCTAGGGGTGCCCCGAGGGGGGCACAACCCACCATGGCGCGCCTGGTCCCCCAGGTGCACCCTGGTGGATTGTGCCCCCCTCGGTGGCCTCCCGCACCGCCTCTTCGCTCTATAAATACCCCAATATTCCAGAAACCCTAGGGGAGTCAACGAAAACTAATTCCAGCTATCGCAAGTTCCAGAACCACCAGATCCAATCTAGACACCATCACGGAGGGGTTCATCAAGTCCATTTGTGCCTCTCCGATGATGCGTGAGTAGTTCTTTGTAGACCTGCGGGTCCGTAGTTAGTAGCTAGATGGCTTCCTCTCTCTCTCTTTTGATTATCAATACAATGGTCTTTTGGAGATCCATATGATGTAAGTCTTTTTGCGGCGTGTTTGTTGGGATCCGATGAACTTTGAGCTTATGATCAGATCTATCATTTTATATCCATAAAAGTTATTTGAGTCTTCTTTGATCTCTTATATGCATGATTGCTTATAGCCTCGTATTTCTTCTCTAATATTTGGGTTTTGTTTGGCCAACTTGATCTATTTATCTTGCAATGAGAAGAGGTGCTTTGTAATGGGTTCGATCTTACGGTGCTCGATCCCAGTGACAGAAGGGGGACCGACATGTATGTACTGTTGCTATTAAGGATAACAAGATGGGGTCTATTTCTACATAAATAGATCTTGTCTACATCATGTCATTGTCTTGTTGCATTACTTCGTTTTTCCATGAACGTAATACACTAGATGCATGTTAGATAGCGGTCGAGTAATAGTAGTAGATGCAGGCAGGAGTCGGTCTACTAATCTTGGACGTGATGCCTATATAATGATCATTGCCTGGATATCGTCATGATTATTTGAAGTTCTATCAATTGCCCAACAGTAATTTGTTTACCCACCGTTTGCTATTTTTCTCGAGGGAAGCCACTAGTGAAACCAACGGCTCGTGGGTCTCTTCTTTAATATATTTGCCTTCACAGTCTATTTTATTTGCTTTTGTTTTCAGATCTATTAAACTAAAAATAAAAAATACCTTGGTGCACTTTATTTTATTTGGCGTTCGATCTATCAACTTATTACAACTTTCTCACGTCCGTTTGCCAATTTTTGGCGCCGTTACCCGAAAGGGATTGACAACCCCTTTAATACGTCAGGTTGCGAGTATTTGTTATTTGTGTGCAGGTGTTGTTCACGTAGTGCTGCGTGGTTCTCCTACTGTTTCGATAACCCTGGTCTCAACACTGAGGAAAATACCTACCATTGTTGTGCTGCAACATCCCTTCCTCTTTGGGAAAATACCGATGTAGTTCTAGCAAGAATCACACCGCCAGGAACGGATCTGGGGCGTGGCGGGTCAGAGGGTAGGTGGGCAAGGGAGGGGGAACAACCCCGCCACCGCCATCCCAGGGCTCGGTGCTGCTTCACCGGCCAGCCCTCCAGCAACGGTGACGCATGGTAGGGGCAAGGAGGGGTGGTGAGCCGGCTGGGTTCCCCCGAGTTGCCCGGGTCAGGATGGGCGTTTCCGTCTACTTTGGGATTCATAGTCACAGTACCTACAAGGCTAGTACCCACAACCCAATATATGTCAAAGCAGGAGCGGGGTGGTTTTCTTTTTCTGGGTTTCGCTACAAATTAAACATTAGATTTTTGGCATGACAAAATCGAACGTTGGATTTTTGGACATGACAAATCGAATAGTTTTTATGGTAAATTTAGCTGTCATGAAGGTGTTAATTTCCTTTAGCAAGCATGGCAAATCCTTGCCATGTTATGTGTTTTGTCATGATTTGTCGTGCTTGCTAAAGAAAATAGTCATCCTCGCGACAACTAAGGCCAACTCTAACTTATTCCTTATCCGGCTATAGAGGAGTAAAAATATGGTTTTACTCATGCATGTTGTACCTAGCCGAAGTCCTAAAACCTATAAGGGAGTATACTTTTTACTCCCCCGCTGAAAACCTCCTCTGGGTCGCCCAAATATACTCGACGTTTGCGCGGCCGAGTAAAAGTTGTGCGTCTCTTTCTCCCGCCCTTATGGCTCTGTCATTCCTACCGCCATCGCCCCAATGCTTCGCCATCGCCACCGATGACCGGAGTTGTCGTAGGAATGGATAGCCAAGACGCTCCCGTCATCGCCGACAGCTTGTCGCCACCGCAAACCACTCTTGCGCCGTCACCCAAGCCGAAAAAAGTTGGAGATGAAAAAGCTCCATCGGCCACAAGCACTGGCTCCAGCCGCGGCAAAGACCACTAGGGTGGCAACCGCATCTCCGGTGATGGTCGACCGCCCACCCGCCAATGCTAAGAGAGCTAGAAAACAGACGGTCGCGACATCGGCCCTCGCTGAGCAGGCCATGAATAAGAAGAAGAGGAGGAAGAAGTAGAGTAGGAAGGGGAAGAAGAGGAAGAGGAGGAAGAAGAAGACAAAGAAGAAGAATATGAGGATGACGAAGAAGATCACGTACAACGGCTTGTGCAGCATCTCTGGCCACCCCTACGACCACTACTTCGGTGCGTCTAGCCGCCATATATGACAAGAAGGGTCGTGACCGCCAAGTGATCAAGGAAATGCCAACAAGGTAAAAAAATATCTTTCACATTTCGGCCAATAAATTAGACAACGATTGTTGCTGGCCAATGATGATGGAGTTTGTGAATTTTGTTATCGTAGTGTGGAGATGAACACAATCAAATTCTTGGCGTGTTTGGAGTCCTCAGCTATGATGGGGCTAGATGATCTCAATTATGATTCAATTTGGGATCATTATGAGGCGGCCGAAGAAGAGGAGGTGGCTGGAGAGGATACGAAATAAGAGGATGTGGATGATGGAGACGAACTTGAGGTGGTGGCTGTTGGAGACAAACTTGAGGAGGTGACCAAAGCAAGCACGGAGTCGTCAAGGTCACGAACTCACAACTACAATCATGTTGATGGTGGACGAGAGGACGGTGGTGGTTGTGGTGGCAGTGATGTTTTGTTCGATGGGGGATTTGTTTGAGTTCATGCAAGCCATTGGTTGGCTCGATCCACAACACACACATGTTATGTTTGTGGTGATTTTGGATCAAATTTTGTGTTTGAAGTGATGCTTTTTGCATGGACTGTGCATGTTTCTATTTGAAAATCGCGATGACAGAACTATATGCTTGTTTTAATGGTTATGTTATGCATGTTTAAATTTGAATGTTTTAATAATATATATTGTGAAGTGTTTGAAGTTCATGCGGCTAGGACATAAAATGTTTTACTCCACTAATTTTTGGGGATCATCTAGGTGCGGCCACCTATAGAGGAGTAAAAGTTTACTCCACTAACTTTACTCGCCGGATCCTCCTCTATAGAGGTGCAACCCAAGGGCTTGAAGAGGCCGAGGAAAACCTCGGGCCGAGTAGCAGGCAAGTCGTCGGAGAGAGTCGAGCTACCTGGCAACTCATAAGAAGACCTCCTCGCTATGGGGAGGAAGAAACTAGCACCCAAAGGGTAAGCGGTTGTCCTTATATCACATACTTTGACAAGTCTTTTTAGTAATGGAGAACTCTGATGGCTTCTCGCCCCTCGTTGGTTACCCCAAGTGGAACGTTTGAGATGCAGTGTAGCGGTAGTTTTCCCTTGGCAAAGATACCAAGGATCGAATTCCCCTGAGACTCCAAGGTTCAACAAGAAGGTGTCAACTGCTAACGGCGCCAGATACTTAGCGATTGACAGGACCTGCACACATATACAAATAACTTTGCTCCCAACGAGTACAGAGAGGTTGTCAATCCCTCCGCCCTTGTCGTTTACAAAGGATCAAACACAAGAGATAATAGTGATAGGTATGACTGCAACTAGTAAGTAAGAACATAAAGTAAATAGCGGATGTGATCAATGATGGTAATATGGACCGGGGTCCCATGATGTTCACTAGTGATGTCTCTCTCCCAAAAGACGATAAAACAGCTAAGCGAGGTAAACGAATTACAGCTGGGCAATTGACAGGATTATGTGCGCAAACCAATGCTAACTATGCTACAAAGAAAGGTAGAGGCTCAAAAGCATGGGCGGTACGCCAAGGCAAGTAGACCGAAATCCATCTGCATCTACTACTAATCATCCACCTTGAGATATCTATCCAGAACATCTCGCTGGTATTAAGTTGCGAGTCCCACCCATAGTGTAAACTCAAAGCAACAGACAACTGCATTAAAAGAACTTTGCGTAAAGTAAACAATCCTTGCACCCACAAGTACAAGCACCGTTGTTTTCCCCCTTGTGGCAACAGCACATCCCCTAGACTCATGTTTCTGTCACTCAAGCTGGTCATCGAGGGGCATGAACCCACAATCAAGCATAACGTTCCCTCTTGGAGTTACTACCTACTACTTGGCCAAAGCAATAAACAGCAACGGAGAACATGCAAGAATTACTCAAGAACATAAATATAAAAGAGGTAAATCAAATATATTACTCACACACAATCTGAACATAATCTCATAATCCATCGGATCCCAGCAAACTCATCATAGCAACAGCATAAGGATTACATATGTGCCTCGATCATGTAGGGCAGCTCACGAGGTCTAATCGGTGAAGAACAAAGAGGGGAGGAGAACATCACATAGCTACTGGTCATGGACCCATGGTCCAAGGGAGACTACTCACAACTCATTCGGGAGGCGTCCATGGTGGTGGAGAAGCTCCCGGTAGTGATCCTCCCCTCCGGCAGGGTGCCGGGAAGAGTTCTCCTGGTGCTCCCGATCTTGGAAGCGCGGCGGCGGCGGAACAGAGATGAGATCGCGAAAAAGGGTTCCGTCCTCGAGGGTTTCGGGACGCGGTGTAAATATATGCCAAAGGGGGGCATCAGCGGAGGTCGGGGGGCCCAGGCGCCCCCCCGGCGCGGCCAGGAGGGGGCCGCGCCCCCAGGGCGCCTGGAGCCCTGGTGGCCCCCCTCCGGCTCTACTTTGGCCGCACGGAAGCTTCTGGAGCGCTGATTTTTTATATATTTTTCCCGAAATTTTTCTGGCAATTTAAGTAATGGGAAAACCTGAAATACAAAAACAGCAGAAAACAGAAACTGGCACTGAGGTGCACTGAGTTAATAGGTTAGTCCAAATATGATCAAAAGTGTATGGAAGTGCATAAATATCATAGCAATATCACACAAAAGAGGCATGGAGCAAGCAGAAATTATAGATACGTTTTGGACGTATCAACATCCCCAAGCTTAATTCCTGCTCGTCCTCGAGTAGGTAAATGATAACAAGCATAATTTCTGTGGTGACATGCTATTAACCATATAAGGAATTTTCACAGTCACATGACAAAAGCTTACTAAGACATTGAATCTGTAGTAATTAAGTTGCCTCATGAGAAAATCACAAAGAACTGAAACTTTTACAATATGATACTGAAACATCAAATAGATTTGTAGTGAGCATGGTGTGCAAATATGATAAAGTGGTACCTCGCTTGCCCCCTTTAGTGAAGCAAAACATAAATGCAGCGCCACCTCCAAGGTTTAAGTGACGACTAGATACAATGATTTCATAATAAACGATATCATAATCATGCAAAAGACAATGGTACTTTGGGACAATGCACATTACACTCAGAATGACAATCATGCTCTCAACAGTTGGTGCTTTAAAGAAGGTGGAGACTCTCGAACCGTGGCTTTTGATGGCAAGGTTGAAAACCCGTGGTCGGAAACAAAAACTAAACATGTACCAGAGCTCTTGGTTTTTAAAACAAAGGTAAAAATTATTTTTGGGGTATGCATATTTCGTCAACGAATGCTAGCAGATAACTCAATTACTTCTCGAGCTGGACAAGTTTCGAGGAACGGCTCCTGCATGAGGACGATCACATCCTCTTAATCTCCTTTGTTTATCACTGCCAAAGTTTTCTGATTTCTCATGAACAAAGCGTGAAGGAGGGTTTGTTTATTGTATTATTTTTTTAATGAGCCGGGCGCACTCTATGCCAGTTCCTTCTCGTATTAGGGGTTTGCACATTAGACATGCAATCCCGGGGTGAAGCTTGTCCAACTTAAAAAGATCATGAATTAACTACTACTTCCTCATGAGCTAAAACAGAGGCACAAAAGAGAAATGCTTTTTTTTATTAATTTCGAGATGGTACACGAAAGTCTTCGTTAGGAATGGCAGGTAAATACCATGTATAGGAAGGTATGGTGGACTCATATGGCATAACTGGTTTAAAGGATTTTGGATGCACAAGTAGTCAGTCCGCTTAGTACAGGCGAAGGTTAGCAAAAGACTGGGAGCGACCAACTAAGAGAGCAATGACGGTCATAATCATGCAGAGCGACAAAGCAACATTGAATCGGGCATGGAAGTTATATCGCTACTCAGAAATTAAAGATCATCAAGGCTTGATAGACTTTCTTTACAGTCTTAAATATGCGTGAGCATATGCCAAGTCAATCAAAATAAATTCTTGGAGGAAGATATCACTAAACCATACCACATCATAGGCAAACAAATCATGTTGGTACTCCAATAACACATTGAGAACCCCCCAGCTATTTGAGACTAACCATAAGAAAACATGAACTACTAAGCACCATTATTCACATAGCATTTTTATCATAGACATATCAACCAGTGCAACAGAAGCCAACTCTCTTAACAAGATAAGCATGATAACTCAAGAGAGTTCCAGCAACCAACTAAACAAAATCTCTTTAAAAAGAAAATCATGAAAACTAAGAGCTAAGCATGACAGTAGCTATTGAAAGACCAAGAACATACACAGCAAAGATAAACATGAAAATTCTATGTTGTGTTCTAGGTTGAAGTGGAGCGTGCTTCTCTCCCACACAAAGAAAGCTGAGTTCCAATTCGTTATGAAAAGCAAGCAAAGCTAAAGAAAAGCTAGGAGGGGGTCGCGCCCCCAGGGCGCCTGGAGCCCTGGTGGCCCCCCTCCGGCCCTACTTTGGCCGCACGGAAGCTTCTGGAGCGCTGATTTTTTATATATTTTTCCCGGAATTTTTCTTGCAATTTAAGTAATGGGAAAACTTGAAATACAAAAACAGCAGAAAACAGAAACTGGCACTGAGGTGCACTGAGTTAATAGGTTAGTCCAAATATGATCAAAAGTGTATGGAAGTGCTTAAATATCATAGCAATATCACACAAAAGAGGCATGGAGCAAGCAGAAATTATAGATACGTTTTGGACGTATCAAACTCACAAAGAGTATGTTTCACGCAGTCCGCCAAGGGTGCTCCCTAGCGATTCCTTGAGTTGACTGCCGTCTGCTAGCGTGACTCCAAAGCCCGTCGCTCCTCCCCGGGTTCATGACGTGCTAGGGGAGGCGACATCCACCTTGGCTCCCCAAGCCGACACGGCGGGGGTGGAAGAGTTGGTCGTTGTGGCCGAGGTCCATGCCTCGACCCAACAAGACCTAGGGAAGAAGCTCCCAAAGGTTGTTGAAGAGGGGATGTGCCATTCATCGACCCAGCTGACATATGTCTCAGTTGCGCCATCGCATGCGGAGACCGCTTGTGTCGGCGCCTCGGCGCCCAGGTCCGAGGTAGTCCCACTACCCCCGCATGCTGCTCAAGAGCGGACTAGCACGGGGTGGACGGAAGATATGGAGGATACCTTAAGGGGCTCCTCCCTTAAGGAAGAGCATCATGCCTTGATAGGCACGGCGCTACAAAGTTTTGGTCTGCGGGGGCCGGCCTGCACGAGGTTTTCAAGAATCTTGTTACGAGCTTTGAGGTACACACCTCTACCCTTCTGATCTTTTTTATTTGATTTTATGCATTTTTCTGAGGACGTAACATCACGATCTTTCAAATGGCATAGTGAGTGAGTAACCCCCGAATTCAAAGTTGGTTCCAAGAAACTGGCTTTGGAATCGTTCATTTAGCAGGAGCTTGTCATGCAGCCCCCAGGACGCTGCCAAGGGCAACCGTTTTGGACTTTCGATATTTCAATTTTGGGCTTTGTGTAAAGAATTCTTCTTTGGAAGGTTTATCCTCGGCTCCGGACTCCGTCTCTGAGGAGATTGCAGAGGTACACCGGAATCTCGAGACGTCTAAGGAGGACCTCAACCTAGTGAACTAGCGGTTCAAGCAATCTCAAGGTGAGTGACCTAGACTTTCCTTTGTACAATTTTTGCTATGCTCATGTGATGCGGGGCTAACCCGATCTAGGCCAATCTTTCACGATTGGAGGTGATTCCCAAAGAACACGAGGGGGAAAGCATGAGGGAAACGAGAGGAAACACTCAAATCAACAAGAAATGATGACACATGTGCTAGATTCGAACACACAATGAGTTTCATGGTCCAAATCCAACAAAGGGAGATACCAGAGGTAACTAGTTCATCTCCATGAGGAGGCCTTGAATCCATGAAGGATCTTCCCGTGAGGGGCCTTAAATCCACTTGGGGGATCTTCTTTGGAGAGGTCTCGGTCTCTCCTGGAGAGGGTAACAAGTGGATGAGCACAACTCTATCTCTCCAATGAGCTAAACCAATTCTAACCCTAATCCGGAGGTAGGAGACGAGTATTTATTGTCTAAGGGGTAAGTTGGGGATACATGGGTCAAAACCCGTTTCACTACGCGCTGGCAGGCCGATTGTACCGGTCATGGGAGCGGTTGTGCCATTGGGAGCTCATGTACTGGTTCCTGGAGGTGTCCATGAAGGTAATTAGTGGTTGTATCGGTGGTTGGACCAGTTGTACCGGTCTGGTCTTAGCTAGGGGAAGAACCAGGGTTGTACCGGCCTTGTGCCATTTGATTATAGAAGGTTGTCCGGTAGTTGGGCGGTTGTACCGGTCGACCGGTAGTTGGGCTGCAGTTGGGCAGTTGTACTGGGATTTCTAGACTGGGCAGATTCTCCTCCATGCTCTTGGCGTCCATCTTGCACCATAACCTCTCCTTGATACCTAAGCGTACAATGTGTCTACGTTTGCGGTAGTAGCAATGTCTCAAGTTGGTCAAAGGGGAGTTCAACAAGGAGAGAGTTAACCCCGTTCTCGATAGCCCTTGCACAAGCTCGTGTCATCGGTCCACTCGGTAGGTCCGTGGGGACGACCTTGGGATGCTCTGCATCATATCCCTCCTTGGGAAAGATCCGACCTTAGATCGAAAGCCTCATCGCCATGGAAGGGAGAGAGATCCTTGACGTTGAAGATATCACTCACATTGTACTTGTCGTGTGGGATGTCGATCTTGTGGGCATTGTTGTTGTAGCGTGCGAGCACCTTGAAGGGTCCGTCGGCGCGTGGTAGTAACTTGGACTTGCGCTCATTAGGGAAGCATTCCTTGTGAATGTGTAGCCACACAAGATATCCAATTGCGAATACCATGTGGTGCTTGTTGACGTTGAACTTGGACGCGAGTCGTTGGACTTGACGCTCGATGGTGTGCCTTGTATCTTCATGCATCTTCTTGGGATAGCTTGCTCGGGTACTTGCGTCCATGTTGATGCACTCTTGTATTGGTAGAGGTAGAATGTCCAATGGGGACAAAGGGTTGAAGCCATAGATGACCTCGAAGGGGGACTTGCCAGGAGTAGAATGTCTTGCGCGGTTTTAGGCGTACTCGGCAATGGACAAGCATTCCTCCCACTCCTTGATGTTCTTCTTGATCAATACGCGTAGGAGAGTTGATAACGTCTAGTTCGTGACCACCGTTTGGCCGTCGGTTTGTGGATGGTATGCCGAAGAGAATAGGAGCTTGATTCCGAGCTTGACGCATAGCGTATTCCAAAAGTAACTTAGGTACTTGACCGCGGTCCGACATGATAGTCTTGGGCACTCCATGTAGACGCAAGATTTCCCTACAAAAGAGATTTGCAACATGTGAAGCATCGTCTATCTTGTTGCGTGGTATAAAGTGTGCCATCTTAGAGAAACGGCTCACAACAACAAACATGGAATCTTTGACATTTCTAGTTCTAGGCAAACCAAGCACAAAGACCATACTAATATCTTCCCATGGGTGATACATAATAGGAAGTGGCATATAAATACCATGGGATTGAGCATTAGACTTAGCTTTGCAACATGTAGAGCATCGGTTAGTGAAGTGTGAGACATCGTGGGACATCTTGGGCCAAAAGTAGTTCTTGGAGAGCGTAGTGAATGTCTTGTCACATCAAAGTGTCGTGGTTTTGTCATGACAGATGTCCTAGTGAAAGGACTTAGGTGTGAGGCCATGTTCATGGTGATTAGCTTGAAGGGGTTGAGCGGGACGAGAGACACGAGTTTACCCAGGTTCGGCCCCTCACCAATGAGGTAAAAGCCTACTCATGCTTTGTTGATATATTGCTAGAGTATCGATTACAAGGGATCGGAATCACTTAACCTAGCTCTCAATCAATTGTTTCTTGGCTTAAGCCGTCGCCGGGTCTCGCCTTTATATACACAGGCTAAGGTCTGGTGGCTTACAAGAGTCCGAGCCGGATCACACAATGTGACCGTCCTGATTTATATATTGCCATGTCTTATCAAGCAAACCACCATATAGCGGTTCACGCGCCCAGGTCTTGGGCCACCACCAGGCCTGCTTCTGAGAGCCGCCGTCTTCTTACTTTGTCTTCTTGGGACTCTAGGTCCTTCTTCATGTTAAGCCGCTAACAACGTAACCCGACGCTGTTGGGGAACGTAGTATTTCAAAAAAAAATCCTATGAAGACGCAAGATCTATCTACTAGAAGCATAGAAATGAGAGGGGAGAGTGTGTCTACGTACCCTCGTAGACCGAAAGTGGAAGCGTCTAGTGACGCGGTTGATGTAGTCGAACGTCTTCGCGATCCAACCGATCCAAGCACCGAACGTACAGCACCTCCACATTTAGCACACGTTCAGCTCAATGACGTCCCACGAGCTCTTGATCCAGTTGAGCTTCATGGGAGAGTTTCGTCAGCACGACGGTGTGGCGACGGTGATGATGAAGCTACCGGCGCAGGGCTTCGCCTAAGCACTGCAACGATATGACCGAGGTGTGTAACTGTGGGGAGGGGCACCGCACAAGGCTAAAATCAACTTGTGTGTCTATTGGCTGCCCCCTCCCCACGTATATAAAGGAGTGGAGGAGGGGGAGGGCCGCCCCTCTACTATGGCGCGCCATGGGGAGTCCTACTCCCACCGGGAGTAGGATCCCCCCTTCCATGTAGTAGGAGTAGGAGAGAAGGAAGGGGAGGAGAGGGGGAAGTAAAGAGGGGGGCCGACCCCCACCCAATTCGGATTGGGCTAGGGGGGCGCGCCCTCCACCTTTTCCCTTCCTCTCCTCTATTCCACTAAGACCCAATAAGGCCCATATACTCCCCGGGGGGTTCCGGTAGCCCCCTCGATACTACGGTAAATGCCTGAACTCATCTGGAACCATTCCGATGTCCAAATATAGGCTTCCAATATATCGATCTTTATGTCTCAGGCATTCCGAGACTCCTCGTCATGTCTGTGAGCACATTCGGGACTCCGAGCTACCTTCGGTACATCAAAACACATAAAATCATAATACCTATCGTCATCAAATGTTAAGCATTCGGACCCTACGGGTTTGATAACTATGTAGACATGACCGAGACTCATCTCTGGTCAATAACCAATAGCGGAACCTGAATGCTCATATTGGTTCCTACATATTCTACGAAGATCTTTATCGGTCAAACCGCATAACAACATACGTTGTTCCCTTTGTCATCGGTATGCTACTTGCCTGAGATTCGATCGTCGGTACCATCATACCTAGTTCAATATCGTTACCAGCAAGTCTCTTTACTCGTTCGGTAATACATCATCTGGTGACTAACTCATTAGTCGTTTGCTTACAAGGCTTATTATGATGTGTATTACCGAGAGGGCCCAGAGATACCTCTCCGACACTCGGAGTGACAAATCCTATTCTCGATTTATGCCAACACCACAAACACCTTCAGAGACACCTGTAGAGCATCTTCATAATCACCCAGTTACGTTGTGACGTTTGATAGCACACAAGGTGTTCCTCCGGTATTCGGGAGTTGCATAATCTCATAGTCATAGGAACATGTATAAGTCATGAAGAAAGCAATAGCAGTAAAACTAAACGATCAAGTTGCTAAGCTAACGGATGTGTCTTGTCCATCACATCATTCTCCTAATGATGTGATCCCGTTGATCAAGTGACAACTCATGTCTATGGCTAGGAAACATATCCATCTTTGATCAATGAGCTAGTCTAGTAGAGGCATACTAGGGACATGATACTTCTCCGTTGTATCTATAATTTTTTATTGTTCCACGCCAATATTATACAACTTTCATATACTTTTGGCAACTTTTCATACTATTTTTGGGACTAACATATTGATCCAGTGCCCAATGCCAGTTCCTGTTTATTGCATGTTTTTTATATCCTTATCGAACGGAGTCCAAACGGGATAAAAACAGACGTTGTTTTTTTGGAATATTTATGAATTTTGGGAAGAAGAATCAACGCGAGACGATGCCCGAGGGGGCCACGAGACAGGGGGGCACGCCCCTGACCCTCGTGGCCACTCCGTAAAGCAATTGGTGCCCTTCTTTCGCCGCAAGAAAGCTAATATCCGGATAAAAATCGTGTAAAAAATTCAGCCCAATTGGAGTTATGGATCTTCGGGAATATAAGAAACGGTGAAAGGCCAGAATCTGAGCACGCAGAAACAGAGAGAGACAGAGAGACAGATCCAATCTCGGAGGGGCTCTCGCCTCTCCCATGCCATGGAGGCCATGGACCAGAGGGAGAACCCTTCTCCCACCTAGGGAGAAGGCCAAGGAAGAAGGAGAAGGAGGGGGCTCTCTCCCCCTTCCTTCTGGTGGCTCCGGAGTGCCACCGGGGCCATCATCGTGTGACGGTGATCTACACCAACACCTCCGATATCTTCACCAACATCTTCATCACCTTCCCCCATCTATCTACAGCGACCCACTCTCCTGCAACCCGCTGTACCCTCTACTTGAACATGGTGCTACTCCCTCCATTCGATAATGTAGTTCCAACATTTCTTTAAAAGTCAAACTTTTGAAACTTTGACGAAGTTTATAAAGAAATTACTTATATCTACAATACCAAAGATAAATGATAGTATGAAGTAAGTACATGTTGTGATGAATCTAATGATCTTTCCAGATGTAAATGTTTTTCTCCACATATACCTGGTCAAACTTTTCTGAGGTTTGACTTTTCAAAACATCCATATGCTTATGGACGTGAGAGAGTCCCTAACTAGAGAGAGAGAGTGAAATAGAAAGAGTGAGTGAAAAAAGTGTGCGTGCGTGTGTGAAAGAGACATGGACAACACTCGATAAAAGTCAAGAAAAAACGCATGTCTTATGCAAACATATCACACATGCATCTTCGAGAACGGAAGCAAGGTGAGGAGATAGTGTGTGGTTGTTTGCAACCGAGAGAGCAAGACCCTTAGCACGTGGCCAAGAGGGGTCTGACAAACAAGGGAGAGAGGTCGAGAGAGACGTACGGAGAAAATGCAGACATGGGGATGAGAGAGTGTATGTTTGTCATAGAGAGATCCCCTGGAGATCGTGAAGGGACTACATGGGTGGGAGATCGAGTGACAAGGTGTGCGCGCGATAGAAGATACCCCGAGAGATATCGAGATAGACGTATGGATGGAAGGAGACAATACGTGTGTTCCTGATGGCTAGTGAGAGATAATCATACTTAGGGGGGGGTGCTTGCGCCTATGATGGAGTGAGGGATTATGGTACTTATTAGGGGGGGTGTCACATAGAGAGAGAACAAGGGCGGAGAGTGTTGGATGGGTCTATATGTATAGCGCGAGCGAGACATGTGTATGTGTGAACCAGAGAGATATAAAGTTTGAGAGAGATTGAGGAGCCCTGATAAGGCTGAGTGGTGCATCAGATAGCTCAGAGGGGGAAAGAGATATTCCATCCACTCGATAATGTAGTGCATGTAATTTTTTTAGAAGTCAAACTTTGGAAACTTTGATCAGGTTTACACAAATGTTATTTATATCTTCAATACCAAAGATACATCATACGAAACTACATCTCATGGTGAATCTAATGGTATATGTTTGTCGTTCCAGATGTAATTGTTTTTCTCCACATACATGGTCAAACTTTGTGATGTTTGACTTTTCAATAAATCAATATGCTATGGACCGTGGAGAGTGCCTAAGTCGAGAGGGATCAAGTGCGTGTGAAGGATAATGAGTAAGTGTGCAAAAAGAGTATGTGTGTGAAAGACAAAGTGACAACAAACGATAAATTAGAGAGAGAGAGTGTGTGTGTGTGTGTTTTCGTTTCTTAGGCGAACATATCACACATGCATCTCCGAGATAGAAAAAGCGAGGTGAAGAGATACATGAAGATAGCTAGTGTGTGATTGTTTGCAACGGAGAGAGACACCCCTATAGACATGTCCAATAGAGGTCTGGCCAACAAGGAACAAAGGTCGAGAGGGACACATGGAGAACATGGACGCATGGGGAGGGCGAGAGGGTGTGTTTGTGATAAAGAGACCCCCTCGAGATCGTGAGGGGACTATATGGGTGGGAGACCGAGGGAGGTGCGTGCGCGATAGAAAGATGCCCCGAGAGAAATCGAGATAGACCATGCACATGTTTGTGATGGAGACTAAGATTAGCTAGTCATATACATATAGGGGGGACTGCGTGTGCCTACAATTGAGTGAGAGACCATCATACTTGGCTAGCTAGGCATGAGATTGTGTGTGCGTGCGTGTGAGATGGAGAGAGACCGAGGGAGAGAGATAGAGTTTTAGATGGGCCCATCGAGTGCGAGTGAGATATGCATGTGTATGTGTGACCCAGGTAGATGGAGAGTTTGAGAGAGGGGGGGAAGAGCTCCGAGATGACAGAGTGGTGCGTGAGAGAGTTACGGGCAACGAGCCAAGGAATTTGTGTGCATACGATGAGTGCACCTAAGATATCTAGCTTGGACTAGAGAATCATACATAGTGTGCGAGAGAGACCTATAGATGGAGTATATATGCATGCGAACTAGAAAGACCCCCCCCCATGCACACACACAAAGAGAGAGAGAGAGAGAGAGAGAGATGGAGAAAAAGAGAGAGGACCAACAAGGTTTGTGTGTTGGATGCGTGCGACAGAATCGAAGATTGTCGGCGAGAGAGAGAGAGAGATAGCGCGAGACTGATATAAACCATGTTTCGATATAAACTTGCATTCTAACATTTAAATTGGAGAACATGTTGTCTGCAATCCACACATGAACAGATATATGCGTATATCAAACAAGTTCATTAATTTGACTTTCAACATGTTCATGGAGTACTATAATACTGTACAACATGTTATTCGATTGAGGTGTTCAATTTTGGATTTATTTCACTATTTTCACCTGGTGAACGAGCTATTTCATTGAATCGAGATATTTCGTTTTGGGTTTGATTCCCGTTTTTGAGTGGGTCAACTATTTGTCATATAGTAAATCGCTAGCAACGAGCATGTAAAAACACATTACTCCCGAGCATCAGCTCTCCATCTAAAAAAGAAGTGGCAAGCTAATATTTCTAAATTTGATTCGAATCAACTTGGTAAGGTAGACGTGGATGCTCGTTCTCCCAAATTTTGAACGAATCGTTAAACATCCTCTGCTCGGTGGAATTCGCCCGAGCAAATAAATGGGAGACGCGAAATTACCGTCCTATGTGGGAGACGCATTAATTGGCCCGTTGTGCATCGAGGGTAGGTTCGTAACTTCATCCAAGCGTGCCTTCTACTCGGCCGAAATGACATGTGCCGAATAATTCATAAACCATGGTAGGAAAAACATGCTCTCCTCGCCCGAAATAGCTCGCGCCCACTATTTCAAAACACGCTCTCCTTGCCCGAAATCGCTCGCGCCCACTATATTTCAAAACACGCCCTCCTCGCCTGAAATCGCTCCCGCCCACTATTTGGGGAGAAGCAAAGTGACTCTACTATCCCCGACCCTCAGTACATAGACCCAAGCCGAGAAGCCTAAAGGCAGGGGTAGAACTGTAACTCCCCCTCACATTTTAGACAAATGCGTCCGTAAAACATGGTTCCACTCCCCTCCCAATCCCCCCCCCCTCATTCATACTTCGTGGGCGCCAAATCACCTTCTCCCCGGAAGCTCCCTTCTCCCGAGCCGCGAAACCTCAGCCCCTCCTCCATGGCACCCCACATCGCACCAATTTCACAGCCGCCCTCCTCCCTAATGCCGGAGACGCTGTCCATTTGCCGTCGTCCACTGGGCCGTGTGCCTCTTACTCTGTGCTGCTAGAGCTGCCTCGACGACGGTCGCGTGAACCGTACCGGAGCCGATTCACCTCTGCCGTTGTTCACAGCGCCGGAGCAGCCCAACTTCGGATCCGTCCAGAGTCCCGGCGCTGCTTCCCCGTAGCCATTGACCATCGCGACATCGTTGTTTCCCTGCCGCCAGTGGCGACCACAACCGCACCGGCCTCACCAACTCCGCAGCTGGACCTGTCTACTTCACCATGCCGCCAAATAGGTCGCACCCTCATCTCAATTCACTTTATTTAGGCGTTAGTTGTCTAAATTTTTATTCTGGGCCAATCGATTCCCAATGGGAAGCAGCACCCCTCGAGTCAGCGGAGCTCCTAGGCTGCTGGTTGGCTGGTGTCTAATGTAAGGGTGCGGGGCCGCAAGTTCACCGCGGAAGCAGCGCTTAGATGTCTATCTTAGAGTTGCGTGGGTTCAAGGTACTGCCGCCGCCGGATCTGGATGACGGGGAGTCTTTGTGGATTGGCCCGGGGGCTGCGCAACCACGGCAGTGCGGTGGGGCGGGGAGCGGGGTTTTGGCTGGGGTCACGGACGGCGGAGGCAAGCTGCTCTGTCGTTGGTCACTGGCTCTTCGGGGAAGATTCCTAACAGTGTCAGCCAGGAGGCACAAGACGGCCATCAAGCCATCCGGCGTAGATCGGACAGTACCAAAATAAAATAAAATCGTGTGACCCCAATTTAGTCTCAGTCAACAGATGTGTGACCACTCTCGTACCTTGCTGTTGATCTCTTCAGATCAAAGAGATGTGTCGTTCTTAACATTATGCGTTATCTGCATCTTCAGCCATACCGTCTTCTGACTCACTGCAGCTACTCCAACAAGGGAAGCATACACCAGAAGGGAGCTATAGTCCCCACTCAACAATTCCCTGCACCGAATGCGCGTGCCCGACATGGACAGCCACAACAACTGCAGGGCCATCGACAAGTCAGCACATGATGCTCACTCCTATGGATGGCGGCCAGATAGGTTGTACCCTCATCTTGTGTGCCACATTTATGGCTTTGTTATTCATCTAAGCATGGAAAATAGATTATCACATTTCACTGTATATTCATGCTGATCTCTTACGGGTCTTATCCAGGGGTTAACGTTGTTCCATAGTTCAGCTAAGATACTTGTTCTTTAGGTAACGCTGTTCCATAATTATCATCCATCAGCCAATGTTATCCCACAGGCTGGTGATTATAGTATTATACCACTTCTAGTATTACCTATGTTGTTCTTTAATACTTTTGTGTGTCATCTAGTTAATCTCGAGTACAAACGATACATATTCTATAGCTTTCATCTTTGGTCTCCCTTTAGTTTTTGAGACCTGTTGCTGCTAGTTAACCCCAGTCTTACTATTTATGTCGTCTCCTACAGGCACTCATTACATAAATCTAACTACTAGTTGTCTTCCATGCATGTCAAGTATAATTGCACAGACTGATATATCCACAAGAACCTCACGGAGCAATGTAAAGGCCAATAAACTTGATGTCAATGATACCCAATATGATGGAACATGTAAAGGCAGTTCTTCAGAAGACTTGCAGAAAGATGTTGAATCCTCTTCACCCCACAAGGTCCTTGCTCTAACTTGGCCCGTGATATGGGTACAACATGCATATAATGTCCTGGAGTGTATCTACTCTATTGCAATGCCATGTGCTTAGCATGCTTATCATGCATGTAAATATGTCATGACTTCCTGTTTTTCAGTACCTATTCCATTCATGATAACATGTTTTCAAATTCAAGTACTGTCATTCTACTCTATCGCAATGCCATCTGCTTAATTTGGACATCATGCTTCTGAATATCTTATGCATTGTTATTCATTAGTATGTACTTCATCTGTCTACCATACCATGTTTTTTTACATTGAAGTGCTGTTCTAGTGCTCTGTTGCAATGCCATCTTAGTTTCCCAATCATACACGTGTATGTTGCCTTAGTTTTTTCTGTACGTATTCCGCTAGCATACAATTTTACATTCAACTAGTGTTTTTTTACTGTGTTGTCCCGTCGTATCCCTAGCTCTTACACCATACTCCCTCCGTCCGGATTACATGTTGCCGAAATGGATAAAAAAGGATGTATCTAGAACTGAAATACGCCTAGACCCATCCATTTTTTCCGGATGGAGGGAATACATGTCAATATGTCATGCCTTTCTATTCTTCAGTACCTATTCCATCTCTCTGATGTAGCATGTTTTATAATTGAAGCACCATTATTCTATACAATGCATGTAAGGGGAAGACGACTATGTTAGAATCTGAAGGGTTACAAAACAGGTCTTTGCAAAAGATCCAAACGCCGGGAGATAATAAACCAACTCCAGTTTTTATAGATACTGCTCCAGCACAGAGAAACCCAACTCAGGTCCGACTACAAATGGCCCAATAGATATATGGGCCGTCACCAGGCCGAAAGACACACCGGGCCGGAAATTGTCCCAACACTTAAATGGGTCGCTAAAAGGCCGAAACTCAGGTTTGACTACAAATGGCCCAACTGATTTATGGGCCGTCAACAGGCTAAAAGACACACCGGGCCGAAAATTAGCCCAATATTTAAATGGGTTGCTAAAAGGCTGAAAGATGTACATCGTGAAAATTGGCCCATCCACTGAATGGGCCGTTAACAGGCCGAAATCTCATCGGGCCGATATTGAGCCCAAATATATAGCGGGTTGTTAACAGGCTCGAACTGACGATGGGCTGCAATGGTGTCAAATCTTTAGCGGGCCGTTGACGGGCCGAATTGGCACATCTCGTATGGGCCATGGGCTTAAATGGACCTGACACAAGTAGGCCTTATATGGGCCGGCCTGCTATTTTTTACTAGGCCGGCCTTTTTGTGACACCCCGAGACCGATGCGCTAGGTGTCAGCCAGTTATTCGTTGTCTTTGCCATGTCATTTGCTTGCGTGTTGCATCCTTGCCTTGTCATCGTGTGTGTTGCATCCTCATGTTTTCAAAACTTGCATCCGTTCGGGTTCCCCTCGTCCTTTCCGTTGTCCGTTCTGAGCCCAGACACACGTGCATGCGCCCGCAGCACATCCGAATATTTATTTTATGAGTGGCCGGAAAATGTTCTCGGAATGGGATGAAACTTGGCGTGTGGTCTTATTATAGCATAGGTAGAACGCCTGTCAAGTTTCGTTGCGTTCGGAGTTCGTTTGATAGCCCAACGGTTAACCGTGTTAACCGCCGGAAGCCTTTTTCTCTTTTGGCCTAGCTCCCCTTCTCAACAGCCCACAAGCCCATCCTAACCACCTCCATGCTCTCGATCGTCGGATCAGGATCGCGTGGCCAAAAACTGCTCCTCATTTGGACACTCCTAGCTCCCTCTACCTATAAAAGAGTCTCCCCCGTCCAAAATCGCACGCAAACCCTAGTCTCCCTCTTCCTCGCGTCGCCGGACATGTCCGCGGAGCAGCCGGACACGTCCAGCACCCCAGCCACCTCACTCCGCCAAATCAGTGAGTGCCACATCAGCAGCCCCGCCGCCCCGGGCCAATGGGGGCGCGCCACCTGTCCCGCGCGGCCCGGATCGGGCCCGCCGGGCCCAGATCATCGCCACCGCCGCGCCTGAGCCCCGCGGCTCCCTCTGCCGCCTCCCGCTCCAGTCCGCCGGCGCCCTGCCGCCGCCTCCCTGTGGGGACCCCGACCAATAAGTCGAGATCACCGAATGCACGTGTACAGTGATCCCAGAGATCAATGCTCACTGAACACACAGAAGCTGAATAACAAGAGTCTTACATCCATACATACCGTATTACACAAATAGGACCATTAAGGTCAAGTCTTGAGTATATCATCGCAGCAGAAATCTTCAATAACAACTTGGACCCATGCCATCTGCCTTAACCCTACAGGCATTCTGACTGGGAAGCGTCCTAGCTCGCATGCTCGTCTCCAAGAAATCTTCATCATAACCTGTTCTCTCATGCATGGCCAATAAAATAACCAGTGGCAGGCCAATGAGTACTTTGAATGTACTCGCAAGCAACCCAAGTGTGATGACCGAATAATTATGCAAAGCTCTACTGCTAAATTGGTAGTTTTGCGGAAAGCTAGTTTTTCATATGCAAGTATGGTCAACATATAACATGGACATGCATGTGTCTGCAACAAGTATCAGGAGGTTACAGACATCATTATCGAGAAAGAGTTGTAATCAACTCATGCCCAAGCTCATTGTGACTTCCTCAAGAATCACATCATCAATATCTCTGAACCGTGTTGTTTTCCAGAAACTTATGGACATAGTCTAAGTAGCACCACCCAACTGTCCTTGACCGCGGACATGGCTATTCGAATAGTTTGACACTCTGCAGAGGTTGCACACTTTACCCACAAGACCCGGGGAACTTCCGTGTCATCCACGACCCGCGGTACCTCAAGTACCCGGGGTAAGCACCCGATCACTATCTTTCCCTAGACGACACTAACACAGAGTCCACTCGATTGGTAGCAACCCCCGTGCCGCACATTTCACATCTTAATAATTGTGGAGACTCGCTCCCATATTCTTCACATACCACAAGCACGGGGTACCAACGGTGTGTACGGTGCCCTGTAAAGACAGTCATGGCTGCCTATCCAAGCACGACCCCGTCCCGAGAGTGACCTCATGTCACCCCCGTCACTAGTAATGCGGGCACCATGCTAGTATCGACCTAGGTAATCAATAATGCCCTTTCCCATATAAGGGTAGAGTGGTTGCGCATGTTTGGTTGGGACGGTAGTCACACATAAATCTAATCCATCTCTGTCAACAACACTCTCATCAAGCCTCGGTACACTACTTCTTCACCAAGTAGTGCCCTAGTTTCTCATCATCTCCCAGGGGCATTAAAGGCACCCACTGGGTCATTTGCAAGTATGTCAAACCACACTTGTTTCACTCAATGCATAACCCTGACCCATTTTTGCGTAGCCAACTACTATAGCATACATCTTTCTACTCCCACCCACATAACCCTCATAGGAAGGTAGGGTCATGTTTGATGCAAGTTCAATAGCAAAGTAACAAAGGTAGCAACCAAATTGGTCTCCACCTCAACATGATTCCGATGCATTGATAATAGGGTGCTATGAGACATGCATAAAAAGTTTCTCGAACATGGTCAAAGGGCTGCTTGCCTTGTCCTTCCAAGTCTTCAAACCTTCTGGTCCATCTCCGAGTACTCCGTTTGTTTCGTCAACTAACGATGGAAACATTCATAATAAGCAACACAACAAGGCAAAAATAAAAGTGCTCTAAAAATAGGAGTTGGACTTTTCTAGGATACCTCTGGTTATATTAGAAATGACCAAGGTGTTTTCATAGGTATTGGATCAATGGATAGTTTGGATCATTACAATATGATGGAACCAAGGGGTTTATGGATTTGAAAGAAGTGTACAGAAATATATTTTTGAACAATGAGCAAAGGCACCTATCCATCAAGTCATGATTTTAGAAGCATCTAGGAGTTGGTTTCACTGGATTTGGAGTTCAAATGAATTTCCTAGGATTTTGCAAAGCTGGTAAATATGAAGAAATGGCTCATTATTTGGTGGGGTACAGAAGGTATAAATAAAAATGTTCCAAACTAAGTTTGGATATGACAAGCACCTAGGAATTTGAACCACTGCATTTGGATCAAATTTGAGCCCTCTGTGATTTTCTAAAGTTCATCACAGAAAAATGGAATAAGGGTATTTGATAATTATTTGTGAAGGAAATGTTTCTGGAAAAATGTGCATGTTGCACCAATAGGTAGATAAGGATTTATGGAGCCAGAAGAAATTTGAATCATCAAGTTTGGAGTTAATTTGAATTATAAATGGATTTATGAAGTTTACAGAAAAAAGGAAAAAGGGAAAAAGGGAAGGGGTTTTACCCTTTACTGCGCACAGGGCGCAGTGTTGGGCCGCAGTGCACTGGGCCGGCCCAACTGCACAGCCGCGCGCAGGGGACCTGGCCACGTCGAAGGCGTCTTCGGGTCAGGCGTCTTCACCGCAGGGACGCGGCTCCCACGGGTGCGTCTCCACTTACGCGCGGGCCCAGCCCCTCGGTCGCTTACAGGCTCGCCTCGCCTGGCAGGTCCGCCTTCCTCCTCCCGCTCGAACAGAGGCGAGGCAGGGGAGGCAGGGCCGAGCGTTCGCCGGCGCGGCCCCGATGACTCAGGCCGTCTCCGGCGACGCCCCGGCCACCGGAATGACCAGCGCGGAGAGGCGCATCCAACCGCCTGTCGTGGAGGACCAGGTCGAGCAGGGGTTCAACCATGGCGGAGAAGGGCCTCGGCCACCTTGGGCTTCGAGCGAACGGGCATCTCGGGGAGGATTGGCGGAGGTGGGGAGTTTCCTGGTGGTCGTGCGATGGCACCGGAGTGGCTAGGAGGGAGAGAGGGGCTCGGTGATGCTCGAATTCGAGCGGCGGCCGTCGGCGAGGCTCCGGCCACGGAGGTGCACTGAGGGTGCGGGGAGAGGTGAGGCTTGGTCCAGGGGGTTGCTGGGAAGAAGAGAGGGCGAAGGGGCTCCAGAGGAGGGTCTGGAACGGCCTTATATAGCCGTCCCACAGCTCACCGTGGACGCGGCGCATGAGTGGCCGTGGCAACGGCTCGGGAGGCCAGGAGAGAGGGTGGGGAGCTGTCTACGGCGTTCGTGGGACTAGAGTAGGGCGCCAGGAAGAGAGAGGAGGAGCGGGGAGCGTCGGGACAGCGCGCGCGTGTGAGCTCGCTCACTGGAGCTCGCGGTCGGCCAGAGCGCGTGCGAGAGGAGCAGCAGGAGGGAGAAGGAGGAAGGGGCCGACAGCGCTGCGTGACACGGACGTCGAGGCGACCTCGGGGGACACGAGGAGGAGGCCCGAGGTGGTCGGGGGCTCCTGATTGGGCGAGGCTATAGTGCGCCAGGGCATTGTAGCGTGCTCCAGAGCGCAAACTCTGCATGCCATGGCATAAACAAAGTGCCATTGCGTGTCCCCTTATGTCCAGCAGTGCTAGGGGTTAGTAAACAATTGCCCAGATGGCCTGGGATGCCCTGGAGGCCACTGGAGTGAGGAGGGAGGTGAGAGAGGAGAAAAAGCTGCTGTCCAGAAGTGTAAAAATGGGGTTTTCACCCCTCAATCATTGAGCTGTGGACACGGGGAAGTTACTGGAGGTAGAAGATGATCAGGTTTACCTGTGGTAAGAATTTGAGGTAAAGGGGAATAGTAAAAGGGGCCAAAACAATGGTTTTGGTAAATTGGCAGAAGGTGTTTGATCATGTTTTGGGAAAGCAAATGATCTCCACTGGCTATGACACTTAACAGGATTAAATGTCACATACATTTAGGCCCTTCCACCAAATTTGAGCTCATTTGGGCAAAGTTGCCAATGTAACTTTGGTGAACCCTAGAAATCAACAGAAATGGTTTCACCATGTTTGAGTTAAGCTAATCACCCCCCCCCCCCCT